>VSWD01000005.1:35666243-36866243 GCA_033119305.1 Pinctada imbricata | reverse complement strand
CAGAAAACAGAAAAGAAATCATGTACAAGTATGTTCTTTCCAAAAAACAAATACTTTAAATTTTCAGATATGTATGATATTAAATTGTTTGATAATAAGGAATACTTCAAACATTTCGTTTTAGGTGTGACTGGTATTGTCATCATTGCTACCCTACTTCTGATCGTTAGGCTGCTATTCAAGTAGTAAGAATACTTTAGTAATTACAAGTCTAACTATCATTATTCTATAGATAGATAAGTCATAATTTTGAAAACTCGCGTATGACTTTTTTGTTAACAGACTAGTGTAACTCATGGAGATCCCCTCCCTTCTTTCATACACACGTTCACACATGTTATATATATATATGCACAGCCAATGTAATTCTATTAAGCGAAACTAATTGATAAGAACGTGTTGCAAGCTTATGGCATCACAATGTTTAAGCTCTACAGAAACATGCTTCAACAATGTTCTAATCTGCAAACTGAACCGCGGTGACCTAAATTTTAATGTATCTCTTTGTCTAAAAAACACGATTTGAGGAAATAAAAATGCAACTGACAATTATTGAATTGCATATATGGGTCCCTGTAAATTGCGAAACGAAACGAAACGAAACAGATCGAATCGAAACGATACAGATCGAAACGAAACGAAACGAAACAAAACATAAATCTTAAAGAACTTGAGAAAAATTGATGAAAATGCAGAGAAATAGCACGGATGTCAATATCTGCATACATTTTTGCGTTCAACCATAAGTTCTTTTGGCTGGAGGGTTTTTTTTAAAGGGTCAAAGTTGACGATTAAAACATTATATATACGGTGTATAGCACAATTGCATTTTAAAGGATTAAAGGACAGTGTACGGGATGAATAACCTCGTCATAGGCGGATAAAAATTATTTAGCAGGGAGGAGTGTAGTACAGAGGAAACGGAACTGTTCCGTTATGTGTATTTGAAACCTTTATCAGAGAAATGAGAACAAATACTGGGGAGTGTGGGGCACATTTCGTTTGAAAAATGATAGGATTTTTTTGTATGAAATGTGCTCCCCCCCCCACTTTATGATATCATTACGGTTTCATTGCGTGGTTTTCTATCCCCTCCCCTTTATTCGTCTTAAATACATGAATGGCATTTGACATTTACTTTTTATTAATTGTCAACTTTGACTCTTTCAAGAAAACCCTCTCGGCACTAGTTACAAATGTAGAACTCTTGGATTAAGGCAATATTACATGCTTATCTGGTCTTTAAATATTCGTTCTCGGCGATTTTTTCTCTTTTTCTCATATTCTTTAAGTTACATGTTTTGTTTCGTTTCGTTTCGACCTGTTTCGTTTCGTTTCGATCTGTTTCGTTTGTTTTCGATTGGTTTTGTTTCGTTTCGTTTTTGTTTCGTTTCGCACTTTACAGGGACCCTGCATATATAAACATGAAGAATAATTGTAACATATCTGATTTTTCTCACGGGTATGCAGCACAGAGCACTACAGTAATATGCGAAAACGCTACGCATTTACACATTAAAGTAAATGCACTTGCTGTCTTTTGCTAACCATGCAGTATCAAAGCACAAACGAACACACTCGTTCTTAAGAGTCATTTTACATTATAAAACAGATGTTTTTCTGTCCTTATACTTTCAAATAGCATTAGAAAATTGAAGAAGAATGAGATGAGATATATGACATCAGTTCCGTAAAATTCTGGAACAGCTCATGTGTATCACGATGTTGATGACGCATATGACGACGTAGTTTTACCGAATCAATCGACCGTAGAAGGAAATGACAACAGTGCAATGTCCATAAAAGAGGTAAAGCTAAATCAATCGACCGTAGAAGAAAATGACATCAGTTCAAGGATGTTCATACAAGATTATCAGAATACCAAGATAAGAAATTCTGCTCTCCTGGTGTCGATCGAACACGACAATGGATCAAACGATGGTACGAATAACTCATTAATTTCATTCTTCTATCTATACAGACATGAACATTTAAATTCATAGACTCACAGACGTGGGCATTGTCGTTATGGATCATGGAATGCGTATATTTGCACTGGTTACATATGAAGCAATAGAAAAGGGGGGGGGGTTGATGAAGAATGTTTAACGTCTTTAAATTCAATAGCATCATTTAAATCCTGATAAATTTACAGCATGGACCAGACATGCACGTTTCGGGTACTAAACCCTCGTCAGTGATCCGAAGTCTGAAGTCAAGCGCTCTTAACAGCATTCCAGATATTAAAGCTAGCCTGTCGGGGAGACAGTTCAAGTGGATTATATTAATTATGTTCAATCTCGATTTGTTATGAATTTAGTGCCTTCCAAACTGAGCTATCAAATACTATGTAAAAGTCTGTCATGCAATAATGCTTAATACATAGATTATATCTGGTGTACATCTACGTACGTAACATTCGGATATTGTTTTCATATATCAGTGTTTTGTATATTCCTTAAATGAAATCAGTTCCAATCAGCTTCCTATGAGCCTTGATTTTGGACAGAGGTCAGTTACCCACGGTCACTACTCCTGGGCACCTGGTCACCTTGTCTCCATTCGGGGTTCACGATTTCCTTGTTAATAGAGACTTACATAATTATGTCGTACCTCCCCTACCCCCCACCCCTGGATCTTTGACTTCTGAACTACGATTGGTGCATCTTCTCTGGTATATTTCTGGATTTCTGTAAAATCATTCGTCATTTACTTGTTTTGATTTGTATTTCAGATTATTTGGAGCCAGTGGTAACAAAGACATCAATGTAAACGTAACTCTTGCAAATCCCGTGATTTTGGACATTATTTGTAAATATGATCATGATGAATATCGCGGAAAAGATTTTAATCATATATTAGGTATATACTAGTACCTTAAGACGGTTGTTTATTCAAGCATCATAAGAATATCCCATTCACATGCGCTTTAGATATCATTACATGCATAATAAAATTTTTGTACATTTTGAAAATTATGAACAACGAAAACATGTATATGAAAAGCCCAGAACCAACAAGGCCTCGTGGAATGTCTACATGAAGACAATCATCTTCTGAAAATTATGGTCAACCCCCTCTCCCATCCCCCCCCCCTTTTTTTTTTTTGTTTTTTTTTTTTTTTTTTTTTTTTTTTTTTTTTTTTTTTTGGTGTGACTGTTCAAAGAAGAAAAGGTTTAGTTGGTCTCTGGCAACAGAGTTAGAAGACTCTTTTGCTTTTGTTGTTTTGCAAACTCATTTCGAAGTGTTGAATGAAAATCAAGCACAAAACTCAAAACCAAACTCCATTATCAATATGCATACGCCTTCTTGAAAAGTACAAAAATCTAAGACAGTGAGTGTATTTTAGATATTGTTTTAATTTTCGTGCTTGAACATCGACTGCAGGTGCGAATATCCAAACAGGGGATGCTTACTCCTTCCGGGCACCTGATCCCACCTCTAGCTTGCTAGGGGTCCGTCGATGCTCAATTTTGTGCTCTATTGTGAGTACTGTTGCGATTATCGTCAGGATCTTCTTTAACTCATTTATGTTATCCTTATGCCCTTTGCCGTGTGGAGCATACACTCTCAAAGGAGGGGGAAATGTACTGATACTCAGATTTGGGTAAAGAAAGAAGAAAAAAGAAATCAGAGTGTGAAAGAGCAATGTGAAATTTATTTATTAGAGACCAAATGGATATACAAAATTCGATAAAAGTGACTTAAAGCTCGTCACGCACAAGTAACATTTCGTATATTGCATATAACATATACCTAAGCTTTATACAGACAGAAAACGAGCAATGTATTGATCTGATTTTCATCATATTCATTGATTTTATGACTTTCATATGAAGCGTATTAGTAATTTCTGACGGATAATAGGTGCTTGCATTATTCCAACCCTTTACCTTCCTGAAGAAGTTTGAAACAAATATCAGCACAAAATCGATCATTCAGAAAATCATAAACTGAAGGCATACAAAATCAGGATAACACAGGAACCAAAGCAAACAAACAAAAATTTCAATTTTATTAGTGATATGTCTTCTGCTGTTCAATCTGTAAGTGATTTCGTAGTTTAAGAAAACTCTTTTTAATAACTAAATAGAAATACCCTTTTAACTCAATCTAACTGAAGAATACTTTAAAGAATTCTGAAATTAAATATGTCCGTTATAAATCTGCTAAGTATGGAAGCATAGAGGGGACATGTGCGATTTTTAATTATCTCGTGGAAACGAGATATTAAGTCGTGGCCACCACTTAACATCTCGTGGCCATGACGTATTATCTCGTGGCCACGACTTACAAACTCGTGGCTACGACATAATTATCTCGTGGCCACGACTTATTATCTCGTGGCCACGACTTAGTAACTCGTGGCCACGACTTAGTATCTCATGGCCAAGACTTACTTACTCATGGCCACGACTTAATTATCTCGTATCCACGAGTTACTATCTCTAGGCCACGACATAATTCTGCGATTCTAATATTTGATTATCTCGTGCGCACGACTTACTAAAGCCGCGTTTGCACTATCAAAGTTTTCTTGGTCAAGGTCCGTCAAAGAAAACTTGGTCAAAGTCGTCTGTTTACACTATCAAAGTTCTTTGACGACTTGTTCAAGAAATCGCGGTAGATATGCACCAAAACAAAGATGAATCCTGCCAATTTTGTACATATTTCTCATGAAAACATTATAGTTTTGTTTGTAATTGCTTATTTGAGTTATTACATAATGTTGACACGATTTCAAGGAAATTTCCCCGTGCTTTCTAACATTTTCGCAGATGACATTCACTGCATTGCATTGTTTGTCTTTGTCTCTACATTCTTTAGTTTTAAATTTTCTAAATTGATTTTACTTCTTTCCTCAATACTTAAATACTGCTGGTGTCATTCTGAATCTCTATTCTGATTGGTCGATTCCCGTCAAAGTCCGTCTAAGTTTCAAGAAAAATAGGATGGAGTCCTATTCCGTCAAAGTCCATCCAAGTTCTTTGACGGACTTTGATCAAAGTTTTCTTGGATCGTTTACACTATCAAAGTTTGCGTCAAAAAATTTGACCAAGTTTTCTTGTACAAGAAAACTTTGATAATGTAAAAGAGGCTTAAGTCGTGGCCACGAAATAATTAACCAATGAAATTAGTGAATATTTAAATATTTAAGAAAGTGACTGAGTTTATTTTTGGAAATTTATACATGCATTTTATTGGGATTTTTTTAAGTTATATTAGCTCACTGGATAAATATTCCAAGAGTCATTGTCGTACCTAGCAAATCCGCAAAATTTCATATTTTTTAAACAAACGGACGTGTAGATAATCATGAGATATGTGTCTTTTCATTACATATTGTAAATACATTATAAGACCGAATGTCTACTTTTCATGAAATAGAGGGATTTCGACTCTTTTGATTAAATTCCAAAAAACGGCAATACAAAGCTGAAAGAACAAAAAATTTTAAAAAGTTGAATGTGCTGGCTTTTCGTGTTTGCTGTACTGGCTTTTGTATATTTCTTAAACAATCAAATAGAGTTAAACTAGCTTTTTAGGGATTTCGTCATGACAGAAGCTCCACTTTCATATGAAACATTATTTTGCAAACCTTGTTTTTGACAAAATATCACTACATATATTTGATTTTATGACTGAATTTAGATAAAATTTGAGCTTATTTGAAAGGCATCCTGTGTTAGACCTATATATGTATCAGATTAACAGTAAGTTGTGCTCACAAATTCCGGATAGACACACCATTTTCTATAAATGATGCAGAAGAATTACAAGTTTGTTAAACGTCTTTAAATTCAATAGCATCATTTAAAACCTGATAGATTTACAGCATGGACCAGACTATTGATATGGACTACTATGGACACGGCGTCCGTTCGATTGAATAATTATGTCAAGGACCAGGGGCGAAACTAACCTCCCGCGATGGGGTTTCGACAGATATACGAGTTTTATTTTACGTTTACTTACGTTTTATTTATTCATATGTTTCTTAAAACGTTGATAAATTGGTGTAGTCTTACAGTTCAATGTTTTGAATACGTGTTTGTTGCGAACAGTAACTTAGATTTAGAGGAGGAGGACAGTGTGGTCGCCCTATCACCGTATTTAATATCATGCTCATTTTCAGCTCATGTATTATTTTTTCTTTGCTCTGCTTGAATAGATCAATAACCAATCTAGTGCGGTTTTGTGGGTCGATCCCTATCCTCCCCTTTGGCGGTCAATATTGTTTTTTCAAACGTTCTTAAACAAGAGCCCCAGGGGGCACAACGCTCACCTGATACCCATGCACGCTCTAATTGACATACTGACATTGAATGTAAACGTCTTCAAATTGAATAGCATCATTTAAGAACAGATAAATTGGCAACGTGGACCAGACATGCACGTTTCGGGTACTTAACCCTCATCAGTGATCCTAAATCTAAACAATGTAATATGCCAAAAAAGTATGAAAATTACTATGTCGAAAAAGTGTACCGAAAGACGTAGCAGGATGGATGGGATATGATGCTACAGAACCCACTTTTTAGAAATTAAAACAAATTTTGATAACATAAATTTAGAATGCGTTGAAGAAACGATCAGCCGAAGTTGATCGAACTTGGCTACATGTGCCCTAGGGGACTCCTGGTCCACCAGCAGTGACACTCACCAAGTGGTATAAATGTAAACGTCTTCAAATTGAATAGCATCATTTAAGAACAGATAAATTGGCAACGTGGACCAGACATGCACGTTTCGGGTACTTAACCCTCATCAGTGATCCTAAATCTAAACAATGTAATATGCCAAAAAAGTATGAAAATTACTATGTCGAAAAAGTGTACCGAAAGACGTAGCAGGATGGGTGGGATATGATGCTACAGAACCCACTTTTTAGAAATTAAAACAAATTTTGATAACAGAAATTTAGAATGCGTTGAAGAAACGATCAGCCGAAGTTGATCGAACTTGGCTACATGTGCCCTCGGGGACTCCTGGTCCACCAGCAGTGACACTCACCAAGTGGTATAAATGTAAACGTCTTCACATTGAATAGCATCATTTAAGAACAGATAAATTGGCAACGTGGACCAGACATGCACGTTTCGGGTACTTAACCCTCATCAGTGATCCTAAATCTAAACAATGTTATATGCCAAAAAAGTATGAAAATTACTATGTCGAAAAAGTGTACCGAAAGACGTAGCAGGATGGGTGGGATATGATGCTACAGAACCCACTTTTTAGAAATTTAAACAAACTGATAGTGCCAGTACCAGGATTTTAGTCCACAACCTTTCTAAAAAGATTTTTGCCGGATGCAGAGAAGTGGTTTTTTTTTAGACAAAAGTACAAAAAAGAAAAAATAGTCACATTTCAAAACAAAAACTTTTTTACTTTTTTACTGATTTGAAAAAAACGGATAAAGTGGTCCAACGTCATATGCCCAGCTAGTATAGTTCAATTATGCAACATCAAAAATAAAATCATATTGTAAATTTCCACATTAATGTGCAGCAGAAAAAGAATAAAATTGTTTATTTAAAATTGAACACAAAACCTTTCATTATTGATAGCTAGCATGCCAGAAATTATAAAGCCTGTGTTTGTGAAACGAGAATGGCCCCGGCGGCATCTTTGTTAGTATAAACGCCATTTTCTGTTAAGTATGTGAGAGGTCAGGGTCAGCGTAATATTGGTATCAATGGAAAGATCTTGTCACAAGGAATACACATGTACAATATGAAAGCCCTATCACTAACCATTCAAAAGTTATGCCCAATGTTAAACATTTTGAGAAGTACGTGAAAGGTCAAGGTTATGGTCATGAGGTCAAAAATTTTGGTAAATACACATGTGAAATATGAAACCTCTATCACCAGCTTCCATTCAAAAGTTATGCCCAATGTTAAAGTTTTTCGGAAAACAGACAGACAAACAGACAGATGGACAGGCCAAAAACTATATGCTCCCGAATCTTTTATTCCAGGGGCATAAAAAACAAAGATTTTTCGGTCTTGCCTTTATTCACTGAAATCTATGAATTATGCTTTTGAATAGTATTGATTTCATCTCAAATATATGAAACGTACAATTAAAATCGTTTTGATCCAATATTCATCAATTCAAGTGAGTTGTGCAGAAATTGTGCCAGTTTGTTTTCCAAAAAAGCAGTGTATGTTGTATCATACCTCATGACCCAGTGAAGCCACTTGAACAAATACTTTTCAGTAAATATGCTGAAATGCGACGCTTCTTGCCTATGCATATTTCAACAGGCGAGAAGGAGCGTCGCATTTCAGCATACGCTGTTCAACAACTCAAGTGGTTTCTCTAGGTTTCGCAGTTTGAAACAAATCAAAAGGCCCATGAAATTGTTAAGCTTGTCCAACTAGCAGACCTACGACATCGTTATTTACTAGGGCTGGGACGATTCAGGTATCCTTCGATTCGGTTCGGTTTCGATTCACAAGTCCTCGATTCGGTTAATTTCGATTCGGTTCATTTGAATGAAATGAAAATTTACAAAATAATATCTTAATTTTTTTAAATGGATAAAATTCACACAAAAAAAATGAAAAAAAAACCTTTAAATTGATTTGACTATCACTTCAGTCTAACTTTATACAGCATAATAGTTCGCATAATAATCTGAAGAATGTGTGGGTATATTTCAAGATAATTTCATAAGTTTTTCCTTTTCATGAAAGGTCTGCAAGTGGGGGGAAAGTTCACGTAAATCGGAGCGATTAGTGAATGTACGCCTTTCTCTTACTTTTTGGTATTCTTAAATATAATTTCTAAGCTATTTAAAACGTTTTCTGATCACTATTTGACTTTAGCTTACTTTGATAAATTACGTCTGAACCGAATCGAAATCTGCAATTCTACGTCGGTGCATCGAACCGACAATGCTAATTTCGAAGCACCGAAATTTTCGGTTCACCGCCCAGCCCTATTATTTACTGTTAACTAATTGTTTTACCTCATCATAGGTCTGTTACACGGACAAGTTGTTAGCGGAGAGAGTTCATGAAATGTATCGGTTGCATTGGATTTGCCGACAAGAAGTTATTTGGTCCGATAAAAACTCATCATGTATCTATTATTTGATCAGATAAAAATTCCCAAATGTCTTAACACAGGATCCTGTCGTTTTATGAGAGAAAATGTTTTATTATTCACAACCTCAGGCCTCTGTGTTCCTCTTAGAAATATTATACATACAAGATGACGAACACAGTGGCTTAAGGTTGTGAATAATAATTAATTTTCTCTATTAAAACAACAGCTTCTGTGGTCCAACATTTCATTGGAAGATTTCAGGAACTCTGAACGGAATTATTTATTTTCAAGAATTTCAGATATTAAATGTCCTATGCATTCTCAAAATCCAGAGGAAGAGATTACTCATTAGACGTTTCTTCAAGAAATCAGTCCGTAAATTACTTCATCTAAGAGAGTCTAAGACAGAGGAAATTCGAGCAAACTTTATACATGATAAGTATATGCAAGTGTTCCAAGTACATGAATGATAACCATAATGAAAGTGTTCCAAGTATAAAAATCTATTCCGTTTGCACTGTATCTCCTGAAATGTATCGCAGTACTACTTTGCGGTTTGTATTGCAATGAAGCGCCTAGCGGAATACGATGCGCCTTGGGGACGAAGATGAATTAATGCATATCTAGGTCATTGTCCTGTCAAATAGTTCCGATTATTTTCTTATTATTTTCAACAATTGGTGGAAAATACACACAATATTTATCTTGAATTCTCTTCCCGTGATTATTTACTAGATAGATGAAATAAAATTTTGAATATAGTATTAAGTGTGTGAGACATCTACATGTGTGGAAGAATACGTGTGAAAATGGGTCCTCAGATCATAAAATTAGAATAATTCCGGTCCGGAACCAGGTGCATGGCTTTGAAAAAATATTAAAAAAGTTGTGTACTTTTAATCTTTACGGCATTTTTTTTTGTGATTCAAATAAAATTTCTTCATTCAAAAGTAGTATCAATGTGTTTAACCCGGTGCGATTTGAGAATTTTTCTCCTATTTTGGTAAGAAAACATACATTATACCTATGTACAATCTTTAAAAATATTCCTTAAAAATCCAAAAGTGGATATCTTGACAAAATTCTTTCACTTGAAGGGTACCATGCATGAGTACCTCATACCTACAAAATGTCATGACAATCTGAAGAGTGGTTATAGAAAAGAAGCAGAAAATGTATGAAAATCACCCCCCCCCCCTTTTCCTTTTTACATAAGAAAAAAATTCATAAAAAATTAAAAAAATAAAATTTAAGCATAAAATACATATCAAAGCATTAAGTAAGTTATATATGATAAATATGCAGTAAATGAGTGTGTAAAATCATACACTTATTGAGTTATTTAAAGAAATAGTGCAAAAATTTGCATTTCTGACTAAGTCCGAAGAGACGTCAAAAAAGCGTCAAAAATTTGACTTCGGAGTGGAACCAAAAATAACAACACTTCTAAAGACATCTCTGTAGATCATCCTGATGCTTTCGGTTTATCGATACGTGCTTCCGTTCTGAAGAAGAAGTTTGTCAAGGGAGGGTACCCCCCGTGACCTACTTTTGCCTGTGGTGGCGCCACCTGTTGAGGGATCCGGACGAAAAACAACAACACTTGTAGGGAATCATTAGTACTTTATACCTACCAAGTTTCATCAAAATCCCTTAAGCCATTCTTGAGAAGAAGTTGAAAATGTGAAAATTTTACGACAGACAGACGACACACGACACACGACACACGACGGACGACGGACGCCGGACGGATCGCTATGACAATAGCTCACTAGAGCCTTTGGCTCAGGTGAGCTAATAAGGGAAAAAAATTTGTTGGGGTCCTGCCGGGGTTTGGAGCCACTTCCCATTGGTCCACTGGGCATGGAAAACATACATTATACCTATATACAATCTTAAGAAATATTCCTTAAAAATCCAAAAGTGGATATCTTGACAAAATTCTTTCACTTGAAGGGTACCATGCATGAGTACCTCATACCTACAAAATGTCATGACAATCTGAAGAGTGGTTATAGAAAAGAAGCAGAAAATGTATGAAAATCCCCCCCCCCCTTTTCCTTTTTACATAAGAAAAAATTCATAAAAAATTAAAAAAAAATAAAATTTAAGCATAAAATACATATCAAAGCATTAAGTAAGTTATATATGATAAATATGCAGTAAATGAGTGTGTAAAATCATACACTTATTGAGTTATTTAAAGAAATAGTGCAAAAATTTGCATTTCTGACTAAGTCCGAAAAGACGTCAAAAAAGCGTCAAAAATTTGACTTCGGAGTGGAACCAAAAATAACAACACTTCTAAAGACATCTCTGTAGATCATTCTGATGCTTTCGGTTTGTCGATACGTGCTTCCGTTCTGAAGAAGAAGTTTGTCAAAGGAGGGTACCCCCCGTGACCTACTTTTGCCTGTGGTGGCGCCACCTGTTGAGGGATCCGGACGAAAAACAACAACACTTGTAGGGAATCATTAGTACTTTATACCTACCAAGTTTCATCAAAATCCCTTTAGCCATTCTTGAGAAGAAGTTGAAAATGTGAAAAGTTTACGACAGACAGACGACACACGACAGACGACGGACGCCGGACGCCGGACGGATCGCTATGACAATAGCTCACTAGAGCCTTTGGCTCAGGTGAGCTAAAAATCTAAATAATTACGAATTTTTCTGGCAGTACATGTATTTGAAAAAATTGTTGGCTCGCTGTCGCTCGCTGGTTTTCAAGACTCACTATCACTTTCACATTGTTGAGCTTTACCAATGCATCCCCATTCCCACGAATTTCTTTTTAAAATATGCATGGACTTTGAGTTTTATGTAGAGACCCATCAAAATACATTGATAAAGGAATTAGATAGTACATGTGTAATTGTATTTCATTTCCATTCTAACTCTGAAAAAAGTTTGCCAATTATCTTTCAATCATATAAGTCATTTATCAAGGAACCGAGCGGGAGGAATTCGAATTATTTCTATTTTCGCTCGTCAGTTTTCCGTAAAAATATTCCTTTAAACTGGACTTTGCCCTCGCCCCTCTCCTATCTGAAATCCTAGATCCGCCACTGGTCACAAACAATTGTGTGTCATTATACAATTATTGACTCTTGATGAGGTCTACTCGTGACTATACATACCTGGTCAGGTATTGGTTGACCGAGGCCTAAGGCCGAGGATAACCAATGCCTGACCAGGTATGTTTATTCACGAGTAGACTGAAATCAAAAGTCAATAACTGCTTTATCAAATTATCAGGATTTAATTAACATTTACATTGTAATGACACGCGAAGTCAAAGATCTAAGACTTAAAAAATCAAAGCATGCGTTAATCCCGAATAGACCGCTTTGGAGCGTTAGCGGTCAACTCACTCTGAGGTACACTCTATCAAACAGTCATGCGCGGATCCAGCATTTTTGGTCAGAGGGGGTCCAAAATTGTAGGAATGACAAATATGGATAATGACCATATCCCTGAATACAGCACAAAAGTCTACCTATGATGTAGGTATATTTCGGTGCACACCATGGGCTGGGGGCAACGTGTGCACTAAGGATTTATTTTCGAGGGCGGGTATTGTTAGCTTTCCTTTCATGTTTATTTTTATGAAGTATTGGCGAGCGGAGCGAGTCTGAAATTTTCTTGATTCGATCGTTATGATTATTTATAACACTGAATATTTCTCTCCTAATAACGGCGAGCGGATCGAGCCGCGAAAATTTTGATTAATTCACATTTTCATGAGAATAAATAGATAAGTCATTCCCAAATAATCTGACATCTTAAAATGACAAAACCTTGAAAAAGATGAGGGAGGTTACATCTTTCAATTTCGCAGAAAAAATAATTTTATTTTAAATTTTAGGTTTCAAAGCCTTTATATGCATTTTAAGACCCCTTTCAATTAGAAATGGGCCAAAGCTGGACCCCATCTCCGAAAATCTCAGGGGGGGGGGGTCCAGACCCCCGGTCCCCCCCCCCCCCTGTATCCGCGCATGAACAGCGTCCCCACAGATCAGAAATAAGCAAAATCGGCAATAATTCCTGATCATTTAATAAAATGATATATTGTATGTAATTTTGTTATCTTGTTAGACAGTAGGAGGTGACTAGCCCCCCTCCCCCCTTCCCCCAAAGAAATCCACCAAACAAACAAAAAATGAATTAAAAGAACAAGAATCGGATGTATGGTCAATTGTTCTGTTGAAGAAAGATCGCCTTTTAAAATCCATGCTATATTACTATATCCATGCCATATTACCAACCTGCTCCTACGCCCTTGAAGATATCTGCACAAAAAGAAGACGCTGGGAGGAGGGTGCCTGACCCCCTCTCCTTTTGTGTGAAATGTAATAATCAAAATGTTGGATAATATGAAGAAAAGGAGAAAAATCAAAGATTACATAGCTCGCCTATACAGGTTTTTGTCAGAAACCAGGTTAAAGTTTTTGAAAAGTAGGTTTAAGTCCAATGTCAAGGTCACTTGGTCAAAGGTCATGGTCACTAATGAAAGGTCTTGTCACAAGGTATCTACATGTGAAGTATCAAAGCTCTACCCCTTATAGTTCAAGAGATATAGCCCAGGTTTAAGTTTTGTCTACGGACGACGACAACGACGACGACGCCGAGGGTATGGCATTAGATCTCCGGACTTTTTCGTCCCGGTGAGCTAAAAATCATATGCGAAGTTGGTCAAACGTAGTTAAGAGCATAATGTAGAGAATGTATTTATAGAAATTTAAGCGTAGAAAAATTGCTCAATCAGAAAATATGCTATTTGACTTGATAAACTTTAAGTATATCTCACTACGAATGACAAATATGGATAATGACCATAAATCTATAATTGCGTGACCTCTAAATCATCTCCACGATTTATTGTTTCCGTTATTAAATATAGGAAGTTGGTTTTGATACACATTGTTGGAAAGAAACTTATTCTTTTTTCCAAAAGAATATGGAAATTGTATATATAGCGCGTATCATTTTGCTGAATCTAATGTATAGTTTCATACATTATGGAGTTATGTGTACCTACCGTTTATTTCATGAAGTCAGTTTTTGCCCAAGGAATGGCACCGCGTGGACAGTCAGAGGGAACTATTTAGGCTGTCCTATCTTTCATCTCAGTTACCACTGCCTAAGAACAATTAACGATGGCTTCTTTGAATTTTGTGGAAAATCACTAGCATTGGATGGGAAAGGTAAGTGTACAATGTATATGTACTGGACAGAATTGACCATGTTATCTTGATGGAATTCGTTTACTTAGTTTTTAGATAAATTCCAAAATGCAGTCAAAAATCATACATTTTCCCAAAGATATCTGCAATAAATTCCGTTTTGGAGAACATTGATAACCCACCCTCTTACATATATAGGAGTTGATCTTCGTGTTTCAAAAGTGATCTGTACTAGCTGTTTATTGTTCGTTTTGATGTGATTTTTCTTATAATATCACCTATCAATCTATCGCTGTTTTCACTACAACCTGGTAAAAATTGTAAAATCAATAGCATATTGTTGTTGCCTTTATTTTTCAGATGGATGTCCAGTAATAATATTTCGAAATGATATCCCTCATATTGAACAAGAAAAATGTTCTGGAACGATGTCGGAATGCCCTGATCCACACAGCAAAAGCACTTTTTTCATCGAAAGATACATACAAATGTAAGGCTATGTAAAAATAGGCAGGATGTTTTAGAGTTAAGACAAGGAGTGGACAAATGACAAAGTATATATGTAATATAACTTTGAAATACATATTAAATTTCTTTCTATTGATTATTTTCTGTGACTAAGGGTTATCTCCCTGGTGGCATACCTCTGTCCTTAGCAGGTTCTTTGGCAAAAAATTCGCTCAAGTTTAGATTTATTGCCCTTCATATTTTCACATTATTTGGATTACCTCTTTTTTCGACCCGAGCATCATTGATGAGACATATGTATATCGTTGAAAAAAGGAGGGGAACTCCAACAACACTAGGTTGCAGCACCCACAGCAAAACCCCAAAACACCCAATGCAAAAGACACAGAACAGACACCCACAGAAAGAGACAATGAACACCAACTGACACACCATAGAAACCTTTAACATAAAAGACCACAAATTAATTTAACGAGACCAATGAGCAACCGGTAGCGACTTAGGACGGCCATATGCCACGCAATTAGCAGACGGTGTGGTTATCCTGGATTACGTGCGCACAACCCTCTCATTTCTTCAATTACTCAGAGGTCTCGAAGAACGCACAATTATGGTGTAAAACAACCTCCTCAATGTTAGATGACCACTCACAAACAAGACCGTAAAACGCATGGGTCCAAGCAACACAGATGAATATGTAAATGGATATAAAAAGAGGACGTGCGTAATACAGTCCGTGCTCTGCAGGCTGTAGCGAGTTCATATGAATGTTATCACTCGAGGAGTCCGACTGACATTCAGAGCTGACAGGTGGTCGGGGCCTGTCTTCTCTAAAGAGGTTTGGACAGGGCCCGTCATGGAGTCCCGTCGTCACAGTCAGTCTTTGTGCCTCTAAAGTCAAACGCCAAACCCTAATCTAAAAATTAAAAACTCAAAATCAATAGGCATACAATTTCTTGAAAAAATACACATTTTCTTATAACAAAACAAAATTGGCAAAGACCAAAAACAAAAATAGATACTCGTACATGATACAATATTTTGAAACAATACAAATACATCCAAAACAGCGAAAACAGCCGAACGTTTTCACAGAAAAGAAAACGCCATTTCGTATATTCTGCATCCCGTTAATGATTTTCTCATAGTGATTCACACATATATTACACACAACCCTTTCAATATAATAATAACATTTTATTATCCCTTTAACATGATGAAAAACACTTAAGACAATCATTCGGGATAGAAATAGAACCATAAATGAAGCAGAAATTCCTTTTAACACTTAACAACGATTTTATAACAATTTAAATTTATAAACTGGTAAAAGTAGTAAAATTTCGACCCTCTCATATCTATCAAAATACGTAATTGGAATCTTGAAGTTAAACAAGAAGGTGCCACACCACTGAGTATTTTTAATTCAACAATGAATAATTTTAGCTCAAAATATCCACTGATGAGGCCTCATATTCCGGAGCATGCATGTCAGGTGACCACATTTTTAAAATATTCCTCTCAAGTCTATGTGCATGGAGTACTAGGTTATGTAAGCTTTCTTTTAATATGGAACTTGTCACAGTGGACGCTCCTGGGGACTCAAAACTCACAATAAAACGATAGAATTTCACTGTATTCCATTGATTGTATTCTTTAATGAGATAAAGAAGATCCTGACGACAATCTAAACAGCACTATCAATAGAGCACCAAATGGAGCATCGACGGACCCCTAGCTAGAGGTGGGACCAGGTGCCCAGGAGGAGTAAGCATCCCCTGTTTGGCTAGCCGAACTGCCGTAGATGTTCATGCACGAAAAATGAAAACAATATCTAAAACCATGCACTGTCTAAGGTTATGTCTATATAGAAAGTGCTATGGTGACCACGTCAGGGAAAATATCTAAAACACTGTCAAAGTAAGTATTCTTTAAGTTACAATTTCACGGCAATCTAATTCATTTAAATCACGAAGTACTACCTCTCTGTGAAGTGTCAGTCATAAGAAAATGTTCTATACTGAATAAATAGCAGTATATCTTCTAGTAATTATGCGATAGATGGATATTAAATTGACAAATGTAAATCTCTCGCTTCGGTAATCGCAAAAAAACTTATTTCGTACAAAAGCTACACTGTGTTATTACTTAAGAGTAATATATCTGTATTTGAATTATTTACCGACATACTTACATTGACAATATTAAAATTTGAAGTTTAATCGTTCTAATTTGGATTTAATTAATTTTGGCAGATCCTGGATGCTTGAGAATAAAGGAAATTTCAACAGAAAGAATTTCAAAGTAAATATGTTTTACTAATTCTTCCCTAGAAAAGGATATCTATCTACCAGATTGTTGAAATATTAATTTCGTACATCACATATTTCTGATCATGATTTTATGCATTCTTATTCATACAACATGGTACGTACAGTCACTGCAATATTTTCCATTTTCTGGAATAATTAACATCGAACTAATTACGAAAATCGAAATGTACTTCATTTGATGTCATACAATTACAGTCTTTTTATTCTAATTGTATAATATCTTTAACAAATAAATCATGTGCAACCAGTCCTGTTTTAAACATTAATTGCTCGATAAGATATTTTCTTTTTTAAGAGTCACATTTGCATATACTGAGAACCTGAGGACATCGACAATACCCGTGCATGTATGACCCAATCCGAAATTTAAGGACATCCGGTGGGAAAAACAAAAACCAAGATAACAAAACAATATGTTTCACCTTTCAAGATAGCATATCACGTAATACGCAAATGATTTAGCGCCTGAGAAAACTTTCTAAAACTACCTTATATGAAACTATTCTACACCTAGGGATGTAACGATACGCTCACCCCACGATACGATACGTATCGCGATACAGCCTCACGACACGATACGTATCGTGATACAGACTACAAGTGAGCAATTGAGTTTCGGAATTAATAAAAACAACAAATTGCATAGACAAATGCGCTATCAGTACTGTGTTGTATGTACAGAAAACGCTTAAATCAATTTAGACAATGCCATTTTGCTTGTGATTATGCAGAGAGAATATCATAATTATGTAAACGTCTTCAAATTAAATAGCATCATTTAAGAACAGATAAATTGGCAGCATGGACCAGACATGCACGTATACTGATATTTCTATACTGGAAATTTATTCTTTTAGTAAAATTAAAACCCGGAAACAGTTAGAATAAGAACACAGAAATCAATTTAAAAATGTCAGCACTTAACTTTTCAATATAGCTCGTGAGCATAAAAAAAGTTGATCTAATATCATCGTACGTTACTTTTGTTGGGTCATGATGCATGTTTTTCCGCCTCGTAAGAAGTGTCATCAAAATTCAAATCTATAGCAGTGCTAGCATGTCGGTTTTCATTCATGCTAGGTTATTCTCCGTGCAAAAGGAAAGCCTAAACAGCTCTTTATCTGTTTCATTCAAGTTTGAAGATGGATCGATGGACTCGGGCGCCGCCATCATAGTTAATGTAAACAAATTCGGACTAAAGATTCGGAACTAAACGAGTCGATTTTAAACGAAAAACGGATTTGAAAAATACCGTGATACGCGACCTGGCTGTACCGTGTACCAAACCATGAACTTTATACCGCGATATACCGAACCGTGGTATATCGTTACACTCCTATCTACACCTATCATGTGAGCATCAATATTATATCATTTATATGATGAAAATCTTTTCTCTTTTTTCCCCCTTTTTTTACATGTTACATGGTGATCGAAAAGAGTCAAATTCTCTTTTTATATCCTTCTTCTTCTTGTCCATCATATAAATGATAATGATAATGCTCGTACGATAGTATGATAGGCCTAAAGTAAATTCATATAAAGTAGTTTAGACAGTATTCACTTTGTTTAACCGAAGGGGATTCCCGGGCAAGATATTATTTGCATATCACGTGTTATGCTATCATGAAAATCTACTCGCATACTTTTCTTACATGCGTGCAAAAGTGAAATAATTTTGCTTAAATTATAGAAGCATTGTGTGTACAAGCAACTAAATTTTGCGCACAAGTTATGAATTCATTTTACATTGCAATCAACCATGGTTCGCTTCCTTGAAATTTTTGACATGGTACTAAGGGGCCTCCGTAGAAATACGCTTCTGTGCGAGATCTAATGAGCATGTTTGAAGTAAAATTTTGAATTCAATTGGCAATACCCGATTTTTATTTTTTCATCAACAAAAACGTCGAAAGTATTCTTTAAGAATATCTAAATCATTCTGCGAAGGAGCAAAGTGAATCCCAAAATGGAATGAAATCATTTGCCCGCAGAAGGTAGATAACTCCTGCTTGTAAGCATCATCTTCGTCATGCAAAAGGGTTAACACAGGTGTCTTTATCAAATTTTGTGTTTGATTGTTCTCGCCTAAATCAGCTTTCAACATCATAGTCTACGAGCTAATTACTCAATTTTGACATCATGATTCATCAATTTGACATCATATTTTATTTTGTTATTTCGGAAACGTGATTTCATCCAAAAATGTCATTGAAATTAAAGAATGTTAGCATTCTTGAACCATCCCTTCAATGCTATTTTGGACATAGATTTTATCTAACTATGACAATGAATCGACCATACAGGAAATTTGAAGCCGCGCACACTTTGCTGAGTATAGACAAAACTTAAAAATCAAACTAGAGGCGTTACCTAAAATGAATTTTGACTGTGTCTGAAAATCACTTTTGCTGGAAACATCACTGATGAGGATTAACTACTAGTCTATGAAACACGTGTCCCGGTGCATTAAAATTGGTTTGAAATCTTATTCAACAAGTTTAATTAAAAAGTTGGAAAATTTCCATACGAAATAAACAAATGTTTAACGTCTTCAAATTCATTACCATCATTTTAGAACAGATAAATTTAAAGCATGGACCAGACATGTACGTTTCGGGTATTTAACTCTCGTCAGTGATCTTCAATCGAAACAATGAAAGATGGCCAGAATTTGTGAAATTATGTCCTAAATATACCGAAAGACGGCGGAGGATGGCTGGGATATAATGCTACAGGACCAAGGTTTCAGACATTTCAGAAAATTTTGTGAACAGAAATTTTCAAATGCGTTTGAAGAAGCGAAATTTCGATAACATGAGATCAAAATTTGAAGCAGCAATAATGCTTTCACTTGTCTCTTACCTCTAAGAATAGGACTGTATATTGCTTTTCGCTGTTTTGACCCAATAAATGGTAGCATTAACCGTAGAACCGTAGATCGTAAACAATTAAAATTTCCCTTACCTTCTCGACTTTGAGACTGACAGTGAATAACTGATAGGTACTTCTTGTCTGTTTTCCCCGTGACTTGATCTTTAAATTGCATTATTTCTTCTTTCAAGCTCTGTTGCCAGAAAGAAGCTTGGTTTTTGGCCCTTTATTGATTTGACAACATGTATATTCTTTTGCTTACTTTTCATTTCATCCAAAAATAACATTGAAATAAAGCCTTTAGATGTTTACATCTGAGCACCATTTTGGTCATCAATTTTATTTAACTATATGCTACTCAATTGACTCTACAGAAAATTTGAAACCGCGCATTCTCTGCACAAATTTAAGTTCAAAAGAATGAAAATAATGAAATGAATTTTGGCTGTGTCTGAAAATCACTTGGACTTGAAGCATCACTGATGAAGATTTCATACTCGAAATATATGTCTGGTGCATAATAGATTGGTTTGAAATTTTCTTCAAGAAAGGTGGAGAGTTGGAACAATTTCGTATTATTATATGAAGAGATAACAAAAATAACAATGCATATGTAAAAAGAATATAACATCGTTTGCCTGCTTGTTATATATTTAACTTATATAATTTTCGACATAAATAATCCAACTGACATTCTTTTCATTGATTTAATATCTCGAGTAGGACTGTTGCATTCAAAATATAAAAGATTCTCTTGGGGTATGAAAACATAAATGTCCAGGAGATATTATAAAATAATTTACGATTAAGAAGATATTCAATGGGTAATGCAAGAAATTATACGAAAAAACGTTGACATTAGGTGTATGCATCATTTGATATTTTTCTGTATCATTTTATATCTTAAGAACGTTTATTAAAACAAGATTTAAACAAGAAATATTTTGAATGGGCTCATGTTTAGGAGTTATCTCCTTTTGATGAAATATATCAGAAAAAAAGTTTGAATTGCAGAAAAAAATAATTGGAGGACTTTTAATTTTCAGCGAGATTTGATAATACATGTACATTGTATACTAGTATATTTTTAATATTTTGATAAATCGATATTTGATGCCCCATCATTCTGTTGAAAAGAATAGACAAAAAAAAGAAAAAATAGCATATTTCCGTAGAGTTATCATTATCCATATTTCTCATGTAAACTCTAAGGGCGCATAACTCTTTATGTAAGCTATTTATTCAATATCTAAATCGGTCAAAATTTTTCAATTAAGTTTTACATCATAACTATGCTGTGATTATAGGTGTCAGGATTCCATAAATGGGTGGCCCAATTACTTCTCATTACCCATTGAATGCCTTCAAGCATATCCCCCATTGAAATAGAATTAAGTAGAATTTGATGACGTTAAATATTTGTACCACTTGGTGAGTGTCACTGCTGGTGGATCCGGAGTCCCCGAGGTCACAAGTAGCCAAGTTCGATCAATTTCGGTTGGTCGCTTCTTCAAACGCATTTGAAAATTTCTGTATACAAAATTTTCTCAAATTTCTAAAACCGTGGTCCTGTAGCATCATATCCCATTTCGATCAATTTCGGTTGGTCGCTTCTTCAAACGCATTTGAAAATTTCTGTATACAAAATTTTCTCAAATTTCTAAAACCGTGGTCCTGTAGCATCATATCCCAGCCATTTTGCTATGTTTTTCGGTATATTTAGGACATAATTGTCACTGATTTTGGTCAAATTACATTGTTAAGATTGAGGATCACTGACGAGGGTTTGTTACCCAAAACGTGCATGTCTGGTCCATGCTGTAAATTTATCTGCTCTAACTATGATGCTAATGAATTTGAAGACGTTAAACATACATGTATATGTCAAGTATTTCTCTATTCATCCACAGCTCTAAGAATTCAAAGATCTTTAAAGACAACGGTGCTTCTACCGAAAAGGATGTCAAACTGACTTCAGTTTCTGTGCAACGTATAGATTTAGATTCAGAGGCAAATTTTCCCAGCACATATAATTATTGGATATTTGTAAGTAAGATCAATTTTGATGTTAGTTGGGTTGTAAATGATACTAAATTGTATGCGTTCAGGAACGTATAACACTGCGAAGTTCTACGTGACTGAACGTACGGCTGAGCTAGTTCGAACAAGGATTACTATTTCCTGAACAATTAATGTTACTAGACACAACTCTCTGTCGAACTAATATGGACGTCATGAACGCGAAAACAAAACAAAAATCATGCATATATGTACATGTATGTTCTTTCCGAAAAGAAATTAAAGATTTTAAATTTTCGAATGTGTCTTATAACTTCTTAGAATTTTTCAAATTATAAGGAAAATTCAAACCTTCTGTTTTAGGTGTGACTGGCATTGTCATCATAGCTTTCCTGCTAGCATTTGTTGGGCTGCTCTTCAAATAGTAAGAATACTTTTAAAGTAATTACATTTGTAATAGACTTTTTTCACCGTGACGAACTTCGCACTTCAAACATCGCACCTTAAGTGGATTGCCGAAAAAACGCGCCAGAAGTACAGGAAATTCAACATACCAATTCCATTGAGTATTCTTATCAAAATGTACATGACTCCGCTTATGAGTTTATACGTGAACGGCAGCTACGACACTGATTCTTCCATGTTCGAAGTGCGAAGTATGAAGTTCGAACTGCGAAGTCCGTCACGATGAAAAATGTCTACCAGCTACCATTATCATATATAGATAAATATATTAGATAAATAAATCATAATTTTGAGGACCCGCGTATGTCTTTTTTGTTGACAGTCTAGTGAAATTCATGTATACGATCACACATTTCTTTCATTTTTAAATATATGCACAACCAATGTAATTACCTGTGATCAAACTTATTGAAAGGAACATGTTGCATTCCAGAATGTAAACGTTCGTGCCAGTACAATGTGTAAGCTCTACAGAAAAATACTGCAATGCTGTTCTTATTTGCAAACTAAACCCGTGGTGACCTAAATTTTAACATTTCTCTTTATCTTAAAAAAGAAGACAAAAATAAAACTGACAATTCTGGTGCATATAATACATGTAGAATAAATGTCATACATGTGATTTGTTACGGGTATGCAACACACAGCAATTACATTCATCGCATGAAATGCGCTAACGCTTTGCGCTTACATGTACGATAAATGCTCTTGCTGTGTGTTGAATACCAGTAACAAAACACAAACGAAGATTCTCTATAGATAAAAGAGGTACTAGTATTCAATTTAACATTTTCAAAAAGATGCATTTTATTCTATCATTATTCCCTCTTAGCATTAGAAAATTGAAAAAGGATGATATGAGATACATGACATCAGTTCCATACAATTCTGGAATAGCTCATTTGTATCACGATGTTGATGACGCATATGACGACGTAGCTTTACCGAATCAATCGACCGTAGAAGGAAATGACAACAATCCAATGGTCATACAGGAGACAAAGCTAAATCAATCGACCGTAGAAGAAAATGAAAACAGTTCAACGATGGTAATACAAGACTATCATGATACCAAGATAAGAAATTCTGCTCACCTGGTGTCGATCGAACACGACAACGGAACAAACGATGGTACGAACAACCAATTAATTTCATCTTTCTGTTTCAATATATATTTTGACTTTTAACTTCAGCAAATCACTCAAAGAAATCAGTCTAATTTGTGATGAAAACCTTTAAAGAAAGTCTATAGATTTTTTATGAAGTCTTTAAAATATCTTACCTGTACATCTACGTGCAACGTCTTCTGACAACATTCTCTGTTGCCAAAATTTCTTGAAATTTCTACAACGTGGGTACTGTAGCATCATATTCCAACCATTTTGCTTTCGATACAATTTGGACACAATTAATAACTTTCACACTTTTTGACCATATAATTACATTGTTCAGATTGAGGATCGCTGGCGAGGGTTAGGTACCCGAAACGTGCATGTCATTGCTGCTTTATCTGTTCTTAAATCATGCAATTGAATTTGAAGACATTTAAAATTTCATATTTTAATGTTTTGTGTATTTATGTTGTCTCTTCAATGAGACCAGTTCCCTTCAGTTTCCTATGAATATATGACACCTTAAAAGGAGGACGCTCGCACCTCCCGGGCACTTCATCCTGTCTCCATCCGAGGGTTCGCGATTGCCTTGTTAATGGAGACTTACACAATTATGCCATATTCCCTTGGATCTTTGACTTCTAAACTGCACAATTGATACTTTATACAATTATTGACTTTTGGAGGAGTCTGCTCGTGGTTATACAGACCTGGTCAGGTACTGGTTGACCGAGGCCGATGCCGATTTTTACCAATACCTGACCAGGTTTTTATAGTCACGTGTAGACTGAAATCAAAAGTCAATAACTGCTTATTAAATTATCAGGATTTGACTAACATTTGCATTGTAATGATACGCGAAGTCAATGTTCTAACACTACAAAATCAACGCACGCGCTGGTACCGCACGCGCTAATCCCGAATAGACCGCTTTGGAGCGTTAGTGGTCAACTCACTCTGAGGTACACTCTATCAAACAGCGTCTCCGCCAATCAGAAATAAGAAAAATCGCCAATAATTCCTGATCATTTAATAATCTCTCTTGTAAACTTCTGGTTCTCTTAACATTGAATCACTCGTCATTCACTAGTACATGTATTGTTTTGATACGTATTTCAGATTATCTGGAACCAATGGCAACAGAGACTTCATTAGCATCAATGGAAACCGAACTCATGCAACCCCCATGAAAACATTATTTGTCAAAATGAATATTGTGAAAAAGAATGTAATTATATATCAAGAATATACTAGTACCTTAATTAAGACGGTTCCTTGTTCATGTTCTCTAGAATACCCCATTTACAATTGCTTTAAATATCATCATATGCAAAAAAAGTTTGTACAAAATTTTGAAAACGATGAAATACGAATGAATTGTTTAAAAAGCTGAGGACCAACAAGTCCTGATGGAATGACCACATGAATACAGGCAACTTCTGAGAATTGTAGTCAACCCCTTCTTCGTTTAAAGTAAATAAGGCTAAGTTGTTCTCTCACTGATAACAGAGTTGGAATACTTCTTTGGGTTTTTTTTGGGGGGGGAGGTGCAAACAAATTTTCCCGAGTCAGTTAGTGAATGAAAGGTAAAGCACAAAACCAGATTTAAAAAATCATAATCATAATCAACAGGCATACAAACACTTGAAAAAAAAACCAAATAAAAAACACCGAGGAGTACCCATCAGTCATTCAGTCTCAACATCGAGAAGGTAAGCCAAAATCATTAAAATTTCCAATGGAAAAGTTGCAAACTCCGGAATAAACAAGGTAAGAAGTAAGAATAGGTGCTTGGAGTGTCAGCGTCTCCTATTTGAATGCAACACCCGTCGAGAAAGTTCTATAAGAACTTGTCAGTTCGGTTATTGCCTCCATGTACATATTAATGCACATATCAGGTAAATATGTCTTGCTTGGTGATATTGACAGCCATTCGATCGCAATCCAGTATGTCACTGATCATTCTGGAAGGAGGGATCTCATATATGCTTTTATAAGAGTTTCGTTGCGAAGTAAGAACTTTCACTATAATGATTTCAGCAGTTTTATAATACAAGCTTGAACGATTGACTAGTCAACGTGCAAGCCATCTGACTCTAACGATAAAATCCATCATGTATTTGGAACATGCCCAATGTTCCGAAATTAGCTGAGAGACAAAAAAGCCATAAGCAGGAGAAGAAGGAATGTTGCTACTCATGAAAGGGATTTGAGTTATTTGGAGGGTAAATTACGATTAATTGCGCTTGTCATTCAGTGAGGTGTTCAATTAGTCATTTGCGTCGAAGGATAGAGAAATATTCAAGTACGAAGCGGATCCGTCGCTCCCGGTTGTTTCCTTTATCTCTAGAATGTGTCCGCAAGAAATAGGGCGCAATTAGTACACAAGGGGATGCCAAATATTTGCTGAAATATGGTTCGGTTCCTCTAAACACGATGAATAGGTTGTCAATCAAAACTTCAAGCATCTGGATAATATCGTATTCGGTATACTTTTTGTCTGAATCAGAGTGCTCCTTCGCAAAATAAATACTTATCATCCCGCCCTACGACAAGGTATTTGTACCTCACATTCCCTTTTTTTTTTAAGAAAGGTGTTGCGAATTGTATTGACCAGTCTGTTTTAGAGATGGTGGTGTAGAGCGTGGAGAAGTCGAACGACTAATATGATTAAAATTGGTAGCTTTGAAATTTTTCCAAAAGTCTCTTCGAATTATTTAGGATCCAGGTGAAAACAGCAGAACGTTTGGGAGCAGATCGATAAAACGTTGTCTCACTAAAAAAAACTAAAGCGACCAAACTGATGGATACAATAACACAATGCTTAGCATCATGGAAGCACAACAATCAACACTATCTAATAAACAATCTCCATAGTCCAGCCGTGTAAGGACGGAGTTTATTGTAGGTGAATTCGTGTTATTTATAGAATAACTGTCTTTTGGAATGTGATTACACTGTGATAACCTACAATAATTTAACTATTCCCGTAATGTCTGTATAACGCCTGTACAAACGTACGGCGCGAAATCTTATCTATAGCTGTATAGACAATGTCACCTATTATGACGTCACTAACGGCGAGCGCCGCTACGTTAGGCCTGTTCAAATATCACGTCGCCAGTTTTGAACTTGAAAATCAACCACGCTAAAATGACTTGCAATATAAACTAAAATAGTGATTTAATTAAATTATAAGAAATGACTGTAATATTTTTTCTGTCTATCGATGTATAGACAAAAACCGATGCACAAACAAAATATAATCCGCTTCGCGGATTATATAGTTTGTGCATCGGTTTTTGTCTATACATCGATAGACAGAAAAATTATTACAGTCATTTCTTAAATGGATCCAGGAATTATGTTCCATAATGCGCGTTAGCGCATTATGAGAAACATAATTCCTGGATCCATTGTAGGTTATCACAGTATAATCACATTCCAAAAGACAGTTATTATATATATTTACATTCCATTTTTCACGCTAAAAATAACGTTTACATACGTTTAAAACTCCGTTGCTAAGGCTCTGTTACTACGTACCGTCATACTTCAAATCAAGCCAAGTTACTATGACGTCATAGTTCAAATCGAGCCACCGCGGTTATACTCCTATAATCACAGTGCAAATTCTATACAAATGAATGGGCATATGTAAATATATAATTATACAATTTCAGCACTAATAAAATATCTTTAATAGAGTGATTGAGTGAGTGATTGAGTGATTGAGTGAGTGAGTGAGTGATCGAGTGAGTGAGTGAGTGAGTGAGTGAGTGAGTGAGTGAGTGAGTGAGTGAGTGAGTGAGTGAGTGAGTGAGTGAGTGAGTGAGTGAGTGAGTGAGTGAGTGAGTGAGTGAGCGAGCGAGCGAGCGAGCGAGCGAGCGAGTGAGTGAGTGAGTGAGTGAGTGAGTGAATGAGTGAATGAGTGAGTGAGTGAGTGAGTGAGTGAGTGAGTGAGTGAGTGAGTGAGTGAGTGAGTGGGTGAGTGAGTCTGAAACATGAATGACCATGTATGAGACAATCTGTGCTTCATTTTAAAAAAAAAACTTGGTTCGTGTGACGAGGGGGTTGCTAAACAATAAACCACGTATACTGATTGAAGCAGAGTATTTTGCTACAGTAGATTTCAGAAAATCTAAGAGGGAATGTGTCGAGCGAGACTGGAGGGGTCAGTCTGTGAGGAATATGCAAGACGTTTGGCAAAGAAAGAGGATGTACAGCTCGACACCCTTTCCGAATGGATAAAATTCATCAGAGGGTTACTTTTATCTAGAATTTACCGATTAAAATCAATTGTTAACACCAGATTCGATTCTATATTTAAAGACCCTGACGTTATCACAGAACTTACCTACCTCCAAGAACATTATGTCATCACACCAGCGGACAAAGCCTCAAATAATTACACATTTACTTTCAAAAAGCACTATTTCGACAGTCTAGTTAAAGAGTTGGGTTTAAATTCGACACCTGGAAATCCCACTTACACCCCAACAAACATTTCTGCCTCTGAAATAATAGAAAACCACAAATCAGCTCTTGCTTCCTTTGGCTTCGACACTAACAATTTAGATTTAGATTTACCATACTTATACTGCATACCTAAAGTGTATAAGAATCACAGCTGGTTCCTCAAAATGTTCTACCAAATCTGTATCGATCTTACTCACCAAAGTTTTATCTGAAATCAAATCTGGGCTTCAAAAATATTATTCGACAGTATATTCTCGCAGTGGTATCAACCAGAAGTGGATTTTAAAGAATTCGAAGGAACTTTTAGAACATCTGAAATCCACTCATTTTAGTAGAGTCCATTCGATCAAAGCCTTTGATTTTTCGACACTTTACACTACAATTCCACATTCTAAATTGAAAGAAAGACACGCAAAAATTATAAGTAATGCGTTTACAAGTAAGAACGGTAATCGCAAATACAAATTTATTGTTGTTAACTATGACAAACAAAGGAGGATATCTCCAACAACACCAGGTTATAGCACCCACAGCAAAACCCCAAAACACTCAATCCAAAAACACAAAGCAGACAAGCACGGAAAGAGACGCATAAGGGACAAGGAAAATCAACGCACAACACAGAAGCATCAAACACAAAGTACTACACATAAACCAACGAGACCAATGGGCAACCGGTGCCGACTTAGGACGGCCATCTGCCACGGAAATAGCAGAAGGTGTGGTTATCCTGGATTACGTGTGCACAACCCTCCCACTTTTCCGATTACCCAGAGGTCTTGAAGAACGTACAATTGTGGTGCAAAACAACCTCCTCACTGTCAGATGACCACACACAAACAAGACCGCAAAACGCAGGGGCCCAAGCAACACAGATGAATATGTAAATGGATATAAAAAGAGGGTGTACGCAATACAATCCTTGCTCTGTCGCCGCGAGCTCATGTATGTTATCACCTGAGGAGTCCGACTGACATTCAGAGAGGACAGGTGGTCGGGGCCCTGTCTTCTCTAAAGAGGTTTGGACAGGGCCCGTCATGGAGTCCCGTCATCACAGTCAGTCAGAGTGCAAGTTTTAAGAATGCGCTTGTACAAGACTGTAGATTGGTCAAGTACCAAGTCTAGTGTCCGTCTGGTGACATTAGGATCATATCCACGGTATAAAAGGCGTTTGATTATTCTGACGCATTTTCGATAGTGATCGATGTTGTCTATCTTTGATCCTTCTTATCTTGTTTATATTGTCACCATAATTTTAATGCAGGTTGTGAAATACCCAAAGTAATATACTCTGTTGCCTGTATTGGTCCGAATTTCAGAAGAAGTTGACAATAATTTTTCATAAAATTTCCAGAAAGTCTTTACTAGTTTGTGAAAGCGAAAACCTTGTCCGAAAAGTTTCTTGGTAATTTGTAAATTTCTACTATGAAAATCCAAAACATCAGTACATGCTCTAGCATACCGGATGAGCTGTGAAATATACTAGTAGATACCATAGGACGGTAATCTAGGAACATCACCGTCAAGCCAGGGGAAATTTACTATGTTAAATCCAAAATCATCTCTTTTGTCATACACACTTGTATGGATCTCTCCATTAACAATTTTGATATTAAGGTCCAAAAATGGTGTTTCTGTGTTTCAAACGTTTGCCTTGTTTAGAATCAATTCTTGTGGATAAAATAACATTTTTATACTTTTCAAAAATAGGATTGTAAGAATATCATCCAGGTACCTAGAAGTACCAATGAAGCATTTCACATCATCATTTTTTCTTTGCTTTTGAAGATTTTGGATAAATTCCTTTTCATACGTGTATAAAAATAAAACCTACTTTGTAAAAGAAAAGTCCGATTCTGAAAATAAGTACTATGACGAAATTTTTTTTTGGAGGTCCGTAATTGATATATAATTATGGTAAACACTTAACTAGACGAAACAGTTCTATAATTCCACAATTTATTCAAATTCTCGATCCACAATATAGATGCGGTTACTCCACGCACTTACACTATACAAATCTACTAAAATCACTACGATTCCGAAATAAAATGTACGCTAAAAAGATCCGTCTAAAAGTAAAAGTGGATCTAAACGAAGTCCTAAAAGAAGTAGTAAGTCTAGAAGTAGAGGCGAAAGTAGTCCCGAAATTTGACGTGATCCCCTTTTTATACTGGCCCTAAATTTGAAATAAGCTACGCCCTTTTTTTTTTTTTTTTTTTTTTTTTTTAATTTTTTTGGTCATTTTTACATTATGCAACACATAAAACGTAGATGAAGACAAAGACACCATTCTCACACTCTCGCACGCTTCCTTCACTCAGCAATAGATATAAATATCATATATAGATTTATATAGATACGAATAGTGATGTATAAGAAAACATTTGAAGGTTAGATAATGATAGTTGCAGTGTTTACAAAAATAAATCTTTAAGAAATTTCCATCTTGAATCTAGTAAATCATTTCTATTTGAATAAATAATCTTTTCAATCATGTAGTAGTAACTTAAAAATCTTTTTAAGGAATCCATCGACAATACGATACCTTTTCTTGAGTATGAATAGATGAAAAACTTAGTGAGAAGAATGAGAAGATTTATACTGACGGAATATTTACTGTTTGAGTTAAGACCTAAAATGATTATCGAATCTGATAAATGTATATTACTCTCAGTTTTTATCCTCAGCCAGGTTTCCAAACTATTCCAGATTTCTTTGACTTTACTACAATATATAAAAAGATGTAGAAGATTTTCTTCTGAAGAATGACAAATACTACACATCGGGGAATTTGCGATATTTATGATAAAAAGAAATTTATTAGTTGCCAAAATTCTAAAATTAAGCCTAATCTGAAACCAACGTAGTCTAGTATCTACAGTTGTTTTGAAAGGTAGAACATTTATATTTTTCCAGTTAAAATCCTCCTGCAAATGTAATTCTCTTTCCCATTTTACACAATTCTTTAATTTTCCGCAATCATTTGTTATGAAGATGTCATAAATTGATTTGCATCCCTTTTTATTAGAAAAAATTATACTCAAATATTTTGGGACAAAAGGTTGAGATATTCCATGATGCAGTGTTATAATATCTCTAAGGGAGGGCCATTTCGATAGAATTGCCGATTTCAATCCTAAAAATTTAGTAAATGGTAATTTGACGTTATGATCTATATTCAAGACATTAAATGAAATATAGTCGCCATTATCTGTAAATAGGTCTCGAACATAATGAAATCCCTTTTGATACATTTCATTGAAGTATACTGGTTTATGATCAATAGTGATATCAGTGTTATACCATAGTGGCGATTTTAAAATATCTTCCGTAGAGTGTATCGGTAATTTTGATCTAAAGTCAATGAGTGCATTAATCATTTCTTTCCAAAATTCATTTGTACAATTGGACTTACATTTTTTTAGGAAATCAGTCCCAAATTGAGAAATTTTAAGAAAATCGCATTTGGTCATCATAGAAAATAAATACACCCAGTCACATTCTGAGTTATATATCCTACGAATCCATGTTAGCTTTAAAGATTTGATGAAAGAATCAATGTCGGTCATTCTACAACCCCCTGCTTTGTAATCTTGTATGATAATTTTCCTAGAAATCCTGTCTCTTTTGTTACTCCATATAAACTTGTATAACATATTTTGAAGTGAATCTATAGTATCACAATTCGGCCGAGGCAGGGATGTAAAAAGATGCGTAAGCTTGGGTAGAAGAATGGATTTGACCACCGTGATCTTGCCCAGTGGTGTCAAGTTTCGTTTAGACCACATATTAATTTCTTTCTTTATTTTCTGTAGTTTATCTTTGTAATTCAAATCTTCCATCTGTCTAAGGTCTGCAGTAAAAATTATACCCAAAATGTTGAAAGGTTCCTTACTCCATGAAACATTAATATCATTACAAATTGTATCATCAGAATGAGCTTTGGACCCTATCCAGATGGCTTTTGTTTTATCGATGTTTGGCTTTAAACCAGAATATTTTGAGAACTGAAAAAGGAGGTCAAGTGCATTTTTAAGACTTTTGTTGGATCCATCCAAAAATAAAGTAGTATCGTCAGCAAACTGTAGAAGACAGAATGTTTTCAAACCTATCTTTAATCCCTTAATGTTTTTATTTTGTCGTATAAGGATACCCATAATTTCAGCGCATATAATGTAGATGTAAGGGGATACCGGGTCCCCTTGACGACAGCCCCGTCCTATATTGAAAAAATCGGAAAATATACCATTTTGCAAAACACAAAGAGAAGCATCATTGTATAAACATTTAACCCATCTAATTAAATCTGATCCAAAGTTAAAGAATTTCAAGGCTTTATGCATAAAATTCCACGACACGGAATCGAACGCCTTCTCAAAATCAATTTGAAGAATCATGCCAGGTATTTGATTTTCTTTCGCTGAGAATAATATGTCATATATCAATCTAGTGTTATCACCGATGTATCTACCCTTTAAAAATCCTTTTTGGTTTTCATGTATCAGAAAGTCAAGAACAGTCTTTAATCGATTGGCTATACATGAAGAAATGATTTTATATGAATTATTTAAAAGGGAGATAGGTCGCCAATTTTTTAAAAACTCCCTAGGTTTGTCTCCCTTTGGCAGAATAGAGATGATGCCTTGTTTCTGAGTATGAGAAAGGGAACCTGATTCAAATCCAACATTAGTAGATCGTATCAAAAAAGTACCTATGTCTTTCCAAAAAAACTTATAAAACTCGACCGTAAAGCCGTCTGGTCCCGGTGATTTATCATTCTTCATGTGCTTAAGTGCTGATAGTGCTTCCTGGCAAGTAATTTGTCCCTCTAGTTTATTTGCAGAATCTTCATTAAGTACATTAACCACATCTTTATCAATAATAGTTTCCAAAGTAACATCTTCTAGTTGTTCATCCTTACTTGTGTATAGATTTACATAAAAAGATTTTATTTCTCTTAGTATATCTCCCTGTTCTGTAATTACATTACCTTGAGAGTCAATTAATTTAAAAACAGTCTTGTTGATATAATTTCTTTTTTCTAAACTCAAAAAATATTTAGAGGGTTTTTCGCCCTCTTCTATCCATCTAGCCCGAGCCCTTATAAATATTCCTTTCACATAATGTTTCCTTAATTGTTCAAGTTCTTGTTTAGTATTTAAAAGTTCGTTTTGTAAGGTAAGATCAGTATTCAAAAGCGAATTGTTCTCTAAATCTGAAATTTTTTTTTCAAGAGCAGTCATTTTGTCGGAGTTATCTTTCTTTTTTGCCGATGAATATGAAATAGTGCGCCCCCTGATATACATCAATAGCATTTCAAAGAACAATTGATCGTCAATAGTGAACTGAATATCACTATTCGGAATATCGTCAAGAGTCGATCGATCATATATAAGTAATGCATATTGATTCTTTAAATCACTAATGACTTTTTTAACTTGTTTCACATATTCAGAATCGCTAAGTAGTGAGTTGTTAAATTTCCAAAACCCTTTGCCCTTGGAAAAACTATTTAAAGAAAAATTGAATTCAACTATAGAGTGATCAGATTTATAGCCGGGGGAAATGTCTGAATTTTCAACAAGAGCCATTAATTCACTTGATATAAGAAAAAAATCAAGACGTGCGCTTTTAAAAGGGTTATTACAAAACCAAGTGTGTCTCTTTAAATCTTCATGCTGAATACGCCATGGATCACAAAGATTACACTCTGTTTTCAATAGATTAACTTTTTCTCTTGCTTTTGGATTGTTAATATGTTTATAATTTGTATAATCAAGATCCGTGTCTTGTACCAAATTAAAATCTCCTGCAATAATAATGAAATCACCTGTAAAATTCTTTACCTTTTCATTGATTTTATCGAAAAAATCAGGGGTATCTCTATTAGGGCCATAGATATTTATGAGTAGAAAAGTATATTTTTTCTCTATAAGTACTTCTAAACAAAGCATATTCCCGTCATCATCAGATTCTTCTTTAGTTACTAAGAATTCAAAATTAGGATTGAATAAAATTGCTACCCCTCTGGAATCTGTTTTTCCGGGACTAATATATACTTCATAACCCCAAATAGATCTCAATATATTTTTGTCGCTTGAAGTAAAATGTGTATCCTGCAAAAAGTAGATAGATTTATTTTTTCGTTTAAGATAATTAAGAACATCTCTTCTCTTATCGATACTTCTTAATCCCCTGCAATTTACAGACAGACATTTAATACTCATTGTAGCTTCTAAAACGTTTGAATAAAACAAAATTATCTTACCAAAAATATAGTACTTGTAGGAAACAACCATTCACTCACACAAACACACCTAGACGCAGACACAGAAAATAAGAAATAAGAAAAATGCATTGTCACAGTGATATACATGTAGGTCACTTGAGTGCACGATATGTCCAGCTGTTCGTGGAATGTCTCATTACTCCCCCGCACAAGGTAAACGGTTACAATGGATCAGTCCAAATAATTTACGCATGGGTAGATCAGGTAGTGAATACACTAAGAGTGCATTACAGTCTAATATGTCGAAATTTTTGGTCAATATCATCACAGATCTCCAGTTTATGGCGATCACCGTTTATATCCAGCGCATAAACGTTGCAATTAAAGTACCATGCGGAATCCATGCTACGCCCTTGATTCCAAAGATCACGCCTTGATTCGAAAGATATCCCCCTTTTTGCTTGTCAATAATTCCCAATTCCTGAAAAACCTCCCCGGAAATACCAAATAGAGAGCGACCTGCACGGGCGTTAAGAGGATTAACTCGTTACTCTCCCCTGTCCGATTAACCCGATAAATGTGTCCATTTTTACTAAGAATAGAACTTATCCAAATAGAAGCAGTTGGCTCGACTGCAATACCTAACACTTATCTAAGTACCTAATCTCTTAATCCCCCCAAAACAATAACAATAAAACATGTTGGAGTAGCCGTTTTCTCATGACAATGAACAACAATAGATTATTATCAAATAAAAGTAATATTTCGAATAGAATTTAAATGTATTACAAATTAACCAAAATTTAGCATTTTTGACCCCCAAAAATCGTTACACTATCTCCCACCAAGGAACAAACTCCTGGTTGTTCACAAATGAAATATCAGACTAAAATAAAATAGGAGTAGAGTTATGCATAATGATCATATATAGTTATCACAAGATTAAAGTTTGTACGGTATACGCTCTCACTTTCAATTGTCCACTTTAAATGAAAATTTCATAAAGCAACAACAAAAAATTACAGTTTATTTTACTTTAATACACTTCGTTATGTTCAGTTTTTTTTTTTTTTTTTTTTTTTTTTTTTTTTTTTTTTGAGGTTCCACGAAACATTGTCCAAATTTTGTATTGTCCAAAGCACAAATGGAATGGCGACCTCGCTGGTAACACAGAAAACCAGGTCAACGGCCGGGTCAAGCCAAAAGGTGTGGCGACCCAAACCTGGTGAACAAGACAGGCGCCAGATTATCTTGATCACCAGTATAGTCGTCCCTTTTCTGCCGACCTACCCTCAAACGGATGCCATGTTTGGGGTCTAAGGCCAGGTCTGATCAGCCCCTCATGTCCAAGAGACTGGTCATGGACCCGCTTACCCGATAAAACCAAGATAGGAATATATCGGTATGGCCATTAGCGTTGTTAAAATTCCAAAAATGACTAAATCCAGAACACTTAATCATGCATCCTAAGAACGAAATAGTATCCAAATTTCAATATTTTGTCACAGACACTGGCAATTACTTTTAAATTCCCCAAATTCAGATTTAGAGATATTTTCAAATTAATCGGATGTCTCCAAATAAACTCCAAAACAACGAATATAACGCTTCAAAATTCCTCCACACCGTCATCTTGAGTTACGAGAATCGCAAAACCGACGTCGATCCTATTGTGAAATCTCCTGCAGTGGCCCAGCCAATATGTCGGTGCCTGGAAAGCCTCCCATTGCTTCATCCAGTCTCTGCACATCCGTCATAATCCAATTCAACCTCTTTGGACTTCCCATCTATCCCGCTGACGTGAGAAAAACGGACTGTGATGTCCCTCTACGGAAAAATAGAAGTATTCCCCGAAACTTCACATCCTCCGATTCCGTATCTCCTCGAGGACGAATTACACGATACGTCTGCAAATCACAATCTCCATGAATGCGACAACGACTCCCTTTCTTCAACTCCCTAGGTACCATGAACGAATCTTCAAAAGCGTAAATCCAAATAGATTCTTCTAAATCAAACATTGATGACACCATGTTTTCATTTTTCTTGACAATTCCTCGCAAACCAATCTAGTATGTATTTCAATTTTCAAAAACACTTTGCCAATGCTGCGAACCAAAAAGATAAACTTAACAACAACGTTTTTGTTTTAAGATTCCAAAAAGACATGATCGAATTCCAAAATTCCAAACTAATCTGTGATAACATAATGGTACGATCGAAGTCCCATTTCTACACTACCGTCAAACACACAAAACTCCAAAGAAAAATATACACATTTCTGATTAATTGCACTTCAAAATTGCAACATAGGTATGGTATGAATTAAGTATCTCCGGTCGCAACAAGTCCATATTTTCGAAATTTTAAATCCATTGTCCCATTACAAAACAGTGTATCAAAATCCTTTCCATTATCACATGGATACCTTAAATCACTTTTTGAGCATCATTTGCAGTTGGACAATCCGTAATTAAATCGTTCACGTGACCAGGATCTGAAGATCCAATCAAGGAAAGAGATGATAACAAAAACACAAAGTTCAATATTTCTACCATTTTCGTACAATCCAAAGTTCTATAATATAAAATCCAACGTTGAACGACAAAGGCGATTGTATAATTCCATATCAATAAAATCCACAATTTTAGAAAATAAAATCAGATTTTGAACACGAAAGGCGCGTGTGTAAGTCCACATCCAATGAAATGAATTTTTTTAAAATAGTTAATCCATGCAAAAATAAAGTACAAAGGCGCGTGTGTAAGTTCATATCCCTCCGCTGTACACCAATATGACGTTATTTTTTACGGGGATCCTTTTACTCCAATGTTGTAATTATTTTACCACTCCGAAGTTTTCAGAGTCACAGTAATTTTGCGTCTTAATCGCAGAATGAGTGTGGTCTGCGGTTTCGCTGCCACCATCGTAATTATTTTATAAATTACGGAAACACGTAACTAAACGATAATGTTCTAAGTTTCTACAATTTATTCTAATTCTCGATCCACAATATAGATGCGGTTACTCCACGCACTTACACTATACAGATCTACTAAAATCACTACGATTCCGAAATAAAATGTACGTAAAAGAGTACGCTAAAAAGATTCCAAAGATCACGCCTTGATTCGAAAGATATCCCCCTTTTTGCTTGTCAATAATTCCCAATTCCTGAAAAACCTCCCCGGAAATACCAAATAGAGAGCGACCTGCACGGGCGTTAAGAGGATTAACTCGTTACTCTCCCCTGTCCGATTAACCCGATAAATGTGTCCATTTTTACTAAGAAGAGAACTTATCCAAACAGAAGCAGTGGGCTCGACTGCAATACCTAACACTTATCTAAGTACCTAATCTCTTAATCCCCCCAAAACAATAACAATAAAACATGTTGGAGTAGCCGTTTTCTCATGACAATGAACAACAATAGATTATTATCAAATAAAAGTAATATTTCGAATAGAATTTAAATGTATTACAAATTAACCAAAATTTAGCATTTTTGACCCCCAAAAATCGTTACACTATCTCCCACCAAGGAACAAACTCCTGGTTGTTCACAAATGAAATATCAGACTAAAATAAAATAGGAGTAGAGTTATGCATAATGATCATATATAGTTATCACAAGATTAAAGTTTGTACGGTATACGCTCTCACTTTCAATTGTCCACTTTAAATGAAAATTTCATAAAGCAACAACAAAAAATTACGGTTTTTTTTACTTTAATACACTTCGTTTTTTTCAGTTTTTTTTTTTTTTTTTTTTTTTTTTTTTTTTTTTTTTTGAGGTTCCACGAAACATTGTCCAAATTTTGTATTGTCCAAAGCACAAATGGAATGGCGACCTCGCTGGTAACACAGAAAACCAGGTCAACGGCCGGGTCAAGCCAAAAGGTGTGGCGACCCAAACCTGGTGAACAAGACAGGCGCCAGATTATCTTGATCACCAGTATAGTCGTCCCTTTTCTGCCGACCTACCCTCAAACGGATGCCATGTTTGGGGTCTAAGGCCAGGTCTGATCAGCCCCTCATGTCCAAGAGACTGGTCATGGACCCGCTTACCCGATAAAACCAAGATAGGAATATATCGGTATGGCCATTAGCGTTGTTAAAATTCCAAAAATGACTAAATCCAGAACACTTAATCATGCATCCTAAGAACGAAATAGTATCCAAATTTCAATATTTTGTCACAGACACTGGCAATTACTTTTAAATTCCCCAAATTCAGATTTAGAGATATTTTCAAATTAATCGGATGTCTCCAAATAAACTCCAAAACAACGAATATAACGCTTCAAAATTCCTCCACACCGTCATCTTGAGTTACGAGAATCGCAAAACCGACGTCGATCCTATTGTGAAATCTCCTGCAGTGGCCCAGCCAATATGTCGGTGCCTGGAAAGCCTCCCATTGCTTCATCCAGTCTCTGCACATCCGTCATAATCCAATTCAACCTCTTTGGACTTCCCATCTATCCCGCTGACGTGAGAAAAACGGACTGTGATGTCCCTCTACGGAAAAATAGAAGTATTCCCCGAAACTTCACATCCTCCGATTCCGTATCTCCTCGAGGACGAATTACACGATACGTCTGCAAATCACAATCTCCATGAATGCGACAACGACTCCCTTTCTTCAACTCCCTAGGTACCATGAACGAATCTTCAAAAGCGTAAATCCAAATAGATTCTTCTAAATCAAACATTGATGACACCATGTTTTCATTTTTCTTGACAATTCCTCGCAAACCAATCTAGTATGTATTTCAATTTTCAAAAACACTTTGCCAATGCTGCGAACCAAAAAGATAAACTTAACAACAACGTTTTTGTTTTAAGATTCCAAAAAGACATGATCGAATTCCAAAATTCCAAACTAATCTGTGATAACATAATGGTACGATCGAAGTCCCATTTCTACACTACCGTCAAACACACAAAACTCCAAAGAAAAATATACACATTTCTGATTAATTGCACTTCAAAATTGCAACATAGGTATGGTATGAATTAAGTATCTCCGGTCGCAACAAGTCCATATTTTCGAAATTTTAAATCCATTGTCCCATTACAAAACAGTGTATCAAAATCCTTTCCATTATCACATGGATACCTTAAATCACTTTTTGAGCATCATTTGCAGTTGGACAATCCGTAATTAAATCGTTCACGTGACCAGGATCTGAAGATCCAATCAAGGAAAGAGATGATAACAAAAACACAAAGTTCAATATTTCTACCATTTTCGTACAATCCAAAGTTCTATAATATAAAATCCAACGTTGAACGACAAAGGCGATTGTATAATTCCATATCAATAAAATCCACAATTTTAGAAAATAAAATCAGATTTTGAACACGAAAGGCGCGTGTGTAAGTCCACATCCAATGAAATGAATTTTTTTAAAATAGTTAATCCATGCAAAAATAAAGTACAAAGGCGCGTGTGTAAGTTCATATCCCTCCGCTGTACACCAATATGACGTTATTTTTTACGGGGATCCTTTTACTCCAATGTTGTAATTATTTTACCACTCCGAAGTTTTCAGAGTCACAGTAATTTTGCGTCTTAATCGCAGAATGAGTGTGGTCTGCGGTTTCGCTGCCACCATCGTAATTATTTTATAAATTACGGAAACACGTAACTAAACGATAATGTTCTAAGTTTCTACAATTTATTCTAATTCTCGATCCACAATATAGATGCGGTTACTCCACGCACTTACACTATACAGATCTACTAAAATCACTACGATTCCGAAATAAAATGTACGTAAAAGAGTACGCTAAAAAGATTCCAAAGATCACGCCTTGATTCGAAAGATATCCCCCTTTTTGCTTGTCAATAATTCCCAATTCCTGAAAAACCTCCCCGGAAATACCAAATAGAGAGCGACCTGCACGGGCGTTAAGAGGATTAACTCGTTACTCTCCCCTGTCCGATTAACCCGATAAATGTGTCCATTTTTACTAAGAAGAGAACTTATCCAAACAGAAGCAGTGGGCTCGACTGCAATACCTAACACTTATCTAAGTACCTAATCTCTTAATCCCCCCAAAACAATAACAATAAAACATGTTGGAGTAGCCGTTTTCTCATGACAATGAACAACAATAGATTATTATCAAATAAAAGTAATATTTCGAATAGAATTTAAATGTATTACAAATTAACCAAAATTTAGCATTTTTGACCCCCAAAAATCGTTACACTATCTCCCACCAAGGAACAAACTCCTGGTTGTTCACAAATGAAATATCAGACTAAAATAAAATAGGAGTAGAGTTATGCATAATGATCATATATAGTTATCACAAGATTAAAGTTTGTACGGTATACGCTCTCACTTTCAATTGTCCACTTTAAATGAAAATTTCATAAAGCAACAACAAAAAATTACAGTTTATTTTACTTTAATACACTTCGTTATGTTCAGTTTTTTTTTTTTTTTTTTTTTTTTTTTTTTTTTTTTTTTTTTGAGGTTCCACGAAACATTGTCCAAATTTGTATTGTCCAAAGCACAAATGGAATGGCGACCTCGCTGGTAACACAGAAAACCAGGTCAACGGCCGGGTCAAGCCAAAAGGTGTGGCGACCCAAACCTGGTGAACAAGACAGGCGCCAGATTATCTTGATCACCAGTATAGTCGTCCCTTTTCTGCCGACCTACCCTCAAACGGATGCCATGTTTGGGGTCTAAGGCCAGGTCTGATCAGCCCCTCATGTCCAAGAGACTGGTCATGGACCCGCTTACCCGATAAAACCAAGATAGGAATATATCGGTATGGCCATTAGCGTTGTTAAAATTCCAAAAATGACTAAATCCAGAACACTTAATCATGCATCCTAAGAACGAAATAGTATCCAAATTTCAATATTTTGTTACAGACACTGGCAATTACTTTTAAATTCCCCAAATTCAGATTTAGAGATATTTTCAAATTAATCGGATGTCTCCAAATAAACTCCAAAACAACGAATATAACGCTTCAAAATTCCTCCACACCGTCATCTTGAGTTACGAGAATCGCAAAACCGACGTCGATCCTATTGTGAAATCTCCTGCAGTGGCCCAGCCAATATGTCGGTGCCTGGAAAGCCTCCCATTGCTTCATCCAGTCTCTGCACATCCGTCATAATCCAATTCAACCTCTTTGGACTTCCCATCTATCCCGCTGACGTGAGAAAAACGGACTGTGATGTCCCTCTACGGAAAAATAGAAGTATTCCCCGAAACTTCACATCCTCCGATTCCGTATCTCCTCGAGGACGAATTACACGATACGTCTGCAAATCACAATCTCCATGAATGCGACAACGACTCCCTTTCTTCAACTCCCTAGGTACCATGAACGAATCTTCAAAAGCGTAAATCCAAATAGATTCTTCTAAATCAAACATTGATGACACCATGTTTTCATTTTTCTTGACAATTCCTCGCAAACCAATCTAGTATGTATTTCAATTTTCAAAAACACTTTGCCAATGCTGCGAACCAAAAAGATAAACTTAACAACAACGTTTTTGTTTTAAGATTCCAAAAAGACATGATCGAATTCCAAAATTCCAAACTAATCTGTGATAACATAATGGTACGATCGAAGTCCCATTTCTACACTACCGTCAAACACACAAAACTCCAAAGAAAAATATACACATTTCTGATTAATTGCACTTCAAAATTGCAACATAGGTATGGTATGAATTAAGTATCTCCGGTCGCAACAAGTCCATATTTTCGAAATTTTAAATCCATTGTCCCATTACAAAACAGTGTATCAAAATCCTTTCCATTATCACATGGATACCTTAAATCACTTCTTTGAGCATCATATGCAGTTGGACAATCCGTAATTAAATCGTTCACGTGACCAGGAACTGAAGATCCAATCAAGGGAAGAGAGGATAACAAAAACACAAAGTTCAATATTTCTACCATTTTCGTACAATCCAAATTTCTATAATATAAAATCCAACGTTGAACGACAAAGGCGATTGTATAATTCCATATCAATAAAATCCACAATTTTAGAAAATAAAATCAGATTTTGAACACGAAAGGCGCGTGTGTAAGTCCACATCCAATGAAATGATTTTTTTTTAAAATAGTTAATCCAAAAATAAAGTACAAAGGCGCGTGTGTAAGTTCATATCCCTCCGCTGTACACCAATATGACGTTATTTTTTACGGGGATCCTTTTACTCCAATGTTGTAATTATTTTACCACTCCGAAGTTTTCAGAGTCACACTAATTTTGCGTCTTAATCGCAGAATGAGTGTGGTCTGCGGTTTCGCTGCCACCACCGTAATTATTTTATAAATTACGGAAACACGTAACTAAACGATAATGTTCTAAGTTTCTACAATTTATTCTAATTCTAGATCCACAATATAGATGCGGTTACTCCACGCACTTACACTATACAGATCTACTAAAATCACTACGATTCCGAAATAAAATGTACGTAAAAGAGTACGCTAAAAAGATCCGTCTAAAAGTAAAAGTGGATCTAAACGAAGTCCTAAAAGAAGTAGTAAGTCTAGAAGTAGAGGCGAAAGTAGTCCCGAAATTTGACGTGATCCCCTTTTTATACTGGCCCTAAATTTGAAATAAGCTACGCCCTTGATTCCAAAGATCACGCCTTGATTCGAAAGATATCCCCCTTTTTGCTTGTCAATAATTCCCAATTCCTGAAAAACCTCCCCGGAAATACCAAATAGAGAGCGACCTGCACGGGCGTTAAGAGGATTAACTCGTCACTCTCCCCTGTCCGATTAACCCGATAAATGTGTCCATTTTTACTAAGAATAGAACTTATCCAAACAGAAGCAGTGGGCTCGACTGCAATACCTAACACTTATCTAAGTACCTAATCTCTTAATCCCCCCAACACAATAACAATAAAACATGTTGGAGTAGCCGTTTTCTCATGACAATGAACAACAATAGATTATTATCAAATAAAAGTAATATTTCGAATAGAATTTAAATGTATTACAAATTAACCAAAATTTAGCATTTTTGACCCCCAAAAATCGTTACAGTACACTGAAACAGATATTATTCAGATGTTAAACATTCTGATCGACAACATTTAAATTGTGGTGTTTGGAGGAAAGGTCTTCCAGCAAATTGTCGGAATTCCAATGGGGACCAATTGTGCCCCACTCCTTGCCGACATTTTCCTTCGTAAACTCGTAAGAAGCTGAATTCATTCAATCTTTGGTCTCTGAAGGGAAAAGATACTTAGCTTCTGACTTCAACTTCACTTACAGATGCATAGACGATGTGTTGGCCATCAATAATCCAAAATTCGCGGATTACCTGAGCAGTATCTATCCTTCGGAGCTTGAAGCCAAAGAAACTACAGAGACAAATAATTCAGCATCCAATTTAGACATACATGTAATGCTGTCCTACGACACTGATGGTCACATGAACACGTCACTCCATGACAAACGTGAAAACTTCAATTTTAGCTTTACAAACTTTCCTTTTCTGAGTACTCGTACCAACATCCCTTCTTCGCCTGCTTATGGCTTACAAGTTCATATCTCAGTTGATACGCTATGCCATAGCAAGTACCAAATATACGGATTTTGTTCTGAGAGCTAGGCGTCTTTCAGATAAGCTTTTCAGTCAGGGATATGTTTGTGACCGACTTGTTAACATCGTCACTGAGGAAGTTCTACGGTCGATATGGTGGATGATATTCTGTCATAGACCATTTGAACCATCCAACCAAAGATTGTACTCTATGTCTTCCGAAATGGAAGTAACCGGATGTGACAGTTCTACCGAATTGAAGTGGCGTGTGTTGCATGCAAGCAGGAGATGCTTACTCTTCCTGGGCACCTGGTCTCACTCCCATATCGGGAGTTCGCTTCTTGTCATGTGGTGGAGGTTTTTGTTTGTTTGCTTTGGTTCCTGTTTTATCCTGATTTTGTATGCATTCGGTATCTGATTTTCTGAATTATCGATTTTGTGCTGTATACAGGGATATAGTCATTATCCATATTTGTTATTGCATTTAGCGACGAAAAAATATCGAAGTGTCCGTAAAGTACATTTGTACTTGGTTTTATTCAAATTTTAGTAGAAAAACACAGAATAAATATAAAACGCGGGACAAACAAATCCTCAAAACTAGTACAGGAACGAAACTACCCATTTAGAGAGTAATCATGGGTCGAATTGACTCGGACTTAGCTTCGGTGAGATCCGTAACCCCGTACGGACATTGCCGAATGTGAAACAAAACATACTGCCAGAAGGAAAATGAAAAGAAAAAGCTACAGAAGACAGCCTTAAACAAAAGGACAGACATTGAAGTAGGTATTAAAAGATTGAACCTGAACTAAGGGAAGATTGTTATACCGGCTTAAGATTGCATTCAATTTTAGTTCACTTTGTCAACTTGTTGATAACCGCGAATTTCCTTTGACTGTTTCTTTTCTTTTCTTTAGTCCGACTTGCAGACTAGACTAAATCTTCCAGTCTCTCGATCCGCTGCCGCTAAAAGAGACTGAACCCCACTATGGTTGTTACAGAACGAAGTCGGACCAAACTGGACCAAACTGTTGCCCAACAATTTTTCCATATTACGGACCTTTACAGGCCTTGAAACTTGTGAAAATCTTTGGTTGTCATTCGGGCAACCTGCTTTGAATATCAGGTTGCCCGAAACCATTTTTACTTGCCCGAAATCATTGAACTGAAAAACTAAGCTGTCATTCTTTATTTCCGCTAATTTGAACATTTAACATAAATTCCATTTCTTTTTCAATTTCTTTTTCAACAAATTCCTCATTTAAATCATCAGGGTCATATTCAGATGCATCTGTTTCTAAGTCTTCCTCTTGCTCTGTTAACACATTAGAAAAAGCTAAATTCATTTGGAGATGAGATCAGGTGACCGGAGACAGTAAGCATCTCCTGCTTCCCAGCAAAACCTGTCTCACTCACATAATGTGCTATGCGCCATATACAGAAACCAAATAAAACACTGCCAAATATTCCGGGGAAGTTACTCTGTGTAAGAGAATGGACCTTTTTGTTTTCTTTTTGGGCGGTTCAACACCTTGGATAAATTTCTACACCACTGTAAAAATACCGATTTATCATGCAGGAAATTAACAACCGCATTTTAAAATTCGGGCTGATAACGGACCGTCGTACGAAAACTTTAAACAGATAGAGAAGTCTGCTATCTGAAAACTTCTAGTTTTTCTGATTCTGACTTAAAGCAAACATGATTTAAAATTTTTATTCATTATTTCATCGAGGTAAGCATACACTGAATGTCTGAAAATAGGTCGTCAGTCGGACGAATTGGTCTCAATTCTAGGTCGTCCCAGAGGTAAGTAGGTTGTGTTTGACGATCGGACGACCGCGAATTTCGAGCCCTGCCTTTAACCCTCTGGCTGCGGTAGGGGTCATATGTGTCCTTTTACCGCTCGCTGCGGTAGGGGTCGTATGTGTCCTTCTTTAGTTTTCGGCGTTCAAACTCCCCTAACTCGCTTGTTTCTGGGCGGATTTCGACAAATTTGGTATCAATAAAACCGGAAAATTATCATCTACAATCAGACAGTTGTAAATATTTATTACGATTTATCGTTTAATTTATATGTACAAAAATATCCCATAAAAGAGACACCATGGCTCTCGACGTAAATGTTCCGTTTTTCTAACGTCATCATAGGAAATTCAACCGCTTGTTGCATGGAAATAAAATCAAATAGAAATAATATAGTTTCACGGTCTAACAGGATATTTCTTGCAGATTTTAGCGATATAATGAATAAGATATTTCAAGTTTGGTATCTCTAATTACCTTTGATTGTAAGAATTATCCTGCAATTTTTAAAACTTTCTAACTTTGCAGCGAATTGTTATCGAATAAAGTTTTTATACGCCCGTCATTTGACGGGACGTATTATGGTATGGCGAAGTCCGTCCGTCCGTCTGTCCGTCTGTCCGTCCGCCTATGGAACGCAATAACTTGAATACGCGTCAACGGATTTTTATGAAATTTATACATAGTGATCAGACTGTGGAGAGGAAGCCGCCTTTCGATTTTCAGGTTCATCCGATTTGTCGTTACAGAGTTATGGGACTTAGATTTTTAAAATACAGTGAAAATATACTAAAATATTTAAAAATTATTTAAAAATCTATTTCTGGTCGAAATGTTTTGAAATTTTGTATACTTCATGTAGGAAGGGTGTTCTTTGACATATGTAACGGGTTTTTAATTTTTTTGTCGCATAACCGAGATATTGTATGTAATAGGAAGGGGGAGGGGTGGGTTATATGCACATACATGTTAAGCTAAGGGCAAAATATAGGCGCATGGAACGCAATAACTGGAATATGTGTCAACGGATTTTCATGATATTCATACATTTTGATTGGACTGTGGAGAGGAAGCCGCCTTTCGATTTTCGGGTTCATTCGATATGTCGTTACAGAGTTATGGGACTTAGACATTTTAAAATACAGTGAAAATATACTAAAATAGTTAAAAATTATTTAAAAATCTATTTCTGGTCGAAATGTTTTGAAATTTAGTATACTTAAGGTAGAAAGGATGCTCTTTGACATATGTAACGGGTTTTTAATTTTTTGGTCGCATAAGCGAGATATTGTGTGTAATAGGAAGGGGGGGGGGGGGGGTAATATGCACATGCATGTTAAGCTATGGGCAAAATATAGGCGCATGGAACGCAATAACTTGAATATGCGTCAACGGATTTTCATGATATTCATACATTTTGATTAGACTTTGGAGAGGAAGCCGCCTTTCGATTTTCAGGTTCATTCGATATGTCGTTACAGAGTTATGGGACTTAGATATTTTAAAATACAGTGAAAATATACTAAAATAGTTAAAAATTATTTAAAAATCTATTTCTGGTCGAAATGTTTTGAAATTTTGTATATTTAAGGTAGAAAGGATGCTCTTTGACATATGTAACGGGTTTTTAATTTTTTGGTCGCATAAGCGAGATATTGTGTGTAATAGGAAGGGGGGGGGGGGGGGTTATATGCACATACATGCTAAGCTAAGGGCAAAATATAGGTGCATGGAACGCAATAACTTGAATATGTGTCAACAGATTTTCATGATATTTGTACATTTTGATCAGACTTTGAAGAGGAAGCCGCCTTTCGATTTTAAGGTTCATCCAATTTGTCCTTATGGAGTTATGGGACTTAGATATTTTGGTGTTGTGAAAAAAATCCCAACGGGCGTATCTTGCTGCGTGAGCGTAGGCTTTATTCTATTTGAAAACTTTGAGCGAGTGAATTTTAGTATCAACCATGTCAACCCTGCTTTGTTCAAAGATTTTAATTTTATACAGATAAATGCACGCATTATCGAGAAAGGTGAATGACGTCCATTTATTGATCCGGGACGTCAAAAATTAAAACCCATCCATTTACTTTTTTTCTTGGTCAGTGCCAACTTTTAGTTAACAAAGTGCCGCGTAGCATCTGTACCAACAATGCTGGCCATGCATGTTATATACCAATTTGTTCATTGATTCAAGCTATATGCGAAACTTTATAAAAATATAGCACAACCGGCTCTTTTTCACGCTTTTTGCGAGAACTAAGGAAAGCATCCGAGCATCGATATTTTGATTGCACTTTCATATCTTATACTTATATATATCATATTCAAATTAATAACATTTCACCAAAAGAAAACACAACGAATTCTTTCTTCTGTCACATCATATCATTTAAAATACCAGGCAGGGTTTTTCTCCAATCAGAACAAGCCTTTTCGTTGACTTTGGCCTCTTCTGTCTTATTCATATTAATTTTGCTTGACTGATAGATAAATAGATTCAAGAAACCAGGTATGAACATTTGCACAAAAGATTACTTTTTTCTTGGCAAATACTGACACCAACAAAACAAGACAGGTGGGTCTATAAAAGAAAAGCACGAAAAATGCTTGACCAGGGACATTTACATTACACATTTACATTGATTATTTATTGTTTTAACACATTATTTTCTAAACTTGTTTATTTTCATCTTATTTGGATGATTAATTATCGTCGTTGATAAGGAAAAAATCAAAATTAATAAGTGAATCATGGGCGCATTCCTCCTTGTACCGAATGCTAGGCGGAAATATTTTTCTCGATTACAATCTCTGATTTTTATTCTTTTTAATTTTTTTTCTACGTTTTTATGCACCCGTTTGCATTAGTAAATGCATACATGTAAACGTGACATTGGAAATAAATGAGAAATGGGGACAGATCAAGGACATTTACATGTATATACAATGTACAAACCTGCATAATTATATTAAGGAGCTCTGTGGTCACAAAATTACTTTCTTCAGTAACCGAATGCCAAAATGCGATCGAAAATGAATTTACTTGACGATGTTACAAACATCATTCTCTGATTCTGACATTCACACTCAATGTTATAAAATATTAAAAAATAAAACATATAGTCTGTCATTTGCAAATTGATATGAAGATGGAGGATTTGTTGATGTATTGTACAGAATCAGATGATATAAAGACACGATAAGAATGTTAATGAGGTGAATTTGAGATAAAATCAAAATCTCGGTCAACAAAGGATATTTTTTTTTCTACGTCATATTCAAAATTTCTTATGTGCTCTCTCTCTCTCTCTCTCTCTCTCTCTCTCTCTCTCTCTCTCTCTCTCTCTCTCTCAAATTCCCGTGGAGCCCATCTCATAAGAAAAAAAAAAATGACGATCATAATCACTTGCAGTTTTGGCAGTTTCCCAGGTCCCTCTCATTTTTCAAAATATTGGTAATGTGAATGCGTAATGAATATTTCTTCTAAGTTTGTTTTGATTTTTTCCATTCCTTTTTTGATTTCTTTGTTCATTCCTTCAAAGTTTATTTTGATTTCTTTTTTTTTTTCCAATCATAATGGTGTTTTAATACTCAGAATATTGTGAGAGGAGTTTATAAATCAACATGGATGAATTAAATACCCGTCCATACCCTGGTCAAGCATGGCGTCCAAATTCCAAAAATCATTCTAAGGAATGCATGTGTCGCCTGGCGAAACAAAGCGACACGCAGGAATCACTTTTACAGGTGTGACATCCAAGTGTGACAGGCAGATGGACGGACGGACAACGGACAAAGTGATCTTTAAGTGTCGCTACGGCACAGAAATGATAGTTGTAAGTTCACCCGGCTGTTGAGTTTCTGTATCCCGAATATGAATGAGACATATAACCTGATCTTTATACCTTATTAATCAAAGTCAGGAAAGTTCTATCTTCTTATTCTGAAACGTATATAATGAACCCTCCCCCCCCTTTCCCTGAATTATAAGCTTGCACACGGCGATTTGTCACCACCTACCATGAGAAAAATCGCTGTCTACTTTCTATGGTACATGTAAAAGCAATAAAGAAAACCTAAGCTAAAAATTTCACTTCTAAATTGCTCCTACTTTAAAGATTATCGAGAACCCTGTCCCCTCCCGAACACAAAAAAGGGGTCCATTACATCAATGTTACTTCTGAATGCCAACACTATTAAAACCATTAAGAGTATTCTTAATGGAAAGGGAGGGGGGGTTACAAAACGTAAAATATGTGGCAGCCGTAAAAGTTCAACACTTTTCAATCATTTTTTTCCTAAATTAACTCAAAGAATTAGAACTTTTTCGTACAGTCCACATTTACTTAATGATTTAAACCAGAAAAAAATTGACATGATAATTGTTTCTAAATCTACTGTCCACACACTTCAACAGAGACGCGGTTTGAGTGCATGTAAGGGAAAACAATAATGCACATGTAATTCTTTCGAAAAAAAGTGGATCATAATTTTGTTTGATAGTTTTTGTACTTACAGATTTTATCTGCATCAATTTTCAATTTTGTGTCATTTGAAATACTAGTAATGGAAGAGTTCGTACATTCTTGTGACACAACAGTGGCTGGGGAGGGGAGGGGTGAATACTCAATAATCCTAGTCTGTTACACGAATGTAATTATTTTTCCATGTATTCGTCTTATAATAATTGATAATAAATCTTACTTGTCTCGTTAGAATTCTGACTTCAAATCGTCATTTAAGTCATTGTACAGGATCAAATTCATTGGTTTTCTGATAAACGATAGCTGTTAGAAGTTTGGATGTAATAAGCTTTTTATGAAAGAGTTTTTTTTATTGCCGGAAATAAATAACTATGGGATACTGATTATTTTTTTTAAATATGTACCCTTATTTTATGGATTGCCTTTAAATCCGTTTGGGAAACAAAACAAAACACAAAAACATTGACAAAGTATAAAGTGTGTACGATTTGACACTGAGAAAGGCTGACAAAAACAGGCGATTTCAAAACTGACAGAGTCTAAACTTTCTCAAACTGAATGCTGCTAAATGAAAACAAGAGATAATTAATAAGAGAAGGCGAAAATGAAGAAAAAAGGCATAGCAACTGTTTTCCTTCAGATATTGTTTACTTTGTCAACAGCTGGAAAGTATGAAGTTTTGTTACTTTCATCATGGAAAGAGAATTTCATAGAAGTTTTCTATATTTAATTTTGTATTTTTTTGTGATACTTTTTCATAAATAAACGGAAATACAGAGAAAAATTGTCGTGAAAATAAGTTTTAATATCAAAAGAACAATGTGAAACATCTACGAAAATTTCTACAAAATCCATTGAGAATGTCCGTGAAATTTTTATCTAATTTATTGCATCGTCTCCCGTAAGGTTGCTGGTAGATATGAAATACTATTCTAAGATTCAAAGATGATTAATGTCTGACATGACGAGAGTTGAGAATGCAGATGTTACTTGTTTCGTTGCGTTTTGGATGATTTTTGCGACACTCGGGGAATCTTTTTCCGATTTTATTTATACCGAAAATACAAAAATACTCTTTAAAAGCATTGTATGTATCAAATTTCCCTTCTGAATTGATAGGACTTACAGAAAAAATCAAATAGATCATGTAGCAACCAAGTTCTGCAGCGTAAGAGCTCTTTTACACCTGGCGGGAAGGACGAACTTTATTTTTGCTGCGTGACGTCAAATATTCTCGCAGTGACGGTAACGTTATTTGAATAAGGTTGTCGCAGCCAGAGGGTTAATATTGATTTTCTGGCAGGTGACTCTTACGTAAACATTAAACTAACTATCTCTACCCACCTCCTGTTTTTTTTTCTCGCTTCGTTATTGCATTTTTGCCGATTTTTAACTCCCTACCAAACCAAACAAGCAAGGCAAAAGTTCGGAGAATCTACCAATCAGATCTAAGGATAAATAAAGTTGATCACATGATATTTGTAACCTTCGTTCTGATTGGTCGATTCTCCAAACTTTTGCCTTGCTTGTTTGGTTTGGTAGGGAGTTAAAAATCGGCAAAAAATCAATATTAAAGGTCCGTAATATGGAAAAATTGTTGGGCAACAGTTTGGTCTGACTTCGTTCTGGAACAACCATAGTGGGGTTCAGTCTCTTTTAGTGGCAGCGGAGAGACTGGATGATTTAGTCTAACTTGCAGACCTACGATGGTGTTATCTGTTTTTCGTCTTCAAAGACGAAAAAACAGATAACACTGTTGTAGGTCTGCAAGTCGGACTACTTTTCTTGTGCCTCAAATACTCTGGAAAGTAACAGCAGTCATGGATGTAGATTTTTGCAGAGTCTTTTGATAAAAGGAAATCCATTTTCTTTTCTTCCATTTTGGCACCCGGCAGACCTCTATTGTGCAAATTGTGTCAGTTGGCTGTATAGATCTTGCACTCATTCACCAACTGCCCGTTGCAGAGTATTTACACCAAGCCGTTCTCATTTGGGGTGCCTCATAAGCCTCTTCTATTATTTAAGGGGCGGAGTACTCATTTCATGCCCAACCTCTGCTTGTGTATGTGGTGTATGCAAGAGGGTTGTATGATTATGGCTTTATGCAGTGTGCGAAATTAAGGGTGGCCATTGGCCAATGTCTGCAGTAAATTGGATCGGTCTGTAGCAATCAAATGTGCTTTAGACCAACTTGTCTATATTAAATTTGAGCATTTTAAAAAATAATAGCTTTGTAAACTTAAACATGTTAAAACACCTGTTTACTAAATGTAACATATCTGAATTGTGCAGCATTCCACAAAATTGTATTTCATGTAGTACAAATGGAGGAAAATGATGAAATGATCAGAGAAATTGTTTGAGATTAAAAAAAAAATACGAGTATTTTTTCAGTCTTTCCGATTACTTTTTTCAGCCACTAGCCTGAAGATAAATTTAACTGATTTTTTTGTATAGTTTCTTAAAGAATTTCTACTAGCCCAGCAAGAATTTTTACTAGCTGAGCAAAAGTTTTGGTAGCCTCGGGCATCGGGCTAGTGAATTTGGGAAAGATTTTTTTTTTATCAAATGCATAAAAGATTAGATTTTAGGGCAGGGATTATTTTGGGGCGCGATTTTGTGAGATTCTCGCATATTTCTCTCAAAAATCGCATTGATTTTACTTGGATGCGAGAATTCTCGCACACATCAACATCGAGTCCTTTTTTGTCCCAATGTTTTTCTATGCATTTTATGTGCGCAAGATCGAAAATAAAATGACAGTGTCGTGTCTGCAAAAACAAATCTACCCATTGACTGACCACTTTTAAAGCTAAAATGACATGATAATTTTACAGACGAACGCATACATAAAGTACCTGTACGTAAATAAGATAAGCAAGTGGACATAGGAGATTTAAATAAGGCACAAAAAAGGATAAAAAAGCATGGTGGAGAAAAATCAGTAATTTGATCCAGTAACATTTGTTGGAAACAATTTGTGTTTTTCTTGAAAATAATGGGTGTGTAACTGAGGCCTTCTTCTTGTTTTCCTGTAGAAGTGGGACTGTCAGTGCTGTTTGATGGTCGTTAGACTTGATGTGGTCTATTACCTTGTGTAAAGGTATTGTTTCTATTTTCATCAAGGCATATTTTACAGAGCATGGCGTCCGCAGTTTCACCATACTGTAACCAACACTGACCAAGGGTATAGGGTTACCCATTTTTGTTGGAATTTTCTATCAACAGTACGTTCAGGTTGTTCAGCCTGAACTTCTGGGGTGTCAGGAGTGCCGCTTGGGGGACCACCGCAAGAGTGGCTGCCACTTGGAGATTCTTTGATCAAATTAAACAAAATTTGCTGGCCCTCGCCCAGACGCAGCTTTTATTTGACTCGGTTATTTACACGCTTTAACAAGCATCCGCCGAGTTACATTACGTATATTTAAAGCGCTTGTATGACATACTCTTTTTTATCATCTCATGAAAACTGTTGTTACTGTTTATCGAGGTACCAAGTCAACTCGACCTTAAATTGTGTCCGCTCATGGGAAAATATTATCGGCCAATATGTCAGACAAACGGGAAAGGAATAGGCCATTTTGGCAGATGCAGGACACATTAATTGGACATTCAGAGTTTTTATCGGCAAATGGCCGATGGCCGACGCCAATCTGAATCTCTGTGTCACCGTAGAATAATGTGCACCAGGGCGCAGCGAGTTGCCGATTTAACTGGCCATTTTTGATCGGAAAGGGACTATGTCGCACCGCCTTCCCTGTCCTGTCCAACTGATGAGTTTGACTTCTTTACCCTTTTACGAGAATTATTACTGAACAATGTCCTTCTACGCTCCTACGACATGCTCATGTACTGGGTATAACGTCCACGGGGCAGACGAATACCCAGACGGTGTAGAGAACGCCGCACTACTTTGTCCAGCAATATACAGGTCTGTCACCTGTATAATTAGCATTTACTGGTTTGTTTTGAAAATTGATTAACCATGTTAACTGGTCACTGCAATCAGCGTAATGCGTAACGTAATACACAACTGGGGATTTTTTATTTCATCTGGAGGATTTCGTTTTCGTCGGGAGGACTACTTTCGATCGGGAGGATCCTTATTTCGGCGGTAGATTCCGTCCTCCCGCTGGTAGGACTGTTCACATGTATGTGCATCAGTAATACCTTATATTGTCATTATATTATATTAAAATAGATAAAACTAAAGAATAGAATATTGATGACGTGTTCATGGCGTCTTTTTTTCACAAATCAAACTCCTAAATACGGCAGAAAATGACCCTTGATGCAAAGAATATTAACGTATCCAATGTACAAATGGAGATCTCGCGGACGTCTCGTCCATTTAAATAGTGTTAAAATTTTCTCGGTAATCTTCGGCAGTGTCTCGATAGTTTCCGTGGCTTGAGCGACGGTTGGCATGTTGACCTTCGATTATAGAAACCATTATTTATGTTATATTAGGTATATTTAGGTAAAAATATGCCATGATTCTGACTATATAATACACTTGATATTTATTTGTACAACGGATACCTTAAGCAGGGTATACAGTGTACATACTATAATTAGAATATATTTTAGATATTCTCTCATTGCTTTTCAAATTCTCTCATTCAATTAAAACGAGTGAGAGAATTCTCTCATGTATAGCAGCAGCCAGAATAATCCCTGTGAGGGGTCTTTTTATTTTGGTCTACATGAGATTGCTGTGGTCGATAGGAACTGAAATTACTGTAGACCGAATGTCTATAAGACTTTAAAAGTCAATTTCACACACTAGTTATGTACTGCTTGGATCATCATTGATCATAGGGGTTTGTTGCGCTTCCCGGTTGCTTGACGTACCATGGGTTATGTAAAGGGTTCTTACACGCAGTTTATCAGAAAATCGAAAAGTCATCGTTTCAGTCTTCAGAAATAGGCTTATCAATGACAAAACATACAAAATTTTAAATCAGTACCTCCCTTACAAGCCGTGATATACCTCCTACGTATACCGAGTCTTTAACAGTGACTCATTTGCAGGTCAGACAAAAAAGATATCTGGTGATAATCAGGCAGGAGTGAACAAATTAGGCACCACTCTCCCATTTAATGATCAAAACACTTCAAAGATATTCAACTGCATGGTGTCACCACTTTTCATGCTTGGTGCCATCTTAAACATAGATGGTCAGTCTTCATGAAAACTCACTAGCCCAACCGCCCTGGCCACCAAATATTTCCTCGGGCTACCAAAATTTGCTGCTGAACTAGGCCGACTGGCTAGTGACATTTACTGAAATGCAGGGTTCTCATAAAGTGTCGGCAGCTGGCGATTTCTCGCCTCAAACTTAGGTAAAATTGCTGCCTACTTTCCGTAAAAAAATATCCGCCATGTCTCAATTTCTATCACTCATGGTTAAGTACATTTGTATGAAATGTTTATTTAAAATCTGTTCATTTAAAAATTGTCACGAGGTACATGATAAATATTTCCAAATTGTGCGTTGTTAATTCTGCTGGGCATGACAGGTTATTTTACGGCAACGACTAATCTGCAAGTATAACACATTCAATAGAACAATTAAATCTCGACTAAACATTGAAATAAATGCTAACAAAAATTTTGTAGATATTGACCATGTACCACAAATTTTATCAATGGCCGTCTTTTTAACATGTATGAATAACAAATAAGTTCTTATTTTTTTATTTTTCGGTACATTTTCTGTATGTAAAAAGTGTATGTACCAAAAATTCATCGTAACATCGAGCACGACCGCTGACATCCGCTTTAATGGATCGGGTCCCTGGTGGTTTTACTTTGTTCTATTTTTATCAATTATGTATAATGTGCATGAATTTTGGCCTACTTATTAAATGGACATATCTATAGAAAATGATGGGTCTTTAAAACGTTTTAGTATTTCTTCAATGGCTAGTGAAAATTTTGGTTGGCTAGTAGATTTTGGCACTCAACTAGCCCGAATGGCTAGTGGGCGAAAAAAGTTTTCATGAAGACTGGATGGTACCGGTATATTGATCAAAACCCCTCATATACGTTGCTACCTCTTTACAAACTGTTTTGCATGCTGTGGACTCTTTAAGGTCATGATAGGGTTTAAGGTCAAAGTCATTCATCATTATTTCTGAAACTTTGAAAGATTAACATGATTAAAGATTAAGATTAAAGACACTTAGAAAATCAAACTTTTGGTAACAAAATTTTTTTGCTTGGGGAGCATCCATCAAGATGACTGATTTTGACTTTTTTCACGTATCAATGCAATCATAAAATATGAAGAAAAAAAATTCTTAAATACAATATACAAGAACATGTAACTTTCATCTAGCTCAAAATGAAATTAGAAAAAAGCAAGTTTTTATGCATACCCATGGTGCATACAGAATTAAGAGTTTATATCATATAAATCATGTTAATATTTAAGGTCTGAATAACTGTCCTTTAGTTTTAAGCTTATTTGGCTTGACATGACAGTACCACTACACAATGTATATTAAAGCTCTTACATGTAAAATATTAATATTACAAAAATGCAATATTTATATCACTCTGTAAGTTTGTATCTTTTCTCTTTTCAGATGCTGAAGATGTCTCAGCTGCTCCTTGTTTTGACGGGTTTCTACGCCTGTATTTGTATAGCCCAGACCGTGTCCATAGGAGAAACTCCAGGATTCTACGTTACCTCAAATCCAAACGTTGAAATCTACTGTCCTCGTGGATGTAAATGTTCCAATGGGACTGCAGTATATTGTGAGCGTTATTACCAGGACTTCCTCCAGCAGGATTGGCCGGAAAATATAACTATTGAAAATATGGTTGTGTACGGCGGGTTGACGATGATTCCGCAAGCATTGCAAATTTTGGATATACGTCATAGCCTTGATTTAAGTAAGAATTCGATCAGCGAGCTTTCTTTTGTAGGTACAAAATTTCCGGCTGATCTTAAGGAGCTCTTCTTAACTGACAATCAGATATCTGTGATACATTCTTATTCCCTACACAAACTGAGCGGACTTGAAGTTTTAGATCTTGGTAAAAATAAAATAACCATTTGGCCTGAAGACACATTTACCATGCTGAGAAATCTACGAGTTTTGGATCTTAGCTATAATCAGATTCGGAATATCCCAGTTGATACATTTGATGGACTTGAACATTTGGAGAAGTTGAAATTTGGTCATAATTTCATTTATACAATACCAGAGGGTATGTTAGGAGGTCTCCCTTCCCTTCAATCCTTATCACTTGAAAATAACAGGATTTGGAAAATTCCCGAAAATGTTGTGGACGAGTTTCAAAATATTGCGGAAATCAAATTGTTTGGAAATCCTTTTGATTGCTCATGTGATGTCCGATATTTTCACAATTTTCTACTCAGGAATGCAGACAAATTCTCTAGTAACGAATCCATAGAATGTCAACATCCCCCTCATTATCTAGGAATGCACATTTTGAATATAGACCGTAAACAGTACACTTGCGTAGTTCCGAATATTACACATCATACTGGGGATACAGATTTTTTGGTGAAGAATGACATCTCTCTGAAATGTAGAGTAGACGGACATCCAAAACCGATTATCTATTGGAGGACACCATGGGACAAGATATTTACGAACGAAAAATTTATGTCTACCTTAGCGAATGACAATATAACAGGACATTCCACAATGACTTATAAATTTGACATTGGATTTTTTCAGAAGGAAGTAGCGGTGATTTCTGTGAACGAGGAAAATGACCTTGAATTCAAACCTTTCCACGCTCGTTTCTACGGTACGTTTACTTGTGTGGCTATAAATTCAGAAGGGTCTGTTAATGCTACTATAGATGTGTTGGAGCATTCGGCCATCCCGAATACGTATGTAATGAGTTTGATTATTGGTGGAGTTACGAGTGTTTTTACGCTTGCCGCAGGCCTTATCATAGGTGCTATCAAATTGTGCATCATTAATTTCTGCATGTGCAAATGCGTACATAGAACTATCATCAAATCTGCAGCATACGAGAAAACCATGCGAACAGAAAATAACGAGGAATCTCAAGCAGATGATTCATGTAATTCTATAGAAGATTCAGATGACGATAAATTTGATGATATGCCTCCGGATCCACCACTGAATTCTCCTGTAGGGCGTACTCCGCGATCATCACCACTTAAATGCCCCACGCCCACTACTGACCCATCTGATAGAATGCGGTCTGGAAACATAAGCGACACACTCGATGAAGTGAAGTTGCGATTAGAGAAAAAAATAGAAAAAGTGCGTTCACGATACCATTCAATGAAGGAATCGGGTTCGCAGTACTTATCGAGTATAAAAGGCACCGGAAGCACGGCAGCCAATCGTGTTAAAGCCGGGGTCGTGATGGGAATGGAACAGGTCAAATTTGGTGTCCAGTCTATGAAAGAGTTTTGTGGTACTGGAGACATGGGAATGCAGACAATTTCCATTATTTCTGTGGATGATAAGATTAAGACAGAAAGTGAGGAGAAAACGGAAGCAGCGCAATCGACAACAAAAGTGTGATGCCATTGTTGCCTTAATTATTATAATATACTCTGCTGGTAGGGCTTGATTTACATGTGATGTCATGTTTTTGTTTATTTTGTATTGTTAAATAGACCAATATGTTGCCGCTATCGTTGCTGAAACTTAAAAGTCGCCGACTATCGATAATCAACTGATATTGGTTTTGAAAATCGATTGTCGCTATTGAAGTTACTTTGACGCAATTTTCGCCATTTGGGACCATCTTGGTATTAGAAAGAAAAAGGAAGGCCTTCCTTCACAAGCAAACTTCAAGATTTTGTTACATTCATCATTTATTTACATGATTTAAATCACAAGCACTGAGTATGCTCACTCTGAAAAGATACAGACCATTGAGCAATTTTAAACAAGAAAAAAGTCCAATTATTCTGATTTTGATATCGATCGTACTCCTCCGATAGTTTCCGATAATCGATAGTAAAATTTTTTCCGATTTTACAACACTAATGTGGACATCTTTAAAACACTTGTAATTGTATTGTAGGTTTACCGGTACATGATATAGTTCAGTATAATGTAGACTATATGTACTTATCAACATAATTAATCAATATTTACAGGACAGAGAATTTTAGGAACAAAAGTCTAGTTTTGTGAACATGGTGAAGTGCTATCTGTACATCAGTCATCAGCTTTGAAATTGAATATGATCAAGAATTTTTTTGCCCCTTTTTAGGGCCGTTATTAGGCCCCATTCCCAATGAAAATTAGTATCTTTTTCCCCAACCGTGTCTCTGAAATTTCCCAGTCACATGAAGATGGAATTACAGTATCATCAAAATTAGTGAAATTGTATCATCAATGATCATGGTTCAAAAGTAGCAAATTTACTGTTAATCTGCCATAAAATTTGTAATCAGTACTGATCATTAGTAATGAAATCAAATTAAAAAGAAAATCATTTGCTTTTACAATCAATTCTGATCTTCTGATTGTCTAAGCAGTCATTTACTTTATCTAAGTACATGTACTTCCCAAAATATTCCCAACGATAGTAAACTTTCCCAGTCACACGGTCCCTGACCCTATTCCAAAATTACTGAAAAAAACCCTGATGATTTCTACTTTAAAGTTACATGTACATGTAACATAGTAATACATGTACGTCTGTTATCATGGTTATTGCTTTATATTTCAACAATATAACTTTTAGAAAAAAATTTTGGTAGTTTGTTTATTATTTTTGGTTTCCCAACAGCCTTAAATTAAGAGATAAGTGAATCAAGATTTAATATGAGGGGAAAATTCAATACTGACTTTAAGGCGAATAGCTTGATCAACAGCATTTCTACTTTATGTAGTGTCCTATCCAGAATCTCTCAACAGGGTTGTTAATTGATCATTTAAAATATCGATACATGTATATTGTTATGATCAAAATTTTAAATATATTATGTCATATTGTCATACATGTATGCACATATATACTGCAGGTGTATTTTTGATTGGTTTATGCAGGGATGTATATAGGCTATATACATGTATGTATGTATGTCCCTGGTTTATGTAATTTTTACTGTGTTAATATAGTCTTCAAGCATCCCAGATCTGTCTTGTTCCTTTATACCTATGCTGGGAAACCTGTGATTTATGTATACTTGTAGCATAGTTAAGATCTCTAAAATCAGTAACATTCCATGATTTATATCTTTTTAATGTTTGTCTCAAATCTTTGTGATTTTTTTTCCATAAACAGGGTGTTTTTATGTTACTTTGATTTCAACATTTATTGAAACGTTATGTTACATGGCGTCATGAGGTAATCCCTCAAAATACCGTATAACCAGAAATTTTCGCGAGTATCAAATTGCGCGATTTAATGATGAAATAGGGTGTCTTTATTTTCGCGAGTACAATTTTTCGCGATTCCTAAATTAGAAACAAATATGTTCCAATGATGATACTATTTTATACCTTTTGTTATTGAAGTTTTAGTTATTTCTTTCATGAGATCACATTCATTTCACTGCTCTTTTACGTCTAATGAGGAAAAATGAACAATAGCCCATGTACAATACGAAGAAATGTAACGGATATACCAATTTTTGATCAACCTTATCAAACACATTTTTTTTTTTCGCGAGAATAATTTTTCCCGATTCCAAATCACTCGCGAAGATAGCGAAAATTAGTATCTCGCGAAAATTTCTGGTTATACGGTACGATTTTCGAGGGACATATAGCAATGTTGCTGTGTGGTTGTGTGTGTTTGCCCAGAACATTTAAAAAAAAAAATAGAAAAAGTAACTAGTGTTTAACCACCAAGTCTTCAATAGGCATTGTCCATAAGAGGATAGATTATTAGTTTCAAGCCTTGAAGGTCAGAGGTCAAGGTCACAGTGATAAGAGTCTTCTGAACAAAATAGAAAACAAAATGCATCATAGACATAAAGATTCACCAAACTATAAAGTACCATGAATGTTAGCTGCCATATTGAATGAGGATTCTTTTGGTTGATTTTCAAGGTCAGAGGTCAAGGTCGCCGTGGGCTATACATATACTGATATAGTCATGATAGTGAAAACATTCTTGTCAGTATTAAAGAGGAGATAAACTTTATAGTGTAAAATCACTAAACCTTCTACTAATGACGGTCATAGGGTCAAGAGGCATTAAGGTAGATCTCAACTTGTAATTAAAGGTCAGAGGTCAAAGGTGAATACATGTTTCACATCAGGAAAAATTCTTGTACATGCGCACTGCAAAAGATAAACTATTATGGCATAGAATCACAAAACCTGTCACAAATGTTGGTCACATGTACAGAGTACAGAGGATGATCTCTAGTTATATTAAAAGTAAGAAGATATACACATACATGTAGTTTCAAATATGTATTGCAGTTTTTAGGGGATACTTTGCTAAACATGTTGCAAATAGCAATTTACAATGTATGTGAAAGATTATTGCTGGCTTCATGTATTGAGTCTTTGCGGAAAACAGTTTTCTCCCATTTGAGAGTTGTCAACTTGTGACGGTATCTGACGTTAAACTATGATGACATCATGTAAATGGTATGATAAAGCTGAATTTATACTGTCATTTCCCAGAGTTTAGGATCGTTTCCATAGAATTTGATGACGTCACAATCAGTCTACGTCAGATACCGTCGCAAATGGGAAGTAACTCTGGTTTTCGAAAATATTATGGAAATATGATCTGCAACATTTTAAAACAGTGTGTATTTTCTATGAATTTAAATCAGTCAAATGACTTTAAATATTTAATTCATATCAACTGATCTTTGATCTTTGTTGATTGACTTTTTTATCTTTTGTGTGCTGGTTACTGTATTTAGTGCATTTTGAATGATAAAATATAGGCACTTTTAATTTTACGAAAGTGTCCAAAAATAGATGTGATACTGTCCCAAGTTTTGATGATGACAGTACTTCAAGTTCAAATTCTCCAATTGGTCAAGTAGGGTTAAAATTGATCTCTAGACAAGACCTACGCCAGTTTAAAGTAGTGCACTTTTGTACAAACTAGTTACATTTGACCTACTTTTCCGCTCGAATGTTTAATTTTGATTTAAATACCCAGTGAGTACACAAGAAATGTGAAAATGCTGCATAAATCCACCATGCACTTTAATTTAAATCCCAAATCTTGTTTTTAAATAGTGGCCTTGATCTACTTTTTCAATTTGTAAGACTTCTTTCCCTTTAATTAAATTCCGTCTGGTTAATACAAAGCCAAATTGATCTATTTATCAAAGCTTTCATGTGATGAGGATTTATAATGTAAGCCTGCACGGGATACAGATTAAAGTTTTATTTTCAAAAAGTATCAACTAAAGTATAGTGTATAGTATTTTCAAAAAAGTTACGAAAATATAGTGTCTGGTACTAGTGTCTGATTAAATTATAGAATAACAAATAATAAAAAAAAACTGGATTAATAATTGTTGAAACTAATAAGTTAAAAGATCTTGATTTTACTTATGTCATTGAGCAGTTTTGCGTAACAGACTATATTTTCTATACCTGGCAAATATACATTTATTATTACGATATCCATTCTATGAATCTCTGTTTATATCTAGTAATATATTTTTGTATTTCACATAATTTTTGTTGAATTCATCTGTAGAATTACCAATTTCTTTATATTAAAGAGTAGGTGGTTATCATTTGTTTGGATTCTTAGAGTGAAGTTTAGAAAAAAAAAAGATTCTTACATAAAAAAATTCTCAAAATTTTAGCGTTTAGAGTATTATTTTGACTGCAAAAGTACAATACATCATTGTAATACATGTACTATCCATCTATTTTGATGACTTTCACAATGTTGTGTTGACATTTTTGATGCATGTGTACATCATTTTTGCCATCAGCACTAAAAAATATATATGTACACCATGTACACTGTACTTTTAGAAAAAAAAATAGACCCAAGATAGCTCATGCTAATAGACATTAACACTGGTAATGTAAGACTGGTTCTTATATGAAATGAATTATACTTTTAAAAGTGATTGGTTATCAGTAATTACATGTATAATTAATGAAAGATATACAAGTATTCTAAATAAAAGTTGATTTTTCAAGTTTCAAGTTTGGTTATTTCATTTCATATACGTTTTACATATATCAAAGTTTGGTATTTGTGAAAGTAAAGCAAACTGCATCTGCCTGTCTGTAACACTGTTTTTCCTGATCTGTCATTTTAGATTCTGTATAATGTGGCAATTTCCTTACACTAAAGTTGTTGGTTATTGATAATAATGCTGTTATAGTTGAATGAGCTTTCTTGTGTACACTTTGGAATACTCAACAGAACTTTGCTGGACTTAGTCCACTTGTTGCTAATAATGCAAGAAAGAATCATATCAATTCTGAAGGCCAAAGGTCAAGGTCACAGAATGAACTTTGTCAAAATTGTTACACACTCTCTCAAGGAAACATTTTTTCATTAAAATGTGTTCAAACTTCATACTTACTGCAGATATGACTTGGTCATAGTTATTGCATACAATGTTGAGGAGTGTAAACAGAGCTTGATCAAACTTGGTGCACTTAATACTAGTTGTCCAGGTCAAAGTTCAAGGACAGTATTTAAGAAAATATTTTGCATCGAGATATACTTGAATATGTATGCTGCATGAAGGGATACCACAAAAGGCCAGCATTATACTGGCCCAATGGGAGTATATTGTCTGTCTGTTTGTCATGTGTCTGTCCATAAACTCTGTGATTCTGATACAATAACTTGAGTAGTTTTCTAGGTACTTATTTCATATATAGATACATGGGTATGAGAGGATATGGCTTTTGAATCTTCAAAAGTTAAGGTCAAATCTTGGTATGATATATTAACACATTAACTTTGGTTCTGTTGTAATAAGTTTTCAAAGAGGATCTTTCATAAAGTTAGGTATGGGAGAGAAAATGGTGTTTTCAAGGTCATGAGAGAAACTTATTAAACATTGCTCCTGAAAGCAAAGTTTTTAATAAAGCTCATGAGAGAAAATATGCATAGTAATGCTCATGAGAGAGTCTAACATATGTTTAACAATTCTCATTAGAGAAACATGCTCAACAATTCTCATTAGAGAAACATGCTCAACAATTCTCATTAGAGAAACATGTTAGACTAAATTTAATTTAAATTTAAACTTTATTTATGTTACAACGTTTAACAGACAAGTTACACAACTTATATCAATGTCTGACGTTGGCATGAGGGGGTCCAAGAAGCAAGAAGAAACCGGAGAAAAACCCATTGCAGAGGTCGGATGGGGGACCACCTACCCTCCCACATAAGACCCTTTGCCGAATCTGAAATTAGAACCCGGGACCTTAGAGGTGAGAAGCGAGCTCACTACCACTGCGCTAAGCTGGTCATTCTCATGAGAAACATGCTTAATAATTGTCAAGGTCAATATTCAAGGTCAAATTTGGGATAAGTGTGACAAATCATCAATACTTTTGTACTAACCCAATACGTCCTGGAGAATATTTTAAGGTACAATTGTAGAAAGGAACATGTCGTTAATCTTTCCAGGTCAAGGTCAGACTTGGGAAATTTTCGTTAAAATATCAGTACTTATGGATCTAACAAAAACACTTTTCATGTAAGAGATTACTTATGTAGATAAACTATCATGAATCTTTTAGCTTTCTAGGTTAAGGGGTATGTATCAAACATAGGCAATTTTAAATTTCATCACAAATGGCACACAGAACAATTGTATATATATATATATATAAGCATTCAAGGTAGGTTTTAGTATATTTCATAATTATGCAAATTGAAAAAATGTCACTTTCATTAGAGGCTTATAAAATATTCTAATATGACTTGATTCTTTTTCCCTATTAAGACAACAGACGCGAGCTGGGCTCTATTCTCCGATATAGGCCCTATAGCGATTAGCCACGCCTACCCATTTTCTGAAAGCAGATAAACCGGCAGGAACTGGTTTTTACCAAGAATCGAAAAGTCTAAGTTTGGTCATCATTAGAATAGAAATAAAAAATGACAAGCCGGGCTCTAGCTATTGTCTCATAATGCCCTCGCGTCCTCAGCCAATCACATTTATCACCTCGCCGCTGACGCGGCTCGGTAATAAATGTGATTGGCTGAGGACGCTCGGGCATTATGAGACAATAGCTAGAGCCCGGCTTGTCATTTTTTATTTCTTAAATAATGTGAATGTCAAAAAAAAATTTTTAATAGAAAAATGTTTTGCTGTGTCACGTACTGGGAGTTTTAATCTTAAACACCTCTTATTGTAGATCAGCATAATATGCCTCGATTTTAGACAAAAACATTGATGATTCAAAACAAAGAAAAATAGAATTATCAAAAATCATCATAAAACCGGTGGGTCTAAATAAAGAAATCTAAAGAACCCCAAAGAACTCTAGAGCAAGTGACCATATTTCGCCGTATTTTTCGTACATTTCTTTGAAAATCTCGAAACTTGGAGGCCAATTCAATAAATTGCTTTTGCTAGAATTTAATTTAATTCCATTCAGTTTCTCGATTGAAAAACTACAAAAAAGAATTTATTTTACACAATTCATTGTTTCCTAAATTATAAAACGTCAAAATATTTCGTTTCCATGTTTTCGGGGTGACCACATTTCGCCGTTTTTGTTGATATGTATCCTTTTTACACACAAATGGACAAAAATTGAGATTTCATTTTCAGGAAATATTTCGTCAACACTACTTCTATATGAAACATGCCAAATAAAAATTTCGGATGTTTACGTCTAAAATTTTGTGTTTTCGTGAAATTTTCCCCATTTTCAGTGGCGGATTCAGCCGGGGGGGGGGGGGCACGTGCCCCCCCCCCCCCCCCCCCCGGCAGTGCCCAAAGAAGGGGCACTTATGACATGCTTTGGAAGCATCAAACTACTGTTCCCGAACTAAATTGATGAAATTAGTCAGAAATAGCCCCCAAAACACACCAGAAACCACCGATTTAAATAAATTTTCCAAAATTTTCTCGGGGACAGATACATGTTACAGTCAGGATAGATGTACTGCTGCCATGTCCATCGTCTAGCTGTACGTGGACGTATACGGTCCGCCAATTTCCTGAACATGTTGACTTCTGCATGCCGTGCGAAAACAATACAGCACCAGAAAATGTCGAAAATTTTTCAATATATATACAAATAATCGTTGCTGACACTGATGAAATCCCTTCTAAATTCAGTTATAATACGCTTCAGATGCCACCAAATTGCTTTTTTTTTTCAAAAATTTCTCGAGGAGGAGGAAGCCGAGCACAAGAAAATGTCGAAAATGTTTTGATATACAAATCATCGTTGCTGACACTGAAGGAATCCCTTCTAAATTCAGTTATAATACGCTTCAGATGCCACCAAATTGCTTTATTTTTTCAAAATTTTCTCGGGGGAGGCCCCCGAACCCCCACCAATTGGAGGGGGAAACCCCCTCCAATACCCTCCCCTACTCGGCCCTTCGGACCTCGGACGTGATTCCCATTTAAAAAAATTGAATGTGCCCCCCCCCCCCCCCCGGCAGTTGGGGTTCTGGATATGCCCCTGATTTTGTCACAACTAAGTGCAGGATATATCGCAATCTATCAAAACATGACTACTACGGTTATATTTGAAAGGATATAGAAAAATAAACTTGACGAACATTTCCGATAACCAGTGAGAAGCAATTAAGGAACGGCGAAATATGGTCACCGGCGGAATATGGTTCCTCGCTCTAGGTTTTACAATGTATATGAATGTGGGTCGGTAAATTTGGATTTTTTTCGATATTTGGATAGACCACGGTCATACGAACATAAGTATATCTGGTTTATAGGGGTTAAGTTGTATGAAAGTATCTTTATTTTAGATTGAAAGTAGTTGAATTTTCGAATCGGCGCGCCTTTGAATGTTAAGTAAGACTGAATGAGTTTGAAGTCGAGTTGATCTGCTTACTTTCATTTCTGGGTCAAGGCTGCAGAAAGATGAGCATCAAATCGCTATGTGCCCGGCGAGCGGCCAGGTTCTTGAAGAGGTGTCAGCAGCATGGAGTTAGAAGAACTTTTTATTTGTATTCTCCCGAACCGTTTCACCCTCTCTACGATCGTGCTCCAATATGGAAAACTGCAGAAGAGGCAGTTCAAGTTATTCAATCCGGTGCGTTGTCGACCACTTTTGCAGCATGCAAGTCCTGTCTGTCTCACGATGATCTTTTCTTTAACAAACTAAGCATTTCCGGAAGTACCCTGATTAGCCCGTTCTGAGTTTGCGCTAAGTCCAAAACGTAAACACTGAATGTAAACATAAACATGTATCATGTGGTTTATGAATACATTAATTTCAAATCTGTTTTACCCCTGAAGTATTGAAATCGACATTTATGACTGCGAATTTGTAAAACATAATACATGATGTACTGGGGTATTGTGTTCCCGCATTTTATAAAGGATTAAAGCCTTTAGAAAAGAAAATTACAGCTGACCAAGGCTATGCTGCATACTGTGTCCATGCCATTAAATAGTAATAAAAAGCAATAAAATCGTCAGACCATCGACAAGTATACACAGAGTAAATATTGGTAGTAAGGTAATTTTCATCAAGTGTCATAAGCAAATATAACTTGTCATAGTCATGATTTAAGAATCTGGTGTGAAAAGGGGGGGGGGGGGGCGGTGTTGTTGTTGAAATGCAATACATGTATGTAAGAAACTACGTAATTCGGCGAAATGATTCTATTTATCTACTTAAATTAATTGTGATCAAAATCATGAACAAATATTTTCTTGCCGGTAAAATGGTGCGAGATAAAATCAAGATAAGATATATATGATTTTATTTTTCAACTAGCCGTATACTGCAGTACTGTAATTACCCCCCCCCCCTTTTTTTTTACGCTGTAGTTGAAACGGCTGATGAAGCATTTAGATCAACTGGAAGTCCATTATTTGGACAAAAACAGTTTATTCTGGTAATTCGGTGTGCAGAAAATCAAAATATTCAAAAGATAAAACAAAAATACGTACCGTTTGAGAGACCCGATGTTCCAATTTTTAACGTTTCAACTTAAATTCCATGGATTAGACTCCAAGTTATAAAGATGGACTCTACAAGACACCGGTGCCATTCGACAGTGCAGAGTTCATTCGATCAATAAAAATTCATAACATGCCCATAAAAATTCATATCTCCTCAGAAAACACGATAAAAGATCACTACCCCCCTATTCCGCCATTAGAAGTTTTCCGCCACTATAAATTTTCATAAAATCATTAAAAATCAAAACATTAGTCCAAGGTACACATGTTTGGTATCGATCGATTCTAAATTTAGAGCTTACGTGAGATATCTGGGTCGCGCATGTATAGCTCGAAGTTTTTCCCTTGCTTTTATGTTTGCGCATCTCCCATTGGTCATTCTCAGAACATGACCGCTTCGACACCATGACGTAGACATTGTTTAGGTTCTAAGCTCATTTGCATAATTCATGCACAGTTACAAGGAGCATAGAAAGATCTAAGTGTGTCTGCAAGTGTACTGTATAGTGCAATGTGATTAATATTACAGATAATTACATTCATTAATAAGATAACTCATTCATTAAAAAAGAAACTTCCTCAAATCAATAGTATGCTGGCAGATTCAAGAAGGGTGGACTGGTGTGTTTTGCTAATATAGTAAACTCGAAATGACCCTATCTCTCTTGCAAATACTTCAGTCTAACACCTGCCCAGTCTAGTACAAGCACAAGATTACACAAATTAATTTTGATGATTAAGTTTGATAAATGATGTGCCGTGGAAAGGCCTTGATTATTGCATGTCCTTGTGCCATAGTCAGACTTGTTCCGGAGTGAGCTAAAGGTACATGTACATCCCAATAGTTGTGCTGATCGAACTATCTGTACCTGCACTACCGGAACCACTACACCCTTCCCTCCTTTCTTTGAGGGCGATCGGTTTACCCCACTGTGTGGCCACTCTCCAACCTCGGCAGGGTTCTGCCTCCACTCCTGCAGATCGAGTTGGCCCACACACACCAATTGTTCACCTCTTCGCTATTAAAGTAGTTTGCAGGTACTCGAACCATGGCCATCTGGGCCATAGTAGACTCATTCCCAAGTGAGCTTAAGGGGGTCCAGAACAGTATCCGAAAGAATCCCATCGGGAAGCTCTGGATCAATTATGACGTCACAATAGAAACGGCGACTTTGGCGCTTTTTTCGCAAGAACGTCAGGATTATGTAACGTAGAAATAAGGGGGAGGGGTAACAAAATCACTATAACTTAAAAACTGACGGTCAAATTTCAATAGGAATTTATTGGTGGTTCACTTTATAAATGAAGAAGATATTATCAAGTTTTTACGGAAAATAAATGATAGGGTTTCAGATAAACGGACTTTATGATTAAAAAATAGCAACTCAAAGACGTTTTGAAAATAGACATAAATTTATCTCCTTTCGACAATTTCTTTTAAAGGTCTTAGTGATCATGTATAATTCTATACATATCCGATTGCCCACATCATATCTAAATGAAAAATACAGAACTTGTTAATATTCTACCTCTACAGAAGATTTGTAACTGTTTTTCATTACCTAAAGTGTATTAATTTTAACGTCACATTTACGGCCCACTTTGGGGCTTTCAATGGGTATATATGTACGTTCGTAGCTTCAAAACTAACGGTAAAAAATTGATGAAACTTTGCATGTAGAAAAAGTATGTTTCAATTATTAACATTTGTAATTTTAAGGAAAATTAAATGATAGGATCAAATTTAAGTCTAGCTGCCCTGGACCTCCTTAAGTGACATATCCTATATAAATCTGGGTATTGACACTTGTTTGTACCTTTACATCAGTGAGGGAATTTAGGCAGGGTTTGGCGTTACAACAGGGGTTTTATATAGAAAGAATTCAGCTCCTAAAAGATTGTGGAGGTATGCGAGTTTGGCGTTATGGGGGAGGGGGGGTAATATTAAGACAATACAGCAAATTAATTAATCTAGATCTTTTGACGCTTGTATTTTTTGATTTTTTATTTGTATGACATTTTGTTGATGATACAGCATTTTGATTCCGTGCAGATTCATAAAATATGTGTTTCATACATAAAATGATTCACCAGGCCCAATTGGGTCATTTTTTTACGGGGGTTTCCTTGAAAATGAATGTTTTTCCCAATTTAAGGCTTTGGTTTTTGTGTGGGCTGGTAAATTGTTGTGTGGGCCCCTAAAATTGAAATTTTATGAGCCCACATGGCTAGTAAAATTTTAAGTAGAGTTCATACCCTTTAGATGTGCATCTGGTATTTTGTGTGAGCCGGACCCCCAGGATAGGAAAATGGATGTCAATTTGTCAAATGTCAATTTAGTGAATTTAACAAAACAGGCAATTATTATAGAGCCTCAGTCTCATCAGAGACTTCTTGTTTTATTGAGCAAATACAATTATTGTGTGTGACATATGTTAATTACGAAACATGAACTTGACTGGATCAGTAGAAGCCAACTTAATTATCTTCAAAAATGGAAAATCTTCTCCTCTCTCTCACCAATGTAAATATCATGATGTCAATTCATGGGATCTTGAAATGTTTAAACTCCTTTTTGTTGGTATATTTAGGTAGTTGGAATCCTTTTGGATCTTCTTGCCAAATTTGAAGCCCTTGTCTCAGTTACAACAATACAAGTGTAAATTTAATAAAGTTTATTCCTATTTTTGCTCTATTATAGACAGCAGGGTGTATATCCACGGAGCAGCTGCCACACCCATCAAGCTTGTGGAGGCAATGACTGATCATGCAAAAAAGGCGGGGCTTCAAAATGTAGAAGTTTTACATATTCATACCGAGGGCCCAGGAACTTATAATCTACCAGAATATGATGGTAAGTATATTAATTATTAAAGAGTAAGAATATCAGAGTATTTTATTTACGAAATAGTATAGGACATGTAGGAGAATGTAGCTTAAGTTCATAATTCTCAAATTGTATTGAAGATATTTTTCTTAAATCTGTACATGCATTCCCAAACCCGTAAAAAAAACTACATGAATTGCTTTTATAAGATTCCAGACAATGAATACCACAGGTTTCCCTATAACATTGTATGTTCATTCAAAATGAACATTGAACACTCCATTTTTGAGGAGATATTTGTGTCAGCATGGTAAAGTATCCTTTGACAAAATTTTTTTATGAACTCGTAGTACTTTTATAGCTGAGGCACTTCTTCATGCACAGGATAAATAGGTATTTTTACATTATGACGATAATAATGATCAAACTCTGTTACAATAAGAAATGGTTTATTTGCAGGTATAATTCGATCAAATTCTTTATTCCTTGGTGCAAATGCTCGGAAAGCTGTTGCCGAGGGACGAGCTGACACGATACCTATTTTCCTGAGTGAGATTCCACAGTTATTCCGTCGACACATTATTGATATTGATGTTGCGTTGGTGTCAGTGGCGCCACCAGATAAACACGGATTCTGTTCTCTTGGAACGAGTGTGGACTGCACACGATCGGCTATTCAGAATGCAAAGTACATCATAGGTAGAGTATGATTATATCAGAGTTTGCGATTTGCGTATTTTCCGATTACGAAGTGAGAAAAATTAGCTGCGAAACAAAATAATCTGGTTTTCTCTAAAGGAATCGTAGTTTTGAATGAAATTATCCAGATCATTCGAGTCACTTGCTGAATCAAGGTTTCCTGATGTGACCTCAAGGTATTATTTAGAACCGGACATCAATGAATGTCTAACCCTGCTTATACATGTAATTAATCATTGTACGAAGTCTTGTAATAATATTCAAGATTGGAAGAAATAAAGCATTTTTGTGTTGCCTGCGAAGCATAGGGACACTAAGGTATCAATTTGTCTGTTGTCCGTCTTTCTGTCTGTCACACTTAGATGTCACACCCTATAAAAGTGATTCCTGAGTGTGGCTATGTTTCGCAGGCGACACTATTTTTCAAGAAATCCACTTCTCCTTCCACCCTGGATGTAATCTGTTTTGCAGATAATTTGAGGTATAACTTTAGTTGAGGAAGAGTAGATGCAGTACAAGATACATGTATGATACAATGTTGAAAGGTTTATTTACAAGAAAAAGATCCGTATTTCATTAAAGAACTTAACAAAGTATCAAGACGCAATTGAATTTATAGTGAAGAAAAATTTTCAAAAAATAGGGTCTCTAACGTCATGGGATTTTGTTTGAAACAAGTACATGTATTCTGTATTTTCGAAAAACAGAGTTACTTCCCGTTTGAGACGGTATGTGATGTAGACTAATTATGACGTCGTCAAATTCTATGGAAATGGTCCTAAAACTCAGGGAAATGACGGTATAATATGGACTTTATCATACCATTTTCTTTATGTCATGATGATTTTACATCGGATACCGTCTCAAATGGGAAATAACTCTGTTTTCTACAAAGATTCAATAATTGATGCTAGATTTTTGTTAGGCATGTAATGTTTGCTTTCTGGATATACATGTACTACCTAGTAAGAAGTTACAAAAATTTATCTTGAAGACATGATTATGAGATACATATATTTCAAAATTATTGACTTTAGAAAAGTGATCAAAAATCATACAGTTAACATGTAAATGATTTACTAGACAATATTAAAAAAGAAAAATTTCTTTACAATTTAGCGATGGTAAATGAGAATCTGCCTCGTACCTTTGGGGACGGAGTTATACACCAATCTCACATTGACGCAATGGTGGAGAATACTCAACCGTTACCAGAGTTAAAACGAGGGGCCCTCTCAAAGGAAGAAAAAGAGATCGGCAAAGTGATTGCTGACAACTTGGTGGCAGATGGTGCCACATTACAAATGGGTAAGATCAAGATTGACTGATGTACGACAAACCGGAGTAACATAATAATAATGGGCTATGTAGTTTATAATATTGAATAGTTACAGCTTACATCGTGAGTTGATGAAGCCCATCTAGTTTGACGTTCATTTTATGATGAACGCAACCTGACGCTGACAACATGGCATATCAGAGATGGCAAAATGAAAATGGATATACAGACTCATAAACTGTATGTAAGAAAAATTAATTAATTCTGGTAATGATTTACTTGCATGATATAAATAACATACTGTTTTGTAGTGTTGTAAGTATAGTCGCTGATGTCACCGCTATCGTCACTGAAACTTGAAAGTTGCCAACTATCGATAATGGTTTTGAAAATCGATTGTCGCTGTTGAAATTACGTGAAGCAAGCTGTGTATATATACACACGATAAAATGAAAACAATAGGGTTTGGGCTTCGTCCTCATTAATGGCTTTGTCATGAGTTCATATGAAGAGCAAGGAATGTTCAACATTTAATTTATTTTCATGATTTTAAATAAAAATCAGATTCTTAAATCACAAGCACTGAGTTTTCTCCTTCTGAAAAGACACAACACATACAACAATTTTAAACAAGAGAAAAGTCCGATTATTCAGATTGTGATATTGATATACTCCTCCGATAGTTTTCGATAATCAATAGTAAAATTTTTCTGATTTCACAACACTGCTGTTTTGTTGTTTTCCATTGAAAAGGATGAGATTTAAAATGTAAATACATATACATGTATGTATAAGTAATGAACAGGTCCTTGGATGTGTTCTTGGCTCATGCACTCTGACTGGTCCACGTTTAAATTATCCAATGAGAATCACATCCATGTATACATTGCAGGTATAGGTTCTATTCCTGACGCTGTCTTGGCACAGTTAGGTCACCATAAAAACCTAGGTGTGCACTCAGAAATGTTCAGTGACGGAGTGGTGGAGTTGGTAGAAAAAGGCGTCATCACAAATTCGGAAAAGTCTATATTGACGGGACGGTTAGTCAGTAGCTTCTCCATAGGAACAAAGATTCTGTATGATTTTCTCCACAATAATCCCTCAGTAGGTAAGATTCTTGTGTGGTGGTAATAGTATTTTTGTTTGTCTGTCTTTCTGGTAGTCATGACATGCACGCTTTCACAAAAATACACACTTACATGATATACATTATTATATTCATGTATTATAGAGCATTCAGGAATGTTTATTCATATCTTTACACCCATTGAGGTTAAAAATTACCTTCAAGTTCAAGGTCACTTATAAGACACGCGACATACATGTTCTTGAACTGTCTACATTAGAAAAGCGTTTTTTTTTCATATCTTAGGATACTTTCTCTTGAGCACATCAATTTTTCAGTCATTTTAAAAATTATGTGTATACATCTATTGAGACACTATCAAATTTAAGAAAACCACTGTAATACATGTATAAGGGACAATAGGTAAATGAAAATTTTTTCAAAGTTTATTCCCATCAGAAATTTTCTAGTTTTATCCAAATCAGTACTGTATTTCCTAGAACTGAAATATTGAACTTCTATCCTTTTTGCAGAGATGAGGGATGTTGAATTCACAAACAGTACTTCCATTATCTGTCAGAATCCAAAAATGACGGCAATAAATTCATGTATAGAAGTTGACTTAACAGGGCAGGTCTGTGCCGACTCTATAGGCCCTCGTATGTACTCGGGATTCGGAGGGCAGATTGACTTTATACGAGGGGCGGCCCTCGGCCTTGATGGACAGGGCAAACCTATCATAGCCATGCCCTCTGCTACAAAGAAAGGAGAATCAAAAATCGTACCTGAACTGAAGTATGGTAAGGGACTTAAAAACGTTTTGATAATTATAAGTATTTTCTTATTCTAAAACCTTTCATTCACTTTGCAGGAAAATAAAAAGTCATAAAGTGATTACTGATTACATTCATTAACAAGAAAATTCATGAAGCATGCCTCCAGAATAATTCACTTTCATTTAAAATTGAGAAGGCTTTAGCATTGTATACATGCATACATGTATATGTAAGCAAATTCAAGAAACCTACATGAAGATTTGGATTTTTAAAAATTTTCCATCTTACACCTTAGCATGTGATTGAAGCAGGTTCTGTTTGTTTATATTTCATTCAAATGTTAACCCAGAAATCTTGAACACTGTATTTAAGCAGCACCAAAAATATAAATGATATTACTTGAATTTCATTTCATGCTGGTTATACATTTTACCTGGCTAAAAATATAGAAAATGAAGGCAGTGCAAAAATCAGAGCATATTTTAAACTCTGTTGTACATGGGTATTAATGTATTCAGATTGAACATTGTTTTTGTCTTGAAGAAGAGACATTAAAATTAATTCACATATCAAAAGTCTTAAAGATTTGCTCACTTTTGTATTTTTCAAGGGTCTGGAGTTGTAACAACCAGGGCCCATGTACATTACATAGTGACTGAATATGGTATTGCATATTTGTTTGGAAAGAACTTTCGCCAACGGGCTTACGACCTTATACAGATTGCGCACCCTGATCATCGTGAATCTCTGGAGAAAGCGGCATTCGAGAGATTGAAAGTTATGCCAAGTAAAACGTGATAATTATGTTATGAGTTTAGGTATTGTACTGATATTATGCAATAGATGTTGAACTGAGTTTGACACATGTTGCATAATGGACGAGATTGAAAATAATGTCAAAAGAGGTCTATACTTGAGATTTAATTAAAGCTCTATTTTCAAGTTCAGAAATGGCTAAGATGTATTATACATGTATGTAATGTATTATTTTTATATACGTGTATATTTATATTATGAGTTGGCTGCATGTTATTGTATGTTACATGAATTAGAGAAATGCATGATTGTGAAGCACATTTAGTTTTTGCGGAGTTAAAATATTAGGTATAAATGTAATGCATTCTTTCATCTTTTTTCATACAGAGTTACTACCCATATATGACATTATTTGTCCACTTATATAACATACATATACATATATTTTGCTTTGAATTTTTGACAAAAATTGACAATGTCAAGTATTGTGGTTGTATAGAAAATAATGTGCCATACATGTATTTATTTGCTTTTATGTACATGTTTATCTCCCTTCATAGAAAGGAGACTTTTTTATTATGCTTGTTGGAACTTTTATTTTATTGCTTCAAGGTTTTCAATTTTATAGCATCATAGAAACTCATGTGCATTTCTTGAAATGGACACCAGATACATGAAACATAGGGTAATCAAACATTACATAGCTCGCCTATAGGGTTTTTGTCAGAAACCAGGTTAAAGTTTTTGAAAAGTAGGTCAAAGGCCAATGTCAAGGTCACTAGGTCAAAGGACATGGTCTCAAATGAAAGGTCTCGTCACAAGGTATCTACATGTGAAATATCAAAGCCCTACCCCTTATACATTTGTAGTTTAAGAGATATAGCCCAGGTTAAAGTTTTTTCTACGGACGACGATGACGCCGAGTTTATGGCATTAGCTCTCCGGACTTTTTCGTCCCGGCGAGCTAAAAATGGCAAGTGGTCTAATGCGGGAGCTGTGATGAATGTCCAGTTAATGCCACAGCCTTAGCCTCAGCATTGCCAGCACTGTGGTTGCTTGGACAACACTTTAACTTGTGCTATATCTCATGTAGGGCTTTGATATTTTACATGTAGATTTCTCATGACCAGCCGTTTTATTTGGGAGCTTGACCATTGACCTTATATACTTCATTTCTCCTAACCTTTGTTGATAAAATGGTATAAAGACAGATATTCAATTTTGGACAGAAATGATAGTAAAATATGGAGTTTTACCTTGTTTTAAAAGTCTTTAAACTGGGCTGTATGTCATGAATTACACATATAAGGGTAAGGGCTTTGATATTTCACATGTAGATTCCACATGAACAGAGCTTTCATTTTGGACCTTGACCTTTGACCCAGTGACCTTGACCTTGGAGTCTGTCCTACTCTTAAGAATCTTTAACCTGGGTTATATCTCGTGAACTTTATTTGATATTTCACATAATATGTTACTCATGACCAGACCTTTCATTTTGGATCTTTACCTTTGACCTATTGACCTTGACTTAGGAGTTTGACCTACCATAAAAAAACCCTTAAACTGCCCATATCTGTTTTTCGAAATTGCCATATTACTATCAAAAACATATACTGCGACCGTTGTTGTCTTCTAACAAGTCTTATTTTACTAATTGCCTTTACACATATGCATGCACTAGAAGTCTACCCATTGGTTACTTCAATATAAGTGATCACGTTTTCCATGGTAAACCACAGTGCTTCCACATTCAACATATATTTCTTGCGACTTGTTTTTTGTGTCATCGTTTGACCTTGCAACTCGGCTTGAAGAATGACTTGATTACTACACATAAAAGAGGGAATAGGGTAACATTATTAGTTATATAATAAGTTAGTGACATGATATTATTAGTTATACAGTGTTTTACAGGGGGGATACAGAAATATATTGGGTCGATGAAAAAAGTTGTATTGGGCGAGGCGAAGTCGAGCCCAATACAACTTTTTTCATCGACCCAATATATTTTTGTATCCCTCCTGTAAAACACTGTATAACGAATTTATCCCACCAATGGCTTTTGGCTTGTGTATGTAACGTCAACATATTTTCAAGCTTCTCCGTGACGTTAATATCGTAAAGCGTCTTAGTAGAAGCGGGATATTAAAATAATATCCTGTCAGTAGAATGATACAACATAATATTCGGTTCTTCTCGACCAATCAGATTGCGAGAAATTTGCCAGAGGTGGGATAAGGAAAAATACATGGTGTGAAAAGAAAACCTTTATCGGGCGTATTTTCCGTATCAGGTCACTAACTTACTATGTAACAAATTTATCACGCCTCAGACCCATGACTGCATGCAAATACTCATCCACAGAAATCAGACACCTAATACGGTTTTTTTCATGGCGTCAAGTGACAATTACATGTATTTGTCCAATAAGATTGCGACAATTTTGTCTGAGGCGTGATATAGACATACACTGTATCTTGTTTCCATAGTGTACTTTATATTGTTATTTACATGTATGTATTGTTTTTCTTACAGTGTATTGTTTTTCTTTGGAACTCTTTGTGCTGCAGAAAAAAAGTTTTATTAAAAAATGTGAAAAGAATTTTCATTGTGTTAAAAATTGTGGAGTTGTACAAAATACTCAGGCATGATTTCATTGAATAACGAAAAAAAAATGTATATACATGTACATGTAAAGGGAATAGTCAAATTTGCAAAATCTGACATATGAACCTTCTATGTCTGCTGTGTTAAAGGCATCTGTCTTGTACTCTAGAATTCTCATGTTTTATCCCAGCTCTTGGTGCAATGTTTTTGTTCTTCCAACTTAATTTGGGCACAGGGAAAATTTCACTGCGAAACCTTTGCTGGGAATTTGTAAAGCAGTCTGAATCCGCCAAGGTGAAGAAGACAAGTAAAGCGAATGGGAACATTGTCTAGCATAACATCATGAAATATTTTTCTCTTGAATGAAGATGTACGTACTGGGAGTATTTATATCTTTTCCATGATCTTAGTAGAATTTGTGCTCTTCATTGACGTGTGCACATTCAGGATTTTGGGCAATCCAATCATTCTTGAACTGACCTCTTAGAATACTAAAAACTAAAGCTTTTGCCTTGACCTTATGACATAACCTTTTGCCTGCCCTTGACCTTTGGTGAACACATCCGAAATCTGGAGCGTGAAAAATATACATGAATACAATATGTTCTAGAGGCAATTCATATACATGTATTTCTGAGAGATGGCCTTGACATAATTATGATTTTGTTGTCAAGTTTGAAATTCTCGAAAGTGGGAGATCTCCCTTCTATAAAGTTGAAAAGGAGGGTCAGATTACACATGAACCAATTTTAAAGCATTTACAAGAACTGCGACATTTTTAGGGGAACAATCTTTTGAACAATTTCAGTGAATGCTAACATTGTAAGTCTAAGAAAATGTCCATAAAATGACTACAATATGATAGATACACATTTTATCATTGTACTTGGTGGACACTTTGCTGACAGCTAATAAAATTCAAAACAATTTACTATTTTTCACAGGAAAATTGATAAGTTGGAGATACGGTCCAAAAGAGGGAGTCTCTCCTTTCTAGGATGGAGATTGTAATTCTAGTAGGCAGGTGAGATCCGAAAGAGGGAGACTTGACAGTAACAGCCTGATAAACGATACAAAGCAAGGAAGTTGTATTCGATACAAATTACGACTACCTGGTACACAGAAGTCTGATGGACTTTGATCTTCAGCATCCTTTGCCGTAAATACATGTATTACAAATAGAAGGCTTTTGTATGCAACCAAATAGGAAAAGAGGGTTTTTTTTGTTATTTTAAACTTCCATTTATTGCAAATAACAATATTTGGTAACGTACATGTAAAATGTATTTATTGTTTCCATATATTGCAGGATCATAATCCATATAACCCCAGAACAAGATTTAATGCATTGCCCCTTTAGCACCAATTTATTTGTAACATCGCTCATGTACTGTATGTGTACTTATTTTAGTGCAACCAAATTTTGGCACAAACAGGATAAAATAGGGTAAACTGACATATCAGCGTAATTATAAATTAGCGCAATTGATTTTCCTTCATTTATAATCTATAAAAGTTCAATAATATAGCGTAGTCTTGAATTAGCATAGTCTTTATAGCGCTAACTCCGCTAAAATATGAATCTCGCAAAAATATGTACACATACAGTATATTGCATAAACTCTACTAGCAGATACCGTATATCAGGTCATTTTCGTGTCAGGTAGAAAGGTGTGTCTTTTCTTCGCTGAGTCTAATTTTTGCTAATCTATTAACCAGATAAAGGGTTAAGATCTGTGTCTTTTTTTTTTCGCTATGTTCATTTTTTGAAATTTGATGATGCTTGTAAACTTGGCAAAAATTAGACACACCAGGAAAATTCCCCATATACGGTACATGTTGTCTGTCAAACACAAACAACCACATTTAAATGACTTAGAGGCTGATGAATTAAGTGATTTAAAATGATTCATATATGTTTCAGAGATAAAACACGGAAAAATAAATTCTTGAAGCTAATCAAGAAATTTCTCTCCGCATTTACTCAACTTTAAATACATGACCTTGACCCTGTCTGCAAACTTTACATTCAAATACAATGTACTAACATTTCTAAATGTATCTTTCGTTTATGAAGTAAAAGGAAACAAAGATTCTTCAATTTCATTCTTGTAGAAGTTTGACTTCAAATGGATAAATTAATTGCCATTAACTACCAATGGACAAACTGACTACCATAAATTACACAAAAATAATGCTATCATGTTACTTTTGGCAACACAAAATTATTCTAACAATTCATTTATCTTGGAGTGCAACTTCAGCTTCGTTCTGTAGAAAACTTGAATACAGTATGCCTACACACAAAATTTCATTCATGTAAAATTTCCCTTTTCCAACACAAAAATATTTTAGCAGTCAATTTATCTTGACTTGAAACTTCCCACTTCATATCTGTCAAAGTTCAACTTCAAATGACTGCCATACTCTACACACAGTTATTCTTTTATGTTACTTTCCCTTTTTGCAATACATTGATATCATTCTAGAAATTAATTGATCTTGAAGTTAAATCTCAACTTCACTTCTGTATAAGTTCAACTTCAACATACTTCAATATGCTTCATAAAATAATCCTTTTATGTTATTCTCCTCATTTGGCAACACAGAGATTTTCTACAAGTTCATTCATCTTAAGAATATACACATACATTTTAAATCTTAAGTACAACTTCAACTTCCATCTCTGTAGAACTTCAACTTCATGTTGCTTTTCCTTACTGGCTGCAAAAATTAAATACACATGTATTCTAAGAAAACGCTATTTCATAAATCACTTCATTTTCTGGGCTGCCGTTGTTTGTTTAGTTACTGTGTAGGCTGGTGAGTTCCACAGTCCGTATAAGATGATGATGTGACACACATGTAATAAGCTACTACTCGTAACTGTGGAGGGGTAGGTGTTCCACGATAATTCTATAACTCCCAGTAATAGTATCCTGAAAGTAAAACTACATTTAAGTTGCACGACCTAACTTGTAGCACACGTTAGAAAAATCTTTTCTTTTAACCAGACTTGTCAGAATGACAACATAGCTCGCCGGTGGCAACCATATGTAAATTGCAACAACAACAATAAAAAAGGTCTTATCACAAGGAATGCACATGTGAAATATCAAAGCCCTATCACTTACCATTCAAAAAATATGGCGAAGGTTAAAGTTTTTCAAAAGTAGGTCAATCTCAAAGGTCGAGGTCACAAGGTCAAAAATTTTGGTATCCATGGAAAGGTCTTGTCACAAGGAATACACATGTGAAATATCAAAGCCCTATCACTTACCATTCCAAAAATATGGCCAAGGTTAAAGTTTTTCAAAAGTAGGTCAATCTCCAAGGTCAAGGTCACAAGGTCAAAAATTTTGGTATCCATGGAAAGGTCTTGTCACAAGGAATACACATGTGAAATATCAAAGCCCTATCACTTACCATTCCAAAAATATGGCCAAGGTTAAAGTTTTTCAAAAGTAGTTCAATCTCCAAGGTCAAGGTCACAAGGTCAAAAATTTTGGTATCCATGGAAAGGTCTTGTCACAAGGAATACACATGTGAAATATCAAAGCCCTATCACTTACCATTCCAAAAATATGGCCAAGGTTAAAGTTTTTCAAAAGAAGGTCAATCTCCAAGGTCAAGGTCACAAGGTCAAAAATTTTGGTATCCATGGAAAGGTCTTGTCACAAGGAATGCACATGTGAAATATGAAAGCCCAATCTGTATTGGTTTAAAAGTTATAAGCAAGGTTAAAGTTTTTGTGCATGCGCACGCAGACGCAGACGCAGACGCCGACGCCGGGGGTATGACAATAGCTCTCCGGACATTCGTCCCGGCGAGCTAAAAAGTATGTGTATTACATTACTGTGAATCAAGGCATTTGGGGGTATTCTTACAATATCGTCGAAAGGTAGTAATTATGTATTTCAACATCTTAGATATTTGATATTCTTTTCTGTTTCATTCAACATGCCATTAAAATATAAGGTACTGAACACTGACAAGGTCGTGCGACTTTGGCCAACTTTGTGGTATTTAATTTTTCTGTATGCAAAAAATCAGAGAGTAGAGTATCATACCCCTAAAACCTTAATTTAAGAATTATCAGCTAGTGCAACGTATTTAAACAATTTGCATGTAGTCCATTTTCAAGAAAATATCTTTGACCGTTTTAAACCTTGATTTTATATGCACAGACATCACATCATTTGGCAAATTTTTCCACTGTGACGTCACATCTGATCGCAACATCATCTTGAAGCATCTTGATGTGTTGCCATGCCTTTTATTTTGATTACAATGAAAATATCGCCAAATTTTGTGATGTCTGGTGTCTGTCCGCCATATGAATCTATTGGAAAATCATCTATTAGCATCTTTATGCATATCGAGTTTCAAATGCACTTAATATTTGTGTTTAATCTAGAAACGTTTAAAAGAATTACAAGATTTCAACCAAAACTCACGAGGATGGTCAAATTTGATAATGAAAATAATGAAATAAATCAGACTTACTTTATAACAGATGGAAGAGTGGTCGACCACAGTAAATAATGTAACGTATGGAAATACCACACATAAAACTGGTAATGAAGAGATCTACTGAAACACATTCCTATAAAGTTGGCTGTAAATAATGGCAGTAATATCTGTAAGGAATGTTAAGGCTAATAATCTCACCTTTTTTGTGAAGTACTTTACCGTAATTTTAACATTACCAGTAGATTTTCCATGTCAAATGCCTATTAGGCAAGTAGAATTATAATCCGAGAATTCATGCTGTTACATGTACATTCAAGTTTTGAATTTTTGAAGAATTTACTAATAATATACATGTGACCAACACAAATTCAGCAGGATAGAAGGAAAGAAATGTTTTTTTTTTTAAGGTATCCGTTGTACAAATAAATATCAAGTATATTATATAGTTAGAATCATGGCATATTTTTACCTAAATATACCCAATACAACAAAAATAATGGTTTCTATCATCAAAGGTCAACATGCCGTCCGTCACTCAAGCCACGGAAACTACCGAGACACTGCCGAAAATTACCGAGATAATTTCAACACAGTTTAAATGGACGAGACGTCCGCGAGATCTTCATTTGTACATTGGATACGTTAAATGTACATTTACATATTGCTTTCAGCTAAATATACAAATTTATTTGTAAGTACAGTACTGCATGTTCATGTATGTATTGCCTTCTTGCAAAAGGATATGATCAGCTGACAATGGTTTTCTTGATTTTTCCATTAAAATGCTGAATTTCATGACAGGAAACAATCTGAAAAGATAAATAAAGAAAACTTTATAGTTTTATAAACCATGATGAAAATATTTTTGGTGGATTTCCACCTTTTGCAGTTATATCGCTTGAACATGTTATTTGTTCAAATTACCAATTTTTCTCTTTCCTCTCATTTCTCTTTAGTTTTCCTTTTTTCAAATCAATTTATTTTTATCATTGTACATGTATAAGACTCGGTCACAAGGTGTCAATTCAGCTCCCATACTTGCCAATGCTTAGATATTGCTATCATTTAATTTCCATTTTAATCATTAAGAAACGACCATTCTGATTGGCCGAGAATTTTGTTGATACGTGTATCAACACAAAACAGAAGTACATGCTTACCAACGTTATAAGCAACACGATTTCAAAGCTGCAAATAAACGTTGAAAAGCGACAAAATGAAATGATAAGTAATCAATGTAATATTTTTTTGGTTGTTCGAGGTATCAACACCAAAAATTGAGGGAAAACTTAATCGTCCCTCAATATTTGGTGTTGATACCTCGATCAACAAAAAAAATATTACAACAATTCCTTAAATCACACTGTGTAAAGCACACAAAAGGCTCTTGATGCTTCGTTTGTAACGCGCATTCTGATTGGCTGAGCGATTAAAAAACTGCAAGGGGATTCACGTTTCACTGCAGTTTTTGTTATGACGTCATGCGTTGCTATGGCGACGTCGTTAAAAGCAGACATTTTCTAGCTTCTTACTGACCAAAGCATTAGAATAGGGTTACCATGCGTTATGACGCCTCGCGGTAAAACTCAATTTCTGACAGGGGATTCGCCGATACCCTGTCAGTTTTTGTAAAACACACGCATGGTAACCCCTAAATATTACCTAAGGAACATTATGTAAAAGATGATAAAAGTGTTCAAGAACAATTATGTCACCCATCACATTTTTTACCCTGAATATGTGACCTTGACCTTGAAGGTGGTCTTGACCCTAGTTTGGTTTGGAGTCTCATCATACTCAACATGTTTGATGAATGAATAATGAAAGTAAAGTAAATTGTGGCTATTCATGACAGGAGTAACCAGCAGACAGATGGATGGACACACAGATGTACATCAGACAAAGTGATCCCTATAATGTAAACGTGGTTATTTTCGCTGAGAGGGGGGAACTTTCCCAATTATTACATCAAGGCGTTACCCTTGGGGGAAACATTTGCCATTTAAACGTCTATGCCTTTGTAAGATTACAGCAAGGTTATTTTCGTTTGGGGGGTATTTACTCAAAGTCCTTTGATCCACAAAATACAAGAAAATTACCTCCACGTGAAAATTTCCGCGTTTACAGTATGTCACCCTTGCATATTGCAGGTAGCATATGAAGGTGGTATCAACTGTGAAGGTTGAATGCATTTCAGGGTTCATCAACACTGAAGTTTACCTAGTACAGTTTACTCTCCTTTACTCAAACTCGGATAACTCAAATTTCCGCTTAACTCAAACTATTTTTAAAAGTCCTGTTTCTCTTCCATTGGTTTCTATGTATTTTTACTGCTGATAACTCGATTTCTGATAACTCAAACTTTTTGTTAAGTCGAACTAATTTTTAGGTCTCATCACCCATTTCACATTGAAATTCACCTCGATAAGTTGAAGCACAAATAAACTTTAATCAATTAATTATAAGGAGATCGGTGGACAGATAATTGATATTTTCATGCAATGGAGTTACATTACATACATTAACGGTAGCTTGACAACACAACCGTTTTTGAACGATGATAGGGAAAGGGACATCAGTCTTATTAAAAATCATTTGCTGGGCATGTAGTCAGTAAGTGGAACTCCTGATAAGTCGAACTATTTATGATGGTCCCTTGAAGTTTGACTTGTAGATAGTAGACTGTGTTTACGAAACTACTGTCCCCGCAGCTCACTTCAGAAAACTGAAAATTGAACTTTTCTCTACTTTGTCGGCATGTTTTCCGATTAAAATTTATAACAGGGGATAGATCTCAAACTCTCATAACTAACGGTGTATGATATATGTCTGTACGACCAACACTTTACTCACACTGAAAGAAAATAGATTTAGATAGGGAGTTTAGCCTAACGTCGCCGAAGTCTAACATTGAGTCTATGGAGAACGTCAACGACATCACGCTAAAATTAACATACAAATCTACCCATCTAAAACTATTTTCTTTCACAGTGAGCATAGCATTGATCGTACAGACATAAATCATACGCTGTTAGTTATGAGACTTCGAGATCTATCCCCCTTTCTAAATTTTAATCGTAAAATATGCCGACAAAGTAGAGAAAATTTCAATTTTCCGATTTCTGAAGTGAGCTGCGCAGACAGTAACTTACCTTTTCCATTTTAATATGAAGAATAAGACTAGTACAAGTATGTGAGCGACCAGTAATGATGTCTGGAAATATTTATTAAGGAATATCTCTTCCGGCAGCAAACGCCAGTTCACCGTCCATTTATAGAAAAACTGACGACCAAAGTTGAAGGACATTATGATGTAACCTGCTGGATTGGACAGCAAAAACGGAGCTGCTAACATGACCTGTAATGGGTAAACAATAATTAAAATAATATCACTGGTTGGTGATATTGTAAGAGAAACGATGTGAAGCTCTTGCATATGTCCTATAATTCTGATCTTTAAGACAAGAATCATTTTAACATATTTCGAAGAAATGAAGGTTACAGTAAATAAACAGCTTAACGAGAATGAGGAAAATTGAAAATTTGATTTTTTTTAAATCTCTTGATTTGACTTCAGAAGAAATAGATGTCACGATAATTTAATTCATGTAATATGTTATCAGAATGAATGTTGTCTGAATGACCTTATCAAAAATGTACAAATGTAAGCCATTTTGACCTATTTTAGTTAAGTAATGAAAATTTTATTAATGTAGATCATAATAACTTGCCACAAAAGTACATAGCAAAGCCACCAAATTGGACGTACATTAAGAATTAGATTTTTTACAGATGGAACCTGTATATATTTTTATTAAAATATTTTTAAAAGCATTGTTAAGAATTATTTGATTTTTCTAGTCTTTGTCAGGTCTGGTAAAAATGTACATATTTGATTTGGTTAAACCATGTATACATGTAGATTAGAAAACCTTAATTAAGTATGTACAGTCTAACCTGTAGAAGCGGTCACCTTTGTTAAACAGTCACCTCCTCTTAACGGTCACTCTGAATCCCTCCCGACCGTTTTTATTTTGATATTGTACCCTAATAAGCAGTCACCTCAGTAACACGGTCAGCGGTCACCCCTTTCACTGCCCAAGTCGCCGATTCGACTCTAATTAAGCGGTCGGTGGCTTGGACTTCAAAATTCAACAGTACTGTCCCCCGTAATTGCCCCAAATTACTTGTACAAACATTGCATCCAAGGCCTGCAGCGGTCAGCGGTAATTGATTGAACTGCTTATATGTAATCGGGTACTTAATAACTCGTCATCAGGTATAAAACTATCACAACAACAACAAATAAATCAAAACGGAAAGTTTTAACTTTTTAAATGAGCGTTCAGGCGCAATAAAATTATTGAAAAGTGCAAGACCAATCACCTATTGCGATCGAACTAGGTGTTTGAGGACTCAAGGTCCCGAATCTTAAAACGGAAGGCTGAAATTTGCAGAGGAACGGCTGAACATGATGTTGCGGGAGACCGAAAAAGAAAAAGACCGACAACGAGCTGACGTGAAAATGGTTTCAGGCAGTGGCCCATTATCAAAAGAACAAACACTGTCCAGAATCTATTTTGCGCATAATATTTTTTCTCGCGTCTGTAACGTCTTTGTCCTAAAAGGCCAACAAATTCACGGTCAAATACTCACTATACATAGTCATTCTATGATTCGCCCGCATGTCTCCATTTAAAGTCTTATCTTCCGAGGAATTTACTTACCTGATCTATGCTGTTTACGTTTAAAGCTGCCGATATTTTTACGTCAATTTATTTGTGAGACCTTCGGTTTTTTTTTTACAGTGACGTATCTAGCGCTCCGTTTGCCGGGGGTCAAGGAGCGAATTTTGTCGATTTGTTTTGTCCTGAAAGTGTGTCAAAATATACTTGTTCTTGGGAAATCTTGGGTCCGTGCCGGAGGGGAGGGGGAGACCCCGCCTCTCCTCATGAATCCGCCAACCATTTCATTTTTTATTTTTTCATTATTAAAAAGACGGGCCCTATGATTCGCAAAATACTTCGATATTACCCTTAAAGCATCTATTGGATGGCTCTCAGCGTTTATAAATCGTAATAAAATCGTATTCGGTACCACCAGGAACGTATATACCTGGTACCACGAGGGCTGGCGATGCATGACGATGGCAATGATGTCATTCAAGACTGGGTTGAAAAATTAGGTGATTTTCTTGTGAATGGAAGACAGACAGACATCAGGAACTTTTTTAAAATCATACGTACATTTTGCATTTGACCATTTTATTCATCATTTTATGATGACACTTCATACCTTTATTTCATGTGCCAACAATTTCAAAAGACAAAAGACAAAAGATTTCATTAATAAATGCATGTCAGCAATGATAAAAGAAAAAATAAATGAAATGACATTATTCATGTACTAATGCATGTATCTGTTCAATACAATACATGAAACAGAAAATTCCAGTTTGTATTATGAACAAGTGTACTTTTGCATGATTATTTAAAAACCTTCATTAAAAGGTCACCTCTGTTAAGAGGACACTTTCATGGTATCCCTTGGGTGACTGCTTAATACAGGTTAGACTGTACATGCATGTATTACCTGAGGTGCGGCACACACGATCAGATGTTTGATTGTTCCCAAGGTGCCGTGTCTTATCATCAGTAACATTAATAAAGCTGGACTGAACAGCAAGACATTCATCTTCACTGATACTCCCAAACTACAAATAAAATAATTAATTTGATTTAAGGGGATATAGAATTCCGAAAGAACCCCATTGGAAAGTTCTGGATCAATTATGACGTCACAATAGAAACAACGACAGTGGCGCGTTTTTCGCAAGAACGTCAGGATTCGGTAATGTAGAAATAAGGGGAAGGGGGTAACAAAATCACTATAACTTAAAAACTGACAGTCAAATTTCAATAGGAATTTATCGGTGTTTCACTTGACATATGAAGAAGATAATATCAAGTTTTTACGGAAAATAAATGATAGTGTTGCAGATAAATGGACTTTATTATTAAAAATAAAACACCGCTAAAGACGGTATGGCCGGATTGCAAAGTAAGTTTTTGTCACCAACTGGGTCAAGGTCAATAGGTCAAATAATACAGCATAAATTGAAAGGTTTTGTCAGAGGCAACCTTCATGTATAAAATAAAGTTTCTACTGCATACAGTTCCATAGATTTTGCTTAAACCAGGAACTTTAACCAAAATCCTTAACTAGGTCAAAGTCCAAGGTCAAGGTCACTAGGTCAAATGTTACGGCATAAATTGAAAGGTCTTGTCATGGGCGAGCTTCATTAATAATATAAAGTTTCTACTGCATACAGTACCATTAATTTTGCTTAAACCAGGAACTTTAATCAAAATCTTTGAGTAGGTCAAAGTCGAAGGTCAAGGTCACTAGGTCAAATGTTACGGCATAAATTGAAAGGTCTTGTCATGGGCAAGCTTCATGTATAATATAAAGTTTCTACTGCATATAGTTACTTAGATTTTGCCTCAACCAGAAACTTTAACCAAAATCTTTAACTAGGTCAAAGTCCAAGGTCAAGGTCACTAGGTCAAATGTTATGGCATAAATTGAAAGGTCTTGTCATGGGCATGCTTCATGTATAATATAAAGTTTCTACTGCATATAGTTCCTTAGATTTTGCCTCAACCAGAAACCTTAACCAAAATGTTGACGGCAGACGGACGGACAGACGGACGGACGGACATCGTCAATCTATAGACCGGAATTGCTTTGCAATCCGGCCAACTAGCAACTCAAAGACGTTTTGAAAATGGACATAAATTTATCTCCTTTCAACAATTTCTTTTAAAAGTCTTAGTGATCATTATATAATTATATAATAATTATATAATTATATAATTCTATACATATCCGATTGCCCACATCATATCTAACTGAAAAATGCAGAACTTGTTAATATTCTGCCTCTCCAGAAGATTTGTAACTGTTTTTCATTACCTTAAGTGTGTTAATTTTAACGTCACATTTACGGCCCATTTTGGGGCTCTCAATGGGTACCGTAATCGTCCGAAAAAAGTCCGCACGAGTAGATATCACGCAGGCAAAAAATTGCGCTGAAAATCGTGGAAAAAACTCTAATCTAGTAAATAATACGCATTAAAAAAATCGAAATTTCGCCGATGTTTTCTCCCAAATTAATCTATATTAACATTAAAAATACCAAAGAAACGTCCCGCTCGGTAATTATAATTGTAGATATAAACGTACCCGTTTTTAAAAATAGTTTAATTAGATAAGTAACTTAATTAGTTGAATTATTAACGTACCCGTAATTAAAAATAAATAGTGAAGCAATTACTAGATGTTTTCGTGATCGCTTTGATGGCCCGATATCGCTTTGATGGACCGAAATTAATAACATTTATATTAACGTAATGACTTGAATTAGATACCGATTACAAAATAATCCATAGTACGATTGAAAGAATTAGGATTGACAGCCATATTATGTATCAATTAACTGAACTGACCATGGAAATTTACCGTTAGAATAAGCCTATTTGAGAAGATTTTACTTCCCCCTTCACCTGTCAAAAGTGACAGATCAATTTCATGCTTGACCGCACCGCTACCGGTGAAGGCTATTGTCTCCGTTCAACACCCCTCGGGGTAGACAGGTGTTTAAACTCATACAGGTATTTAACGTACATGCACTTGTACGATCTGACCTTAGATGACCAGGTACCGTAAATACTTGGACAAATGTTATTGTAACGCGATTGTTTACTTACGCACGGACTGGTAGCGTGAATTAGGACTGGTAGCGTGAATTAAAGTCAAATATACTTACAAAATTGATCTATTGACGAATTCTCCGTTCAGAAAAAAAGGTCTCGATATTCTAAACCAGTGTATTGACCGCATTCAAGATTTTTTTTAGCAAATTGCCATAAAAAGTAGCGGGTAATACACCGACGGAGACGGTATATATGTACGTTCGTAGCTTCATAACTAACGGTAAAAAATTGATGAAACTTTGCATGTAGAAAAAGTATGTTTCAATTATCAACATTTATAATTTTTAGGAAAATTAAATGATAGGATCAAATTTAATTCTGGCTGTCCTGGACCTCCTTAAATGAGCTTTTCTCATCTAAAATCTGATGTCGAATCATCTTATGCAAATGGTATGTACCTGTCTTACCGATATATGTATAAATTGATATTTCCTATTAGGTGCTCTAGAATTCAAACAATTGACTTTCTGAAATTTTTTTTGGTACTAACTTTGAAACTCATATCCAGAGTTCAATCCCAATGAAATCACTATTTCTGAAACATGCTTCACATGGAAACAAAATCCAGTTTTATTATTAGCTTACCTGTAAAATAAACAACCTAGCATCCATCTGTCCATAATGAAAAAGTCTACGGCTAAATATAAGAGGAACATGGCAATTGGATCGTTAAATAGGCGAAGGATATAAATAGAATGAATTCTGTACGATGCACAACACATGAAGAACAAAACATACGGTGGTATCTGAAAATAAACATAGTATGTTGGTCATGGTATGAAATTGTTATGGTATGAGTTGGTAATAAAACACCTATTTTGCATTGCATCTGTGAGCCGGCAAAGCCATTACTTTAATAACAACTTTCTTAATACAACACATAATTCAGAGTATTGTCATTGAATTTAAAGCTCTGATTTAAGAACAATTCATTTATTATCCAACGCCACTAATTAAAACGGTGATATTGGTATTTAAATTTATCCATTACAGCATATATTGTGTGAGAAAAAGAGTCTCCATCATTATTTACGACTACCGTATAACCAGAAATTTTCGCGATTATCAAATTTCGCGATTTTATGGTAGAACATGGTGTCTTCATTTTCGTGAGTACAATTTTTCATGATTCCTTGATTACAAAATCAAAGCTCTGAAGGAACTGATGGCGAGTTTCGTTTATTCATTTTAGAATGATATCAAACTATTTTATGGGATTTTGAAATATTGTATTAGCAGATAGAACAAATCCATTTTCCAATGTTCGGAAATAAAACATTTATGAACCCAGGGACGGAAATTGGCGGTCGCCCAGTCGCCCATGGCGACCAAATTTTTAGCTGGGCCCCCAAAACATCATGTCCTACTCGCCCATTTGGTGAATGAAAATAAAAATACATAGTCCATACTTAATTATAAAAAAAAGGAATTTCTTTCGCTTCTATGTTAGGCCCCATACTTCGTCAATGAAGCTCTTTTAAAATCAGGGGCTTATAATTAATACATGTACGTACCTGTTTACATATGCGAAATTTACGTTTTCTCACGTGTCACTGTGCGAAGCCCTCGTTCAAAGTTGCTATTAAGATAATTGGAATTTGGATTACCGCATGTTGTTCGCACGACACAGCCTTACTGCATGTACATGTTTTCGAAAGCATTCGTGTACACATTTACAGATTCATTGAAAGGTAGTGGTACTTTGCACGGCCGAAATCAAAACTAATTTTCTTAATTCATTTATCGAAAATCTTTTAAAGTCGTTCGCCAAATTTACGCCCAAAATCTCATTTCAACTGATTCAATCCATGCCATAGGGGACGGTATAACGGCGCGAATATATGTAATGAATGTGCCGACCAGAAACTCACTTTTTACATCTCATTCTCTGTTGAAGTTTTAAAAATATCTATACGAACCGTGTATTGTTCTAGCCCCCCCCCCCCCTCTCTCTCTCTCTCTTTCTCATTTTGTCGTTGATAAAGTACATCAATAAGCGTGAAATGTGAGACTGTACAATACTAAAGTGACGTTTTATTCAGTAGAAACCTGTCGGATTAAAAAGACCCCCCCCAAAAAAAACAAAAACAATAGGCAAGCGTTTGGAAGGGGTGTCACGACCCACAGAAAGAAAAAAAAAACGATCTTGAAAGTGATTTCAAAAGAACTACAGCAGAGGTTTTTTATTGTTCTATTAGAGGCTATTAAAACTTGTAGAACTCGACATTGTACAAGAATATCTGTACCTGGAAGAAATAAACTTATCTTCTTTACAAGTTTAAGATTAGATGTGTATTTTTTCTGGGCCCCCAAATTTTAGCCTGGGCTCCTAAATTTTAGAGTTTAGGGGCCCAGTTGGCTCCTAGGATATTTTGGTAAAGGTTTGTCCCTGTGAACCTATGTCAGCATGACTGCTAGTCAGTGACAGATTCAAAGGGGGCGTAGGGCCCCCTTTAATTTTCCAATCATGGGTAAAACAATCATTTTAAATCAAGAAAGAGTGAATATTAGTGAATATTACTTACCTTTTTTAGTAAATATAATTGTTAAATGCATCAAATCCCATTCTTTAATTAATTACAGTCACGAAAATGGTCCTAAAAAGGCTGAAATTCAAGAGATTCCAGGAGGCTTCAACCCCCCTAACAGGGCTCTGCCCTGGACCCACTGGGGATCTAGGAAGTCCCCAGACCCCTTGCCAATTATTTACGTCCCCCCCTAAATAATTAGGTGGATCCGCACTGATAGTACAGACGTTTATTTTTTCTTCATGTATAGCACAGGGGTGAGGTATTATTGCTTGGTCACAAACCCTTTCCTCTATACGTACCCTTTCTTCTATATGTCTATATTAAAAAAGTTTTATATATATAGACAGAAGGGTTTGTATTGAGGAAAGGGTTTGTGACCAAGCGATGATACCTCACCCCTGTGGTGTATAGATCTGCATATCTGTTCCACAGGCCGTAAAAGTGCCTGGTATGTGTACGACCTGTGTATATTATTTAAGGCTAGTATCTCGCAGATACACAGTCATGTCAAATTTCTAACTTCAACCATTGCAAAATTCGCTATAGAGGTTCCAATAAGATCATACTTTCTACGATTGTACCTATACATTTTATCTACTATGTCACCAAATTTCATTAAAAAAATTCCCCTTACTTCCAGAGATATGGTATGTACCATTTCTTTAGTGACCTAGTTTTTGTTTACTCGAATTTAGCTGTTCATCGTGTCCGTTCCAGCCCTGGCTCGGTGTTCAGTGAGTCAGGGCATTCTATTTGCGAGATGCGACAGACCAATGCGCTATGAACGCTTGATTGTCTGTGAATTCTAAATTGATTTCTATACCTAGAAGTGTAATGTATGAACGTAACTCCTCCTTAATCGCTTAAACACTCGAACTGCTACGACTTGAACATCAGCGCCTTCCATTTTATTTACATAGTGTCACGTGGTACAGTATAGAATTACCGAAAAGACAGCATTTACCGAAAAGACAGTGGTATTTACCGAAAAGACCCCAAATTGCACCGAAAAGACACTTAAATTTCAAAACTAAACACATTTTATGCTTGGAAATGTGTTTATACAATCAAATGTATCACCAAAACCAAAAATAAATATATCTGTCTATTCGGTAAATATCACTGTCGTTTCTGTAAATGCTGTCTTTTCGGTTATTCCTAGTACCGCAGTATAGCCGATAAACTTATAAGCTATTTCAACACACGTGCACACGAGACAGTTGATGTTTACTGCATCCTAAGTATCCTTTTTAACATAATCTCTAACTTTTTTTTAAACATTATGAAACAACTGTTAAAGCGCGGAATGCAATGTACGCTGTCTTAAATAAATATGGTGAATAATGAGGTCCAGGGTCATCGGGCCACACGATCGGAGTTGAGAAAAACTGTGAATATATATTTAATTCACTCAATTTATACATTTTACGGGCGTGGGGATGTCACGGAAGTGGTGTGACGTCATGAAAATCCTGCGATCACTATAGCCGAGATCGCTACGCGAAACTCGCCTAAAAATATATATACATGTACATATGATTGGTGTGTTTTGTACCTTTTGTTATTGAAGTTTTAGGTATTTCTATCATAAGAATACAATCAATTAACTTCTCTTTACGTTTAATCAGAAAAAGTGAAGAATGACACATGTAAAATAAGAACAAAGTGTAGCTTATATATCAGTTTATGTTTTACCATATAAAACACAATTTCTCGCGATTTCAAATCACTTGCGAATAGAGAGCAAAAATTAGCCTGATTAGTACCTCGCGAAAATTTCTGGTTATACGGTATTTCATAAAACACATAAAATCAAACTATTACTGTCTTGTACATTGTGTACAGCGTACATGTTAGCCTCATAATTTTTTTTCAAAGTTACTTTACCTTTTTAGCTCTCCTATATATATCAAATATCACTATCAGGGAAGCTATGTAGAGAGCTGCAAATATGTACTGTCCCAAACGAATGTTAATTCCATGATTTGTCACATAATAAAGGACCAAGTATATATACACAAAGCCAGCAGGGTATCTGAAAACAAATTAAATTTGTAAAGTAAGTACTATCATTTCATTTTTAATCACCATGTGCACAGACTTGTAGACACAATAAAGACATTTGTTTTTTGTAAATAAATATAGGATCTCAAATGATTTTCTATTTCATATGGTATTTATGAAACGAGTTGTTTGAATTTCACATCCCAGAGCCTTGGAGAGGTGATTAAATATGGAATAGAAGCATCATTTGAGATTCTTTTTATCACATGAAATATGACGTAATTGATCGAAATAATGTCAAAATGTTATAATTCATACTTCATTTCTTGCAAATAACGTGCCAACGTCACCGTTTCTATTGTGACATCATAAAGGATGTAGACCACGCTCACAAAGTGATATGTAACGTGCTATCATAATATTTATTTATGAAATGGCTTTTATGTAACTGAATAAGGGGTGTATCATGTTATAAAAGTATATCTGGCCAACCTGCAGTTATTACAGGGTTTGAAAAGATCGCCGCATCCAAAACACCACGGCATCAACAAATTTTCCTTCAATGTTCATAGTGTTATGAACTTGAGCATACATGTAGTGAATTCTATAGAGAGATCATTTTGTAGTGGTCTTCATGAAAACGACTTTTTTGAACCACTAGTCCGAAGACAGTAAATTCTAATTGCAGATTGAATAGTTTGTTAGACAATTTCCACAAGCCCAATAGAATTTCTGGTAGTCGCAGGCATTGAGCTAGTAAGTATTTGTGAAGACAGTCTATAATTGTAATTGGAATCTAAATCCCCATGTTGAATAAGCACTGAATAAATTTAAAGTGTTTTTTGGTGCAACACACTAACATGTTTAAGTTTCAATTTATATAATTTTGTCATTATATGATTTACTTGATTTATGTCAATGTGTAAACATGTCTGCGAGAGGGCCCCAAGGAAGAATAGCTAAATGCTAATTGGGCTATTCCTCTATAAATAAAGTATTATTAAGGATTCCGACTTCCGTCGGAATCCTTTCTGTTATTGTATTGTCTTTTCTTTATTCTTATTATTCTTATTATTATTATTATTCTTACCCACAAACCGTTCCGGTCACTTTACAAAAAAGTACAGCATCATATGAAAAAACGGAAAGTACCATGTGAAAGAGCATATGAAGATCTAAATTTAAATTTTTTTTCTTGTCAAAAAGTTCACATATGCCCCTGCTAGAGGTCATCAAAGGTAAAATCTTTAAAACCTTATAACTCCTAAACTAACCGTGCGATTTTAACGAAATTTGTTTTATATTGTTCTTTGGGAAATTTGCAAACTTTTATACGCTTACATGCTCGATAAAATATTTACGGTTTTCGCGCTATTTTGAGTTGAAAATGGAACTTTAAATTGGCACAGTGCCAATTTCTACAGTTTTTGAGATTTTGAGTTGAAACTTGGATGGTAGGTTACTTATAGGTAGTCATTGATGATGACCTAGTTTCAAGGTCAAATTATGATTCTCAAGGTCACAACAAACTTTTGCCTATAGAACAAAGACTATTTGACCTTGTCAGTTCAAACTTCACAAAAAGAATCATTGATCCAAGCCCTTTCACCTTGACCTTGACCCAAGGTCAAATTCTCATTCTCAAGGTCACAACAAATTTTTTCCTATAGAACAAAGACCATTTGACATTGAGAGTTAAAACTTGGCGCAAATATTCCTTGCATCAAGTCCTTTCACCTTGACCTTGACCCAAGGTCATTTGTTCGATTTCAAGGTCACAACAGACTTTTGTTGATAAAATATTGAGCTTTGAATAGATAAAAAGAAATCTTGATGAGAATTAACTAAAATGCTTATCTTTCATCCATGACCTTGGTTCAAGGTCAAATAAACTTTTTCAAGGTCATAACAAACATTTACTCTTGTAGGATTGATAGGATTTTGTTCTTAAATATTTATTCTTCACAGAAGTAGTACTTCTTATTTGAACTTTACATAGTAAGATAGATAACTCTTTTATTCTTGTTCTCTGTTTCCTTTTTTATTCTTAGTAGCATTACTTGTCTGTACTTTCATGCTGTTGTCATTCTCTATTTATAGAAATTTTCTCATTGCTAATTCATTGTGCAATTCTTTTTGGGATAGTAATTTCAAAGGATTCAAAATGGATAGAATAGATATAGGAGTTTAAAGCCTTCCTAAACTTGAAAGGTATTTATCGTCTTTTTCTTCTTTTTTGTCGATAAATAGATAAGAGTCCCAAGTTAGACTTAAGCTCTTTTGACTCATTTGCTGAAGTGAATAAGGTACTAAAGCAACTTTTTTTTTCATCATCTTTATTCGGATTTTAACACTTCAGTTCCGAGGAAGGTCTAATAAAGGAGGAATCCGTCTGTTGCTTGCAACAGTAGCCATCTAGTTATTATTATTATTATTTTTATTATTATTATATAAATATATCATTAACAGTAGATTGGGTAAATACATGTATATCATAAATAGTACAGTTGTACTATCGACACAGGTCTTACACTAGCGGTCCAGTATCTCCTTTCAGTTTGGTATAGTCATATGTACCATTAACAACCCCCTCCACTTCCTGCATGTAAGCCACCCAGTCAATCTCTGTATCTGAAATATATTATTATAAGTATTATACAGTACATTACAAGAAACTGCTAAAGGTTGTTTGGCAGAATTGCAAAGCAAATTCTACATGTAAGTCACTGACTAACTTAGTTAGCGTAACCAGGGAGGACAACATGTGGCTGTCCATGTCCAGTAAATTAGTGATCCAACCCAAGACTTTATGCCCTTTTAAAATTGTTTTAGATATCCATTTACAGGTATATATATATGACCGGTTAACCTTACAAGTGGTAGGGTTGTGCGCACGTAATCCAGATACATTGTAACTACACCATTTGCTATACTACCGACTGGCAAATTGTCGGTAAATAGCTCTCAAGAGCTATTAAAGTATTGTTGACATATCCGACTTTTAATACAGTTAGTGGTGTAAAAATATTTCGTTTGTACTTGTATTGTGATACAACATCTTCCATTCAAACGATACACAACGATACAGTATTTTTTTAAAATAAAATCAAGCACAGTGTAACAAATAGAGACAAATTTTACTGTATAATTTACTTATAATGCACATTGTACCCGGCATAAAGCCAATAGTCTATCCCCATCACCATGTAACTTGTGAGAACCCTCTTTATGCTGTGAAGACTAAATTGATGGGAGTATGTTAAGATTTTCTTTGGATTCAAGAAATATGCGAGTGTTGGATTGGATAAAAAAGTGTATTGTGATACATATCGTATCGTGAGCCTTTTATCATGATACGTATCATATCGTGATCTAGTGTATCGTTACATTCCTACATACTGTAAATATTACTTGATTTGATTTGCAGATGGCCTTCATAATTTGGCACCAATAGTCCATTTTCCAGAAAATATCTATGACCGTTTAAACCTTGATTTTATTTGCATAGACACCAGACATCATATCATTTTGCAAATTTTTTCATTGAGACGTCACATCTGATCGCACCGTCTTGAGGCACCTTGCTGTGTTGCCATGCCTTTTATTTTGACGTCACAATGAAAATATCGCCAAATTTTGTGATGTCTTGTGTCTGTCTGCCTTATTGCCTATTGATTTTGTTCGTTTACATGTACTCAGTGTAGTCTTTGCTGTTTAGTGTTAAATTAACGTCTTTATTCTTTTGCTGTTGTCCCTTTTCTGTACTTGTCTACTCTATGAGTTCGCAAAGGGGTGTTGTGCTGTTTGTGCTGCAACCAAGTCCTGTTGGAGATCCAGGTTCCTTTGTGTAGATTGCTGGATACTTCGTCACCAAGACAACTCGTAACAAGACAACTCGTAACCAAAAAAAGACATCTCGTAACCTGACCATTTTGGTGACGAGTTGTCTGGTCAAGTCGTAACCAGGTGACGACTTGACCAGACAAATCGTCACCAAAACTTAGAAAAAATCTTGATAAAAAGTCGTCACCGAAACTTAGAAAAAATCTTGATAAAAAGTCGTCACCAAAACTTAGAAAAAAATCTTGATAAAAACTCTTCACCAAAACTTATAGTAGAAATTTTGATAAAAACACGTCACCAAAACTTAGAAAATTTGACCGACGAGTTTTTAATAAAATTTGTACCACAAGTTTTTGGTGACGAGTTTTTATCAAGATTTTTTCCAAGTTTTGGTGACGACTTTTTATTACAAAAAATCTAAGTTTTTGGTGACAAGTTTTTATCAAGATTTTTTCAAAGTTTTAGTGACGACTTTTTATCACAAAAAAATCTAAGTTTTTGGTGACGAGTTTTTATCAAGATTTGTTTCTAAGTTTTGGTGACGACTTCTTATTAGAAAACTTCTAAGTTATGGTGATGATTTGTCTGGTCAAGTCATCACCTGGTTATGACTTGACCAGACAACTCGTCACCAAAATGCAGGGATCACCCTAGGCCGCGATTTTGCGATATTCTCGCATTTTTTACTCAAATATCGCATTTTTGCTGCTCTGTCGCGCTAAAAAATCGCGTACCTCCTTTGCATGAATCGCACTTAAGTTAATACAATGCGACACAACAAGAGTTTTGTCTTTAATTTTCAAAATTGTAAGCCGATTGTTCGAATTTCGCGTGGGACATCACGTTTGTATTTATGAAAACTCGGCAGGTATTGCCGACTCTGTATATATACATTCCCAATCTTTTCCCCGAAATTCCCGTTTCTCGTATTAACGTTTGTATGCGGGCATTTTTTTTTATCCGTAGATGCGAGCATTTAGGTTTACATTTTTCTAGCGGTTGTCAGCGGTACGTGCTCTTTTGTCATTATAGTACGGTGATTACCAAAGACTCAATATAGTATGAAATATTACAATGCAGTAGGAGTGTAACGATATACCGCAGTTCGGTATATCGCGGTATAGAGTTCACGGTTCGGTACACGGTACAGCCAGGTCGCGTATCACGGTATTTTTCAAATCCGTTTTTCGTTTAAAATCGACTCGTTTATTTCCGAATCTTTAGTCCGAATTTGTTTACACTAACTATGATGGCGGCGCCCGAGTACATCGATCCTTCGTCAAACTTGAATGAAACAGATAGAGAGCTGTTTAGGCTTTCCTTTTGCACAGAGAATAAGCTAGCATGAATGAAAACTAGCACTGCTTTAAATTTGAATTTTGATGACACGTCTTACGAGGCGGAAAACATGCATCATGATCCACCAAAAGCAACGTACATGTACGTTGTGCAGTTGTAATATTGGATCAACATTTTTTATGCTCATGAGCTGATATATTGAAAAGTAAAGTGCTGACATTTTTAAGTTGATTTCTATGTTCTTATTCTGTTTCTGGGTTTTACTAAAAGGTTAATTTTCCATTATATTAATTGCAAGATAACTGATAAGTAATATTCTCTCTGCATAATCACAAGCAAAATGGCATTGTCTAAATGAATTTAAGGTATCCGTTGTACAAATAAATTTCAAGTGTATTATATAGTTAGAATTATTGAATATTCTTACCAAAGTATGCCTTATACAACATAAAAAATGGTGTCTATCATAAAAAGTCGACATGCCAACATTCGCTCAATCCACGGAAACTATCGAGACACTGCCGAAGGTTACCGAGATAATTTTAACACTGTTTAAATGGACGAGACGTCCGCGAGATCTCCATTTGTACAATGGATACGTTAAGCATTTTCTGTACATACAGCAAAGTACTGATAGCGTATTTGCCAATGCAATTTGTTATTTTTATTAATTCCGAAACTTAATTGTTCACTTGAGTCTGTATCGCGATACGTATCGTATCGTGAGGCTGTATCGCGATACGTATCGTATCGTGAGGTGAGCGTATCGTTACATCCCTACAACAGGGATAACCCTGGAATTTTCTCATGAGGGGCCCATGGCCCCTCATGAGAAAATGGAAGGGCCATTGGCCAGGGGTATGGGGGCCGCCTAGGCCCCCATTAGGGTCCAGGGGCAACGCCCCGGTGGGGGGCCCCCCAGGAAAAAATGAGGTTTTACAACCATAAATGCATAAAACTGAGCCTTCCAACATTCTTCATTTTAAATTCTGGAGGCATCTAAAATAAGAAAAATTTCAAAGTTGAAGGTGCATTGTTAAATCCTTGGGCCCTTGTATCATTGTCCTCCGATTGAAATTCAATCATTATCTTTTGTTTGTATTTTTTTTTGGGGGGGGGGGGGGGGCTTAATTCTGAATTGACATTGGTTCGTGATATGGATACTGGTGTCTTAAATTTGAGAAAGAAAAAAAAAGAAGAAAAAAACCTCTCCCCAAAGAAAAAAAATTGAGAGTCAAGACATAAGGCTATTTAAAATCTATTCTTGACACCCTCACCCACAATACGTATTTTTGCAACTTAAGGGGGGAAATGGCCGACGCTGTGTCAGATTTTCGATCGTTTGTTAAATTTTAAGTTAATTTAAAAAAAAAACCCAAAGATTATCCAGTCAAATCAGTCTTTGAAAATAATCGTTCCAACGTTTAATACACGATAATCACCCTCCGCATACCGGGAAATCAGTGCAGCGTAACTACTTATACAGTATATCTAAAGATCAATCTGCAAATAAAGGACGTACGTACGAAAGATTTCTAACATCCCGACTTTATTCACGTCTTGTAAATAAATAAAGAAAGGAAACTTGTTCAGCTATTGTACTCATTACTGACCACGTGCCGCCACGTACGTGTGACGGACGATAATGATTATTAAATGCTGTCCGCTTACAACAGTAATCCGATCTCAATTTGGAAGTCTCGGTATCTACACTACATCTTCGGGAAAATTCAAAGTTAGAAGACATTAAAACTTAATTCTGAACGCTGAAATTCGTAAATTTAGGGTGAGGGTTAGGGTTGAATAGATCGACTTGACGCACGTTATGGGCAAAGCATGCGCCATTCTCGTAACAGGTGCGCCCAAGTGGCCCACTTGCACAACTTTACTGCGCCATTTCCGAAAATTGTGCGCAAATGGCGCGATGGCGCGGCCCAGGGTAATCCCTGCTACAATGCAGTCTCGGTATTGACTTTTATTTGCATAGAAAATGACCGGAAAAGAAAATTATATACAAACACAGTTGAAACACTTTCATAGTATTGCGCACGCGAGTAGACCAGCTATGTACTCGGAATGTGTCGGCTTGTAGTCAGTACTCAGCAATAACTACTGCATTGTAAACAGTTTATAAGTCCTTGAAATCGTCAATGTGAACAATAGCTTTACAAATTTCTAAAAAATATTTACAATGCGTGAATTAAAAGTCTTGACGTACACGGCCCCAATGACCCCATACTCGCAGATTAGACGTTTCCGTAAAATGACTTGTCACGACGCGCTGAAATCTGTCGGAACATTTAGAAGAAAAAAAACCATTCACAAGACAATGTAATTTCCTTTGAATGAATAGATACTTCATATTTAACTAGCGATTGTTAATGCGGCAAGGCTGATATTTTTCACTGAAGTTGTGAAAAAAAAGTCTCGTCGGCGACAAATTATAGCAGTGTAAAACAAAGAATTAATCTTATTTGACCTCATTTGTAATTTAAAATGGAATTCAAACAATGGAAAAAAAAATCCATTGCGATTCTCACATTCAAATAATGTGTTACTAGATTTCCACGGAAATAAGGGAAACCGAATTTTGATTTCTATTTCACTTTTTTAGCTCGCCGGGACGAGAAAGTCAGGAGAGCTAATGCCATACCCACGTCGTCGTCGTTGTCATCGTCCGTAGACAAAACTTTAACCTGGGCTATATCTCTTGAACTATAAGGGGTAGGGCTTTGGTATTTCACATGTAGATACCTTGTGACGAGACCTTTCATTTGAGACCATGACCTTCGACCTACATGTAGTGACCTTGACCTTGGACTTTGACCTACTTTCCAAAAACTTTAACCTGGTTTCGACAAAAACCTGTATAGGCGAGCTATGTAATCTTTGATTACCCTATCTATTTCATTCAAAATCTCATTGAAATCGAAAAAATCTCATTGTTTTTTTTAGCAAATGAGATTTTTATCTCATTACTCTGCAGGGCTAGGGTGATCCCTGAAAATGGTCAGGTTACGTGATGTCTTTTTTTGGTTACGAGTTGTCTTGTTACGAGTTGTCTTGGTTACGAAGTGTCCTGATACCTTTGCGTAACATTGCAAATGCTGAGAGTATGACAATTGTTTGGTCTTTTGTCCCTGCAAGCTGTACAAAGGTACAAATATGTATATACCTTTAAATGTACATACAGCATGTATCATGACCCCCCCCCCTTTTTTTCCCTGGCCCCCCTTTTCCCTTGCAGAAATTACAAATAACACAACAACAATGAGTAGGAATCATTACATCAACCAACCCCACTGATCAGACAAACGCCTGTATATACAATGTATACCACTCAAATATAACTTAGCTTCAGAAGTCCTGCATGCTGCACCTTTGCATTTATTTACTTGAACTTACATTTAATCTTATTTATGACGAAAATATTGACAAAGCCTTCTGCCAATAAAAGGAGTAGCATTGCAACAAGACAATAGTTAGGATCAAACACAACACGATAAGCATTTTCTTTTGACAGAAATTTACGAAGACGTCGTATGGAAGCTGCCATGTTGGATTTCATATAGACAACTCGTCCGATGACATTCCATACTGTAAATTGCGAAATGTGCGTGTTGCCCTGGTCGAACATTCAAGCGAGGAACTAGAGGCATGAGAGCGATACAACAGAAAAGAATAGAATATACATTATCATAATTATATAGAGGAGATTGGGTTGGTCAATAGAATTGGTACCAAAAAAAATACAAATTCCATTCACACTGATTTTTTTATCATTTTTTTTTCATTAAATAACTCGCAGTCCTGATAGACCCCCCTTCCCCTGGCCGGGATTGACCCCTTCCCTTATCCATAGACCCCTCAACCAAGGAACGATTCTTAACCCATGCATGCCGGTTTAGAGCACATGCTTTTAGATCCATATTTCCCAGAGCTATCGATTCCTGCACAGAAAATCAATAATATTCCTTTACATAGAATTCACAGCCACGCAGTATATTTTCTGTTATGCCAATTTCCAATATGTAACCATGGACTTCCAGTATACAATAACCGTGTTGCTGGGGTTGCTAGCGTTGTGTTGCTTTGTGTGTTGCGTATTTTCAGCTGAGGTTGTTGTGGAGTACCAAATTAAACCAGCAACCGAGAAAAAGCCGTGTACTTACTATGGTAAGATTTATATCGCACGTATATGGTACATTTTATATAAACACATGATACAGTACCGAATATTGAGAAATTTAAGAGTAACATTGGAACTAAAAGTTGAAGCGATTTTCTATAAGCATAAAGTAAATAAATGTACAATGCTCTGTCTTGTGCGAGTATATATTCATGATCATTTCAATCAATTATTTGTAATTGTAAAGAACGTAAAGTTACTGCCAGATTCAGTTTGCAGTTGTCATGACATAGACCAATCTAGGGGAAGGGGGCGACAGGGGGTTCCTCTTCCCCCTCCCGCCCCTTACCTCCTCCTCTCACCCCTCCTCTCTCCCAATCTTTTTAATCCATCCCATAACCCCCCCCCCCTTCCGCCCCTTTCCTCTCTCCTCCCACCTCCTCCCGCCCCCTTCCTTCCCCTCCCTTTAACCCTGTCCATCCCCTCATCTAGAATCTTTTTTTTTTCATCAGATAAATTGAGTGAATGAATTCTGGGAAAATGATGACTTATTTGAAACATAACTTATTATAAACACACACTAAAACTTGTCTCAAAATGTGTCTATATGATTTTTTCAGAGAGTGTTCGAACATCAACAGCAGCACCAGGTTTGGTGAACTGTTCTTGGTACGCAGCAGATGCTTGTTGTAAACGTACAGAGGTGACCTCTGTCTTTGCTAACATGTACCCCCTGTATGGAGCCTCACAGGATTGTCGTAACAGGATCAACTATATGATGTGTTATTTCTGTTCACCATCACAAGTCATATGGTACAAGTAAGTGTTCTATATAATACAACATGATTAGTATATCCGAGAGAACACACACAACAAGAGAACACTCATATATTTAAAAGAATGCTCAAAATAAGAGAACACTTACATAAACAACACGAACAAAAAGAACTCTCACATTAAGTGAACACTCATTATAAAAGAATACTATAAAGAATACTCACACTAAAAGAGCACTTACGATAAAAGCACTCTCACATTAACAGAACACTCACCACCAAAGAACTCTCATAATAAAAGAACACTCAGAATAAAAGAACACTCATATTAAAAAAAAACACTTACACTAAAAGAATACTAACACTGAAAGAACATGTCTCGATAAAGGAACTCTAGAACACTAGCTCACCATAAAAAGAACACTCACACTAAAAGAATACTCAAACTAACAGAACACTTACAATTAAAGAACACTCACAATAAAATAACACTCGCACTAAGGGGACACTCAAACTAAAAGAACACTCACACTAAAGAATATTAACAATAAAGTAACACTCAAAATAAAAGAGCAATCACAATGATAGAACACTTGCACTTAAAGAACATTCACAATAAAATAACACAGACAATAAAAGAATACTCAAATTAAATGAGCACTCACATTGAAAATCCACTCACATTAAAATCGCACTCTCACTAAGAGGAAATTCACACCAAGAGAACACTTACAATAAAAGAACACTCACAAGAAAAAAAAACACTCACAAGAACAAACACTCACAAGAAAAAAACATTCGCTGTAAACAAGCTAAATGAAAATTCGCATTAAAATAACACTCAGAATAAAATAACACACATAATAAAAGAACACTCACAAAAATAGAACACTGACACTAAAAGAACACTCACAATATTACAATAACAACACCCACAATAAAAGGACACTTACAATAAAAAAAAAACAATCACAGTATATAAGAACACCCCCACTAAAAGAGCACTCACACCAAGAGAGCACTCACGTCAATAGGAAAAAAGTAACAAACCCAATTTAAGACAATAAAGACAATATGAAACATAAGGCATGGTCCATTTGATATTCAGGGGGGGGGGGGGGGCGCTTGGGTTTTTTGTCGGAGCAAGATTATTTTTTTCGCCCCGGACCGGGGCAAAATTATTTTTTTCTGGCAAAGTTGGAGCAAGGAAATTTTTTTAACAAAGTGATGCGCATATTAAGAATGTTGGTGTTTTATCAATAGAAATTATTTATATTTTTACTCAAAACTCTAAATATTAATAAATTAGTTTATTTTTATGCAAGTATTCAATTCACTTTTAAACAGAGAGATAAAAGATTTTTACAATACAATTTTCAATATTTTATATAAGGTACATGTATATAACATGTATAAGAGGGTCTGAGGGGAAGGTCTCCTTGACAATTTTTTAAATGAACAGACTAAGAATTGTAAATTGGTGAATAACTGAAGTTCTCCTTCCAAGCTTACAAGAACATGACTCTATGGGATACATGCAACATGTATTAACAGCAATACATAGATATTGATAATTTGGTAATACATGTATATTTAAGCTTTTAATGAAGCCCTTTTTCATTCACATACATGTATAACTTTTGATATCTTCAAATATCTGAACTTAAAATGCTATTAGTAAATAATGTTTTGATAGAAAACTATGGCGAGCGAAGCGAGCCAAAAATTTTTTATACAATTTGAAAACTGCGGCGAGCGAAGCGAGCCGGAAAATTTTCAAGAATTTTAGAGAAATTTTATGGTAATTCTTCAAATTCGGATTATTTGTAAGAGCAAGATTATTTTTTTCTGTCACACCATAAGCAAATTAATTTTTTTCATCAAAATTGAGAGCAAAATTATTTTTTTCGAAAAAAACCCAAGCCCCCCCCCCCCAGAATATCAAATGGACCGTGCCTAAAGAACAAAACAAAAAGGGGTGAACAATGTCAGTGTTAAAAATAAAATCGACTCCATCTTTTTTTAAAGGAAATGGAATCGGGAATTGCATGCAATCAGGATCGAGACGCTGACTCTCCCCGGGCACCTGGTCACACTTCGGAATGTTGTTCATTCCGGGGTTCGCAACCGTTCCGATGGGAATTCTCACGATTTGGCCTTGCCTTCTCGACTTTCTTTGATGTTTATTTTCAAGATTATGAGGAGTAATTGATGTAGAATCTTTCAAAAATCTTTCATTTCAGAGAACCAGATAAACGAGTTCATATATGTTCAGAATTTTGTACAACGGTATTTGAACACTGTAAAGAGGCAAGATTTGAAGGCAAGAAAATAGGTATGCAATTTACTATTCATTTCTTTTATCTATTTCTTTATTCTATTCTTTCCTTCTTTTTTAATTTTGCACACCAGTTTAAGTTAAACATAATCTTACAAGTATGGTAAAAAAGTGAGTAGAACATGATCTGATTCTGAAAGTATCGCTGAAAAGTGGCCTTATAAAACTATATTGTATATTTACACTAAAGAAAACCTGCACTTAATAAAAGTATGATTAGTGAAAGCAAGATTATGGAAAAAAAAACAGACAGTCATGATGAAACCAGGTATTACGCCAATCCCATCCCCCCTTTCAAATTCGCTGGCGGGTCGACATGGGGCAGATTTTTTTTCCACAGTCGCCAGCCCGTCGAGGGATTCTTGCATATGATTTTAAGAGTGTACATTGTATAATATATATTTGAAATTACACAGGAAAGTAGATTTTTTTTTAATTCATGCCTCCTAACCTCCCCCACCTCTTCTAGAGAGAGGCGAACTCTAAGTATGCTTTTACTTGTCGCCATTCTCTAGCTATATACAACATACAAGGCATCATGTGATAGATTACTTCAGATAAGTCAATTAATAGTTTGCGATTTTATTTAAGAGTATTTTCTTTAGAATTTCGCACACGTAAATTGGGAATCGTGTCAAAAGTCGCTAAATAGGGGGTCATTTCAAACTTTCGGAGTGCAAATTTTAAGTCGTTAGTCGCGGAAGGCAGCGAGTCGCTAAAATCAGGTCGATAATATAGTGAAATACATCGGGAGGATTTTTTAAAAACATAGGTCACATATGACAGGAAGTCGCTAAATTCAGTGAGTCGCTAAGGCAGGTTTTAACTGCATATGCAGTAAATATGTTTCATCAAATCCCTTCAGATCCACGCTTGCGGAGGAACTATAAATAATGACATTTTTCATTTCTATTTCAGGTGATCAGCACAACAGCACATCATTTTGTGAGGCACAAAACTTCCACATTGTAAACGGAAAAGAAAACTGCTTCAATTTTGATCCTACCGTTTTTGGTCATGCTTCAATGAATTTATGCAATGCTGTATTTATTTGTTCAATGATATGTTTAATGAATTTCTTGAAAATCATTTGAAATTATAAATCGAATATATATCACGAAAAAAAAACCCCGAATAATCTCGTAAATAAAAAAAAAAGATTTTGTACTCAACGAAATTTTATATTTACCCTAATATTTAATACCAATATCACCAAAATTGCTTCTTTTTTGTCGATTTTGACTTAATCATTTTAAGAACAAAAATCAGCAAAACGGATCTGATCATCCCTCGGATTATTCGTAGAATATGTGTTTTGAATCCGACTACATTTTGAAATTTTATCTATCATTTGGAAGTGTATGGTCTTTTCTCTCTGTAACCATAGCCATAGTCCATAATCAAAATTGTGGACCGTAGTAGCAGACAATATATACGATGTTGAAGACAACGATGATGTATGGTTTCTTTTTCATTTTGATCAATAGCAATAACAATTGGTAAACGTGGCTATTTTCGCCGGGGGGAGGGATTTTTGCGTGATGACAATTGCAACTGTTACAGTATGCGTGGTCCCAGTTACACCCCGTCCGGCTTTAGTGTTACCTTTCAACTCAGTCAAACCAGACAGCTATGAAAGGTAAACCACGTGATGCCGGTGTGCACAAAGTATGTCACAACAACTAGGATCGATTTTGATTGGATAGAATTTACTATGATAGTAAAACTGTTCATTGAGGCCTGAGGTAAGATTGTCCTCATAAGGTGAAAACTTAAACTGCAAAGAAAAACGAAGTACACGAAGTGGTACCAAGCTAGCCGCAGAAACGGCCAACGACACTTGGATATTTGGTTGGTAGGGGTGTGTTGGCCGCAGGAAAGTACATTGAACAAACCCGGGACCCAAATTTAGGATATGGCCATGTTGTAAGTTTACACTCATGCGTCAGGTCAAACACGTGACACCACGAGGTTGTTTCCATAACAACGTCCATTCATATGGATCGAGGTGTCACGTGTTTGACCTGACGCATGAGTGTAAACTTACAACATGGCGCTTGAATTCGAAGAGACGAAGCGGAGGCAAGTAGAATCCCGGCCGTATCATTGATATTAAAGCTTAACAAGGGCTGCATTCGTAACGCAGTTCCGCACAAGCAGAACACTGTTCCGAACTTTCGAACACGACAGAACAGTGTTCGGAACCTGTTCCTCTTGTTCTTTTCGCCAAGCAGGTGTAGCCGGCACAGAACAGAAACAACATGGCGGAAAATATGCTGGTCTAACGTGAATGAGGGACACCATTCACTTCAAATAAAGCAACGAGGGTGCATATCTCCCGGAAAGGTGTCATATATACTTCTACAAACTAACCATACATATTCCATGATTATATATGCTGTCCAACCCTTCGAACGTTGCAACGATGCAAGTGCAGTGACTGTTTTGCACGAAAGAAGTTAATTTTCCTAAGTAGTCGTCCTTCTTTCCTAGGCTCAAAACGTGTCTTGTACTTGCCTTCGAGCAAATTTTAATTTCTCAATTGTCATTAATTATGTACGATAATGTGTAAAGGACTATTCCAAAAATAATCTGTTACCCCGGGGTGGGGGGCACCCCAACCACCACCATCATCACCACAACCAATGGAGAGGTATGCTTATCATGTAAAAAAAATATTGTACATTTTAGGAAAAGCGAAATCCAGCACCTTTTCTATGACTTAAATGCACGTACTTAGTATTACGTCCAAAGGATGCATAATTTTTTTTTTGGGGGGGGGGGTTTAATATTTTATTCCCCGGGCCCCGTAACAATCTTCTCGAAAATGTTTTGTTTTTACCCACAAGCCCACTGACACATTCTGCAATACATTTGGTTGCAGTAAATTAGTTAAAATATCTGGCTTTTCGCGTTAACAGGACAAAATTCTAAGTTACCTTGGGCATTTCTTGGTCGACTGTTTGTGCCATAATTATTTAAGCATGTTTTTATACTGATGCACGTATTTTTTCTGTCTTTTTGTATGGAAAAACTCAAAACTTGAACATAACTTTTAAACATGTGTATTCCTTTTTGCAAGAGTTTTTGTTATGAGGATGAAAATTTGACCTTTTTTTAACTTCTGAGTTTGACCTACTTATAAAAACAGGGTTTTTGCTTATGAAAGTTGTGTACCAAGGCAAGGACTTATAAACCTGTGTAAATCCCTAATCAAAATTGAAATATGTGTGGGAGAGCCTGAGGTGAACACTTCAACAGAAATTATTCATTTATTTATCTATTTTTCTTTCTATATTCTTATTATTTCTCAAACTCCTACCTTTATCAAGTCTTTATATCCTCTTTAATCGCTTTAAGAGTGAATTAAATATAGTGTGATAATTTCCAACAATGTTTATAAGGAGTGTAGTATCACTGCTGTCAAGAGGGTCAGTCCTCAATGCTGTTTTATCCCTTTTATATTGCGATTCTTCCATTTCTACTAATACCACTGTTCAAGTGCTGCCTTTTCAGCCATATTGGATCTGTTCCATCTGTTCTATCGCATTCGAAAGGCAGAACAAATGGAACAATCAGAACAGAGTTCTGCACAAGCGTTACGAATGCAGCCAAGGTAAAATATGATTGCCGATCGTTTAGTTTTATTTTATTTGAGTGAGACACAGTCAATAATCCCCCAGAAAATTTGCCGATTCGTGCCGGCCATATCCTAAATTTGGATCCCGGGTTTGTTCAATGTACTTTCCTGCGGCCAACACACCCCTACCAACCAAATATCCAAGTGTCGTTGGCCGTTTCTGCGGCTAGTACCAAGCATGACAAAGTATGACAGGATCACAATGCTAGATTGATGTTAAAGTAAAATAAGTAAAATATAATTTTTATCAATCTTTCTTCACAGTTTAAAAGGGTATTAAACTGGATCGTGGGAGGAGCGAATCCCCCTTTAACTACTCCTCCCTCATCCTCCATCATTTACACACTTCTTACTTACATCAATAGAAAAATATGCTACGATTTATCTAAAACAATATTTTCAAAAGTATTTCAACCAATCGGCATGTTTTATTTAAATTACAATGTTCACTTTTTTCTTGAAAATAGCGAAACCCCCTTCCTCCAAGAAAGCAAAGTTTTTTGTAGTTAAAGAACGAACTTAAAATTTATGTATGTAACAGTTTTATCGTGTATGTATAGGTCTTTTTTATCCAATTCGTACAGTGGGTATTTATTTCCCGACTGAGACAATCTGAATACAACTCACGGTGCAATTAGGCGTTTGTTTTGAACTGACGTCTATGTAAACACACACCTGTATGATGTAATATTTAAATGTCTCGATCAACGAAAGGTAACACTAAAGCCGGACGGGGTGTAAATTTTGGCGAAATCGAGAGGATTTCCTTTAGTCTTTTATACTGGCAGGGTTTTTTTTTCTTGTTGTGGGGCCCTTCCCAATGCCAAATTTCCTCTATTTTTCCCCCAAAATCACTGAGTCTCTTAACCCATAGAGGATTTATGAAAATATCACCAGAGAAAAGAAGACTCAAAACCTCGAAGTCAGCACGAAATGTCCTATTTCTAAGTGCATACTAGTATTTAAGTTTTTTTTATTCATCCCTTGTTCAGATCAAGCAAAGTAATGGATTAGCAGTATTATAAATTATACTTTAGAGTTATTATTTACTGTGGTGACAATTTGTATAAATTTTTCCCCCAATTTCAGCAAAATGTCGCAAATTTTCCCAAATGGGACAGGCACAGGCACCTTCCACAAAAAAAAAACAACAAAAAACTGATACTGGTTTTAATATTCACGCGGAGGTTATTTTCGCAAAAATTCAACAATCAGAAAAATCTCGAAAATGACCCCACGCGAAAAATTCCACGTTTTCGATATTTAGCATGTTAAAATCTTAGAAAAAAAAAATCACACGTATACATATAATCTTAAAGTTTGTGATTGATCATTCTATAATCAAATCAAGAATTTGTATGTCGTATTTATTGTTTAATTTAGCACATTTTTACGTATTTTTATCAAAATAAATAGTGCTCACTGTTTTGATGTCATTGATTTCGAGTCGAAATATTCAATTGAATATGATTCCGGATCAGAAATATATTCATCCGGTCATTATTCATGTTATTTATGGGGGGTTATTAATTTGCCTTTACCCTAGATCACATCAATTTATTTATTTAGTTTATTTTTTCCAAATATCTTATAAGTATTGGCAGAACAAAGTCCGAAAACCCATTTTCTCCAGAGGGGGCGGAATAAGGCCCGAAGCAGTCATTTTCAAACTTGATCTGCTCTTTTATCAACTTTCATCCAAATACCATGTACAACGGCAGTGAAAAGTATGGAAAACTGAGTTTCTAAAAAAATAGTCCGACTTGCAGACCTACCACGGTGTTGTCTTTTTTTTATTATTTATTTATTTATTTATTTATTTATTTATTTATTTATTAATTTTTTTTTTTTTTTTTTTTTTTTTCTTTTTTCGTCTTCGACGAAAAACAGATAACGCCGACGTAGGTCTGCAAATCGGACTACTTGAAAAGGAATAATTTCTGAGGAAAAAGGGTCAACGTAAAAAAGACTATAATCATGTGCATTGTCTCACCAACTTCAATATTAGTTTCTGGTGAAGTATTGATAGAAAGGTGTATACTAGTATCAGAATATTACTGTCATATACTTCAAAACCATCCAATTGACATATTTCTAGTATATAAAAACAAATGCATGAAAAAATATTCAGATATTTTTTTATCTCTTCAGTCATTTAATCAAGAAAACACTCGTTCTACCTTAAAATACTTTCTATCTTTTAGTTCAGTTGTCCATTGTTATATGGCACGAAATAAATATACAAGAAAAATCATGATGACGTTTTGTTATAGTATAGAAAGAATAAGTAAACAAACTAGATATTATTAAGAACAATAGAAATTTAAGCCTCTTTATTGCCTTCTTTCTTGTCTACATGATCTCCAATAAGACCTGGTTGTAGCACCTTTAGCAAAAGAACGAAACACATAAATGCGAAAATAAAAAAGTAGACAAGCACATCGAGAGACACCAAAGGGACATGGACGGAAACACACCGTAGACGACACAAAAACTCCGAACACGAGAGACTACACATAAATCTGATACCAATGGACAGCCTTTGACCAGGCATGTTGAAAAAAAGACACCCCCGGGTAGAAATTCTACGATTTGGACTCATTTTTCTATGACTACGGGGTCATTATTCTACGATGAATAATGACCCCCGGTTATAATTTTATGGGGGTCATTATTCGTCTTTACACCGGCTTAATGCCATCTGCAACGTTACAGTTAGTAGCAAATGGTTTGTTATGTCAGCCTGAGTACGTGTGCACAACCCCCCCCCCCCCCCGGTTATCAAGCGGCTTTGAATAACGTACAATTGTTGTGTATATCAATTAACCTCCTCATTGTAAGTTACATGACTACTGTAAGATGCATCTTTGAGATAAAGTTGATTTTGATAATGAGAAATGCAACATTAAAGTGCAAGAAAATGTAAAAATAAAGAAAAATAAAAGGCTTTCACCTTTTCCTGGTTTGTACTACTAGTATTAAACATTCATCATTCCCCCAATTTATTTCATTGAATTATTTTGTTTGTTTTTTGTTATTGGGTTTTTTTTTTTTTTTTTTTTTGTTTAATTAATTAATTTTTTTATTTAATTTTTTTTTTTTTTTTTTTTGCACACGCGCGGGTTTTTTTTTTTCTATATTTCATAAAAATGAAAGATAAAATTTAATGGAAATGTACGGAAGATGCAAAATCACTTAACAAGTAATTAAACTCAATTATTTTTTTTTTTCTTCAGCACTTTTACATTTTTGTGATGAAATTGAAGGTAAACAAATTAAGTAACATGAGGCGAAGTATCGAAGTGAAAAAGTAGTTTATCACTGTTGTCCAAACTCCATCTGTTCTTTGTCAGTCGTCCGTATAAATTCATTGAGGGGGTAGACAGGGTGAAAGGGAGGGAGAGGAAGAGAGGGGGAAGGGAGGAGGGAGAGAATGGCGAGAAAGGGGAGGGAGGTGGAGGTAAGGGAAGGATGAAAAGGAGGGGAAGGGCGGCAGGGGGAGGGAAGGGGGAGATGTACCCCTGTCCGTCCCTCCCCCCCTCTTTACTTCCCACCTTTCCGCAACTGAGCATAGAATTTTTCGTATTTCTGGTAGCAGATACTCAAGATCCTCTTCCAACGTTTTTACCCCATGCGTCAAACCAGATTGTCGTACTGCACTTTTGCATTCATGGGGATTTAAATTACTATACGAAACACGTGTCTTTAGCATAAAAATTGGTTTGAATTTTTTTTTCAAGAAGGTAACGAGTTGAAACCATTTAATTTTCTTTCGAATACTATTTCACAAACCATGCTCATTATTTCATCGAACCATAAAATAAGTGAATGAAAATAAAATACAAAACCTAAGTCGGAAAACAAAAATCACCTTCAATGGGTCTACAAAACCAGAAAAAAATACTATATAAAACGAAACAAACAACCAAGAAATCATGCACTTGTAAGTGAATTCTACATAGCGATTAAATCAGGGTGCCAGGGAGAAAATAAGCATCTCCTTTTTGCCTGCAGAACAACTTCAGCCGTGCAGATAAGGTAAAACCAATGAATGTACCTTATTATTCGGGTTTTTTTTTTTCGATGGTTCTGAAAGCTAGGTTTGATTTATCGAAAGAAAAGTGACTTTTTTAAATTTTCCTATTTATTAGTATATATAAAAAAAAATGATATGATCGCTGAGCGATACAAGTCCCCTACCGGCGGCATATATTTATGTCCTGCAACACTGCTTATTAATTACTCTTCAATTAAACATGAGTTTTAATTAAACTTACTGTCCTTGCAGCTCAGTTCTGAGGTTTTATCTGCTCAATCCATTCGAAAAAGAGGTCAAGCGTGACGAAATTTGACCTTGCTCTGTAACTATCTAAGACTAAGCTGAGTATCAATTTTACCTGAATATCTGTATTTGTTGCAGAAAAAAGTCTGGAAAACTGACAAAAACTAAGGGAGCAACCATTTTATTTTTATGGGGGGGGGGGGGGGGGCAGGAAGACTTTTGCCGGCCGGAAAAATTTTTTCGGCCATTTTAAGAGCCGGAAAATTTTTTTCGCCGGCCCTTCGAGCCGGATAAGTTTTTTTTAAAAATGATTTTCCAATGTTGAAAATTACTCTAAAGTTTAAATAATTCAGCATGATGTTTCAGCCATATTAAACATCAAACACACAATGAGTTCATCTCTTGCCAGCAGATCACTTCATTTTAATTTCTTAAATGGCATATGGTGCCTATAATCTGTTTACTAAAATGATACTCAACGGAGACAGGCTATATGGTGCTAATGACTTTTGAATTTTATTTATTTACTCCAAATTGCGTAAAGTTTGTTCCATTTTTTATACTTTGTTTATGATACACAAAAAAGTGTTTATTTGGCAGTGGAAAGGTTGGAAGAGAGGGGGGAGGGGCAATTTCATGATCCGGAAATTTTTTTTTGCCGGCCCTTCGGGCCGGAAAATTTTTTTCCCTAAAATTTTGATCCGGAAATTTTTTTTTGCAAAGTCTTCCTGCCCCCCCCCCCCCATAAAAATCAAATGGTTGCTCCCTAAATTGTGCAAGTCATCCAGGGGCATAACTCCTCGAAAAATAGGTCAAGCGTGACGAAAGTCAAACTTGCTTTGTAACTAAACAAGACTAAGCTGAGAATCAAATTTCATCTAAATATCTCTAATTGTTGCAGAAAAAAGTCTGGAAAACTGACAAAAACTGAATTGTGCAAGTCATCAAGGGGCATAAATCCTCCAAAAATAGGTCAAGCGTGACAAAAGTCGAACTTGCCCTGTAACTATCCAAGACTAAGCTGAGTATCAAATTTCACCTGAATATCTCTCTTTGTTGCAGGAAATAGTCCGGAAAACTGACAAAAACTGAATTTTCCACGTCATCAAGGGGTATAACTCCTCGAAAAATAAGTCAATCGTGACGAAAATTAAACTTCCTCTGTAACTATCCAAGAGTAAGTTGTGTATATAATTTCACCTGAGTATCTCTTTTTGTTGCAGAAAAAAGTCAGGAAAACTGACAAAAAATGAATTTTCCAAGTCATAAAGGGGCATAACACCTCGAAAAATAGGTCAATCGTGACAAAAGTCGAACTTGCCCTGTAACTATCCAAGACGAAGTTTAGTATCAAATTATACCTGAACATCTCTCTTTGTTGCAGGAAAACGTCCGGAAAACTTACAAAAACTGAATTTTTCAAGTCATCAAGGGGCATAACTCCTCTAAAAATAGGTCAAGCATGACGAAAGTCGAACTTGCTCTGTAACTATCCAAGACCAAGCTGTGTATTAAATTTCATCTGAATATCTCCATCCATTGCAGAAAAAAGTCCGGAAAACTGAAATTCGGACAGACGGAGGGACAGACGGACAGACAGACCGAGAGGAAACTAAGAGTCCCCTTCGGCGTAGCCGGTAGGGGACTAATAACGTGAGGCTCAGGTAAGCAATTTAAACACAAACCTACCCTTTGTTATTATTCATTTTGTTTGTCTGGGTAATTTTTGTTTGCTCGCAAGTCGTACATCAGAATTTTTACAATTAAAGTGAGAGCAGGTCATTGCCATTAGTAAATAATCACTTACGTTTTTCAACTTTCTATATATATATAAAGATGTTGAACCTTTTTACGCAAGCACTATAAGTACATGAGTAAGGAACGTTCTAGAGTATGAGGCGCCATTTTACTATTCATTCCTCAAATTTATTTTCTGATATCAAAAAATAATTTGTGATGTCAAAAATTCTTTTTTTCATATCACAAAATCGATTATTTGATACAAAAAGTCGAATTTGAGATATCAAAAATTCGATATGATTTTGTGATATCAAAAATTCATTTTGTTTGTCTACATTCTTTCTTTTTTCCTTTTTTTATTGGTAATTTTTGTTTGCTCGCAAGTCGTACATCAGAATTTTTACAATTAAAGTGAGAGAATGTCATTGCCATTAGTAATTTATCACTTACGTTTTTCAACTTTCTTTTTATATATAGTTGTTGAACCTTTTTACGCAAGCACTATAAGTACACGAGTAAGGAACGTTCTAGAGTATGAGGCGCCATTTTACTATTCATTCCCTATTTGGTTTTTTTTTTTTTTTTTTTTTTTTGATATCACAAATTTATTTTTGACATCACAAATTTATTTTCTGATATCAAAAAATAATTTGTGATGTCAAAAATTCTTTTTTTCATATCACAAAAGTCAAAAATTCTTTTTTTTCATATCACAAAATCGATTATTTGATACAAAAAGTCGAATTTGAGATATCAAAAATTCGATATGATTTTGTGATATCAAAAATTGCAATTTTTGATATCACAAAATTGATTTTTTGATATCAAATAAACGAATTTGTGATATCACAAAGTCGAATTTGTGATATTTAAAAAAAATGATTTTGTGATAACACAAAATAGAAGTTGTGATATCACAAAATAGAATTTGTGGTATCAAAAAATCAATTTTGTGATATCACAAAATATGACGGAATTTGTGAATCACAAATTCTATTTTTTGATATCAAATAATGGATTTTTTATATAAAAAAATCAATTTGTATTAGGCGTTTTACTTTTTATTCCCTATTTTTTATATAAAAAAAGTCGAATTTGTGATATCACAAATTCGATTTTTTGATTTCACAAATTCGAATTTTTGATATCACAAATTCCGTCATATTTTGTGATCACAAATTCCATTTTGTGATATCACAAAATTGAGATAAGGTAGAGCATCCCTCAGGTCTCAGATGCTCATATTTCCAAAATAACAACCTTTACAATATTTTCATTTCCAGATATTAAAACTTTACATGTATGTTAGACCTGATAAAACAATATATAATTCTCGGTTTCATGATTATACCGAGAACTTTAGCCGTTTGACCTTTAACATTGGACCCTAGAGGTAATAAAATGTAACTATTAAAGTTTCAGAAGATTGAAATATTTCTTCCAGAGGGAAGGGATGATAACAAATAAAAACACACAAACACTCAAATACACAAATTTTCGGCCACTTGGCCTTTATCAAGTGTATAAACGACGATCTATAACAATTCTATAAGTAAAATCCATCCTTGCTATAGACTTTTTATCTATATTGTTATAGATCGTCGTTTTTACACTTGATAAAGCCCCTATCACACTTTTTCGTATCAGCTACGTAAGAGGAGTATTTTTGCCAAAACTCTTTACGCAAGAGAAACGAAAAGGTCTGTCACGTATTTCGTCCTTCTCAGAAGTCCAAGGCGTAAGTGCGACGTTTATACGGCGTTCTATCACGTATGAGCAGCGTACCAATGGTCCTACCATCACGTACGTGCTGCGTTCGGCACGTACGTGTGACGTTTAATGCGTATCTACTGCGTAAGTACGACGTTGGTGCTGCGTAGTCTTCTTATTGGCGATGTTTCTGCTGCGTTGCCGTGGCGTTCACGTTCGTATGAAAAAATTCTTTGGTTGCCAAATATTATTTCTCTCGATTTACCACTCAAAATAATATGAACACAAAAAGGGTAAAGGTTACTGTCAAAGTGCCCTTTGAAATTAGCGCATACTTTATTTAGACTCAGTTCGCTATATGACATAAAGCTGCTTGGTTGATCTAGTGGAAGTTTGTAATTATACGGTATAATTAATCTTCATTAATTCTTTTAAAAATAGGTTCAAAACTTTATTTTCCCTCTAGATTTTTATCATGTGTTTATAAAAACATAGCAAATACACCTTTTACGCCGAGGCAGAATGAGCGATACTCCTTTAACGTAGCAGATACTCATACAACGCAACACCAACGTAGCTCTTACGTAGCAGGAACGAAAAGAACGTAGTTCATACGCCATGCATACGCAGGAGTATATCGAAGAAACAAAAAATAAGAAATTGAAACGTGTACCATACGTAGTAGATAAGAAAAGAACGCCGCGGGTACGAATTAGCAACACCTTGTACGTAGCACGTACGCCATAGGGATATCGCTTGCGTTTGTGATTCGTTCGTACTGCGTAGTAGGAGTATTAGCGACGTTCCTGCTACGTTGCTACTGCGCTTCTTTCGTTTGCACTGCGTTCGTGCTACGTACACACGGCGTATGGAAGCTGCTACGTATGTGCTACGTAATTTTAGGTGCGAACTTAAAAAAACGCGGCACTCTTTCGTATCAAGAGATCATGCTACGTTTCAAAGAGTACTTGCTACGTAAGCTGGCGTTGCTACTGCGTTGCTGCTGCGTTCCTTTCTTACTGCCACGTATCCTGATACGCCGTAGATACGTGGGCCGATACGTAAAAGTGTGATAGGGGTTTAAAGGCCAAGTGGCCGAAAATTTGTGTATTTTAGTGTTTGTGTTTTTATTCATTAAAGGTTCTTTTCCCAAAACCATATTTGTTTGATAATCTGAACAATATTCTGAACAGAAAAATTAGGGTATCCAGACTAAAAATCACCAGCAATTCTGACCGGAGGGATACTCTACCTTAAGATGGTCAGCTCCCGCGTTACTAACAAATGATGCAGTTATCCGGATTACGTGCGTACAAGCAAGCAGTCTCGACGAATTCACAATTATATGTTTCTCTATGTTTGTTGTAAACATTTTTTCCCTTGAAATAAAATTTTGTTCCCTCGAAATATTATTTTGTTCCCACGAAATATTACTTCGTTTCCACGAAATATTACTTCGTTTCCACGAAATATTATTTCGTTCCTCGAATTATTTCGATCCCTCGAAATATTATTTTGTTCCCACGAAAAAATAAATTATTTTTCACATGGCCCTTTACGGCCACCGTATATATGAGCTGTGAGCATTATTATCTTGCAGAAAAATAATAGTTTAATATTGTACCTTAAGGTAGAGCATCCCTCAGGTCAGAAATCTGGATATTTTATGCCTGGATACCCTATTTTTTCTCTTCAGAATATTGTTCAGATTATTAAACTAATATGGTTTTGGGAAAAGCAGCTTTTATAGTTACATTTCATCACCCCTAAAAAGGGATTTTTCTTACTTTTCCCATAGGAACCAATGTTAAAGTTCAAACGGCTACACTCTCGGTATAATCATGAAACCAAGATTTATATTTTGTTTGTATACAGGTATAACATAAGTTTGAATATATGGAAATTAAAATATTGTGAAAGTTGTTATTTAGGAAATATGAGCATCTGAGACCTGAGGCATGCTATACCTTAAATACCAGACAGGAAAAAATACATCGGTCTGATCGTATACCTTGAAAAAAAATGATTGCTCCAACATTTAAAATTACGTCCGAGTTGTTTGTTAAAAGTTATAAAATACATCATCTTTGTTTTTTAACCTTTACTAAATGTTAATAGAAGAAAAGAATCAAAAATATTTATTGAAAAATATACTTTCAATTAAGGTGAGTGCACTTTTTCTATGAAATTTTTAAAATAAACAAACCTGATATAGAATCTTTAATGAAAGATAAAGAATAAATATTTTTTTTCAATTTTTTATCACTTGGCCTTTTATATATCGGGATGAATACATGCATTTGCTCGTTTTAGGCGGACGAGCGCGGACTGCTTCTGTTTTTGTTTTTTGTACGCTTTACGTTTTTAATGATATTTTGCTGTCTTGTTGGGGTCGGCATCTCACAGTGAAGAGACTTTTCTACACAACAATCGCGCGTTCTTCGAGATCAATAGAAAACCAGACAAGTGGGGGGTTATAAGCTCGTGATCCGGATAACGACGCCTTTTGAATTTATATCGCGACAGATTGCCATCAATTGTACGTTTGTCTCGTTGGTGTTTGTGAAGTCTTTTGTGCTGAATGTTTTGATGACGTGTTTGATGTATCTTCTCCCTTTGTCGTCTCTTGAATAAAGTTTATTCTAATATCTCTACCGAACGCTTAAACTAAAGGAAATTGTGCGATATTTTGCGGAGAAAAAGTTTTCAGAAATGCACCGACATTAAAGAATAAACACTTATAGGAACAACATGAACTTTACCAAATTCACATTACTCGACCATTATCATATAATTTAGAATTACCATGAAATAAGTAGCATGTAGAATGACAAAGTTTGAAAAGGGCCTAAATTTAATCTCCTACATCTAGTCTAAATATATTCCATGCAAACAAAACGTTAATCATAACGATAAATATGATGATTAATACAATTTAAAGGATTTTTACCTTCTAGTGGTTTTCTTTGGGGGGGGGGTAATATCGTAATGTGTCCTTCGTGGAAAGTTTGCTCTACTTCTGTTCTCAATATGAATGTCTTACTAGTTTATGAATTTGACAAGTGTAAAAAGAAACAGAAATTTTCATCTGTATCTAATGTCCACTTCTTCATATAAAAATGTTAAAGCATTAAAGAGAATGAGATGGATTGATTTTAAAATATCTCCAGTATATCTATGCTTATCTCATAAAATGCAAAACATCACTAGATGATTGCAATGACAAATATGGATAATGACCATATCCCTGTATACAGCACAAAATCGATAATTCAGAAAATCAGAAACCGAAGGCATACAAAATCAGGACAAAACAGGAACCAAAGCAAACAAACAAAAACCTCCACCACATGAAAAGAAGCAAACTCCCGATATGGGAGTGAGATCAGGTGCCCAGGAAGAGTAAGCATCTCCTGCTTGCATGCAACACCCGCCGCTTCAATTCGGTAGAACTGTCATTATTTTCTTAATTATCCCTAAAAATCATTCTTCGTGCATAATATGTTCCAACAATTTTAATACACAAGACGCGTGTTTCGGATAGCAAATCCTCATCGGTAGTACTTTTTAAAAGTGATTTTCAGACACAGCCAAATGTATTAAAGTAGCGCCCTCTAGGTTTTTTACCTTATTTTTTCCATTTACTTTGGCCGTCTCAAAATGTTGAGAAGGGTCGATTCAGTAGCATAGAAAAAATAAATGACCAAAATATTTAGGGATGGTGCTACGATGTTAATCTCCTTCCATTTCAATGACATTTTTGGATGAAACGACAAATTTTAAAAAGAAAGAAAAATGATAAATGACTTCAAATTGATAAAAGGTCAAGACCAAGTTTCTTTCAGACAACAGAGGTGGAAGAAGTATTTTTTTTACAATTTAAACATCCAATAGCGGGAACGAGTTTAATTGCTCTACACTGCAAAAGAAAAGTGTCGATATTAATGATATAGAAGTGTTCCAAGTCGTCACCTTCTTGAAGAAAATTTCAACTAATGAGTTAAAGAAGATCCTGACGATAATCTCAACAGCACTCACAATAGAGCATCCAATTGAGCATCGACGGACCCCTAGCAAGCTAGAGGTGGGATCAGGTGCCCGGGAGAAGTAAACATCAAAGAAGAACCTAACAGTTATTCAGTCGAGAAGGCAAGGCAAATCTCGAGAATTCCCATCGAAACGGTTGCGAACCCCGGAATGAACAAACAAAATTCTAATTCAACAGACACGTCTTGTTCTGGATAGTAAATCCTCATTGATCAGTGGTATGTTTCACTTATATAATAAATATAATATATGCAAGTTACTTTTTGAAAGTATCAAATTTTGCTATTTTTTATGCAAAACAAATTGTCTAAATTTTTGCTACTACACATTTTAGCGAAACGAATAAAAGATTTGAACATGAACGGTAAAGGTGAATAGAATCTGTCACAACGTTGCGACTGAGACAGGGGAATCTCATCCGAGTGTAAAAGATTTGCAATACACGACGAGGCTTGCAAATCTTTTGCACGAGGATGAGATTAGCCTGTCTTAGTAGAAACGTCGTGATTGATTATTTTTCTCACTCACCTCATTTTATCATCATTAATTATAATGATTTTTTTAAAAACTAGAATCGATACCAAATCTTACACAAATCTAACGATGGCGTGACGTTACGTTCTATAACGTCATAATAGGAGTCATGAGGAGTGTGAGTTAAGAAAATCTCAAACTGCTACGTTTACGTTCTTTTGTCTCACAACGTAAGTGAATGAGAAACTGTATTATATGATGCTTTGAGATTACTCTCTTTCTTCTTATCACTCATAATGCTTCTTTATGTATTCTATCAGAAAATAATGTTAAACGTCTTCAAATTCAATAGCATCATTTAAGAACAGATTAATTTGCAGCATGGACCAGACATTTACGTTTCGGGTACTTAACTCTCGTCAGTGACCCTCAATCTAAACGATGTAATTTGGCCAAAACGTGTAAAATTATTATGTCCAAAATGTACCAAAATACGTAGCAGAATGGATGGGATATGATGCTTCAGGACCCACGTTTTAGAAATTTCAAGAAATTTTGATAACAGAAATTTTCGAATGCGTTGAAGAGACAGATCAACGATCAACATAGCAAAGTTCGATTTTCTGAAATTTCCCAAACCTGGATCCTGTAGCATTATAACCCAGCCATCCTGCTACGTCTTTCGGCATATTTTGGATATAGTTTCACATATTTTGGTCGTTTTTTCATTGTTTAGATTGAGGATCACTGACGAGGGTTTAGTACCCGAAACGTGCATGTCTGGGCCATGCTGTAAATTTATCTGCTTTTAAATGATGCTAATGAATTTGAAGACGTTTAACATTGGCTACATGTGCCCTCTGGGACTCCTGGTCCACCAGCAGTGACACTCACCAAGTGGTACAAATGTTAAACGTCTTCAAATTCAATAGCATCATTTAAGAACATATTAATTTGCAGCATGGACTAGACATGCGCGTTTCGGGAACTTAACCCTCGTCAGTGATCCTCAATCTGAACGATGTAATGTGGTCAAAAATTTGGGAAAAAATATGTTGTCCAAAATGCACCTAAAGACGTAGCAGTATGGCTGGGATATGATGCTTCAGGACCTATGTTTTAGAAATTTCAAGAAATTTTGATAACAGAGATTTTCGAATGCGTTGAAGAGACAGACGATTAACCGAAGTTGATCGAACTTGGCTACATGTACCCTCGGGGACTCCTGGTCCACCCGCGGTTACACTCACCAAGTGGTGCAAATGTAAATCAGCAATTTAATGTGAATATTCATTATCTTGTGTAAGTATTGAAAATGCATTTTTGGATGTACGGATTTTCACGATTCAAGCTCATTCTCCCGTTTTAAAATTGCTTTTGATAATAGGGAAATGATACTTCGCAAAACATTATTGCCTATGTGGTATGATTTGATCTCATGTTCCGAATACATGTGAGATATTAAGTTTTGGAAATCATCAAGAAAAAAATGTTGAAGAAATGCACAAATTTTCTTAATCATTTTGTACTTCAAATAATTTGCGTCATTCGTACCTGTCAACCATCTGACAAAGTCAGGTGGTTGACAGGTACGAATAAATCAGTAATAAATAAATAAACCAGTAAATTTTCTATATTGAAAAACAGGATGGGCGGTGCTTATGGCAGATATTAAAAAATACCATAGATCATTGGACACAGAATTCAAGGAGATGTATGTGGAGATCCCATTGGACCATGTGTTTAAAAAGAGTCACGTGGGCATTGAAGAGGTATTAATTACAGGTACCTTGTAAATAATGTAGTAAACAAATGATATCTCTCATGAGTTAGTATATTGTAAAATTTTTACACGCCGAGTTTCAACCGACAGGTGAGAAAATCGTTCATTTCATTGTTTTCAGTTTTTCCCATGTTTTTTATACATTGAATATAATATTATTTTGTTACATTAATATTACATTGTTTAGAAACGTGCATGTCTGGTCCATGCTGTAAATTTACCTGCTCTAAAATGATGCTAATGAATTTGAAGACGTTAACATTTAACCATATTTAGACTTTGCTTTATAATTTTTATCGGTAGTCTTTTCTTATAGCAAGAATCAATCTATTCCAATTACTTTAAAAAGAAAGCAATCAGTAATTAAATATATCAATTACATTTGTTTACATTGTACATATCTTTTTTAAAACAACACTAAATATATTCAATTTGAGACAGAAAAGTGTAAGTAAGCTCATTTGAATTTCACCGGGCGATTCATTTTTATTAAAGTTAAATGTACTTAATCTTATTGGCCAATACGCTACACATTGAAGGAAATTAACAGTTGTACGTGTCAATAGGTGATATTTTTATACTTTTGAATTGGAATGCCTATACGCTAAGTGTGATAACTCGTAAGATGATAGATGCTTTATTTGAGTATTGGTCATTTATTTTTAAAAAATTGTTAACGCTCGTAGAAACGTGATACAATTTCTGATTATATCTTTTAAAATTTAGCTAATTTCAAAAGGATGCAAACTCCATTAGGTGCAATTATTATTTCATCTTTTTTGTCAATTGTAGTGAACTGAAAAGAGCCTACTAGTGACGAAAATCACCATGTCAACATTGCCTGACATTCAGCAAGGAAATGAATCCATCAGCGCCCAAAGCTCCTTGTCACCAATGGGAAATGACTATACTATGCCCATATTTCTTCCGATGTACTTGAAGGTCCTTTTGGGGACAATTCTTACGACCATCATTGCTGCCTCTGTGATTGGAAATGCTATCGTCTGTTTCATCGTGTATCCAAAACAAGCTATGAGATCCTCGATTAATTTGCTGCTGGCAAATATGGCGCTCAGTGACGTAGGGATCGCGTGTCTTTGCATGCCTTTCTCATTGGCAACACTCGTCACGGATGAATGGACGCTTGGAATCCCATTTTGTCGTCTGCACCTTTTTCTGCAAGAGAGCTTCATCTGTGCTGGATTCTGGACGATTCTTATCATTAGCATCGACAGATATTGCATCATCGTTTGGAAAAAGGACCGACTCACCAGTCATGGTGCCAAGAAATCCATCGCCTTTGTATGGGTAGGGACCCTCTTGATCAGTCTCCCTCCTCTGGTCGGATTTGGAGAATTCAAATTCTCCCCGGGGTATACACAATGCTACATTGGAAACGACGGGTCTACCTCACAATATGGATTTCTTATTTGGAAATCAGGTGTCACATTCTTCCTACCGATAGTCGCAATGACATTTGCCTACATATGCATCTTGGTGAGGGTCAAGAAGAACAAAATGAAAATAGCAGCGCAGCCCCAGAATGACGTTGCCTTGGCGTACCAGAGCGAGAAACTTGGCCTTCCGGTTATGTCCGTCTCAAGATGTGACCGAATGTTCAAGGCAAGATCCTTTCGGACTGTATTGACTTTGTATACAATCTTCTCTGTATGCTGGTTACCATACGCCATCTTTGTCGTTACGAGAACGAAAAACAAAGTGGACAGCATGTCATCTATACACTTTTGCTTTGGGTAGGCTTTCTGAAGGCCATGCTGAATCCAATTGTTTACTTTATCCGGATACATAAATTCCGCACTGCGTGTAAAAACATGATTCCTCGAGTGCCAAACATTATTTCTCATTTGCCAACTTCTGCCAGGCGCAGGATAAATCCAGAATCTGTTTATAAATGCTAAAGAATGTCATTTTGTGGTTGAAATTACTTTTGTCCCATAGTTTTGAAAGAAAAAGAATAAGCACTTACGACAATAAGGGTGGTATCTATAAACTAAATGGGTACATTTTGTTTATCCTCTCTGTATTCTCCAATCGACTGGTAAATTATTTCGATGTATCAACCCTGAATCGAAAATGCATCATCCTGTTTATAAACAGTAAAATTTTCAGTAATTATCATTCATTACTGTGAAATGTGAATACATTTTGTTGTTTGTATCGTTATGAAATGTTAAGAAATGAATAAATAAATATTTCTTATGAGTTTGCTTCTTCTTGTTATTGCAAATGAGTAAAAGAAGATCCTGATGATAATCTCAATAGCAATCACAATATACCGATCTTAGAACACATTCGTCGAAGGTCATACACAATTATTAGTGCACAAAATATACCGATCATAGAACATGTTCATCAAAGGTCATGGACAATAGTGCACAAATATACCGATCATAAATGCTAGAGAATAGTGCACAAAATATACCGATCATAGAACACATTCATCGAAGGTCATACACAATAATTCATAAAAAAAAAAACGACCAAAGAATACATTCGTCAAAGGTCATACACAATAGTGCAAAAAATATACCGATCATAGAACACATTCATTAAAGGTCATGCACAATAGTGCACAAAATATACCTATCATAGATTTCATTCGTCAAAGATCATGCATAATAAAGGACAAAATATACCGATCGTAGAATACATTCGTCAAAGGTCATACACAGTAAAGGACATAATATACCGATCATAGAACACATACATCGAAGGTCATACACAATAGTGCACAAAATATACCGATCATAGAACACATTCATTAAAGGTCATACACAGTAAAGGACAAAATATACCGATCATAGAACACATTCATTAAAGGTCACACACATGCAATTTTGCACAAAATATACCGATCATAGAATACATTCGTCAAAGGTCATACACAGTAAAGGACAAAATATACCGATCATAGAACACATTCATTAAAGGGCACACACAATAGTGCACAAAATATACCGATCATAGAACACATTCATCAAAGGTCATACAAAGTAATGGACAAAATGTACCGATCATAGAACACAGTCAATAAAGGTCACACACAATAGTGCACAAAATATACCTATCATAGAATACATTCGTCAAATGTCATACACGGTAAACGACAAAATATACCGATCATAGAACACATTCATCGACGGTCACACACTATAGTGCACAAAATATACCGATCATAGAACACATTCATTAACGGTCACACACAATAGTGCACAAAATATACCGATCATAGAATACATTCGTCAAAGGTCATACACAGTAAAGGACAAAAGATACCGATCATAGAACATATTCATTAAAGGTCACACACAATAGTGCACAAAATATACCAATCATAGAATACATTCATTAAAGGTCATACAAAATATACCGATCATAGAACACATTCATTAAAGGTCACACACAATAGTGCACAAAATATACCGATCATAGAACACATTCATTAAAGGTCATACACAATAAAGGACAAAATATACCGATCATAGAATACATTCATTAAAGGTCACACACAATAGTTTACAAAATATACCGATCATAGAACATATTCATTAAAGGTCACACACAATAAAGGACAAAATATACCGATCATAGAATACATTCATTAAAGGTCACACACAATAGTGCACAAAATATACCGATCATAGAACACATTCATTCAAGGTCATACACAATAAAGGACAAAATATACCGATCATAGAACACATTCATTAAAGGTCACACACAATAGTGCACAAAATATACCGATAATAGAATACATTCATCAAAGGTCATACGCAGACGTGCACAAAATATACCGAACATAGAACACATTCATTAAAGGTCATACACAATAAAGGACAAAATATACCGAACATAGAATACATTCATTAAAGGTCACACACAATAGTGCACAAAATATACCGATCATAGAATACATTTATTAAAGGTCACACACATAAGTGCACAAAATATACCGATCATAGAACACATTCATTAAAGGTCATACACAATAAAGGACAAAATATACCGATCATAGAACACATTCATTAAAGGTCACACACAATAGTGCACAAAATATACCGATAATAGAACACATTCATCAAAGGTCATACACAGACGTGCACAAAATATACCGATCATAGAACACATTCGTTAAAGGTCATACACAATAAAGGACAAAATATACCGATCATAGAATACATTCATCTAAGGTCATGCAGAGAAGTGCACAAAATATACCGATCATAGAACACATTCATCAAAGGTCATGGACAATAGTGCACAAAATATACCGATCATAGAATACATTCGTCAAATGTCATGCACAATAAAGGATAAAATATACCGATCACAGAACTATGGTGTAGTGATGGGCCGATTATCGATAATAATCGATAAGCGGCGTGTTGAAGTCGTCCAAATTCGATAATCGATTTTAAAATAAATAATCGATAGCGTGAAATTACAGAAGGGGGGGGGGGTGGCCGCTCAGGGATCAGAGGAATCTCTGTCCAATTGTCCGAAGTATTTCCAATAATTTCTCTACTAAATCATTGTTGTTATAATGTTCTAACATAAAGTAGAGTAACATAAGCTAGTAGCATGAAATTAGAGAGAATAATTGTAAAAGCTGGTAAATCATTAATTAATCTAATGACAATTTTCACACCGAACTTTTAGGGATTGCCGACGAACCGACGACGACGGTAAATTCTTCAATTCTAGTCATTTTGTTTTTTAAATTTATTACTTGATTGAGAATTGTAAAAGATATGTCGACGTAAAATCACTTTTATCTCGTCTAGGCAAGGTAACTTATCACGATAAGCCAAGATACCTATCTCGACTTGATGAGATAAATATCTGGTATCTCGGCTAAATATGTATGCAATACGGAAACGTATATGGACCTCTGTTTGTTTACTTATTCAGATTTTGAGCGACATTATCATGTCGATAAACTCGTATTTCTGATAATATCATGACTTTTACATGTCAAGGAAACTACGGAAACGTTTTAGTGCCTCGTATTGTTGTGTTATATGTAGGTATCTCGACAAAAAGAAAATTGTCTTGTCGAGATTAGTAAAACTCAATGACGTATTTATGTCGAAAAATTGCCATAAACCGGTCTTAAACGATTTATTTTTGAACAACTTGTCACGAAGAAAACATCAAGTTGATTTCTTATAAGTCAAGATAATTCCATGCGATTTACCTCATGTCAATTTAAAAAAATATCGTCCTATTAATGTCGCATTGGCATGACTATCAAGAGTTGTTGACTTCTTTTTTGTTGATTTGTTGGAATAAACATGGTTCTGACGTCAATTTTCTTTCGTATTATTGTTTATACAATACCATCTTGGGTTTCCGAAAGTCGAAAAAATTTTACGCGATTTATTTTATGTCACTTTTTATCTGATGTCGTGGTATTAAAGTCACACAAAGTCGAAAATCTCGAAATATTGACATTCTCTTAGTCGACATGCTGCGATAAAGTAACATTTTTCGACATACTTGTAATCGACTTTATACAATCAACATGCACCGACGAATTTATTAAATCGTAATGATCCTAGTATGAAATGTCAATGAAAACTTAAATTCATAAAGATGACATTTTTTCTACGAAAAATTGAATAAAAGGAGACAAGGTGATTTAAACAAGCCGAAATTTTGAATTCGGTGAGGAATTCTGAACATAAATGCAGAGAGCAAGAGTGTACTTTCATCAATAACCATGTCCCCTAGCTGGTTGTCCAAACTATCTACTTCAATGGCAGAATGATTTTGGTAAGTAGACGTTCATTGATTAACTTAGGTATGGGTTCCATAAATATGAATTTGCAATATATTCTAAGATATATTTGAAACAATTATAACCTGGTTACAGTTCAATAGAGGTGGTGCTACCGGTAACAGTCAATGACGCCATTGTTCCCTGTGCAGCCCATTGTCATATCCCGGTTACTTGGCTTCAAATTTACTACCGCAGATATTGTATTTTATCAAAATGAAAAAAAAAATCAGTTATGCGACGTGTATGACTAAAGAAAGTAACTCTCTAGAGAAGTTATCCTTCGTGTTTCTGTGGAGCTGTGACATTGTCAATTTTTCCAATTTTTCTTTTCGCATGAGAAAGTTTTGTTTTGTATTTTCCCCCGTAATTCGTATATTTTTGGATTGTGGTCTCGGTTTTTGTGTTTGACTACATCACTCACTGATCTATGTAGCTCATTTTATGAAAATATGAAAGCATATATAAAACGAAGGATAAACAATTTGTCCTGTTACAGTAATGCATTAAATGACATTTTTATGCTCCCCGAAAATTTCGTGGGAGTATATAGTCGCCGTCGCGTCCGTCTGTCCGCCCGGCCGTCCGAGCTCATATCTCCTAAACCCTACATTAGAATTTGAGGCCGTAGTTATTAAATATTTTGTTTTACATCCGCTGGTTGGTACCTTTTAAGAGAATTTCTTAAAACATACATTTTTCTCAGGTAAAAATATCAATTATCTTGAATACCATAAAATGTCCATATCATCAGGAGATCATCGTGATGTTACAATCAATATTGAAGAAAGATAACTTTCTTTTTTGGTTTCATTCTTCCTTCCACAATACCTTCAAATTGATCATTTATGCCTGGCGGGAGGGTACATTTCAGAAAAACAAAATTCTTAATTACTACTGTATACCATGATCATATTTCACACAAATGTTCCTTAAGATAGATCATTTGGGACAAAGGTTACCAAAGGTCAATCATCAGTATTTTGTCTAAATGGTATGAAATTTTGATTATTAAAATTGGGTGCCAAAGGGGGGGGTGTAAATACAATGTGCATGTATAATATTAAGGCTGCTTATGAAAATTTCATCATTATATCCTATTATTGTTTTAAGGATTCAGGAAAAAGGTCACTTGGGGTCATTCATAAAGGTCAAGGTCATTTACAGGCTAAAAATAGCTATTCCTGTATAAAAGATATTTCTAGTTCATTAAAAATCAGCATTTTGTCCAATTGATCTGAAATTTTGAATAATAATGAAAAAACACCTAATCGTTCACATTTTTTTGTTGTTGCGTTAACGAGAAATCATGTGTCAAAAAAAAAGGGGGGGGGGGTTTGCATGAGAATTTCATCATATATTCCACAACAGCAACTTCAAGACAAAGGTCATACATAAAGGTTAATGTCACTTTCAGGCTAAAAATAGCTTTATAAGAGATTAAGAAATTCATAACAAAATCTATATAAGGTAGAGTATCCCTCAGGTCAGAATTGCCAGTAATTTTTTGCCTTGATATCCTATTTTATTCTGAAGAATATTGTTCAGATTATCAAACTAATATAGTTTTGGGAAAAGGAACTTTTATAGGTACATTTTATCACCTCTAAAAAGGGATTTTCTTACTTTTCCCATAGGGTCCAATGTTAAAAGTTCAAATGGCTTAAGTTGAATAAGTTCTCGGTATAATCATGAAACCACGAATTTTAATTTGTTTGTATATCAGGTCTAGGTCATCATGATCATTCTGAAAGGAAAATCAAAGTTTAGGTATCAAAATTATTATGTTCGGGGAGCGTTCGTCAGTTTTATTGATTTTGTCTTTATTTCTAACGATAATTATTTATATTTATGACTTGTTAAAATTTCAGTTGAGGCTTCTCTTCAGCTTTAGTTTGATCCAGCCTATATGTACAGTTCGACCCAATCTTGTTGGCAATGCCCAGATAAGAGAACTTATTCGTTGTTACCACAACCATGGATATACTTATAAGGACATTTGTGGATTTATACTATTCACTCATCACATTATTATTAGCTTACGGTCGATTAAACGCATTGTTAAGAGTCTGGGTCTTACACGCAGAAAATGCAGGAGTAATCTAGAAGATGTGATAACAAAAATCTGTCATTTACAAAGGAATGGATATGAACATTATGGGTATAAAGCTATGTGGAATCATTTAAATACTCAGTGTGGTGTAAGCGTTTCTCAAGAAAACGTAAGACTTATTCTCAGAGCTATTGATCCTACTGGAGTTGAGCTTCGAAAAAGAAATAATCTTAGAAGACGGCAATACATCAGTCGAGGCCCGCACTTTATTGTCCACGTTGATGGTTATGATAAACTTAAGCCCTTTGGGATATCCATTCATGGAGCAATAGATGGGTTTTCTAGAAAGATTCTTTGGCTGAAAGCAGGACCAACTAACAAGAATCCCAAAGTAGTGGCGAATCATTTTATCAATTATTTAACAGAAGAGGGTCGCTTGCCCAGATTGTTAAGGTGCGACGCCGGTACTGAGAATGTGCTAATAAAGAATATCCAAATCGCTCTGCGCTCATACCATTCTGACAGCATGAAAGGTAAAAAAAGCGTCTCTATTGGTCGATCAACAGCAAATCAACGCATAGAAATGTTATGGAGCTTTTTGAAAAAGCATTTTACACAGTTTTGGAGAAATACATTCAAGGACATGATAGATCAGAACATTCTCAACAATACCGATGCTGTGCACTTAGAATGTGTTAGATTTTGTTTTTTACCTATCATACAAGATCATTTGGATTCTTTTCGCCAGACTTGGAATATCCATAGGATTCGAGCGCAAAGACGAGGTGAACTAGTTTCTGGGATTCCAAACGTCCTTTTTCGCCAGCCCATTCTGTACGGAGCTACCGATTGTTCTTTCGACTTTCCTTGTGATATGGCAGTCTTACAAGATATCCAACGTGAATACAACACAACAGAGTCATCAAATCTTCTGAGAGGTTGCACCGAAGATTTCATTAGACTTGTTGAACTGGTAGCTAACCAAAGAAGAGAGAATTTTCCTATTCCGGTAAATGCGTACCAAGGAAAGGAGCTCTATTGCAGCATTATCACTTTAATAGAAAGGTTTTACTAAGCGTTTTTTATGTACATATATAAATGACACCTACTATCACTAATAAGAACTGTAGAATGTATTACACCCATGCGCCATTATGTTGATACATCGATGTTTATTCGATGTTCCTCTAGGAAATGCTTGAAATGGACACATGAAGAAGCGAAGTTGCGAAGCGATGAAGCTTCACTTCTTAGAATCGTTACTTCGCTTCTACGCATTGTAACTTCGCTTCATCTAAACTTCGCATCGTAACTTCGCTTCTTCGCATCGTAACTTCGCTTCTTCGCATCATAGCTTCGTTTCTTCGTGTAAACAGATTGTGACGGGAAGGAGCGAAGTTACGATGCGACGAAGCGAAGAAATTCGCTTCTTCACATTTTAACTTCGCTTCTTCGCATCGTAACTTCGCTTCTTCGTATGGTAACTTCGCTTAGGACTTCGCGTCACAATTTGTATACTCGAAAAAGCGATGTCCCCAACGGAACATCGTAATCTTTCCTGCTTTGATTTACTCCTATGTAAGTATGTTTATAAGTTGTGACCCCGAACAAATTGTTAGGAATTTCATTTCTTGTAGTTTCTTGGCGTTTTGAATTGAACCTGGGACTTTTTAAATGAAAACATAACCTCTTAAATATGTATATTGGTGTAAACTGCATATGATAAGTAAACTTTTTTACGACAAAAATTGCTCACCAAGTAAACATGTTTGCAATGTACATATGTATGAAGATTGTCTCTGATTGACTGATTATATTTCCACATTAGTATAATCGAAGTCGAAGGGTTTCAGCGATTGAAGTCCCCGACTTCGGCGATTATATCAATAGCACCTTAAGGAAGCTCTGTTCCACTGTTGTGAGGAAACAACATGTAAAATATCAAAGGCAAGGGATGCAGTACACGTTATAGTTTTAAGGGAAATTGAAAGACATTTTCCAGGCTAGCTAAAAATCTTAGTGCAATATGAACTTGACATGGCACTCTTTGTCCTCTGAGCAACAATTCTATGGTATATATATATATTGTTTAATTCGATATAAAGTATCTATAATACAAAGTAGAGACTTCCCTTGAAACTGCATGTTTCACACTATATCATACTTCATGTTAAGATGGTGACCTTGACTTATGACCTCAAAAGAAATAGTGTTCATCTACCTGAGCAAATCTCAAGTGAGCTACTGTCAACGAACACCGTCCGTCGTTAATTATTATTATTATTTTTCTTTTGATTTTCGACTTCTCTGAAACTACTGCACGGGATTTCACAAAACTTTACAGAAAACAAGCACTCGATGTCTCCTACCAGACTTATATTTTTCGACTCGATCAGAAATCCAAGACAGCCGCAAAGGGCTCTGATTTGCTGACGCATTTTGACATTTCCGGCATGGCTGCATAGAATTTTTACGAAACCTAATCAAGATCCTCTTTAAAGATTGTGTTTCTTTAACCGATTGGTCAAGAAATATGACTAGTAGTAGTACTAAGTACAATGTATATGTTGAATCCTATAAGGAATAAGACTAGTCAGAAGACAACATTGCTCCTCATGCAAGTTTTTAATAGTAAAATTTCATATAAAAAAATAAAGGTCAAGGTCACAAAGTCAAGGTATCAAATGAAAGCTATGGTCATGAGGATTACATATGCGAAATATCAGCCATATCCCTTATAGTTCAAAGTAGGTCAAAGGTCATGGTATCAAATGAAAGCTCTGGTCATGAGGAATATATATGTGACGTATCAAAGCCCTACCCCTTGCAGTTTAAAAGTCAAGGTCAAATCAGAACAACAGAGTGTTATGATGAATGTGTGTATGAAATTTTAAAGCATTATCACTTATATTTGAAGAGATATTCACTTTAAGAACATCTTGACCAAAATATCATAAGTTCAAAGTCAAGGTTGCTAGGTCAAATGTCTTGGTATCAAAATGTAGCACCTGTTATGGCAAATGTATGTATAAATATGAAAGCCCTATCACTTATACTTGAAGAGATATTCCCTTTAAGAACTTCTTTACCAAAATCTGCCTACAAGGTCAAAGTCACTAGGTCAAATGTCTTGGTATCAAAATGTAGTACTTGTTATGGTGAATGTATGAAATATAAAAGTCCCATCACTTATATGTGAAAAAATATATGTGCTTTAAGAACTTCTTAACCACAAAGTAACTTTAAGGTCAGAGTTCAAGGTCACTTGGTGAAATGTCTTGATATCAAAATGTAGTACTTAGTATGGTGAATGTATGTATGAAATATGAAAGCCCTATCACTTACACTTGAAGAGTTATCTGCTTCAACAACTTCTTAACCGGACGGACATGTTGACAGACGGACAGGGTGTTTCCTATATACCCCAAAATCTTCGTTTGCAGGGGTATAAATATTACTTAAATTCAAAGTCAAGGTCTTTGTATCGAAATGTAGCATCTGTTATAGTGAATGTATTTATAAAATTTAGAAGCCCTTTCACTTATACATAAATATTTGCTTAAAAACTTCTTATTATCCAAAATATTACTATAAGTTCATAGTCAAGGTCACCAGGTATCAAAATGTAGTACTTGATATGTTAAATATATGTATGAAATCCCTATCACTTATCTGCTTTAAGAACAGCATTTTCTATCGCAAGGTTACAATCAAAATTTGTTGCTGCCTTTGATATGTCTCATCATGGTCTATCACCTTGGAAAGTTTCTCGACCTTTAAATGTTACAATTTAACCAAAATAATGATGATGGACAGACTGACCGACTTCGCCTTTTCATAGATCCAGGCAAAAAATTGTACATTCCCACTCAGAACACTTTGTTCCTAGGCAACAGTTCTAATTGTAACCTCACTTTTACCTTCAAGATACATCTTTAGTCATGATTTAGGTTATACAAAATCTCTTGGTCCACTGTGAGCAATTATATTGGGAAGCATTCCGATCTGTAAAGGACTTTAAAAGCTTTGAGTGTACACTATTGTGATATATCCGTGTACAACGACCTTCTTGACCACACCTTTATTCAGTATTGCCAGCACTCTAGGACAATCAAAATCCTTCCCCCACCCAAAAGTTTATAATTTTTGCTTCCCTATCTATCAAGCATTTCAACAGCTTCTAAAACATGTTTTGCCACTTACTATAATCCTTCAATTATTTTTCTGAGTTTTTTATTTTCCATACATCAATATCAAATGTAATACAAGTCACTATTACGAGTTCAAGATTAGTGTTACTATGGTAGGTGAAATATGTTGCCATCAAATTGTTACATATGATATATGAAAAGCCCTGTCACTTGCACTTTCAGACAATCTTAATATCCTGTCACTTGCACTTTCAGACAATCTTAATATCACAACATTTTAAAAACCTATTTTAATGTCTGTATTTAAGGTCATTCAGTCCAAATGAAGGACTTGTTATGATGTGTACACGTGAATTATGAAAGCTTACTGACTTTAGTCATGAAAAATCATTGTTTCAGGAGGTAAAACATGATGTAAGGATAAGACTTACTCTAATAAAGATTTCTCACAATTTACAAAAGGTTTCCTTATAAATCTACAGAAAACTGTTTGACAAAAATCATCATCAGAATAAACATGCTATAAACTAACAACAAACTGTCAAGGCGTACCTTGAATCATTATTCTCTTTTCACTATCAGTGAGTCATTCAAGACTACAATTTTAAGATACATAGACAAAAGTTATGCATTTATTTTAAAATAAAGGTAAACAGTAAAACACCATATACAATGGGTAAAATTCTGGAAAAAAAACATTGACATTGGTTGTACTTATCATTTAATACTTTTTTTGATATTTTAAAAACTCTTATACAATCCCAGTAGATATTTTGAAAGGGATCATGTTTAGGAGTTGTCTCCTCTTGATGAAAATAAAAAAAAAAACTAATTGCAGAAATAATAATTAGTAAACTTGAGATTTTTCAGCAAAGTTTGTAATATATAATTGTTAGATTGTTTTTTCAACCAATCAATATTTGATGTCCAATCATTCTGTTTAAAATTTGAAGAAAAAATAATATTTTTTCCATAGAGTTCAATGTTATCTCTAAGGGTGCATAACTCTTCATGTAACCTATTTTTTTAATAGCTCAGTTGGTAAGAAATTTTCGATTAAGTTTTACTTTATGTCTATGCAGTGGATTTAGGTTTCAGGATTCTATAAAAGGGTGGCTCAATAACTTCTCATTACCCACTGAATACTTTATGAAAAGTCACAAGTATCTAATGGTATATAACAGGCCTGCCATATACATGTACTTATCTGTGGGAAATGATTTATTAAGTCCCATAAAATTAAGAAACATTGTACATTTTGTATCACTTATCTCCACTGAGATTTTTTCTCAATAAGTCACCATACACTGAAATTAAAATACAAAAAAGGACAACTGCCAACAAAGGCCATATAAAATTTATGAAAAAAAGGACAACTGTCCACAAAAGCCATATGAAATGACCATATAAAAAAAATTACAACTGTCCAGAAAAGCCATATGAAATGACTGTATAAAAAAGGACAACTGTCCAGAAAAGCCATATGAAATGACTGTATGAAAAAAGGACAACTGTCCACAAAAGCCATATGAAATGGCTGTATAAAAAAGGACAACCGTCTACAAAAGCCATATGAAATTAAAAAAAAAAATTGTCCACAAATTAGCCACATACATGTATATCTAAATAAAAAAGGGATTCAGATGATGGTCAATTTTAAAAAATTGGTTACAAATTGAATTCAACATTGTACATATTATATCACGTTAATCTTAGAGCTTTTTGCTCAATAAATTTAGTTAAAATATGCAGAAATTAAAAATAAAACTGTCCACCAAACTGACAACTGGCCACAAAAGTCAAATAAAAGCGTATTGTCCTTTCAAAACTGTAATTCAATTGAAGAGCGGACAAACTCTTTCAATTATTGTCCTACATATGGGGCACGTTGGTTGGGGGCTTATTTCTTGCATTTGAGTGGCGCAAACTAGACAAAAGGTGTGTCCACAGTTTAAAAAGGCATCCTTCTGACGCTCAAAACAAATACTGCAGATGTTTAAATTTACTCCAGTGGAAGAGCTCTTCTTAAATGATATCTGAAAAAAAAAGACAAAAGAACTGGTCATACGTAGGATAAAGTACAAGCAGGGCTGTAATTTTTTTTTATTTCCTGATTATGCCATTTTCAGTACAATACCCTGAAGGTAAAGGTTCTGGATCCTTCATCAATAAGCTGATACTTACACCTTAAATTAATATTATACTCCTTCTGTAAAAGTTTCAAGAAAAGAGCTTTAAGAACTTAATTCTTAACCGGACAAACCCTTATGGTTGAAGAAATATAACCCAGGTTAAAGTTTATGAAAAGTAGGTCAAAGTCCAAAGTCACAGTCACTAGGTCAAAGGTCATGGTCTCAAATGAAAGGTCTTGTCACTAGGTATCTACATGTGAAACATGAAAGCCCTAACCCTTATGGTTGAAAAGATATAGCCCAAGTTAAAGTTTTGTCTACAGACGATGACAACGACTCTGAGGGTAAGACATTAGCTCTTCGGACTTTCATCCCAGCAAGCTAAAAAGTGTTGTTGTAATGAATCTTTGAGTGAAATATAGAAGCTCTGTCTATTATGGTTAAAAAAATATGGCCAAGGTTTATGTTTTTGATAAATAGATCAAACATTAAGGTCAAGGTGAAAAGCCAAGGTCACAAATGAATGGTCTGATCACAAGGTGTTTGCATATGAAGTGTAAAATCCCTCTAAAGTTTCAAAAGATACGGTTAAGGTTAATGTTTTTGAAAAGTAGGTCAAACTTCAAAATCTAGGTCACTGGGTCAAGAGTCAAGGTCTTAGGTCAAATTTTGTGGAAGCATTTCATTCGTTTCTGCATGTTCTATCAAGTAGAGATGGCCGAGTGGATAAGGCGTTCAACTCTCACGTAGACGACCGGGGTTCGATTCCCGGAGTGGTCATATGAGAGTTGAAAGTCATATCCATTCGTTCGTCCCTACCGAGTCTCCTGACCGGGGGGACTATAAAGGGCCCGGTTGGGTACCCACGTTCATGCTGCGGCAAGGGTATCCAGGTGTGGTGGCACCGTATAAAAGCCGTTGGAAATACGGACCATCCAAGCAGTACATAATTATACAACCCTCCTGCATACATGCATACACCACATACACAAGTGGAGGGTGGGCATCAAAATGGGGTAGTACTCCGCCCCTTAAATAATAGAAGGGGCTATGAGGCACCCCAGAGGGGAACGGCCTGGCTAGAGTACTCTGTAACGGGCAGTTGGCGAATGAGTTCCCCGCAATATAACATCAATACAGCCAACTGACCCAATAGAGGGTTGCTAGGTGTCCAAACAGAAAGAAACATGTAAAGTTTAAAGTTGCTGCTCCAAACCCCAACACTTTAACCAAAATGTTGACGCACTGACGGACAGACTTCACCATTTCATAGACCTGTCAGAGATTTTGCTTCGCAATCCAACCAAAAATAGGACTGTTCAAGAACAGATGCATGTACATGTATGTTGTCTATCATATTTTGGACCCAATATACTTGAAGGTGACCATTGAACCATATTGAATGTCAAGTCTCATCATGTTTGACTGTCCCTATAAGTTTGATGGAAGTTAGTTACAGTCAATTATGTGAAAGTGTGACTTTAAGACAGACACAGAATATTTGTTTCTCCATTTCATTCACAGTTATCCTCACAATATGTGCAACATGACAAAATAATAGCTTATTCACAAGAGAGTGATAATAGCTACATATGCAAGTATTAACCATAAACGGCATAAAAGACAGATTTAGTGCAAACTATACTAAAGAAGGTGTATGATGATTATGGACGTTTTTCATACATATGGAGAAACATAATCAATGAACATGATAATTGACGATCCAACCCTCATTAGTATGTGAATTACATTTGTCCATGACTTGGCAATCATTGTCTTGATACAAGCAAATTACGACACGCGGGTTGGATTTCTTTGTCAATACCATTACCAGTAATAGATTCTGTTAATCAATCCTTATGTGTATTGCAGGCAACATATAATTTGATATCATTGAAATTCTATGACCTTTCAAAGATTTCAAGTCCATTTATCAGTACATAAACTAAAGTATTAGGTTATATTATAATAATTTATATACATGCATCATCTTCATTTCATTTATATTTTGTAATAACTGTAACTTAATGTAGGTCAAGTGAAGGTCTTGTCAAAAGGTTTTCATTTTTACATATTTTAATATGAATAGATACTTTATTTTGACTTACAGTTGGGGTGTCAGTCTTCAGAAACGACATTGCCTCCTATAATGAGAAAGAGAAAAATCACATGTAAATAGGAATATTGAAAATTCATTCACTTTCCTTACAAATTTTATCTAAAAATTGTTATATGAGAAATTCTTAAATAAATAATAGATACATGTATATCCTCCTTATATAAAATACCTGAGTGTCCATTGCCACTGGAGAAATAATAACAGGAGGCTGAATAGGCTGTTCTGGCCTTGTAGAGCTTGGTACATGTGGTGTGGAACTTATAATGGAGCTAAGATCAGGCAGTTCATCACTGTCAGAGTCTGTAGTTATCTCAAAGTCTATTGTCTGAAAATATAATATAATACTACAAAATCTTTCAATATGTTTTTTGTAGGTATATATCAATACATTATTATAGCTTTTCTCAAATTGTATCATTTAGATGACTACTTTTACTTCCAATTTTGTTTATTATGGGCTACAAACTGCACGTACACATGACCTCCTTCATGAACCATTGAAATTCAAAAACTATGAGACAGTCCTTATTGAAGAACTTCTCAGGACTGCATATGATATACCTGTATGTATTATATTTGTGAAACATTTTTTAAATTTTCTTTTCATGATCTTCATGTAAAAATTGTATTACCTTTTTCTTCAGAAGTAAGTACAGTCGAGGCCTTTGTGTAGTTACTTCTTTAAGCCATCCTTCAATAGTAAAATTAGTTTTATTAATTTGTTTTCCTTTGGCATTGCCTAATGAGGCATTGAAAGATGCCAACCTTCCTTTGCAACTTTTCCCGTTCGGAAAAAATTCATCGCATAGACGCTGAAGTGTCTGGTCATATCCCGTTTCAGGAGATATCCTCACAATTTTTGTAGCTATGTCCGGGTTTTTGGAACTATTCTTCACTTGAATAAACCTCTTTTCACTGTACCTCCACAGCATCCAACCCGCCTGTAACGCTATTTCTTTCTTTGACGTTGATTGCTAAAAGAATAAAAATATACATGTAATGTCTAAAGAAGAGTTGTGACTCACAAATTGTTTAACTTGGAAAAAAAATCCCTTCACAAATTGCCTAAGGTTAAGTAATTCATATTAACAATAGTTAGGAATCACTTAACCTTGGGCAATTTGTGAAGGAATTTTTTTTTATAAAATAACTTACCACTAAAAAGTTATGTCCAAATAGGGGTGATTTCATACATTTTTCACTTGACTGATTCTTACATAAGATTCTATCTTTACCTTTGCTGCATCTTTCTTCTGTTTGTTACTAATCTTTTCAAGAAGTCCCATAACTTCAGACCTTTGAACTGTCACGAAAAAGAGTAATTGAATAGATGTAAGTCACAAATACATTAGCTTAAGAAAATTATTTGCAATATATGTTAAACATGACTGGATGGGATCGTTTTTTTTTCTTAAATTTCAACATAAAATGACATATCAATCTGATCCATTTTTTTATATTGATGTTAATGAATAAATATTCTGTGTAAACATGGTAAAACAATTAAATCGTCATTAATATCACTAATTATCCCGCCTCTGGCAAATTTCTTGCAATCTGATTGGTCTAGAAGAACCAAATATTATGTTGTATTATTTTACTAACAGGATATTATTTTAATATCCTGCTTCTACTAAGCCGCTTTATGCTTTTGACGTCACCAAAATGCTTTAAAATATGTTGACGTAACATACACAAACCAAAAGCCATCAGTGGGATAAATTCGTTATAGTGTTTTACAGGGGAGATACAAAAATATATTGGGTCGATGAAAAAGTTGTATTGTACAACTTTTTTCATCGACCCAATATATTTCTGTATCCCCCCTGTAAAACACTGTATAACTAATAATACCTTCATTACTTTTTGTTTTATTACATATATATTCTTGAGATTAATACAAGTTAAAAGTATGGAACACTGTTATGATCTAAATTAATGTTCCTTTACAAAATAAGCATTTTCTTCGTTTCCTGTATATTTATCTGTGTAGTAAAGTAGATGCTATAAGAATAAGTGCTTAAAGGCATGTTTGTAAGACTTTTTTTTTTTAATTTCTCTTATGGCATCTAAAGTTTGTTCTTTGTGAATAAATTGTGAACTAACAGTCCAAGTCTTATTTCTCTGAAAAAAAAAGCTAGAGACACTTAAGTGCATTGAAATGTACTAGAAAATCATACATTTAGTACACATACAGTGTCAAAGGCACACATAATTTGCAATCAGGAAAGGCAAATTGAGAAGAAACTAAACATACCTTCTTCATTTTTTCTGCAGCCGTGTGCACCTGAACTCTCTGTAAAACATTTAAAAATTTTAGAAATATATATTAACTAAAAATACTGAGATGCTAATCATCTACAAACTTGCCCTTAAGTGACTAGAATTGCCCTGATTATAAGACTAGAATTGCCCTAAGGTGACAAATTATACCCAAGGCCTCAATCTCTGATGTGGCGATGATTGTTTATTTTGAATAGATAAATTATTTCAACTTACTATGTGCAATTGCTTCATCCAATATTACAAATCGAGATTAATAGAATCTAGTACCACTTTGAGTTCCGGATAGAAAAATATCACTCAAGGTTGGGATTGATCAACGTCCCAACCAAAGCCTTAGCCGAGGAATGGGATGTTGATCATCCCACCCAAGACTGGTATTTTTCAATCTGGAACTCAAATGTGGACAATGCTTGATTAATTTTCTCGCACATTGAAACCTTCAAAGTCCTCTTGTTTATGCATCAGAATGTGTGATCGTCATGCTAAATGTATGTGCATGTGAAATAATGCAAGTCACTTTGTCTGTGACGTCATATTTAAGGAACAATCAACGGTGCCGGATCAGGGGTGCTGGATCTAATTCTCCAGCACTGCTGAAAAGGGGAATAAGCCTATCCAATGTGAGAGAAACACAAAACTAAAGGTCACTATTTTTTGAAGTTCAAGATCAAGGTTTACTTGAGTCAAATGTGTTGGCATCAAATTGTAATACTTGTTATTTCGAATATGACATTCTTTTCCTAGTTAAATAGTCAAAGGAGGGTACCCTCTGATACTTAATTTTGCCTGAAGTCGACACCACGTGATGACAGATCTGTATAAAAAATACATCCCTAAAGACGGTATGGCCAGATTGCAAAGTAAGTTTTTGTCGCTAACTGGGTCAAGGTTACTGGGTCAAATGTTACAACATAAATTGAATGGTCTTGTCAGAGGCAATCTACCTGTACAATATTATGTTTCTACAGAATATATAGTTCCTGAGGTTTTGCTTAAACCAAAAACTTTGACCAAAATCTTTAACTAGTTAAAAATCCCAGGTCAAGGTCACTAGGTCAAATGTTACGGCATAAATTGAAAGGTCTTGTCATTGGCAACCGTCAAGTATAATTATAAAGTTTCTACTGCATACAGTTCCTTAGATTTTGCTTCAACCAGAAACTTTAACCAAAATCTTTAACTAGGTCAAAGTCCAAGGTCAATGTCACCGGGTCAAATGTTATGGCATAAATTGAAAGGACTTGTCATGGGCAATCTTCATGTATAAAATAAAGTTTCAATTGCATACAGTTCCTTAGATTTTGCTTCAAGTTACCAAAATGTTGACAACAGATGGACAGATGGACATCGTCAATCTATAGACTGGAATTGCTTTGCAATCCAGCCAACATCTGCAGTAGGACCATTATTGCTTCATACCTACCATTTCATCAAATTGATTCAGCAAATTTCTCAATAAACTGACTAAACCCATTAAATGTAGTCAAACCGTGAAGTGCAATCTTCAAGGTCCAGGTCTATCACCAATAAAGTCTTGTTACAGATCCATCATTTTTCATATAGAATAAAGTCTTCATCACAAACAGCTTTAGAAGAGTTGAAAGCACAATTATATAGAAAAAAATACCACACCCATTTTCTAAAATCCTGGGGGTCAGAGGCTCAAACAAAATATCAGGTGCACAACTAGACCACAGACCCATCATATTGCAAAAAGAATTAAATCTCCATCATTTATAGTATCAAATGAGTTGCAAGCACAAGATTACACAGAATTATACAGGAGAAAATATCAGGCACACAACTAGACCACATACCAAGTAAGATGCAAAAAGAATTAACTTTCTATCTCCTATGGTTTCAGAGGAGTTGTGAGCACAAGAATTTTGTTCACGGATGGACTACAGGGTATCGCATAAGCTCAACTGGTCTGAAACCAGTAAAGCTAAAAATAGCAATCCAAGGAATGCTTGTGTTGCCTGCCAAGCAGCTTATTTTTAACAAGTGGATCAAACAGTAGGTCAATGTCAATGGTTCAAAAATATTTGTGTCAGTAGGAGTATCTTGTCAAATGAAATTCACATGTGAAAATAAAGACCTCTTACTTACCAATTAAAAGATATGGTCAATGTCAAATTTTCAGAAAAGAAAGTCAATCGTCTAGGTCAAGGTCACTAGGTAAAAAATTGGTAACAAAAGAAAGGTCTGACTCATCATTAGAAATACATGTGAAATATCAAAGCCCTATCACTTACCAATCTTTTTTTTGAAAAGTAGGTCAAATATTTAGGTCAAGGTCATAAATTATAATATGTAAAGAGAAGTCTTGTCAAAAGGAATACACGTGAAATATCAAAGCCTTTCACTTACCAATCAAAATTTATGGGCTGTGACACCCAAAGTGTGACAGATGGACAGACGGACGTGATCCCTCAGTGTAGCTATGCTTCACACTGGCGACACAAAAAGACATTGAGTTTAACATTGCTATAGCTTATATCTTACCATCCATCCAACTCTCTCCTGGTTTCAACATCAATACAACCATATTGTTGGCTAGCATTGTGTAATATTCTGAATCAATTTCTGTTCCATCCTCGTTTAGCACAAAGTTTACGAGTACTTCAGCCTCCACATCAAACTTAGCCTTGCCTAAAATTCATTTTTATGATTATTATTATACAAGTGCAGTAAGGCCAAAAAGAAACAAGAGGCCAAAGGGTCCACATTGCTCACCTGAGCTGCAGACAATTTGGTTGAGGTCTTTGCTTCCTGTAAGGTTTCATATAATTGTGTGTAAAGGTTGCAGAGGAGAAGTCAAAAATAGGTCAGACAATCAGAGCCATCGGCTGCCATATTTGTTTACCAAAATTGGCACGAAAAACACAAACTTGGTAGAGGACCTTGAGTTCTTGCTCACTGTGAGTTTTGTGAATTCTCTGAAGCGGTTGCAGAAAAGAAGTCGAAAATGCATAAAGTTTACGCCAAATGGACGGACATTGCGCTATCAGAATAGCACGCTCAGGTGAGCTTAAAAGTCACCTGACCAACCCTATCTTTAAGTCCTGACCCTAATATTTCTTATTGACCCTTACACTGAAAGGATAAGATCCAGATAAAAGTGACAATTATTGTTTGAAAAATAAGTTTCATAAAAAATCATCACTGTACAAATGGTTCTAAGTGCTCAAGTGACGAGGTTTCTGCAAAAGTAAGTAACTGTGTATAATTTGATAGGAATCATCAAGTTTCTGGGTTTGACAGTCTTGTAACATTTGATGTAGTTGCTGCATTTGATAGTGACTCAAACATGCTTAAAAAAACTATCTACCCATCTTTTTTTCAGGACATGACATTACTTTTGGTTAGCCAAAAACTTAGTCACAAGCAATGTGTCAATCTTGAGCTGCTTTCAGACATATTGACCTGTTTCTGGTCTACTTTCCGGTATGTAACAGGACAACGTAAAAAAATAAATAGAATTTGGCCTTAACGGGACGAAGATACTCTCGCAGCAAATTATGAATATTCTTTGAAAAGTTATCTTGAATCAAGGTCAAGTTTTTATTGTGACATTGACCTTAGTTCAAGGTCATGACTTTGCTCCTAAAGAACATTTGTTTGAAATATTTAAATATCCATCAACAGGGGAAGGAGTTATGCCCTGGACAAGGTTTGACTAAAGGTGTCTATTGTGACTTTGACCTTTGATCTATGACATTGGTTCCAGGTCATGAGACACCCTAAGGTCCTAAGGAATATTTCTGTGAAAAATTAACTGAAATCCACCCACAGGGTGACGAGGTATGCTCTGGGCAAAGTGTAATGGACAGACGGACAGACAGGGTGATTTCTTTATACCCCCCCCCCCTCCAAAAAAAAACTACTTTGTTTGCAGGGGTAAAAAAGGAGGCCCACATCACTCACCTTAATTGTGGGTGAAGGGTTGAAAAGGGCCAGTTTTGAAGAGGATCTTCCTGTAAGGTTTCGTAAAATCAAATGAATTAGTAAAAGGAGAAATAGTCATAAATGCACCAGACAATTACATGTAGAGCCCTCAGTGGCCATGTTTGTTTATCAAGCTGCGCCTGGATAAAATACAAACTCTTAAGTTTTTAGAGGACCTTGATAATTTGCTTCCTGTAAGGTTGCATGAAATTCTGTGGAGTGGTTGCACTCTGAGGAGCAGTCTTTCCCAAAACTCACTAGCCCAACGCCCAAGGCTACCAAAAATTTAACTGGGCTAGTGGAAATTCTTGCTGGGCTAGTAGAAAATCTTAAAGAAACTTATAATACAAAAAAAACAGTAAAATTTATCTTCGTGCTGGTGGTTGAAAACAGTTTTGGGAAAGACTGGAGGAGACATAAAAAAAAATAGTCCACCAATCAGAGTCCATGGCAGCCATATTTGTTGTCCGATACACTGTTATAGAAGATTAACTTACTTTTCTCAACAAACTCATCAAAAGATAAAGCAATAACTGCCTTTCTTATTCGTTTATCTGCTGACCAGACTTTCAGAGTTTTCACGCCACTGCCTCCTGGACTGCATTCCATTATAATGGTGTATTCTCTCCTGGAATTCGAAGCAATGGAATTTAACATCACAACTGCATATAAAATAAATATAAAAGACAAAGACTGTGCGTATAATGATGATATGAAAGGGTACATGTAATAATTCTTTTCTAGAATTGCCCTGGAAGTATAATGACACACCAAACGATACTTATAATTATAGCCATTGCCAGGGGGAGGTAGGGATCGAATTGAAATGGGGGTAATGTTGGTTACCCCCTCCTGCAAGTGGGCATCTGAGGGGGGGGGGGGGGGGGGGGGGCTTCCCCCTGAAATTTTTGCTAATAATGGATGCAAATCATGTACAATTTGAGACCACTTCTGAACAATGCAAACATTGCTTGATCTTCCTTTTGTTTATAATATTCTGGAGACCTCCTGTTGTGATAGTTGTAGTCTGGGGGACCTCCCCCGGAAATTTGTGGAAAAATATAGTTTAAAATGCCGTAATCTCATTATCTGGAGCATATTTTAATCGATATCCATTTCATTGATATCCATTTGTTGGTAATGATTGCCTAGAACATTCATTGGCGGTAAAAAAATTACTAGGCTTGAAAAACAGTTTAAAACATAGTGTAATCAAAGATTACCAAGCTCACCTCGCGGCAGCAAAGTTCAATTTAAACATATCTCTAAGTACATGTATATTAAGAAAATCACTCAAGTGGAAAAAAGTAGGTCAAGGTCATTTTATGAAAGTTTGATCAAAGATACATCCAATATGCAAGTTTGGTACATGTAGCACTTATACTTTGCTCAATATTGGCCTTTAAAGGCAAAATCACTCAAGCAGAAAAAGTAGGTCAAGGTCATTTTATGAAAATTTGATTAAAGATACATCCAATATGCAAGTTTGGTACATGTAGCACTTATACTTTGCTCAATATTAGCCTTTAAAGGCAAAATCACTCAAGTGGAAAAAGTAGGTCAAGGTCATTTTATGAAAGTTTGATCAAAGATACATCGAATATACAAGTTTGGTACATGTAGCACTTAAACTTTGCTCAATAATGGCCTTAAATGGCAAAATCACTCAAGCGGAAAAAAGTAGGTCAAGGTCATTTTATGAAAATTTGATTAAAGATACATGTACATCCAATATGCAAGTTTGGTACAGGTAGCACTTATACTTTGTTCAATATTAGCTTTTAAAGGCAAAATCACTCAAGCAGAAAAAGTAGGTCAAGGTCATTTTATGAAAATTTGATCAAAGATACATCCAATATGCAAGTTTGGTACATGCAGCACTTAAACTTTGCTCACAATTAGCCTTTAAAGGCAAAATCACTCAAGTGGAAAAAGTAGGTCAAGGTCATTTTATGAAAGTTTGATCAAAGATACATCTAATATGCAAGTTTGGTACATGTAGCACTTATACTTTGCTCAATATTGGCCTTTAAAGGCAAAATCACTCAAGCAGAAAAAGTAGGTCAAGGTCATTTTATGAAAGTTTAATCAAAGATACATCCAATATGCAAGTTTGGTACATGTAGCACTTATTCTTTGCTCAATATTGGCCTTTAAAGGCAAAATCACTCAAGTGGAAAAAGAAGGTCAAGGTCATTTTATGAAAGTTTGATCAAAGATACATCCAATATGCAAGTTTGGTACATGTAGCACTTATACTTTGCTCAATATTGGCCTTATAAGGCAAAATCACTCAAGTCGAAAAAGTAGGTCAGATGCTGCATCCGATGTATGGGTTCACCTCAGCATCCAAAGATGAATCACTTGTGCAAGTTTGGTTACTGTAGCATCAGTACTTTGTCAGATACTGAACTACCCAAAAAACTTTAACCAGATAAGACAATGTCATTCAACCGGAAAATGTAGGTCAGATGCTGCATCCGATGCATGGGTTCACCTCAGCATCCCAAGATGAATCACTTGTACAAGTTTGGTTACTGTAGCATCAGTACTTTGTCAGATACTGAGTTACCCCAAAAACTTTAACCAGACATTGACAAAGTCATTCAACCGGAAAATGTAGGTCAGATGCTGCATCTGATGCATGGGTTCAACTCAGCATCCCAAGATGAATCACTGGTGCAAGTTTGGTTACTGTACCATCAGTACTTTGTCAGATACTGAGTTACCCCAAAAACTTTAACCGGACGCGGACGGGGACGCGGACGCCGGGGTTATAGCATAAGCTCATCTCAACTTCGTCGAGGTGAGCTAAAAATTATTTTTTTTGACACTCTGCTTGGGGTTGGCCGTCCCCCTTAAATCTGCCACTAAATCCAAACTGTACACGCCTTTGATTAAATTCAAATCAATTTTTAGTTAAAATTTTTTTCAAATGTAGATCAAGCTCCAAGGTCAAGCCGCAAAGTCAAAAATGTTGGTATCCATGGAAAGGTTACATCAAAAGGAATACATGTACATCTGTTAAAATTATGAAAGCCCTTTCTCTTACAAAGTTATGGCCTACATTAAAAGTTTTTGCAGACAAATGGACAGACCAAAAATTATTAAATGTATAGCAATGCTTATGTTGTAAAAAAAAACCATCAGGACTTTTTCATAATCAATAATATTAAAGTAAATATAAAGACAAAATCAGTAAAACTGATGGATGCTCACCAAACACACAATTTTGATACCAAAAGTTTGATTTTCTGAGTGTCTTTGACCTTCCATAAATGATCTTAACTTTTAACTCTAATATGACATTAAAGACCTTTGTCTAAAAGTCCACATCCTGCAAAACAGTTAGTGAACTTTAAGCAAATTGTAGTTTTTTTCAGTGACCGTATCTGTTTTAATAAAAAGCAGAAGAAGTATTTCTTCTACAGGTACACAATGATCTGTACGCAAGAAAAAATTGATAATTACTAAAATGTAATGAATGTAATGTATTTGAAGATTCCTGATACAACTTTTACTTTGGTAAGCTTATTTCTAGATACTTAAATTAATTACAGTTCAAAGAGTAAGGGGTAATATAGCTATATCGAAAAGAACCTAATATCGATAAAAAAACGTTGAAAATTTAGAACAATCTGGCTAATATGGATACATGTAGAAAGAATTTTTATGAAGTTCTCATTTTGAAAATTCCACTTTTTAGGGCAGATTTTACACCTTATCCTATCAGCTCCTTTATACTCTGACCTTAATACTGCAAAAAGTAAAAGCTTAATAATAGGTCTGTGAACCGAAAAATGCCCCCCATGCTGGTCACGACCTTGCAGGTTCTTTTTTCAATCTCTTGTAGAAGCCTGGGAGAGGGGGGAGGGAATTGGAGCCTTTTTTCTCTTTCAGGCTTTACAAACTAACGAAAAGAGTGTGATTCAGCTCAGAATGAAAAAAGGAAGAATCTGTGAACCACGTGAAACACAAATGATATGTTCCACGGGAATCCCCTTTGATTGAACCAAGTAAATACTGTCTAAATCTACTTTATATGAATTTATTTTAGGCCTATCATATGGTCATTATTATATTATATGATGGTAATTTATTCTGGTCAAGAATAGACGTATATTTGGAGAACACTTAATCAGAAAATTTTGTATCTGTCCATGCACCATATTATAACATGTGGCGAGCATTGAAAAATTTCTGTTAACATGGTTAAAGTGTTCTCCGAATACATGTCTATTCTTGACCAGAATAAATTACCATATAATTGATAATAATGACCATATGATAGGCCTAAAATAAATTCATATAAAGTAGATTTAGACAGTATTAACTTAGTTCAATCAAAGGGGATTCCCGTGGAACATATCTTTTGTGTATCACGTGATACCCCACGTGTACTGCGGTATTCACACTGAAAATGATTGAGAAACAATTAATACATTCAGCTTATGCGCTTCATGTATCAGTAAAGAACGAATGCTCTTTTTAACAAATATACTGACTCGTACAAATCGATTGATCAAAGCTAGTCTGCACGTCTGTCGTACCACGCGCCTTTCCAACTTGCCGGAAGTGAGAAGAAATTACAAATCTATAATGTATGAAGTAGGAAATCCGAAACTCATAATGCGTTGTACTTGAAAACTTCATTGGCGGAGCAAGGCAGTATATAAAATTTGATCACTTGGAACTAAAATCTGGCCAACTACACCAATATGGGCGGATCCAGGATTTTTTTCTCAGGGCGGTACTATTTAAAGTCCGAATTTTCAATTTTGAAGAGCAAAAATAAATAAATAAATAAATAAATTTAAATAAATAAATAAATAAATAAATAAATAAATAAATAAATAAATAAATAAATAAATAAAGCACACACCAGAAAATAAAGTCCTTGATCTGTTGATAAGTGAATGTTGATTTCGTTTCAAATTATTTATAAAACCGATGACTGGCGCGATTTTCTTCCTTTTTTTTTTTTTTGGTCAGAATTTGAATAAAATCCTATACTTTTGTCTTTAGTGCCCTTGTCTATTGACGAAGGTGTAATGTATATGGGTTGTATAGTAAAGCACAATATAATTTGTAATAAATTTTGGCGAGCAGAAGCGGCAAAATTATGATCAAAATTAAAGTTTTCCAATACAAATTCATGTTATATTTTTTTCAAATATTATGACAACAAAGGGGGAATCGGGACTTAATCTTATGAAATACGTATATTTTTTATTTTTGGGAACTATGCCTCGAAAATTCCAAGAAGGGGGGGGGGGGTCCCGGAACCCTCCCTCTGAATCCACGCTTGACCAACCGTTACGAATCGTATACGCGGATACCCCGCTCTACAGATAAGAGCAGACGAATTGTTCTTGTCCGGTGCCACTGTCTTGTTTTATTTTCCCCCACTTCTTTAGATCTGCGCTTGAATTTTCTATCTTTTTTTCACTGAATACCTTGCCCTTAGTGTTTTAATTTTTACCAAAACTGGGTAGAAGTTTACATCATATCCTATATTTGATAATCACAGTGAAGAAAGGCTCTACAAATCAACCGTGGCGTATCACGTGATACGCAAATGATATGTTCCACGGGAATCCCCTTTGATTGAACTAAGTAAATACTGTATAAATCTACTTTATATGAATGTATTTTAGGCCTATCATATGGTCATTATTATAAATTATATGATGGTAATTTATTCTTGTCAAGAATAGACGTATATTTGGAAAACACTTAAACAGAATATTTTGTATCTGTCCGTGCACCATATCATAACATGTGGTGAGCATTGAAAAAATTCTGTTTAAGTGTTCTCCGAATACACGTCTATTCTTGACCAGAATAGATAACCATCATATCATGGTGATAATGGCCATATGATAGGCCTAAAGTAAAATCATATAAAGAAGATTTAAACAATATTTACTTGGTTTTATCAAAGGGGATTCCCGTGGAACATATCATTTGCGTATCACGTGATACGCCACGGTGAACAATACAACATTGTGTTTGTAAGAGGTAAACTTTTACATGCCATGTAGGGGAGTAACCACTCACTACATACATGTACAGGAAGAGGGGTTTCAAGATCAAAACTAAACATGTTAAAGTAAATATTACCAGAGATTTTTATTAAATGAAAGATTTTTTTTTATTTATTCTAAAAAATCTGCCATAATCTGATAATGACTATCTATATTAGAGTCATAATGACAGAATTTTATAATAAAAAAAAAATATCAAAAAAGACAATATCTTACATTATGTACATGTAATATAACAATGTAAAAAAATAATGAAATAGCTTATATTTTCGCATAACCAAGGAAACGATTATTAATGTACGTACTTACCGACTGGCACTTGCACGCTCACTTAAAATTCTGTGTGGTGTAAGTTGGAACTTGAAGTAAATTAGACGATGAATATCATATCGAATTGTTGTTTTCAAGTAGACATTTTGTAGAAAAAATCTCCATTTGACGAAATCAACACAATATGTCATCTTCGTAGAATACGATTAATAGTCATCGCGTCTTCAAAATATCGCTGAGACGGCTTATATTGCGTCAAGTCGCAAAGAAACAAATCGATTAGTATTACTTTATCGAAGCATGTTGACTTAAACAATTTCAATATTACATGATTTTCCTGAAAATACAAGTTTCATAACTCGATATGAAAAGTATGTTGACTTTCGAAATCTCGAAATAGTATTTTCAAGACAATAATACGAAATAAAATTGACGTCAGAACCATGTTTATTCCAACAAATCAACAAAAAAGAAGTCAACAACTCTTGATTGTCATGCCAATGCGACATTAATATGACGATATTTTTTTAAATTGACATGAGGTAAATCGCATGGAATTATCTTGACTTATAAGAAATCAACTTGATGATTTCTTCATGATAAGTTGTTCAAAAATAAATCGTTTAAGACCAGTTTATGGCAATTTTTCGACATAAATACGTCATTGAGTTTTCCTTATCTCGACAAGACAATTTTCTTTTTGTCGAGATACCTACATATAACACAACAATACGAGGCACTAAAACGTTTCCGTAGGAAACATAGAAATTTTCACCATGTTGGAGTTTCTTCCTCGCAATTTATTCCAAAGACGAAATAAAAATGTCAACATTATTTCTCTCGTCTTCTAAATGTCGCTTTATTTGCATGTCGACAAATATGAAAAAAATATTTTCTCAAAAGGCGATTTTTATATTTCGACATAAGAAGTTTTACGATTCGAAAGCGGAATTAATATTTTTGCAGATGGTTGTCCTACATGCAGATTGATTTTTGTCGAACTAGGGCTAAAGAAAAAAAAAAAAGAAAATATTAACCACAAAGCTGTTATCTTAAAGAAAAAACCGAAATAAAATTATCGTTCTCAAAATTTATATCCTTGACAAAAGTCGATTGTCATAGAAATACAACCCAAGCTTATCTTATTCATGGTCTAATTTTGATTTATCTGATAAATAAATTTAGGTCAACAGGTACGTAGGCGCTAAAGTGCAAATCCGGTTTCATGAAATCCCTTTTTGAAACGAATCTTTAAAGAAATTTATTCCCAATCCTTAAGAGATAATTGACATAATCTTAGCATTTTTAACAAATATTTAGTATTCAAATTCATCGGATTAACAATTTGATTCATTGAAACAAATTTCATGAATAAAATGTCAAAATTGATTTGTTTAAAACCATACTTATCCTTTAATCGATTTAACATAAGTTGCATGATACTATTTATTTATTTATTTATCTATCTATTTATCTATTATTTATTTATTCATTATTTATTTCATTTTTTTAATTCAATTTTTTTTAATATTATTTATACATTTTTTTAAAATAATAATAATACTATTTTGCTAAATAAGGTAATGAGGTCAGATCTATATCGTGATACATAATTTTCACATATTTTTTATCAACCAGTACTTTATATTAAAACAATATCACTGCTGCTTAACTTTTGTCTGTGTGAATATGAAAGAAAGTAGGTCAATAGGTCAGTGTTGCAAATTTATAATAATGATAATTTTCAAAGTCATTAAGGGGCATAACTCCTCTAAAAATAGGTCAAGCATGACGAAAGTCGAACTTGCTCTGTAACTATCCAAGACCAAGCTGTGTATCAAATTTCATCTGAATATCTCCATCCGTTGCAGAAAAAAAACACTAGAAATTTGTCACTAGAAATATTTCATGTCAAAGAAGAAATGGTAAAATGACAAATTTGACTTGTATTTAGATGACAAATATGGAAAAATATCCCAATACACAGTACAAAATTGATCATTCAGAAAATCATAAACCGATGGCATAAAAATCAGGATAAAATAGGAACGAAAGCAAACAAACAAATACCTCCACATCATGAAAAGAAGAGAACTCCAAGTAGGGGAGTGAGACCATTTCCTTTTATAACATGCAATCGAACAAGTAAGAAATCTTTCGGGGGGCAGACAGGGAGGTACCTCTCTCCCCCTCCCAACCCCTTACCTCTCCCTCCCTCCCTCCCCCTCCTTTTCACCTTCTCCTTACCTCACCCCTCCCGCCCTTCCTTCCTCCTCCCGCCCCTTCCTTCTTCCTCCCCCTCTCTCCCTCCTCCCGCCCCCTGCCTCCCCCTCCCATTCACCCTGTCCACCCCTCCTTTCTTATTGTCTGTCTTTTTGTCGATATTCCTTTCCTTGTGAGAAAATTTGTTTTATTTGTTCAAGAATTTGTACGCCGTTTTGAATGTGATTTGTGGATTCTGCCTTCCTCTTTTTTTTTTTTTTTTTTTTTTTTTTTTTTTTTTTTTTTTTTTTGCTTGCCTTTCAATCTCTGACTTTTCTCAGTACCAACGAAAGGCCCCTGCGAAATGCTAGGACAAGTAGCTAGGACCTCATGATACAAATGAAAAGTCTATTGCATTTTCTATGTAAACCTACTCTTGATCCTATAAGGTTACGTTTGGTTAACCTCGATGTGTTTCGTGAAGCATTTTAAATCTTTTAGCAATTAATACTCCTATTACTTTATTTTTTTCATAATATCATCCATTTTAACTTTATTTTCATAGTGATTCATTTTTACAGATAAAATTGCTATTCTTACACAAATTTTCAAATTGATATTTCCATTTTCATTGTAATTCATTATCTTTATAACGTTCATTTCACAAGATATTATTTTTCTTATATAAAAGATTGATATATATATATATATGTAAGTTGTAAACGTTAAATTTTCGCTATTATAAAATCAAAACGTTACATGTTACACGAAAATCTGGATCTGCCCTGGATATAAGTACAACTACAATATGTAGCATTATGTATTGTCAGTGTGGTAAGAGTGCACATGAGTATCAAGTGAGCGTCGTGCCCTATGGGGCTCTTGTTTCATTCATAGATACCACTTTATTGTATGTTTAATGTCTTCAAATTCATTAGCATCATTTTTGAGCACATAAATTCACAGCATGGACCAGACATGCACGTTTTGGGTATTTAATCCTCTCTCAGAGATCCTCAGTCTAAGCAATGTAATGTGGCCAAAATATGTGAAAATTATGTCTGAAATATGCCGAAAGACGAAGAAAGATGGCTGGAATATGATGCCACAGGACCCAGGTCTTAGAAATTTGAGAAAATTTTGTAAACAGAAATTTTCAAATGCGTTTGAAGAAACGATGCACCGAAACTGATCGAACTTGGCTACATGTGCCCTCGGGAACTCCTGTGACACTTATCATTCAGCTATAATTAAACCTTACAATATCACAGCAGCTCAGGCTCAGGTTAGCTATTCTCATGGTGCACTGTTCTGCATCTTCCGTCATCTGTCCGTCCGTTCGTCATTATGTAGTAGACAAAAATCAATTTTAATCTCTTTGCAAAAAAGCTATGAAATGATGATGATTCCCGAACGAACGTGTGTGCTATATTCTAATGCACTCCGTTTGTAACGCGCATTCTGATTGGTTGAGCGATTAAAAAACTGCAAGGGGATTCACGTTTCACTGCAGTTTTTGCTATGGCGTCATGCGTTGCTATGGCGACGTCGTTAAAAGCAGACGTTTTCTAGCTTCTTACTGACTAAAGCATTAGAATAGGGTTACCATACTGATGTTTTACAAAAACTGACAGGGTATCGGCGAATCCCCTGTCAGAAATATCCGTTTTACCGCTCGGCTGACGCCTCGCGGTAAAACTCAATTTCTGACAGGGGATTCGCCGATACCCTGTCAGTTTTTGTAGAACACACGCATGGTAACCCCTAATTCTAATGCACTCCGTTTGTAACGCGCATTCTGATTGGTTGAGCGATTAAAAAACTGCAAGGGGTTACCTCAACCCTAACCCTAACCTTGGAAAAATCCTTTTTAGAATACAAACAATCCTAATAATGATGTAATTAAAATGTAATATAAAAGTTATTTGATGCTTTTATAATTTTTCATGGTTTATGAAATGATATGTATGACGTAGTTTTCAGAACCGTCGTCTTCTTATTAGCTTCATATGTCAACATCACATTTTCATATGCCAGAGCATGTGATAAGTATTCCGACTCTATATTCATCAAATAACAAGTACAATGGGTTTTCAATATTGAAATATGTGTTCTGTTATAAAGACTACAGTGTACAATATGTGCATATCAACAAGACAAATAATATATTAGCACACCATAAAACACGAAACATAAAAGAATACACATAAACCAACGAAAAAAATTCCGTCTTTTCGATTTTACAGTCCTGCGTTCGATTTGTGCAGGTATCCGACGTAAAAGCATTGTGATGTCATTAAATTCCTTTGAAAACGTCATATATGTAACCCTATTTCCCTGAATTTCATGCTGGTTTCCATAGATTTTGATGACGTCACAATGCGTTGACGTCAGATACCTGCACAAATGGGAAGTAACTCTGTATTTCGAAAAGTCCGAATTGGCAACCGGTGTCGACTTTGGACGGCCATCTGTCACGCAAGTAGCGGACTGTGTGATTATTCGGAATACGTGCGCGCAATCCTACCACTTTTCCGATTACCAAGAGGTCTCAAAGAACGTGGTACAGTGTAAACCCTGCTCACTGTAAATTGAACATACAGCATGAAGCAGGGGCCCCAAGAAACACACAGATGGATACAGATTGTAAATTTATCAGGTTTTAAATGATGCTATTGAATTGAAAGACGTTTAACATTGATATGTATTCGGATATAAAAACAGATGGCATACGAAATACAGTCTTTGCTCTACCGGCTGTACATAGCGAGCTCATGCATATGAACACCCGAAGAGTCCGACTGAGATTCAGAGAGGGCAGGTGGTCGGGGCCCTGTCTTCTCTTAAGAGGTTTGGACAGGGAGCTATCATGGAGTCCTATCATCACAGTCAGTCTGAGTGCAATTCTTTAGAATGCGCTGGTACAAGGCTGTAGATTGATCCAGTACCAAGCCAAGTGTCAGTCTGGTGACAGATTGATCGTATTCATGGTAAAAAAGGCGTTTGATTATTCTAACAATATTTCGATGGTAATTCTTTCTACCTTTGATCCATCTTATTTTGTTAATTATGCCACCATAAATTCAGGTTGTGAAATACACAAATTGATATACTCTGTTGCTTGTGTGGATCCGAATTTCAAAAGTAGTTGACGATACTTTTTGTAAAATTTCCTACCTAAAAATTCTTGGTAATTTGTAAATTTCTACTATGAAAATACATAACATGAGTACAAGCTCTAGCAAACCGGATGGGCTGCGAAATGTAGATACCATATGACGGTAATCTAGGAACATCAGTGTCAAGCCAAGGAAATTTACTATGATCAATCCAAAATCATATCTTTTGTCATACGCACTTGCATGAATCTCTCCGTTAACAATTTTGATATTTAGGTCAAAAATTGGGATTTCTGTGTTTGTAACGATTGTCTTGTTAAGAGTAGACTCTTGTGGACAAATTTCATTTTTATACTTTTCAAAAACAGGATTGTCGATAGTAAGAATATCATCGAGGTACCTAGAAGTACCAATGAAACATTTCAAATCATCATCTTTTTTTTTATTTATTTATTTTATTTTATTATTTTTTTTTTTTTTTTTTTTTTTTGCTTTTGAAGATTTTGTATAAATTCTTTTTCAAACGTGTAAAAAATCTGCAAGATAAGGACAACAATTAGTACCCATTGGGATCCCTACAACCTGCTCGTAGATATTCTCACCAATTCTAACATGACAGTTGTCCAAGAGGAAGGACAAGGCAATATACATGTCATGATTTGTATTCTGTAGTGGAAAATAACCCCTTTGATTCAGATTTACTAATATAAGATGTCCCCTCTCGATCAAAACACAATTTTATGAGTTTGGGCAATACATAATTAATTTTGCCGTGAGGAAGCGTAGTGTACATGTACATATAAGAAAAGTCGTATGAAGAAATTGTATTGGCTTGGAAATTTCTAGATTTCATTTTGTCAATCACACCATATTAATTTATTATAGAAATATAGAAGTTTACATTATTCCTGTTTAGAACAGTTTCTTAACATTTTGCCACGTGTAATTGTTTCTTTCGAGAGCTAACGTCAGATTTCTAGACAAAATTGTATTTGAGCAGTTGCTGAAAATAATATTGTACCAAACTTTGTAAGGGACTTGGGCAGTTTTGGTAAGCAGTATGTTGTAGGAAGATTCAATTTATAAATAATGATATTAATTGAAGGAAGATATTTCTCTGTTACATGTATGTTGGCTCAAATTGTTAGGGACACTTTCATTGCTTTTGATATAACTATTTGTAGACGAATAATTGATACTAAAGTTGATTTGTAGTTACTTAAGTTGATATGTAGTTACGTTTTCAAATGATTATGGTGTTCTTGGCTGCTTTGCCTGCAGGAACGAAGACATATTTCCATTCTGCTACGTCTTTTGATACATTTTTGGATATAACAATTTTCATACTTTTTGGCCATATTACATTGTTTAGACTTAGGATCACTGACGAGGGTTGAGTACCCGAAACGTGCATGTCTGGTCCATGCTGTAAATTTATCGGATTTTAAATGATGCTATTGAATTTAAAGACGTTTAACTTTTATATAAATTACGTAGCTTGGTTTTGAAATATCTTTAAGATTTAGAACTTGGATTTTCAATAGATGAGGATTTTTGTGAAAGTTATCTATTTGAATATCATTAGTCAAGTGTCAAAACAATGCGAAACATTGTGAACATTATTATTGAGATTAACAGTCTTCCAGCAGAGATTTATATGGTACGTTACTTTTTGGCACCAATGGTCACCCATATGACAAATGTGACTACTTCAATATCAAACTAAATTACAATGTTTTTCATTCTTAAGTAGCGTCATTCCTAATTTTGCCTCCTGACACAATGCTGTATTTATATTGCAACTATTTCATAATATTATATAAGTATGTCATATATATTTTATAAAAAAAACGCATCGAATGGATATTGCTTATAATTTCCTGAACACTTACATTGAAATCTTCATATCAAAAGTTAAGCGTCTTCAAATTCAATAGCATCGTTTATCAATTAACAGAAAAATTTACAGCATGGACCAGACATGTACGTTTTTGGGTACTTAACACTCGTCAGTGATCCACACTGAATCACTCAATACAGGTTTTTTGTTTATAATTTTCACTCCATAAGTTTATATGCATACGATAGCATTTGAATATAACCTAAAACTATGATAACTTTTAGATGAAAAAAAAAGAATTATAAAATCTTCGTTGTTTTTTCGCTTTGTCTTTATCACCTTCCTTTTTTGTAAAACGATGTTGAAGGACCTGTGTACTTCAGTACGTTTGGTCAACATGTTTGTCCTTGGGATAGGTTGATTTTCGTGTGCAAACGAGAGGCTCGACGTTACTCTTAATATTATTGAAGACAACCACCTCGGTGATGAGAAAAGAGAGGGTAGACATTTTGAATCCTGGCAATTAATGAGAAAATGGTACCTTTATAAGGTCACTGAGCACAATTTTTGAAGTACAGATTTTACAGGGTAGGGATACTCTAAGTGCCATATCTACTGAGGTTTTAGACACATTCCAATGTGTGACGCCTCAAAATGTTCATAACAGCCTATACAATAGATTAAACTCAACAAAATATAGTTGTGCAAAATAGGTAGTCCGTAACTGGCTTGTAAATATGAAAATTAGGATTAAAAGTGCCATTTTACTGCTCTTACTAAAAAGGTTAAAGATACACTCAAGAAACTTTCTCTAGCCTCTGTCCATCCTTATATCAAAGAAAACAATTAATCAAACAAATAATTATCTGAAATAACCGCGTTATTGCTAATACAAATGAAAAGAAAAAAGTGCAATCGCTGCATATTTGCACAATTTGAGACGAAAATAAAAGAATGGGGGTAGGGAAAAGAAAAGTTACATATCTCCTGAAGTTTTAGACCTCTCTCCTTGGTTGACCCCTCAAATTGTTTGTAACGGCATAAACAATGGTTTAAAATCTTTAAAATCAACAAAATATCGATGTGCAAAATAGGTAGTCCGTTACTGGCTTGTAAATTTGAAAATTTGGATTAAAAGTGCAATTGTTCTGCTCTTACTAAAGAGGTTATAGATACACTCAGGAAACTTTCTTGAGCTTCTAACCTCCCTAATATCAAAATCAAACAGATATATACCTAAAACAACCCCCTTATTGCTGCAACAAATGAAAAGAAAAAGTACAATCGCTGCATATTTGCACAATTTGAGAAAACATAAAAGAAAGGGGGGGGGGGAGTTATGTATCTCAAAAAGTATTATGCCTATAACATTAATTAGAGTACCAATATCTTTGTGACATCGTATACCATTGATCTAAATCCAGAAAACACATAATACAATGTATACACAATACGTATCCCGTAATTTGGGAAAAGAGAAGAAAGAAAAAATTAACTTCCAGCATTTTATTATACAGGAAATAAGAAATAATGTAATAAAGTATTTATTTGTTTGGTTTTTTTTTTTGAATGAACAAGATACCTTTTATTCAAAAGGGATGAACATGACCTTTGAGAGGCTATCAAAGCCTTCTGATATTTGTAAAGTATGAAGATCTACTATGCATATATCAGCGTTTATTTGGGGACGAATATTCTGAATTACTGTAATGACACTTACAAAATGAAATAAATAACACATATATAACTTCTGCACAAGAACATAACTCTGAATGACATTTTGCTCAATTACAACGGATTGTGTACTTGTGTGTAAAAGGGTATTTGGAAACCTCCGCTAAAAGTAGGTTTTCTAGAGAACAAATTCAAACTTCATCAAACCAGGGATATTCTCTTTAATCGCAAAATATAAACTGACTAGTGCATTTGTAAGTGCAGAAAAAGGATCTGAGACGGCGAAGCTGAATTGATGGACGACTTGTTGGTGATTGCTCAACGACATGGTTTTACTGTGATGACGTCAGTTGTCCGCAGTCCTTTTACAATACTTATTCTAAATATTCCTCTTCAGCAGTTGAATTAGTTTACATGATACACACCAAACATGCCTCTTTTAGCGATAATGTGAATGGTAATTAAAAGCGTTGTTTAGCGAATACCTGCCTTGATTCATATTCAGTAGAGACGTTTTTCTCCATACAGTGGTGAAATATCCATGATTGTACGCACTGACAAAACAAAGGAGGGGATCTCCAACAACACCAGGTTGTAGCACCCACAGCAAAACCCCAAAACACTCAATGCAAAAACACAAAGCAGACAAGCATGGAAAGAGACGCATAAGGGACAAGGAACGTCAACGCACAACACAGAAACATCAAACACAAAGGACTACACATAAACCAACGAGACCAATGGGCAACTGGTGCCGACGGAAATAGCAGAAGGTGTGGTTATCCTGGATTACGTGCGCACAACCCTCCCACTTTTCCGATAACCCAGAGGTCTCGAAGAACGTACAATTGTGGTGTAAAACAACCTCCTCACTGTCAGATGACCACACGCAAACAAGACCGCAAAACGCAGGGGCCCAAACAACACAGATGAATATGTAAATGGATATAAAAAGAGGGCGTATGTAATACAATCCGTGCTCTGCCGCCGCGAGCTCATGTATGTTATCACCCGAGGAGTCAGCCTGACATTCAGAGAGGACAGGTGGTCGGGGCCCTGTCTTCTCTAAAGATGTTTGGACAGGGCCCGTCATGGAGTCCCGTCGTCACAGTCAGTCAGAGTGCAAGTTTTAAGAATGCGCTTGTACAAGACTGTAGATTGGTCAAGTACCAAGCCTAGTGCCCGTCTGGTGACATTAGGATCATATCCACGGTATAAAAGGCGTTTGATGATTCTGACGAATTTTCGAAAGTGATGTTGTCTATCTTTGATCCTTCGTATCTTGTTAATAATGTCACCATAAAATGCAGGTTGTGAAATACCCAAAGTAATATACTCTGTTGCCTGTATTGGTCCGAATTTCAGAAGAAGTTTACGATAATTTTGTTGCATAAGTCCTGTTCATGAGGTGATATTATCATACACCAACGTGACTGTTAAACGTCTTCAAATTCATTAGCATTATTCAAAAGCTAATAAATGCACAGCATGGACCAGACATGCACGTTAAGGGTATTTAACCCTCGTCAGTTATCCTTTATCTAAACAATGAAATATGACCAAAATTTGTGAAAATTATATGTATACCGAAAGACATAGCAAGATGGCTGGGATATGATGCTACTGGACACAGGTTTTAGAAATTTAAGAAATTTTTGTTAACAGAAATTTTCGAACAACAAATACTGGTTTGGAGAAGAAGTAACTGCGTTTAAAATACAACCCGATGGCAAGAATTCATCCATATCTTAGAGAAGATATGTCTCTTCTTTCATTTCATAAAAATGGATAGGTGGTTTAAAACTAAATATCATATCATATCTTAACATGCTATGGTTTACTTGTCCTAAATACTCTCCTGCAGTTGAATTCATTTCAACAGAGTGTTACATGGCACACATCAAATATGCCTCTTTAAGCGACAATTTGAATGGTACGGTAATTGAAACCGTTGCTTAGCGAATACCTGCCTTGATTCATACTACGTTTATACAACTTCTTGACCATGTTTACCAGTATAACATTAAAACAGACACATCGTTGTCGTTGTCCGACGATGTATGTAATTATTAGACATTTTTCATCGTGACGAACTTCGCACTTCGAACTTCGTACTTCGCACTTCGAACATTGAAGAAAATGTGGCGTAGCTGCCGTTTGCGTATAAATTCATAAGCGGAGTCACCTACATTTTGAGTAGTATTCTCAATGGAATGGTATATTGGACTTCCTGTACAACTGGCGCGCTTTTTTCGGCAACCAACTTATGAAATGAAACTTTTTTTTCGGCAACCAACTTATGAAAAAAACTTATGAAACAGATTAATGTACGAAGTTCGAAGCGCGAAGTGCAAAGTTCGTCACGGTGAAAAAAGTCTATAAGTAAACATAACATTCGGCATGAAGTACTAGTACTACTAACGAGGATTCAGATATCAGAAACATGTGTCTAGTACAATAAAATCGGTACTATTTATTTCAATATTTACAATGTTATTATTAGTGTACCATATACCACCAATATCTTCCATATCTCTCACTGTGATTGTCAGAAAATGTACAGTTTTTCAATGTCATCCATTGATAAACCTCGCTTTTGTGTATATCAACGTTTATCCCGCCTCTGGCAAATTTCTTGCAATCTGAATGGTCGAGAAGAACCAAATATTATGTTGTATTATTTTACTAACAGGATATTATTTTAATATCATGCTTCTACTAAGACGATTTATGCTTTTGACGTCACTAAAATGCTTTAAAACATGTTGACGTAACATACACAAACCAAAAGCCATCAGCGGGATAAATTCGTTATACAGTGTTTTACAGGGGAGATACAAAAATATATTGGGTCGATGAAAAAAGTTGTATTGGGCTCGGCTTCGCCTCGCCAAATATAACTTTTTTCATCGACCCAATATATTTCTGTATCCCCCTGTAAAATACTGTATAACTAATAATATCAGTGGATGATCTTTTGAAGTATGATATAATATGATATTCATTTTAAAAACCCATCAACTTCATGAAATTAACAAGAGACGTATCTTCTCGAAGATATGGATGAATTCTGGCCATCAGGTTGTATTTAAAACGCAGTCACTTCTTCTCCATACCAGTTTACGTATAAATCAGTCCTGTCGGTGTATGATAATATCACCCAATGAACAATACTTATACAACAACCTTTGTCGATGCGTACAATCAGGGATAATTCACCACAGTATGGAGAAAATGTCTCTTCTGAATATGAATCATTGGGCAAGTATCCACTTAACAACGCTTTTAATTACCATTCATTTGAATGTACATATTTGGTGTGTGCCATGTAACACTCTCGTGAAATGGATTCAACTGCTGTGGATGAATAATTAGAACAAGTTTTGTAAAAGCATTGGGGGACAGTAGTTCAGAATCGTTGTTCCCAAATAAACGCTGATATTCGCACAGTAGAACTTCATACGTTACAAATATCGGAAGGCTTTGAAAGTCTCTCAAAGGTCATGTTCATCCCTTTTGAATAAAAGGTAATATCTGAGGAAGTTCTAAGGTCGATATGGATAACGTACTCGCCATACACTATGATGTCCATATCTCCAGAATGGTTGATGATCTTCTGTCAGGTCTTCCAGCAAATTGTCGGAATTCCAATGGGGACCAATTGTGCCCCACTCCTTGCCGACATTTTCCTTTCCTCGTATGAAGCTGAATTCATTCAATCTCTGGTCTCTGAAGGGAAAGATACTAAGCTTCTGACTTCAACTTACAGATACATAGACGATGTGTTGTCCATCAATAATCCAAAATTCGCGGATTACCTGAGCAGTATCTATCATTCAGAGCTTGAAGTCAAAGAAACTACAGAGACAAATAATTCAGCGTCCTATTTGGACATAATGTTGTCCTACGACACTGATGGTCGCATGAACACCTCACTCTATGACAAACGTGACGACTTCAATTTCAGCATTACAAAATTTCCTTTTCTGAGTAGCAACATCCCTTCATCGCCTGCTTATGGCACGTTCATTTCTCAGTTGATACGCTATGCCAGAGCAAGTACCAAATATACGGATTTTGTTCTGAGAGCTAGGCGTCTTTCAGATAAGCTTCTCAGTCAGGGATATGTTTGTGACCGACTAACATCGTCACTGAGGAAGTTCTACGGTCGATATGGGAAACTCGTCATACACTATAATGTCCCACTCTCCAGAATGGTGGATGATATTCTGTCATAGACCATTTGAACTATCCAAACAAAGATTGTAATCTATATCTTCCGAAATGGAAGTTACCGGATGTGACAGTTCTAGCGAATTGAAGCGACGGGTGTTGCATGCAAGCAGGAGATGCTTACTCTTCCTGGGCAATTGGTCTCACTCCCATATCGGGAGTTCGCTTCTTTTCATATGGTGGAGTTTTTGTTTGTTTGCTTTGATTCCTGTTTTATCCTGATTTTGTTTGCCTTTGGTTTCTGATTTTCTGAATTATCGTTTTTGTGCTGTATACAGAGATATGATCATTATCCATATTTGTCATAGATCATTCGAACCATCCAACGAAAGATTGTACTCTATGTCTTCCGAAATGGAAGTAACCGGATGTGACGGTTCTACCGAAAATCCTTTTGGTTTTCTCAAATTGTGCAATATACAGCGATATATATAAAACTTTAGGAGATATGTAACATTTCTTTTCCCTACTCCCTTTCTTTTATTTTCTTCTCAAATTGTGCAAATAGGCAGTGATTAAACTTTTTCTTTTTCATTTGTTGCAGCAATAAGGAAGTTGTTTCAGGCATATATTTGTTAAATTGTGTGTTTTCTAAGGGAGGATAGAGGCTCGAGAATGTTCCTTGAGTGTATCTATAACCTCTTTAGTTAGAGCAGTAAATTGGCACTTTTAATACTAATTTACAAGCCAGTTACGGACTACTTATTTTGCAAAACTATACATTTGTATTTTGTTGATTTTAATCTATTGTTTAGGCCCTTACAAACATTTTGAGGGGTCATACATTAAAATTGGTTTAACACCTCCGAAGATATGTCACTTAGAGAATCCCTACCCCCTAAAATTTGTACTTCAAAAATTGTGCTGAGTTACCTTATAAAGGTCCTCTTTAACTCATTTGTGTCACATTTATGCCCTTTGCCGTGTGGAGCTCGTAAAAAAGTTCCCCGCGAATGGTTTGACAGTACGTGTTTTGAATATTTTTCCTTGACTTGGTCATCATGGCACTTTCTATATAGATATAACCTCAGACGGTGTATGCATTTTGTATATTGTGATCATTTCCAAAGTTCCCCGGGAGGGCTTTGACAGTATGTGTTTTGAATATTCTTTCCCTGACATGGTCGCCATAACACTGTTTATATAGATATAACCTCAGACAGTGCATGTATTTCATATATTGTGATCATTTTCGTGCATGAGCATCGGCGGCGGGTGCGGCTAGCCAACAGAGGATGCTTACCCTCCTGGGCACCAAACGTCTAAGGTTCCGTCGATGTTCAGTTTGGTGCTCTATTGTGAGTGTTGTTGAGATTGTCGTCAGGATCTTCTTTAACTCATTCAAAAGATAGGTTCCAATTTCAATAAAATTTGCATTTTTGTTGTTATTTATTGTTCCTAATTATAGGCTAGACTGTCATGTATGTTTGACAAAAATACTTCTCTCTAAATTAGGGCTGATAGGAGGAAAAACATTATGATTTTTAGTTCAGAACATTTCTCCTGAAAGAATAAGCCCTAGACAAAAATCATGATAATCTAACATTTCTTTAAAAATGTATGTATGAAATACTATCTATAAATCATGGATGTGAGATTTTTACAATTTGATCAATTAATTGGGGATATCTCCAGAGTCACTTTGTATGTTTTTGTTTTACCTATGTTTCACATGATTTCTGAATAGTTACCTCTCATATTTTTGTAAAATCACAGAATTTTGTCAATTTTTGTAAATCGCATTCAAGATTACCTTGACAGTTGGTCTTGTGACCTTGAAAATTTTGAAGGCGATGTTTTAATTAATACTAGTAGTGTTCTGTTATATGCACTGAAGAAAATTGCTTAAGAATATATAAGGGACAGCTAAAAACCAGGGGTGTAATAAAAGCATATCAGATCCCTCTTTCTTCTTCAGTTTTGCTTGTATCCCATGAGACAGCCTATGTGAGAAACATAAGTTGCCTCAAAGGCTACATCATCCAATCATTTACCGTCATCTACCAATCAGCTGTTCCTAACGACCAATCAGATATATCGTAATAAAGACGTGTGCTGCTTTTGAGATTACTTCCGGTAACTGTCATTGAAATGTTGACGAAGCTTGAGTTTGACGTCAGAGTGTTATCATGTGATTTTGTAGACGTGAGACAAACTATTGTGATTTTCCAATTATCAGTAAAAAAAAAAAGCACGATTATTGTCTAGTCCACCACTGTTCTACCGGTTTGCATTTTGTCTCGACGATGCGTAGTAACCGTTGTCAATGAATAAAGACAAGATCGTAGCTACTTAGAAATGAAGAAGAAATACACCCGTGACGGAAATTTTTATCTTTTCCCTAGTTCCGCTACGCTCCACGAGGGAAGAAATGAAATTTCGTCACTCGTGTAAATTTTTATGTCTCACTCAGTAGATCGTGATAGAACCTATTATTCCAGAATGATAAGTTACATTCTACATTGTTATTGAATGTCTGTAGTCATTACCAAACAAGACATACTTATCTGATCTGTACATCAAAATGTACATCGAGAAAATCGTTGAATTTGACAAGTTTCCATGGAGCTGTTGCGACGGGTGTTGAATGCAATCAGGAGAAGCTGACTCTCCCCGGGCACCTGGTCTCACTTCAGAGTGTTGTCCATTCTGGGGTTCTCGACTTTGAGCCTGAATAACTGTTAGGTACTTCTTTGATGTTTATGTTTACCTGTAAATTAGTCTATCTGTAATAATACTGAACAGAATGCCATGTTTATACCCTTTTGAATAAAATTGTGAAGAGGTTCCCTCTCAAATTTTAACGTTTTCTTAAAGATAAAGGATTATTCTTGAAAGATTATAGGCCGTAGAAATCAAGTTAAGCTGACATTTCAAAATTTTTGTCATTACAATTGAGCATAATCATGTAAAATTAGAAGCTTTTTCGGTCTAAAATAGGGTCTCTTCAAAACAGGTTCTTGCCTACATTTTGGACATATTGATAGAAGAAAAGCAGGCGGAAGCATACTTCATGTGTAGTATTAATAATATGAAAGGAAGTTTCAGTTGACTACAATATCTGTTACCATGGAAACAAACCTTGTGAAGATACGTAAAATTTCAAACATGGTTTCAATGGCAAATATTTGTCTTAGTACATGATATACACCTCTAATATTGAAAATACAAAGTACAAATTAAAGTATTATTTTCATAACATGCCTTTCATTGGAGTAAAAATATTGTTGAAAGGTTCCTTGATTAATTAGCGTCACATATATTTTCAATAGGAATTTTCATGGTCGAAACTGACGTCATTAGAAAGTAAGAAAATATTTTCCATAAAGGTACTTGTACTTGTACTTTTATCCTTTTTGTCATTTTGATTTTCAAATTGAAATTAAGAACATGCCAGCTAATATCCATGGTTTATTCCCGGAACGTCGAAAATATCTTAATGACTCTTGCAAGTCTTAATTGGGTGCGAAATGGGTCTTCTAAGGGGTGAATGTGAAGACGTTTAACGTTTGTACTACTTGGTGAGTGTCACTGCTGGTGTCCCCGAGGGCACATGTAGCCAAGTTCGATCAACTATGCTTGATCGTCTGTTTCTTCAACGCATTGAAATTCTCTGTTACAAAATTTCGTGAAAATTCTAAAACATGGGTCCTGTAGCATCATATCCCACCCATTCTGCTACGTCTTTCGGTACATTTTAAACATAATAATTAGGTCTTCCGACTTCCGTCGGAAGACCTATTGTTTTCGTAACCGTGGAAAATTGGATCAGCGATTTCTCAAGAACCCTGTAAGCTAGGACAATGAAAGTTCTCCAACGTTACGTTTGGAGTAAAAGCTAGATTGGTCTTTTTTGTTTTTGGTCTCTGTTATTTTTTTATCATGTTTTTTAGTAGATTCAAATATTTGACGGGAGCGTCGAATTACTCAAAAGGACCGAAAATTTCATGTTTTGCTATTTGTAAGCTTAAATATCTCGTATTTTGCTATCTACAATTTCCATTCTTTTTGAAAGTCGACAGCCATGCAAGATATGAAATGCTAGATGCACACTGTAACGATTTATTACGATGACGTCCTTCACCGTCCTTCATATTTCCAAATTCAGAAGTTCATAGGAGGAAGACACTTTTTTGCTTATAAAAGTAAACAAAAATTAAGCTTATGAAGTTTCCTAAAAATTTCAATCTTATTATTTTTTATCCATATATCTGTCTTATTTAGTCTTTCTGATTTTTTCCTATCTCTTACTGTTGAAAAGATATGAGCATCGAAATTTTGAGTTGGGTATTTCGATACACTTTCACGCCAACAGATCGGGCGCACACTAAAATTGGTAGTCCGAGTCCGACTCGAGAAAAGCAGTGTTGAGATTTTCAAATTCTGATTTCACGGCAATGATGAATATGCATTTCATAAATACATTTCGATATACACAATTTGATTTTAAAACAGTTGATTAATTTAGAAGAGATCAGCTACAAACCAGAATTTACACACAAAAAGTGGTAGTTTGATTCCGATTTCTAACCTACAAACCTGTTTCTAAACTTCAATAACTATATTTTGAACATCAAGTTTAATTTCTAATTCTAGCAAACGTTCGAACATAATTTTCGGTTGGTTTATTTACAAATTGATGAACAATTTCTCCAACATTCTTCCCTTCCCTCGTTTTTCGAAAACAGTTCTGTTTATATTGAACGATGTCGCCATGATGGAAATTCAAAATAAACTTTGAAAAAAGGGAAGGGGGGGGGGGGTCCAAATTTGAACCTGCACAGCGAGAACCTCATGGTATTTATATATATATATTGAACGTAACTTGTTATTACCATTTCTCTTCTCAAGAAAATTGGTTCTACAGCTACGAGCTCGACTTTTTTATGGGGGAAGGGGGCAGGAAGAATTTGCAAAAAAAAATCCCGGCTCTGAAAAATGCTGAAAAAAATATTCCGGCCCAAAGGGCCGGCAATTTTTTTTTCCCGGACCATGCAAAAGTAAGGATACATTGCATGATATGGAAATTTTTGATGGCCCTTTGTGCCAGACAATTTAAAGTAAAAAAATTAATTAATATAAATACAAACTGTTCACATAGCTGTATCTACCAGAGACCTAATACGCATAGGCACAAAAATCTAGAAAAGGTTCTATTTAAACATCATACAATCTGTCTGAAATTCGCTAATTGCAAAGAGACATCTGAAGGAACGGTTATTAACTCATACTCTGTAACAGCGGGGAGTTTAACTTACACAGACATTCACAACATTTGACAATTTGTTTAAATCCGGCCCGAAGAACCGGCGAAAATTTTTCTCCGACTCTGGTAATGGCTGAAAAAAATGGCCTGCTCAGAAAATTGCTGAAAAAATTTTACCGGCTGGCAATAGAATTCCTGCCCCCCCCCCCCCCCCCCCCCCCCAAATCAAATGGTTGCTCACCAACAATTATCGGTTTGAAAATTTAATGTTACTGCTATTTGAAAACTTAAATATATAATATAAATACATGTAATGTGACGTCCTTCATATTTCCAAACCAAAAATTGTATAGGAGGAAGACACTCTTGTTGCAACCGCAACAAGAAACCTTTCTAGTTTTCAGACTTTTTGGCCATATTACATCACTGACGAGGGTTAACTATACCCGAAGCGTGCATGTCTAGTCCATGCTTCAAAATTAGCTGGTCTTGAATGATGCTATTGAATGTAAAGACGTTTAACATTATTAACCATTAATGCATGTTACCTTGTTTTACCTGTATTAAATCTGGTAAAAATGCTGAAGATTATTTAAAAGATGTAAACAGAATATTTTCAAACGATAAATATCAAAAGCAAACCACCAAACATTTTAAAGGATATCTTTCTAATTAAGGCAAGTATGCATTAATATATATAACTTTCCTTGATAAACAAATCAAATATCAGCACATGAGTAAGCCAAATGGCTTTCGAGGAGCCATATTCCCTGTCGTTCCCTTTGACGCCATGGGCGACGTTTAATGTCAAATGTGTTTAGCAAGGTCTTGTTTAGAGGGGTTGTGGTGTTCGGGATCAGAATTATCATGAACAAGGTCACCAGATTACTTGATATCATATGAAATTGGTAATGGAAATAAAGAAAGCGAATAAAGTGCATTTGTCAAACACTGATCGAAGAACTACATGTAGCGTATTGAGTCTTTGCGGAGAAAAGAGTTATTTCCCCTTATAGACGGTATCTGGCGTAAAACCATTGTGACGTCATGAAAATGGTATGGTAACGTCGACTTCACACCGTCATTTCCCAGATTTTTACGACTGTTTCCATAGAATTTGATGACGTCACAATCAGTCTACGTCAGATACCGTCTCAAATGGGAAGTAACTCTGGTTTTCGAAAATAGCGAATAACGCATAGACTTTCCCTTTATAATGATTAACATCACTCCCATATCCAGAGTTCGCTTCTTTTCATATGGTGGAGGTTTTTGTTTGTTTGCTTTGGTTCCTGTTTTATCTTTTATGGATTCTACTTGCCCCCGTTTCGTCTCTTCGAATTCAAGCGCCATGTTGTAAGTTTACACTCATGCGTCAGGTCAAACACATGACACCGCGAGGTTGTTTCCATAACAACGTCCATTCACATAGGTCGAGGTGTCACGTATTTGACCTGACGCATGAGTGTAAACTTACAACGTGGCGCTTGAAATCGAAGAGATGAAGCGGGGACAAGTAGAATCCCGGCCGTATCATTGATATTAAAGCTTAACAAGGTAAAATATGATTGTCCATCATTTAGTTTTATTTTATTCGAGTGAGACACAGTCAATAATCCCCTGGAAAATTTGCAGATTCGTGCCGGCCATATCCTAACTTTGGGTCCGGGTTAGTTCAATGTAGATTCCTGCGGCCAACAGACCCCTACCAACCAAATATCCAAGTGTCGTTGGCCGTTTCTGCGGCTATATGAATACCGAAAGACTCAAGATCAGATTTGTAGTTGTCAAGTATTTCAGATGCAGATATATTTGTGTATGTAAGTTTGTATGTTGGATTTCCTGGTGCTTAATGTATTCTAGTTCCTCTCTTAGAGACTTAAAATAGTATGACTTGCAAACGAAAGTAAAATTATTTGCCGTTTTGTCAGCAGGAACAATGATATATTTTTCATGGAGGTCAGAAAGTTCTAGTCTTGGAAAGTACTTTAAGCATTTTCAATCCCTCATCCATCTTTGTTTACTGGTATCTAAAAGGTAAAGGTAGTGTTTATAGTTTCGTTCGCCTGAGCCTCATGCGACTTCTACCTCCCTGGCGAGACCTGTACAATCCAGTGCATTCTCAACTCCCTTGGGAGTATACAAGCAGAGCTGCCGTTTAGGCGCTAATGCTTTTCATTCACATTACAAGCTCGTCTCATGTGCCATGTGCCCGGTTTACTCCTGGGTTGAGAGAGTGCAACGTAGTGTAAAGAAACTTGCCCAAGGTTACAATGGTTTGCAATGATCGGCGACGGTGAGACTTGAACCCACGACCATCTTGATCAATGAGCAAATCAAGGCTGCTTCGACAAATAAATATCATTTTCATAAGCTGCGCATAAAGTTGTACTTCTTTTTTTTTTCAAATTTTCGATCAAAATGAAATAATAACATGTCATCCTTTTCGTTTGTCTTTTAATTTTGTATGACCATTTCGCAACTTACACAAGCTGCACAGCACAATATGCATTAATTCATCTCCATATTACAGTCAGTCGATATGTTTTCGAAGTTTTCCTATGGGTGACCTAATAGGAAAGCGGCCCCGTTTATCCTCTCCTCTCCTCTCCTCTGACAACCCTTCCTCCAACAGTTAAGTCGGTCACACGAACATGAAGCAAATGCATTTTTCCTTGATACGAAATACATAGAAACACGTAGGTTGACTTAATCTGATAAGCAATCTCCAGAGTCCTGTTCAAGCACGGCGCTTTTTAAAACGGGCGCAGTTCTACTTAGTACAGTTTTAATATACCGGTGTTATAGAGTAGACTTTCCCCCCGGGTAGATCTTCCCCCCGGTAAATTGGCTCTAGAGTAGAATTTCCCCCCTGGGGGGAAATCCTGCTCTAGAGCAAGCTTTCCCCCTTCAGGTTTTTGGGGTAGAGTTTCCCCCTTAAGGGGGAAAGTCTACTCTAGAGTAAAATTTCCCCCCTAGTATTCCGAATCTTTTAATCCGGCAGATGTACACTGACCTTGGTCTTGGAGATATGACCCTTGTTCAAGGTAATGACACAACCCTGGTTTATTGACAGCAATTGTGTGAAATATCCAGATCCAGGATTAGCATTAAGTATGGAACGCCAAAGTGACATATAGTCGATTAGAGGCCTCTTCAATTAACGAGCGAGCTCTCTGATTGGGAAAGCTCTCTAATTTAATTTAAAATATAAACTCAATCAGAGTTATCATCTTCTGTAAAGACTGTAAGTTTGCGAAAGGAGCCCTTCTCAAAAGGACGTCAAGAAAACGTTAAATAGAAGGGGGAAATTCTACTCAGGGGGGGGAAGTCTACTCTTCAACTAGTTGTAGAGCAGAATTTCCCCCCGGAAAAATGGCTCTATAACAGATCTTCCCCCGGGGAAATTCTACTCTAGAGTAGACTTTCCCCCCGGGGGAAAGTCTACTCTGGAGTAGGCTTTCCGGGGGAAGATCTACTCTAGAGCCAATTTTCCGGGGGGAAGATCTACCCCGGGGGAAAGTCTGCTCTATAACACCGGTATTCAAATATCACATGAATCACGTTACACATATGATGCGAGTCTTATAGTATCTAAGAAGGACCAAAAAGGATGCTTATAGCTTTAATTTCTCCTCATATTATTATAATAAAAACTTGAAGCTCCAATTTCTCTCTCCGTATTATTTAAAAACAAAGAGGGAGTTTCGCTCCTTGGCCCCGATACGATAACCTGGAGAAAGAATGTGACCGAAAATGATATCAAGCTGAGCCACCATGAATATAATCTACAAAGAAATTAGATGTATACTATGGCCGTCCTAAGTCGAAACCGGTTTCCCAATGGTCTCGTTGGTTTATGTGTAGTCCTTTGTGTTTGATGTTTCTGTGTTATGTGTTGACGTTCCTTGTCGCTTTTGCGTCATTTCCATTGTTTGTCTGCTCTATGTTTTTGCATTGGGTGCTTTGGGGTTTTGCTGTGGGAGCTGTTGTAGATCCCTTCCTTTGATCCATAACTGAAAATTGCAATAGCCTGCCAAACACAATTTCTTATATTTACAAAATAAGTAATACAATCAACTTATACTATTCGTTTGAATATTTCTTAAACTAAATACAGAATTTCATACCAATCAGAAGGGAGTTAGATCTATAGCAGTGTTTACATGTGTGCGGCGCCGCCCAATTAATTTCATTAGCGCCACCTACAATGAATTCCATTTTACAAAAGCTTCTATGGAGATCCTTCAAATAATGCAAGTCAACTTAAAACACCCTGTAAAGAACCAGTGTGAATCCCCAGTGGAGTCTAGATCAGGATTTATAACTAGTTTCCATGTACTATGTATCTTTCGCTGACATAAGATTTGATTTTCACATGCAAACAGGAGACGCTTACTCTCCCGCGCACCTGGTTTGACTTCGGAATACTCTTCATCCAGGGATTCGCAAATGTTCTGACGGATATTGAATTCTTCTTGACTTTTTGGCTGAATAACTGATTGGTACTTCTTCGATGTTTATTTGAAGGGGACAAGAAATGGAATTTGTGTTATCCTAAACTAATTTTGTGTGTATCTTTTGATTAAAACTATGCTTGCAGATCGAAATAATGAAATGTCCATGGGTCCTCGTTAACTCTGTCGCGTACAAAGTACCTTCCTCAATATTTTGAGAATTTGGAATCTCCTCTTATTTAAATGTAAGAGACCTATTCGAAATTTCGTTCAAGATTAACTACAACAAAGTTACATCATATCCTAAAATACTTGAGACATGCCCTGCTTCTTGAGAATGTGCAACGTTTGCTTGTGGGTGCTGCAACCGAGTGTTGTTGGAGATCCCCTCCTTTCTTTTCAGTCGAAAGAACCATGTTTGGAAAGATATCTCAGTAAAAAGAGCCATATTGGACAGTTATCTCAGTAGAAAGAGTCATATTTGGACATATAAATCTTCTGTTGAAAGAGCTGTGTTTGGACAAATGTTTCAGTAGTAAAAGCCATGTTTGGACAGATATCTCAGTAACAAGAGCCATATTCGAACAGATGTAATTTCAGTAGTAAAAGTCATGTTTGAACAGATATTTCAGTAGAAAGGGTCATAATTGAACAGATATTTCAGTAGTAAAAGCAATGTTCAGACAGATAATTCAGTAGAAAGAGCCATGTTTGGACAAAAAAAATCAGTAATAAAAGCCACGCTCAACCAGATAACTCAGTGGCAAGATCCATATTAGACCAGATTTCTCAAGGATAGAAGCCAGGTTTGGCCATATATCTCAGTGACAAGAGCCAGGTTTGGACAGATTTGTCATTGTATAAGCCAGGTTTAGCCAGATACCTCAACAGTAAGAGTCACGTTTAGACTGATATCGAAGTTAGATCAGCAATTTTGGAGCAGCCAGATTTCGCCAGATATCTCCATGGTAAGAGCCAGGTTTTTAAAATATCTTATTGTCAGGTTTTACCAGATATATCAGTGGTAAGAGACAGATTAAGCCAGATATCTTTTTTGTAAACTTTTCCTGAATAGAAACCTATCATTTCCTCTCCTTTTTACACCATGTTTGTAGTACATGCACATTGAAAAGGTTAGAACATTACATTTTACATGTATTAAGAATCCAGCTCATCTGAAAACTTTAAGACATACTTTCCTGCTTTACTGGGTAAACAAAATACATGTAGCGAATTCAATATTCTTTTTGTGGGGGTGGGGGTTATATATTTTTGTCACTACCATTTTCTAAAGATATTGTCTCTCCTTACATGGAATAAAAAACAAACTCTTTCTTACTATAAACTAGTTTATTATTTTCAAACAACACATATCGTAAAAATAGAGCAATAATTATTTTTTTCACAGAAAACAATACTGCAGGAATTAACATAAATGATAAATAAAACGATATTGATCTTGAAAACCACCAAAAAAAAAAAAATACTGCACAACAAAAACCCCCTGAATTTTATGGATAATGAGTCATCTGTCATTTATTTCAAACAATTGACCCTTCCGATTGCGGGAAAATAATGCAAAATTTCGTGACATCACAATGCTTTTACCTCGGACAAACAAGCTTCGAACCTCGGTCAAACATCGAAATTGCATTGTGACGTCAGGGAATTTCTCAAATTTTTCACGCGTTCGGAAGGGTCAATTGAACAAACTCAGATCAGACGATTTCCCATTCAAATATTAAGATCCCTTTCCCTTCTCTTCCTATTTCTTCTAGGTTCAGGATGTTAACGAGGCTGTGTCTAATTAGAAAATAATGAACTTCTACCCAAGGTATTTTGACCAAATTGGGATCATATAATTGCAGTATCATAAAATTCAGTTTATGGGAAAGAAAATAGATGTTGACCGATCAGTGTTATCTAGGGGTCACCTCAAAGATAACGGCATCTTACATTATTATGAGACCATTTGGGGTTTTACAGCAAAATAATGATTTTTCTAAAATTTGTCGTATTTCTGTGCTAGAGATTTTAATCAAATTCATGTTATTTATTTGTTGTACTTCAAATATCATTTTAAGAGAAAGAAATTGGAAGTTTACCATCATCAAATTTTTCTAATTGTAGAAAGCCTCGTTAAATCTAGCTTCTGATTGGCTAGAGGCTGCTCAGAACTTATAAAACATCAATTCATGTATTATACACATACCATAAAATTTATGTTGAGAATGGTATTTAAAACTTAAAGTTTGTTTCTTCCAGTTGAAACTCCGCCTCTCCATTCTTCCTTTCTACTTTCCATCTCTAGATTCATTCCAAACAAATAGACCTAGCTTGTATATAATACAATTACTAACTTTTAACATAATAAGCAAACAGTCAATATAAATTTAAGTCTAACCTAATTCTGACCACTCCCCTTCTCCTTTTCCCATTCCATATTTACCTTCAAATTGACACAATGCATGAATAAGAGAAATATTTAATTTTAAGTCGCAATACTAAATACAGTAGCAGTATAAAGAAACTTATCTATAGAAAAACTACTTGGAAATGGCCAAAAAATATGTTTCAAATTGGAAACTCAAAATAGGTTAGGATTGATGAGCGAATTTATTTTTCAATAGCACCCTAAGAACCACCGCGTAAGATCGAAACATATGATGTTGTGACTCCTTACGGAGGTTTTTGATTGTTTTCTCTTCATTTAAGTGATACTGCACAACACTGATGAGACGTTGCAGAAGGGCAATGCCTAATAAGTAAGTCCATATCATTTACATATCTGAAGAATCTATAGTTTCTGCAAACACTCCAAGAATTTGTCAAAGGGAATGATTTTTCTGTCGTCAACAAATTATTGAAGTGTTTGCAGTTAACAAATTATTGAAGTGTTTGCAAAAACTATGAACTTTTCATATACCTGGACAATATGGATTGGTTTATTAGGCATTGCCCTACTGCAACCGCTCATCACTTTTATTAAGTTTAATTTAGAAAATGAAAAAATACCAAAAAAGTATGTAAGAAATCAGTCAACACCATACGATTCGATCCCACGCAGTGAGAACTATATGATGGTTCAGGGAATTCCCTGGGTTGCGCATCACCCAGAAGTCTTAAGAACTCAGTATATTAAATAATACATGTATACTATATGACTCATACATTGTAACATACAATACTTTATGATAAAATGGAATGTTCAAAACATAAGGCCATTAATTGAAAAACTGCGTAGTTATTACAATAATAGGCTGTATCTTGCGGTGTAAGTTGATTTTTCCCCCAAGATTCTTATTTTCTTCTTCTAAACTTGCTATTGCAAACAAGTGCGTTTGATATTTGATTACTGTGCATAAAGGTTGGCTTTTGGTTCTTTTTGTACATGTACATGTGCAATTCCCAACTTATCCCAATAAAACTTAAGGGTAAGTAATTCGAGTGTTTATTCTTAAGAGACAGAATTAGTTCAAATTTCCCATATGATGTGTGCAAAACATATTCTTTATATACATGTATGTCGAATTTTGGATTTGAGAAAATTCTACTTCCCAAAATAAAGACACTTTTAATTTTTCAAAAAATCGCTAAATTTTGACACACGCAAAAATTTTTGGTTAATTAACCTTGAATAAAGAAATCACCACCTCGAATGAAAGAAATTATGCCATCGGGTTTGCATTAATTGCTTTCAATCCTTGATTTGCACAATGTATTAAGTGCTCAAAAGGTTGGCTTCAAATTTTTACCTCATATCATATCGAATAAATCTAAATGAAAACTATGCATAATTATGTACTTGTAGATATACATGTATACATATGTATCACCTGAAATCATACCTGCATGTATCTCCCGAAAAACAGGAGATTGTCGTAATAATATTATCAAAACAGAAATTAACGATAAATATTATTGTACGTAAATATTATTCAAATTTTAGAGAAAGCAACTGAAAAACACAAACAAAAAAGGTAAGTATTTAGGGTATTAAAGCTCAACGATGTATCACAAATTCTAAAATTGTTACAATACATTTCACAGATATGAAAAATATTAAATTACGATAAATGTAAACGAGGGCATTTTCGAATGGGGGTAATTTTTGTGTTTTTCACAAATCAAGAGACTTCACAAAAAATTTCCCCCATGCGAAAAAATAACCCCGCTGCATTCTTACAAAGGTAGAGACTTAATATCACAGATATTTCCCCCAAGCGTAATGTCTTGATGTTATTCACCATTTTCAAAAACCAGAGTTACTTCCCATTTGAGACAGTATCTGACTGGTTATGACATCATCAAATTCTATGGAAACAGTCCTTAAAGTCTGGGAAATGACGGTATAAAATCAACGTTACCATACAATTTTCATGACGTCACAAACGTTTTACATCAGATACCGTCTGTAAGAGGAACCAGAAGTCTCTGACGAGACTGTAGCTCTCCTGGTTGTTTTTTCTTAAACATCAATTTCCTTTCTTTTTTTTTTTAAACCAAGACCATAGGGAGCAGGCGCTCTAACAAATTATAAGTAGCATGACAAAACTACATATCCATTATACTGCAACTATAATAGCACTCATATAATTCATAATATCCGAGATAAAGTATTTCTAAAAAGAATGTCATACCCATTTTCCAAGATCCTAGGGGCCAAGGACTGCTAGCTCAAATGAACTACCAATGACACATCAAGACTTGGATAAAGAATTAACTCCCCATCATAAATAGCTTTAAACGAGAAGAGAGCACAACTATATAGGAAAAATTACCACACCCATTTTCAAAGACCCTAGGGATATAAAGCTAAAACAAAATATCAGGTGCACATCTATACCACAGACCAATCATTGCAAAAAGAATTAATTCTACATCATTTATAGTGTCAGAGGAGTTGCAAGCACAAGATTACACTTACTTATATAGGAAAAATGACCACACCCATTTCTGAGACCCTAAGGGTCAGGGGCTAAAACATAAAAACAGGTGCACAACTAGACCAGAGACCCATAATATTGCAATAAGAATTTAGTCAGAGACATTGTGAGCACAAGATTACATACAGTTATATAGGAGAAAATGACCACACCCATTTCTATGACCCTGGGGGTCAGGGGCTCAAACAAAAAATCAGCACAACCAGACCACAGACCCATCACATTGCAGAAAGAATTAAGTCTCCATCATTTATAGTGTCAGAGGAGTTGCGAGCACAAGATTACATAGAGTTGTATAGGAGAAAATGACCACACCCATTTCTAAGACCCTGGGGGTCAGGGGCTCAAACAAAATATCAGGTGCACAACAAGATCACAGACCCATCATACTGCAAAAAGAATTAAGTCTTCATCATTTATATTGTCAGAGGAGTTGCGAGCACAGATTATATAGAGTTATATAGGAGAAAATGACCACACCCATTTCTAAGACCCTAGGGGTCAGGGGCTCAAACAAAATATCAGGTGCACAATGAGACTACAGACCCATCATATTGCAAAAAGAATTAAGTCTCCATCATTTATAAAGTCAGAGGAGTTGCGAACACAAGATTACATAGAGTTATATAGGAGAAAATGACCACACCCATTTCTAAGACCCTGGGGGTCAGGGGGCTCAAACAAAATATCAGGTGCACAACAATACCACAGACCCATCATATTGCAAAAAGATTTAAGTCTCCATCATTTATAGTGTCAGAGGAGTTGCAAACACAAGGTTACATAGAGTTATATAGGAGAAAATGACCACACCCATTTCTAAGACCCTAGGGGTCAGGGGCTCAAAAAAAATATCAGGTGCACAACTAGACTACAGACCCATCATATTGCAAAAAAGAATTAAGTCTCCATCATTTATAGTGTCAGAGGAGTTGTGAGCACAAGATTACATAGAGTTATATAGGAGAAAATGACCACACCCATTTCTAAGACCCTGGGGGTCAGGGGCTCAAACAAAATATCAGGTGCACAACAACACCACAGACCCATCATATTGCAAAAAAAATTAAGTCTCCATCATTTATAGTGTCAGAGGAGTTGTCCGGACAAGATTACATAGAATTTAATGACCACGCCCATTTTATAAGACCCTGGGGGTCAGGGACTGAAACTAAATGTCAGGTGCACAACTAGACCATGGACCAAGTAAAATGCAAAAAGAATTAACTTTCTATCTCTAACAGTGTCAGAGGAGTTGTCCGGACAAGATTACATAGAATTTAATGACCACGCCCATTTTCGAAGACCCTGGGGGTCAGGAAGTGAAACTAAATGTCAGGTGCACAACTAGACGATGGTCCAAGTAAAATGCAAAAAGAATTAACTTTCTATCTCTTACAGTTTCAGAGGAGTTGTCCGGACAAGAATTGTTTACGGACAGACGGACAGACAGACAGACGGACGGACGCCGGACAAAGGGTGATCGCATAAGCTCGACTGGTCTGAGACCAGTAGAGCTAAAAAACTCTGTTTTCCAAAAAAAAAAACTCAATAATCGCGAAATTTTCCCTCAGTGAAAATAACCATATTAACAGTAATTAGCCAAAGCCTGAAAAGAACTTCTTTATATTAACAGGTAATGTAAGTTGTTTCACTGCATGTACATGTACAATGTGGAATAATGAAGCTTTAGTTTGATGTTTATATATTCCTTTCCGTTTATATATAGATTATAAGTAATTGTTATAAATTTGTAACACAGCATGTCATAACAGAAACTGTATAGATTCTCTAACAATTCAACACCAGCAAGATTATATACATGTAAATATTATATACAGTTTACTCTCGTTTACTCAAACTCAGTTAACTCAAAGGGATAGGGCCACGAGACCCCTAAATCGGCCCTTGATTTTCTCTTAAAATAAATTTCATGAGGAATACTTGATATCTCTCATGAAAATACACAAATGTTTACCGCTTTTCATGAAAAGAATAATATCACCAAACAATGTGCCATTTAACTGTAATGACGTCATGAAGTGACGTCATTTTGACGTTATTGACAAAATATGGCGAAAATTGCTGGGAATTTTGTCTTTTGTCGTAGAATTCAATGTGGCCGCATGCGTTAACTAAGATAAAACGTTCATGACAAAAGGATATAATGATAATCTTTCAAATATAATTTTTCCATCGTAGTTAATGCATGCGGCCATTGCTAATTTAATAGAAATATTGAGTTTTTGCATCAATTTCGCCGAATATGACCTATTTTGATGTTTTCAAAGGGCTAAAAGGTGTTGATAAAAGCAATGTTTACAAAAAGTAGATTCATGATTCAGTAGAGAACGTTTCAAAATATCAAATAATAGTTAAAAATTCTATGAAGTACAATGTTCAAAATTTATCAAAATAAGGGCCAATATCGGGCTTCGTGGCCCTATCCCTTTCCGCATAACTCGAAGTGTTTTAAAAGTCACAATTCTCTTCCATTGGTTTCTATGCATTTTTACTCCTGATAACTTAAATTTGGATAACTTGAACTTTTCATTAGTCGAATGAATTTTTAAGTCCCATAACTCATTTTACATCAATTTGACGATTCACCTCGATAAGTCGTACCATAAATAAATCTAAATTCTGAAACAGAATTCACTGAATCATAAGAAGATCAGTGGACGGATAACTGATACTTTCTGCCTGTGGAGTTGCATATACATACATGTACATTAAAGGTAGCTTGACTGTAAAAGTAGACAACACAAACGTTTGTGAACGGTGATAGAGAAAGGGCAATAAATCTTATTAAAATTGATTGCTGGTCATGTTCTCAGTAAGTCGAACTCCTGACAAGTTGCCCTATTACTGATGGTCCCTTGAAGTTCGACTGTCCGAGAGTAGACAGTATATTCAATACAATGAATTGGGCATAGACTAAATGTGTGAATTTAAAACGATCATGTAAATCAATGTTAAGTCAAACATAAAGAAAATCACCTGAGCAGAAATGAATGACTTCAAAATTCATAGTAATAAATATATTTTACTGACTAAGCTTTTCAAGGAAAAATTATGTCATAAATTAGACCCTAATCATGTGCCTTGACAGCTCAAAATTTGAATGGAATATTTCCTCGCACATTTCACATGGTTATCAAAATTTTATAATATTTTTAATACAATAATTTTTCAACAAATTTAGGAGTTAGTGTATCTTATCCTATATGAAATGTTGTATACATGTACATGTATAATTGTATATTGTCTGATAAAGTTTAACATACATTTGCATGTATTATGATTGTGCAGAAAAATGAAGATTTTGAGCTCTTTTTACATACATACAATGCACCAATTTGTAATCTGATCACCGTGTTTCTTAAGTAAATAAAGTATTTGATTCTGTACACAAAAAAGAAAAGTACAAGGTAAGAATATTGACTATGCTTCAAATTGTATACTAAATTCTAATATTTCCCATATATATTTTCTACTCTCTAGATTTTGAAGTAATTATGCTCTAAAACAAAGAATGCTTCGAGCTATTGATATTGAATAAAAAATCTAATGTGTATGCTACTTCTATCAGACCTGCCTTCTTATTTCTTTTCAAAAGCTCAAGATAGTGTAATTTAGAAAAGTACAGCCTAATACATGTACAACAAAAATTGACTGTAACTTTGATGAAAACAAAGACTCTTCCACTCTTTGACATTGTTACAAATCTAAATCATTTACTTTTTTTTAATTTGATTGCACTTGGGCACATCAGAGGTAGCGGACCTGTCCTTTATCGACCAGCGGACTCCCAAATAGTGTAAATCATTGTGTAAATCATTAATTGTGTAAATAATTTACACAATTGCATATACGATAATCGAACTCTCAATGTTCAAATAATTTATGTATGCTAGTCTTTTTGTTTATTAGAGATATTTTTAAAGAGTCCTTCTGCTTGGAAATATGTTGAGAGACAGTGTAAAATTGAGCGGCAGAGACATATAGCGTAGATGTAGGTGAAAAATTGTAAAAATCAAGCCAAAATCGTAAAAATAGGCAGGTCTATTCTACAGATATTGATCTCTTTCCTGTAAACAACCTAATTCTTTTGTACTTGACCCACTATATACAATTAATAACATGGTTACAATTAGTCAGTTGATACTGGTACATCATGCGTAGCAAGAAAAATATGAAATTGAAAATATCTATATCATAAATTTGTAACAAAAACGAAAAAAAAAAAATACAACAAAAAACATAAAATTTTTTTGAAAAAAAAAAAAATGCCTTGACTTTATCATGCCACCTCTGTATGTAAAAGTTACTAAATAGATTTCTCAGAAGCAAAATATGAAATACATATTCAAATAAGATTTTGGAATTTTTTTTCTAAATTTTTATCAAAGTCACAGATACATGTTCCATGTATGTTTAGGTGGTTAAAGCTTTTAAGAATTTTAAGGTCTTCATAAGTTGGTTCAGTAAAATGTTCTTCAATTTGATGTTGATTCTGTCCGAAAGTATGCGAGTCTTTAGATCAAATTCCTCATTTAAATCTTGAATCTGGAAAAGAAATTTTCAGTCATTTTTGTGCTTGTATACAACATGTAAAGAGTGCAATAAATACATGTATTTAAGAATAGAATAGTTAGTAATGTTGATTTAAAAATGCATTTATCTTCACTAGTTTAGTAATATTGAATTTAGGTTGTACTTATCTTCACTAGACAAAGTTTAGTTTGGAATATGAATATTTACCCTCAATAATATAGTGGTGATCATTTTAGTTTATCATTACCTTCACTAGTTTAGTAATGTTGGTTTTGGGATATATTTACCTTCACTAGTTTAGTCATGTTGGTTTTGGTGTATATTAACCTCCACTAGTTTAGTAATGTTGGATTTTATATATATTTACCTTCACTAGTTTAGTAATGTTGGTTTTGGTATATATATTACCTTCACTAGTTAAGTAATGTTGGTTTTGGTATATATATTACCTTCACTAGTTTAGTAATGTTGGTTTTGGTATATATATTACCTTCACTAGTTAAGTAATGTTGGTTTTGGTATATATTTACCTTCACTAGTTTAGTAATGTTGGTTTTGGTTTATATTTACCTTCACTAGTTTAGTAATGTTGGTTTTGGTTTATATTTACCTTCACTAGTTTAGTAATGTTGGTTTTGGTATATATTTACCTTCACTAGTTTAGTAATGTTGGTTTTGGTATATATTTACCTTCACTAGTTTAGTTATGTTGGTTTTGGTTTATATTTACCTTCACTAGTTTAGTAATGTTAGTTTTGGTATATATTTACCTTCACTAGTTTAGTAATGTTGGTTTTGGTATATATTTACCTTCACTAGTTTAGTAATGTTGGTTTTGGTTTATCTTTACCTTCACTAGTTTAGTAATGTTGGTTTTGGTATATATTTACCTTCACTAGTTTACTAATGTTGGTTTTGGTATATATTTACCTTCACTAGTTTAGTAATGTTGGTTTTGGTTTATATTTACCTTCACTATTTTAGTAATGTTGGTTATGGTTTATAATTACCTTCACTAGTTAATAATGTTGGTTTTGGTTTATATTTACCTTCACTAATTTAGTAATGTTGGTTTTGGTATATATTTACCTTCACTAGTTTAGTAATGTTGGTTTTGGTATATATTAACCTTGACTAGTTTAGTGATGTTGGTTTTGGTACATATTTACCTTCACTAGTTTAGTTATGTTTGTTTTGGTATATATTAACCTTCACTAGTTTAGTAATGTTGGTTTTGGTATATATTAACCTACACCAGTTTAGTAATGTTGGTTTTGGTATATATTTACCTTCACTAGTTTAGTAATGTTGATTTTGGTATATAATAACCTTCACTTGTTTAGTAATGTTGGGTTTGGTATATATTTACCTTCACTAGTTTAGTAATGTTGGTTTTGGTATATATTAACCTTCACTAGTTTAGTAATGTTGGTTTTGGTATATATTAACCTTCACTGGTTTAGTAATGTTGGTTTTGGTATATATTAACTTTCACTAGTTTAGTAATGTTGGTTTTGGTATATATTAACCTTCACTAGTTTAGTAATGTTGGTTTTGGTATATATTTACCTTCACTTGTTTAGTTATGTTGGTTTTGGTATATATTTACCTTCACTAGTTTAGTAATGTTGGTTTTGGTATATATTAACCTTCACTAGTTTAGTAATGTTGGTTTTGGTATATATTAACCTTCACTAGTTTAGTAATGTTGGTTTTGGTATATATTTACCTTCACTAGTTTAGTAATGTTGGTTTTGGTATATATTAACCTTCACTAGTTTAGTAATGTTGGTTTTGGTATATATTAACCTTCACTAGTTTAGTAATGTTGGTTTTGGTATATATTTACCTTCACTTGTTTAGTAATGTTGGTTTTGGTATATATTTACCTTCACTTGTTTAGAAAGGTTTTGTTTGGTATACATGTATATTTACCTTCACCAGTTTAGTTATGTTGGTTTTGGTATATATTTACCTTCACTAGTTTAGTAATGTTGGTTTTGGTATATATTTACCTTCACTAGTTTAGTAATGTTGGTTTTGGTTTATATTTCCCTTCACTAGTTTAGTAATGTTGGTTTTGGTTTATATTTACCTTCACTAGTTTAGTAATGTTGGTTTTGGTTATAATTACCTTCACTAGTTTAGTAATGTTGGTTTTGGTATATATTTACCTTCACTAGTTTAGTAATGTTGGTTTTGGTTTATATTTACCTTCACTAGTTTAGTAATGTTGGTTTTGGTTTATTTTTACCTTCACTAGTTCAGTAATGTTGGTTTTGGTTTATATTTACCTTCACTAGTTTAGTCATGTTGGTTTTGGTTTATATTTACCTTCACTAGTTTAGTAATGTTGGTTTTGGTTTATATTTACTTTCACTAGTTTAGTAATGTTGATTTTGGTATATATTTACCTTCACTAGTTTAGTAATGTTGGTTTTGGTTTATATTTACCTTCACTAGTTTAGTAATGTTGATTTTGGTATATATTTACCTTCACTAGTTTAGTAATGTTGGTTTTGGTTTATATTTACCTTCACTAGTTTAGTAATGTTGATTTTGGTATATATTTACCTTCACTAGTTTAGTAATGTCGGTTTTGGTATATATTTACCTTCACTAGTTTAGTAATGTTGGTTTTGGTTTATATTTACCTTCACTAGTTTACTAATGTTGGTTTTGGTATATATTTACCTTCACTAGTTTAGTAATGTTGGTTTTGGTATATATTTACCTTCACTAGTTTAGTAATGTTGGTTTTGGTTTATATTTACCTTCACTAGTTTAGTAATGTTGGTTTTGATTCTGCTGATTCTGCTCAAAGAACATGAAATCCTGTCAAGAAAAAGAGAAATATTTGTAAATATATTCATTTGTAGAATTACTGTACTGTTGAATATTCTAAAAACATTTTGAGAAAGATGATACAATTCAAAATTAATTTTATAACTCAATCAGTGTTTCATGCATAAATTTGAATTCTACATACTTAAACTTGTTTGTATATGTTCATATATTTTTTTCCAGAAATTTTCATCTCAACATGCATAACCAAATAAGCCATAATGTTCAAAGACATATTCTCACAATGTTTGACAATGGTATCTATAGATTCTCCACTAAATTCACAAACATTGATAATTATACAGTTTTGTTTTGTACTGTCTTTTTTTGGTTCGGTTTTGTTTGGTTTTTGATTTTCACTGTACTTCAGCTCAACAGAGTTTTTTTTACTACAAAAGTTCAACTAAAGGGACTAGACTTAACTTCCAATCTTACAAAAAGTTGCATTAAAATGATTCAACAAAAGTTGCATCAGAATTATTCCATTTCTCTGTCTATTTGTTTTTTAACTTGTAGGTTGTGGCAAAGGAGTAGGTATGGTAACCTGCAATTTCAGCCCTATTTTCAAAGTTGTTTATATATCCATAATATTCTAGTTTATAAAATGTCAAATGTATGGTGAGTCCAAATCATGAAAGCTTTTTTTTTATTTCACAGTCCTATACTGAATAATACGTCCTTCAAAACGTCTAAAAATGCTGAAATCATTGAAAATATCAATAAATGAGCGATATTTCGATACAAAACTATGAAATCAAGTGGTTATCCAGGCCTTGCCCATAAATATTTTAGTGTGAATCGATGGATTTCTGATCGGCCTTTCAATATGCATAAAAAAATTCAGAGGCGAGGCCTGGAGCATAGATGAATTTTGAAGATTTGTGTGTAAAATACGATGATTCTCCTGAGTTTTGCGTCATTCAAGTAGATGACGTCAAAACATGACGTCATACATCATGCACGTGACGTTGCGAGGGCTCAAAATTATGATGCGGTATTTCCTCAAACATTCAACTTAGCAAAAAGTGATAATTAATGATTCGTTTATCAAAAATATTTTTCGTCGAAATTATAGGGCCGATATGAGGGGTTAGCGGACCTAGTCCTTTTCTTTTTACTGGTAATCAATGTCTCTTGGCCCACTCTGACCTTGATGTTCAGCTATATCATTTTCACACTTTATTTACTTGTACATGTACAAGTTAAGGAATGAAAGTAAACTTACAATGAGGAAAACTGCCCCCAACATGACAGCTTTCATTTTTACATCCAGATCCATGGGGACTGAAATAAAGAATCGAATAAAGTGAGTTAACTTATTTCATGAATTTATCAAATTTCATGGGAAGCATTGTATCTAATCAAAATTGCAAAGTCGATAATTTTTTTTTATATAGCACCTGTATATATATATACATGTATATAAATATTGTATCAAAGTCCAACAGTCCCACTCCTTCCCACCCTGTTTCCCTTAGCCTATTTGATACATACATGACACTCCAAAGTTAATAGTGTCTGCAAAGTACTCCCTCATTCGTCCACTAGCTCCTTTGTTTACTGATCCCCCGACCCCAACCCCAATCCCTACCCACCCCACTTCTATCCTCCCCACTCCTATGTTTACGGATAACCATTCCACCCAAACCCTTATCCCTACCCACCCCACCTCTATCCTCCCCTTTATGACTTCTTCATACATACATGTACATGACACTCCAAAGCTATCAGCTTCTGTAGAGTATTCCCTCATAAATTCACTCCACTGTTTGCTGATCCCCCCACCCCAACCCCAAGCCCTACCCACCCCTCCTCTATCCTCCCCTTTCTGACTTCTTCATACATACATGGCACTCCAAAGTTAATAGTGCCTGCAAAGTACTCTCTCATACGTCCACTCCACTGTTTACTGATCCCCCCACCCCAACCCCTACCCAACCCACCTCTACCCTCCCAACTCCACTGTTTACTGATCCCCATCCCACCCCAACCCCAATCTCTACCCAGTCCTCCTGACACCCTCACCCTTAGAATTCTTCATACATACATGGCACTCCAAATATATCAGTGTCTTTCAAGTACTCTCTCATAATCCACTCCCCTGTTTACTGATGCCCCCATTCCCAATGTCAATCTCTACCCTCCCATCCAATCCTACCCTTTATGAATTCTTCATACATACATGACACCCCAAAATTATCAGCATCTGTAAAGGACCCCCTCAGAAGTCCACTTCACTGTTTAGTGATCCCTCCCACCTTAATCCCTACCCACACCACCCTGTCCTCCCCTTTTTGACTTCTTCATACATACATGACACTCCAAAGTTATTGGCATCAGTAAAGTACTCTCTCATCAGTCCACTCGACTGTTTACTGATCCCCCATCCCGATCCCCCCCCCCCCCAACTGCAACCTCAACCCTACCCTTTAAGATTTCATCATACATACATGACACTCCAAAGCTATCAGCATCAAAAAAGTACTCTCTCATCAGTCCACTCCACTGTTTACTGATCCCCCCCCCCCCAACCCCATCCCCAACCCCCACCCTACCCCTTAAGACTTCTTCCTACATACATGACACTCCAAAGTTATCAGCATCAGTAAAGTACTCTCTCATCAGTCCGCTCCACTGTTTACTGATTCCCCCATCCCAATCCTAACCCCCCCCCACCCTACCCCTCAAGAAATCTTCATACATACATGACACTCCAAAGTTATCAGCATCAGTAAAGTACTCTCTCATCAGTCCGCTCCACTGTTTACTGATTCCCCCATCCCAATCCTAACCCCCCCACCCCAACCCTACCCCTTTATGACTACTTCATACATACATGAAACTCCAAAGTTATCAGCATCTGTAAAGTACTCTCTCATCAGTCCGCTCCACTGTTTACTGATTTTTCCAACATCTGATGTCTCGTCCTTGGACAAAACCTTCAGAGAAAAACAAAGAATACATATTTAAAAAAAGATATACCGTATAACCAGAAATTTTCGCGAGTATCAAATTTCACGATTTTATGGTAAAATTGTGTGTCCTTATTTTTGCGAGTACAATTTTTCCTGAATTGCAAACAAATATGTAAATATGATGTTACTGTTTTGTACCTTACATTATTGAATTTTAGTTAGTTCTATCATAAGAATACACTCAAGTCGCTTTTCTCAAAGCTGAATCAGAAAAACAGAAGAATGACACATATACAATAAGAAGGAAATGCAGCTGATACAAAAATTTGTTATACTTTACTTAATATGATTTTTCACGAGGATATATTTTTGCGATTCCAAATCACTCGCGAATAAAGCAAAATTTAGTATCTTGCAAAAATTTCTGCTTATACGGTAAATAAAAACACAAACACTCAGATAGACAAATTTTCGACCCCCTGGCCTTTATCAAGTGTAATGTGTAATGTGTAAATGTGGATTCAGTTTGCAGGTAAGAAGAGCTGTCTAAGCATGTCATCTACACGCATATCGGCTGCGACGTAATCAATACAGAAATGCAATAAATTCAATTTTTAGAGATTTATCTCAGTGAAAAGTATATCTTGACGTAATAATAGACCATTTTCCGATCTTGTCAGAAAGCTCAAAATGTCCGAGTCAACATCTTTTGGCGTTGTTTTGTATTACGATGTCACTGTTAAAAGATGCAATTCCACTGTGACCTAACAATGAAAAAGTGCGCAAAAATTGCCAACCTCGGACTTTTTTCTTCATTTTGTCAGCCATTATGAATTTCGGCAAGTGGCCTTATGCATTGTGTAATGCGTAAAATGTGATAATATTTATAAATCATTCCTTTGCTTTGGAAGAATCATTTGAATTTGTACCAAAAGATACTTAGTATATACATTTCAAAATCATGCATATCTTTCATATTTTGTAAGAAAGTAAGTTTTTTTTCTCCCTCGATTTATGAAACACTCTGTTCAAAAATGTAATTCCTCAAAGTACACAGATGCACATGTAGTGAAAGATTTTCATGCACTTAAGTTTCAATCAGCAATTCTAACAATCCGACATACAATTTTCACATTACTGCAGTTAACTTGAATTTTATACAGATCAAGACCCAACATCACAACATTTGACGTAATTTTTTAACAGATCTATGACATCATAATGAAAAATAACGTCAAAAGTTGTGATGTGGATTCTTGGAGACTCAGTCACTGTGTATGAATTACAAGTCTAGCAGTAATACGGAAATGGTCAGACTCTATTCAAGAAATCCAAAGTTCTTTATGAAGATAAATTTTCAAAAATCATCAAAATTATTTATTTGATGCTGCTAAGTGAGTGAAAGCTTACAGTGAATTCCTGGTCCCATGTACAGCATGGCCCACTGATGATACAACATGGCCCTCTCATCCTCAGTACAACATCATCGTTAGCGTCACGGATAGAATAGTACGGCTCCCAACAGCTTTGTCTGTATAGAAAGAATTAAAGTTGAATTACATTATGGCGGCATACTTCTGCCTCCTACATGCAAGATATTTTTATACATACATGTATTATTTCAACATGCATATCAATATGTTGACATGCAAGTTAAATATGTTGACATACAACATCATTATGTTGACATGCAACATCATTATGTTGACATGCAACTTATTTTGTCAACATGCAAGATAATTATGTTGACATGTAATATAATTATGTTAACATGCAAGATAATTATGTTGACATGCAAGATAGTAAAGATGCATGTTACAATAAATAAGATGCATGTCGACATAAATAAGTTGCATGTAAACATAAATAACTTGCATGTTGACATAATCTGAAGAAAAAATATCTCGCATGTAGGGGGCAGAAGTATGCCACCATAATAACATTAAACAGAATGAAAAAAAGACCAAGAAAATAGTCAATACTGTAAAATCATTTATTTTCGTAGGTTTAAAATTCGTGGTTTTGGGGCTGAAATTGATTTCGTTGACATTTAATTTTGTCAATTTCTGTCTATCAAAAATTACATTTTTTCATTAAATAAAAGAATAAAATGAAAGAAATAAAACATCGTAAATTACTTTAAACGAGTGAAATAATCTGTAATTGTAGCTGTACGTTAAGCAAGTAAACGTCATATAGTGTTTTTTTTCTAATCATTTTTCATGGACAATGTTATCATTCCTATTGTTGGTGGTAATCACCTACCGATTTAACAAAATTTCAATTGAATAGCCTTTATTAAAATGTGTCTTTGCAGAGTTTGCGTTCTCGTAATAGAATACATAGCAACTTTCGAAAGTTGAAATCTAACATGAAAATGAATTTGTATTGTGTAAGAATGGATAAAACTCGCTACCCTGAGCTCTTTCCCGCCCAAATTTAGCTTGTCCTTGCATTGTCAGACTTGTTTCCATCTTGCCGGTTTTAACAAACAATCGCATCTCTGGCCATTTAATTGTTTGTTTGGCTACGACCGTAAATTAGAAAGTTTTGCTTCATTACTAATAACCTTTGGAATATAATAGTTACTGTAGTTGTTTGATTTTCAAGTGTTGCGTGTCAAGTCATGCAATATCTGAATGTGGATTTTTTTAAGAGACCGATGTTTCCGACTGTTACTACACATTCAAGATTTATAAAGGCAAATAAATGCTTATATTAAAGGTGAACATTTCTAAAACGGAGCACATTTTATACAGACAATGAAAGTAAGAAACATGTGTAAATAACGTAGGACACCGTCAGTAAAATCTCAATTCAGTATTTATATCCATCAAAGTCAAAGTCAAATTTTTTACTACCCACGAAAGTAACGAAATCAAATCCCCAACAAAAATTTATGATTTTACAGTAGTTACAAATTATAGCAGACCCTGATACATACATGTGTACTTGCCATAATTTTTCGGAGTTCTGTCATTGCAAAGAGGGACAAAATGAGGGACAAAGCATCAGAAAGAAGCTTTCTTAGCATTTTCCTGCACTTTAGAAGAAGCAATACAGTCAAAACATTGAAAAGTGTTAAATTAATTAATTTGCAACACAAAGGACTATGTAGTTTTTATTTCTCATATTTCAATTTCAATTTGTCTAACATATCCCAAAACCTGCCCCACAGGGTCCAAAGTCACTTTGTCCTTGCATTGTCAGACTTTCTACCTGACATTCCAACACTTACTCTTGTCTTACATATCCCACAACCTGTCCCACTGGAGCCTCGACTGTCACTTTGTGGGCCAGGCTCTCAGCGCCCGCACACCATGGACATCCAGCACAACATTTGAAGTCTCTAGTCACCCTCATGACCTCCTAGTATATAAAATTGATTTTTGAAATATTTAGATAATAGAAATTATGGATGATGAATGTGAACTCAATTTTCCTTGTTAGTAAGCATGCAATATTATACTACCCTTTGTTTCACATGTTTATTTTACATTTATGATACCAATTAAGAAGATCACTTAATTTCATTTCAGAAACTTTTCTCTCTATAGTAATGTATACTTTAATCATGTTAAGGCCAAAAAAAATTAATTATCAGTTTCTCAGGCACCGCCACACCACGAAAATATGTGCCGCATCCAGAATTTTTTAGCACTTTTTCAAAATTTTCGGTTCCATTGTTTCCGTGTTTTACATTTGCATAAAGTGTTCAACTGACCGGGACATTAAAGCGTAAAAACGAGTGAAACATGAATGTCGTGTCAGTGCAAATCAAGGCCGGCGCCACTCAAATCCTCCCTTGGGATGGATATATTGAGCTTATTTGTTCATGTGTTGAATCCAATTTAAAAAAAAAATGAAAAATAAAACCTCCCTGCCTCATCATAATTTGAAAAATACCTGAGAAACTACATGTAAATAAATAATTAATTTTTTTGGCTTATTTACATATCATATAATGCCAGCCAAAAGAATCTCATGTTCTGCAATAGACAGACAGATAGACACACAGAAAGACAAACAGACAGATTCTGTATCTTGATTTCATGAACTTGTATGTATCTGAGTATTTTAAAATACATCAGGTATTACCATAGCCAGAGTCTAAATGACAGTCAGAAAAACAGATGTGCATAGACGGACAGAGGGACTGACCTACAGACAGTGAAGGTTTTATTTTAGTAACGGTAATATCATAACCTGTCCCATATTGTCAGTAATATGTATAACAAAGCTTCTTTGGGGTCCACAACACTGCCGCATGCACAAGTCTGACTCTGAAATATGGGAAAAGCAAAGTAAACATATCTTATACATGAAAATGATGAATATACACTAAAATCTAAGCTTACAATGGAATTCATATAAGACATGAATATGAGTGAGTTCAAAATTAAAAATATGCTAGACTCAGGAAAAGCTAAACTTTCTTTGGGTTAGAAGGATTGGCATCTTCTCAAGACAAGTGTACGTAATACCTTACTCCCCCTTGTCGGATGTCATACACAACACTGCGTCTCCAGTGAGTGTCGTAGTGGAGACTAATCAGGCCAATAATTCGTATAAATTACTAGCAATTTAAGTGCTTGTTAATGTGTTTGAATGATTTTACTCCCAAAATTGCTTCTATATGAAAGTATAATATAATATGGACTCTGATCTTGTCGTATATACATTTTGTACTCTCCACTACGACACTTACCGGAGACGCAGTTTTATGTATGACATCCGACAAGGGGGAGTAAGGTACATGTATTACGTACACTTGTCTTGAGAAGATGGAAGGATGATAACCTTTTAGATTCTATAACCAGTGATTGGGAAGGACAGGGGCCATGCACCATCACCAAATTAATTATTAAAATGGCCCAATGAAGTGTGTGTACTTTTTTACGAAATGGCCAATCGAAATTTTACAAAATCATGGAAAATGATTCACAAAATTCCTTCCCAATCAATGTAACATTATAATTCTAAAACTTTGAAAGGTGAATAGGATATAAGCATCATGCTTACATTTAAAGATGTGCCTAGTTCTATAAAGCATAGAGGCTAATTTCATGAGGAGACTCTAAAATACTATAAATGCAGCTACAAAGTCGATGACCGAGTGTACAATATCATTTATCTTTTATCTAAAATTGCATATATTAAAACTTGCAAATTACAGTCCATTTTCAAAGTTCTCGGAATTGACTGTTTAAAACCTTAATTTTATACATATCAGACTACGGACATCAAGTACCTTGGCAAATTTTTGAATTTTTATGTCATCATTAACAGAAGGTTCTACGTTATGTTTCCAGTGCTTCGTGTGTGACGTCACAATGGAAAATGTCGCCAAAGTATGTGATGTCCGTAGTCTAGCTATCAAATGAAACATCTCGAAAATCGTCTATTGCTCAATGCCACTTTATCATGTTTATTAAATTTGTTTGTATCGTATAGCTTTGATTAATGGATGATGTTTAGGGATTATTTGAAAATTGATATAGCCCAGGTTAAAGTTTTGTCTACGGACGATGACAACGACAACGACAACGACGAGGGTATGGCATTAGCTCTTACGACGTTTTCGTCCCGGCGAGCTAAAAATAGGCTTATATTTACTTTAATTTGCTATGAATTACAACTGGAAAATGATGTAGTAGAACAAACATGTTGTGTAAGTTTAACTCTAGAAGGGATACAAAATATAGAGAATTGATATGATAAGGACGTTTCAAATCAGTGGCTCATAAACTGAAAAAGAAACCTGCATTCTCCACTCGATTACAAAAGTCTTAACGAAACACATATTTAGAATCACTTTTATCTCTAAATTTCCGTACTCAGTATAAATCCCATACACGTACAAGCCTTGATGGGGAAGTTGTATGAGGAAAATGCTGAATAATCAAAGCGGCCATATTGAGTCTTGCGGAATACAGAGTTATTTCCCATTTCAGACGGTATCTGACGTAAAACCACTATGACGTCATGAAAATAGAATGGTAACGTAAGCCGATTTTATACTATCATTTCCCAGAATTTAGGGACTGTTTCCATAGAATTTGATGACGTCACAATTTGGCTGCGTTAGATAACGTCCAAAATGGGAAGTAACTCTGGTTTTCGAAAATCCTGAATATACAGTACCTTCAGCAGCGAAGAAAACTTGTTGTCCCATTGTGTTAACTATCTTGTATTTGTTGGATGTCTCCCATCCAGTGAAAACTGTAAAACAAAGTCACTTTTTTACATATTATATACATGCAAGTATCTCATTATACTAATTTTACTCATTCTGTGAGTAAAATGAGTAAACGTACAAGTAATACGTATCTCGTTATACTCAGTTGATTCATTCTATGAGTAAAATAATGTACATTTTTTATGTTTTCTCCCTCCTCTCTCTAAGTGAGACTTCATTTTTGAATATCATTTTAAAGAAATTCATTGGTTTACAAAAATACCATAATGATGGTGTAAATCATTTTTCCAAGTCAGACTAAAATGTACCTCCACAATAGAATGAAGATGTGAACATCAACTGCATATGTGTTAATCACCCAAAAAATATGCCCAAAATATACTTACTTTCCAGTAGCTCAATCTGTTGTTTGACCAGGAGTTGATCTACTTGGGTTAGGTACTCCAATCCCGGTGGGCATCCAGAAATAGATGATGGGGCAGACACCCACTGCTGTTGTTGTTGCCCAGGCTGGGGTCCAGGGGGCATTGGGGGACCTCCTGAAATATTAAATTTTTGTTTAATGATAAGATATTCCAAGCCCGGTGGGCAGCCAGAAATAGACAATGGGGCAGATACCCACTGTTGTTGTTGTTGTCCAGGCTGGGGCCAGGGGGCATCAGGGGACCTCCTGAAATATTCAATCATCATTTACTCAAAGCCCAGTGGGCATCCAGAAATAGATCATGGTGCAGATACCCACTCAGGTGCTGTTGTTACATGCTACATGTAGGGACCAGGGGCCATCGGGGGACCTCCTGAAAAATTCAATCATCATTTAATGCTACCATAAAACTCAATGAAAGCATTCTCCTCAAAGAAAATAGCACCTACTCATGTACAAGTGGCATATGAACTGATACACTGTACTTCTTAAATGTAATAGTACATATCCTTGGAAGAGGCATATGACTTGTACCACTAATCTTTGTTTTTAAGGATGAAGTGTCTATCCTCTGGGTGGCACTTCATCTAAATATCGCAGTGACAAATCTACTGTCACAAAATCATTTCTAAGCTAAATATAAAACATTAAAAAAAATCATTCCAAGGAATGCATGCGTCGCCTGCGAAACATAGCGACACTCAGGAATTACTTTTATAGGGTGTGACATCCAAGTGTGACAGACAGACGGACAACGGACAAAGTGATCCCCAAGTGTCGTTATGCTTCGCATACGCCACAAAAATTAAATATCACCAGAATATTAAAACTTTCTACAGCTGGACACAAAACTTAAAATACCCGAAAAGGGATCAAGTTCAGAATTGATAATTAAATCAAGGCAATATAAGCCTAATTTACAGGATTTAATCTTGATCCCTCAGAAAATATGAAATACTAATCTTTATGGTTGTAACAAAGTCAGTTATCTGCAGTTCATGATCTCACGGTTTGATTCGGTTCGGAATTTCCAAATTTTAATTTTTTTAAACCCTTCATTTACTCTCAAATATCAAACGTTTTAATTGGTCACCTTTGACAATATGACCAATCATAGGCTGCCTTCTTCAAGAGGTATGCAATTGAAACCAAACCAAACCGAAAAATTTCTGTACCGTTACAGCCCTACTTAAATCTTACATTTACACAATAAGTGCGATAGGCTAATTTATTTCAAATTTTTCTGGTTTTTCAGGAGTTCCATCTTTCAATCTTAGAATGTAAGCAAGTTTACAGTTAATATTTTCAAGCATAAAGAAAACTGAATTAAATGAGGATATTAATGTCTATCTAGACCTTGATCACACCAGATGTTTTATGAATGGTAAACGAGTAAATTCAGATGATAGAATAATTAAGGAACAAAAAAAAACCACTCTGTTAGGTCAAACAATTCAAATATATAAAAGTAAGTGCCAACACATTACTGTAAGAAATCTAAATTCTACTAAAACCATGTGAGTTTACAAGTGAGCAATGAAGAGGAGCTTTGAAGAAAAAAATCAGTCCATAAAGAGAAGAAAATCAAAACAAAAAGGGTGCAAAAAGTGTTTCTCAATTCATGCTCAAAGCAAGTAAAAAATGTGAAAGAACTATTCTGAATTCATAAATTAATTTTCAAATTTTGACCACCTGTAACTGCCATTCTTACCATTCTTATGTTTGCCTTTTGAAAATGATAAACATTGTACATGTAATTTTATCTTATCAGAGAATGAACTTTTATTTTCACTTATGCTAACACTGACAGTGAAAAAATGTTCTGGCCAGGAATAAGAGCAGTGTAAAAAAAATATAGATTCCCCATCCTTTCCCCATTATATCTGTGTGAAATAAAAACTGTGTTTGTAAATCGTGAATGCCCCTTTGGCATCTTTGTCAGTATTAACACTATTTTCCATTAAGAAGGTCAATGGTCAAGGTCACAAATTTTGTAATCAATGGAAAGGGTTGCCAAAAGGAATACACACTTGAAATATGAAAGCCCTATCACTCATCATTCAATAGCTATGTTAAAATGTTAAAGTTTTTGAAAAGTAGGTCAGTGATAAAGATCAAGGTCACAAGGTAAGAAATTTTGCCATCAACTGAAAGGTCTCCCCACAAGGAATACACATGTGAAATATGAAAGCCCTATCACTCACCATTAAAAAGTTATGCCCAATTATAACATTTTTGAAAAGTGGGTCAGAGGCAAAGGTCACAAGGTAAAAAATTTTGCAATCAACTGAAAGGTCTCCCCACAAGGAATACACAATCATGTGAAATATGAAAGCCCTATCACTAAACATTCAAAAGTTATACTCAATGATAACATTTTTGAAAAGTAGGTCATAGGTCAAGGTCACAAGGTAAAAAACATTTGGTATCAACAGAAAGGTCTTGTCACAAAAAATACACATGTGAAATATGAAAGCCCTATCACTCACCATTCAAAATTTATGCATAATGTTAAAGTTTTTTTCAAAAGTAGGTCAAAGGATAAGGTCATCAGCTCATCAGATCAAAAATTTTGGTACCACTGGAAAGGTCTTGTCACAAGGAATACACAAGTGAAATATGAAAGCCCTATCACTTACTGTTCAAAAGTTGTGTCCAATGTTAAACTTTCTGCCTCGGACAAACGAACAAACAGACAAACAGACGGACAGGCCAAAAACTATATGCCCCCAAATCTTTGATTAAGAGATTAATTAAGAAATACTGTAGACACACATAAATTTGATCAAAATCAACAATTAGGATGTTGTTTCTGTATAAGCAGTATATTTGTAAATAGTATATAAGCTGAATTAAAATTTACCCGGAACAGTCATTTGCACTTGTTCTGTAAAAAGAGAAATACTCCTGCTTCTTCAAAAGTACAATACATACATGTACTATTCAATAGTCGTTACTTATAATTGAGGTTAAACATGTATGTTTATAGATGCATACAGTCAAAGGAGCTGTTAGAATTACATGTAGGTAAAAAATCTGCCCTCAATAAGTCGTACCGGTAATTTCAAAATGCAAAATTTTTTTCAATAGAAATGACAACTAACTTTGTCCACATGCAAATCTACAGTCAGGTTGAATAAATTGTTCATTATTATAATTATAATATAATTGGCTTAAAATGAACGTTTTTCTACAAATCAATGGAAAAGTTTTGTATACACATTTTTTCAGTAGAAATGACAACTAACTTAATTTGTGTATGACTGAATTTCTTGTCGTGGGTAGATGAATTTTTCATGATAAGACCGATATTTGAGTTAAAGTGAGCTTTCTCCAGTAGAAACTAATTGAAAATGGGAAAGTAAAGTTTTTTACAACATGACTGTTTTCAACAACTTAGAATTCCATACTTTCTTTGAATGATTCAGACAAAATCCTGTACCTGGTTGAGCATAGCCCTGGGGAGGCTGTCCGTAAGCTGGTTGCCCATAGGGAGGTTGCCCATAAGGTGGTTGTTGTCCATAACCAGGCGGCTGACCATAACCGGGTGGTTGTCCGTAAGCCGGGCCGGGCTGTTGTTGGCCGTACCCTGGAGGTGGTGGGGGCTGCCCATAACCTTCAAAGACAGATTTTATGAGATAAAAAGAAAATTATGAACTGTCAGTGTACAACCATCAGACCAGCCAGAAAAATTTTTGAAAGGTCTGATGTGCATTATTTCTAGCCGGACCAGTTTGTCTGGTGAAGGTTTTCATGCTTGGTGTATATTCATTTCTCTTTATCGCTTTTTTTTTTGTCTATAGTATTCCTTCTTGCCACAATAACAGTCCAGGAGAATACTATAAATAGTAATATTACTTAGAACTGTAATATTACTGTTAACAGTAATCCCTTATATTATTGAAAACAGTAATGTTTCCACCTTATATTACATCTTTCTGTAATAAAGACAAAGCAACATTTTAAAGCTACAAGCACAGCTTTTATCACACAATTCTTTCATTCAACAACAAATTCATTAAATATGAACAAATTTTATACTGAAAAGTGAAAATTATGTCCATTTGGAACCTATTTTTCACTTTTTCTTCTTTCTGATATCACATTTTCTTCAAATATGTTGACGAAAAAAATTTTCCTGATGTTTTAAACAATTTTTCGGTATTCATTTGAATGAGATACAACTCCTAATTACCCTCATTTCTCCCCGAATCCACTGGTATAAGAGCGAACTGACAATCTATATATTATTACTGCTTTCAGTAATATAAAGAGATAAATTTCCAAGAAAGATAACTCCAATCAAAGTTATATTATTAGTTTTAGTAATATTACTGTTTTTAGTATTCTCTTGGACTGAATAACTTTGTTAAAATTCCATGAAGAATTAATCAGTTAAAGTAGTTTGAGGCAGCATTTCTGGGTTATAATTTTCTCTCTCTGTTTATTTCCAGTCAGATATTGGAAATAATTTTGGTCCAATGAAAGATTAATTCACATAGGACAGATTGTCCGATGGTTGTCTACAGCGTTTCGTGGACACTGACATGTACTAAAATACAACATACAACAAGCTTCGTTGATCTTTGAATTGTCATGGAGGGAATGAGAGAATCTATCATGACAATGCGACCGAGACAGGGGAATCTCATCAGAGTATAAAAGATTTGCAATTGATGACAAGGCTAAATGACGATGACGAATTAAGATGTAGCAAATCTTTTCTCTGTATCAGTTGCAAGTTCATGATTACTTATTTTTCTCACTCAGCTCAATTTGTTTACACTAAGATGATTTTTAAACCAGAATCAATACAAAATGTGCATAAATCTAACAATGGCGTGACATTACGTTCTATTACGTCATAATAAGTGTAACGTTGAGTGTGAGACAAGAAAACCTCAAACTGTCCCATCTACTTTTTTTCTTTTGTCTCAAGGCAAACATGAGAAATTAGAGTAGAACATTGTTGAGGTTGAAATACAAATCTCTTTTATGTTGAAGATAAAAGTACAAACCTGGTTGAGGTTGGAATTTGGAGTACACACTTGGTTGCAGTTGGAAATTTAAGTACAAACTTTGGTGAGGTTGGAATTTTTGTACTAACCTGGTTGAGGTTGAAAATGTAATTACAAACCTACATGAGGTTGAAAATTTTAAAAGTACATTAAGTATGTGCCTGGTTAATGTTTGAGTTATGAGATCAAACATGGTTGAAGTTGGAATTTTTAGTATAATCATGATAAACCTGGTTGAGGTTGGAATCTTTAGTATAATCATGATAAACCTGGTTGAGGTTGGAATCTTTAGTATAAACATGATAAACCTGGTTGAGGTTGGAATTTTTTAGTACAAACCTGGTTGAGATTGGTATTTTTAGTACAAACCTGGTTGAGGTTGGAATTTTTTAGTACAAACCTGGTTGAGGTTGGAATTTTTCAGTACAAACCTGGTTGAGGTTGGTAATTCTGAGGAGGAGGTCCGCCTTTCTCACTACTCATTGTTACGATCAGCCTTTCACACTAACCACTGTGACTTTAGCTGCAAGTTAGAAAACATTTCCGTCAATGAATTAAATAAATAATACGCACCAGGCATCCATTATAATTTTCATATCATGTAATATTGCCATTTTCACATTATTGCAGTAGACTTGCATTTCATATCACACTAGCTTCAATATTTCGCCCCACTCACACATTGTTCATATTCGGTTATTTTTTGTGTGTGAGAGGGCTTCAATTCCTTCCCTTAATCTGCTGTAGCGCAAGCCGATTGTGTATCACAATCACATATTATAGTGCAATGGCAAGATAAAAAGTGCATATTATAATGAAGACCACAAAGGATAATGAACTCTTGTGTCAAAACCTACCTTAGTAGCAAACATTTCAGCTAAAATAACGGAAAAATGTCTAATATAATCCACGTTCTACAATTATTTGTAAAATCTTGCCGGAAGAAAATGTGTACGGTAAGGTATATATTTATCGTGGAGTATCGGATCTAGAGGGGGAAATTTACCGTTATGAAGGCAGAAATTATTTAGTTTAATCTCAGATTAAATTATATATACATCACCATCTTGTCATCATGCAATAACATGCGATTGTGATACACAATCGGCTTGCGCCACAGCAGAATATGGAATGGAATTGAAGCCCTCTCACACACAATAACTTACCGAATAGGGACAACGTGTAAGACGGGTGAAATATTGAAGCTTATATCACACATGCTACTTATAATATCACAATACCGGTATTTGAGATAAATGTTTAGTGTGATATATCACAGCAGATTTATGTCTTCACAGTAAGAATGAGCATCAAAAGATGTGAGGTGTGGTCTTGGTCTGTCTACATGCAATCAGGTTTCAATTTATCGATTTCTGACAGTGTTCCAGCTAGAAAACAAAAAGGGCAGGGCGTCAGGTAGGGCACTTCTGCGTGCGATGGGCCAAAGAGGGCACATCATGCACGTGCGGGGGGCAAGGGTGGGCACATTTATAGGCGTGCGGTAAGCAAGGGAGGGCACATTTTTGCATTTTTGCAAAGGAGAGTATATCTTATAAGGCATAAGCTCTTTTTTCTTTTTTTTTTTTGCAAATATGGCACTTTATTTCTTTTGCAGTGCATCTTCATTAACCAAATTAAAGTACAAACATAATCATAATTTCACAAGTTTTATTGTTTCAGTCTGTAATACATGTACTTGCTTTGCACTGTTGTCTGAGACTACTTTCCTATAGTGACCATTTACAGAAGCATAAATGTTATGATGCAACTGACTCTTGTCATCCCCTGTACACTGTACAACGAAACCAGCGTCCTTGGTTTTCCGTTTTATAAAATTCCTCTTTTGTGTTACCAGTTTTTTGGAGACTGCAGTAGTCATCTGCGTAACAATGTATATTCGTCTATGTATATTCTTAATTTCTTTCGCATACTTATCTGTTTATGGTCATGATTATTTTGTGTATTGAATATCTTTGAAAGCATTGACGCTGATAGACCTTGAATTACATCGGTACGTGTTTTGTGAGAGCAATTTCCGCGGTCAAAAAGACTTTCGTTCTTCTCGTATTTAGTGCATTAAAAATTAAGTGAATAAAAATAGACGATAGATAAACTTATCGTCGATTTCTAAACGGACCCACGCAAATACTCGTATATAATAGTTGTCCGTCTTACCTTGGGAACTTCAGTTTTGAGACGAAAACATAGATACAATGTACGTGTAAAATGTCATCATTAACATCAGAAATTAAACAGTATAAATTCATCAAGACGGATTCATGTGTATATATGTCGCGAGCCGTTGTTAACGACTCGAGGCTATATTGGCGCAATTTAACAATGAAGTTATAGATTGCTTTGCAATTTTTGACTTTTCATTCTCAATCTTTGCTAACGTTTTCTGGAAGTCATGCTGTTACCAGTAGTTGTTGTGCACTGTGCGGTCAACTTTAAAAAACGTCAAAATATGAAGTGATTTTTTTTAGAAATAAATCTCGCGCGCGATCGATAAAACCTATCTTCCAGTTGTACAAGTAAACCTGCGTATTTAATCAAAACATCTTAATTAGGCAGTCGTTTGTGCTAATCGTAAAGGTGCTAAATGGTTGTACAAACAATTCAATTAAGCAAAGTACATATTTAAGACAGTAATGCATTAATTACCGCAAACAGACAACATTATCGAAACTTGAAGGGCGGATCGAGAAGGGCAACAAGAGGAAAACGGGAGGGCATCAAGGGCGCAACAATAGGACATCAAAGGTGCAACAAAAGGGCATCAAGGGTGCAAGGGAGGGCATCAAGGGCACGAGGAAGGGCATCAAGGGCGCGAAGAAGGGCATCAAGGGCGCGGCGCCCTTCTTTTTTGGCCTGGCGGGAACACTGTCTGAACTGAGCTGCGCTGTGCGGAGAGTGCATGTACATTAAATTAAAATGTTGCATGAAATAATACGTGTACAATCTTATTTCTTCTTCAATTATATATCAAAGGACTGAAGGTCCTGAAAGATGTACTTCTTTTCAAAATTTATAGTCAGCAGATGAATGTTGAATCATTTTATTGTTGAGGTAATGATGATTTTTTTTTTCAATTTTTTTTACATACATGTAGGATGCATATATGCATTTGAAGCTTAATACATGTAATACATGTATTAATAAAAATAAGTTATTCATTACTATGTGCTCACTGTGTTCTATAAACAGCACAAACTGTTTATATTTACTATATAAGTGGTATACTTATATACATGTACTTTAAATTACAATTTTTTCTCATGACTTAAACCTGGAGCAGTGTCTTATTTAATTAATTAACCCGTTTGGTTCTATAGAAACTTAAGAGACCAGGCCATCTTTAAAATTATGTAGATTTGCGGTAACGCGACCGACTCACCAAAATCGTACCGACTCGAAAATTTTTTCGTCCGTTTTTGATCCGAATTCTTTTTCATCCGTTTTCTACCTTGTTTTTTTAACCCATATAAAACTGACCAATGAGAGAGCGGTATTCCCGATCCGACTTTTTCTTTTCAATCGTTTTGAAAACGGGTTTCTTTTGCTCTCAAAACCAACAAATGACAATGCAGCGTAGACGCTTCGGAGTGGACCGAGGTGCTCTAGTTACGGAGGGATTTCTCCAGAGCTGCATAAAGATGGCAGCGTGCAGTGCCAGTCCCGTTACACTTTCGGTCACTGTTAACTTGAAAAGGAGCAAGGGAAAGCAAACTGTTGTCGACAATGCCATTAGACAGTTTAGTCCGAACGACACGTGGTTTGATGTGTACGATGTTGTTACAGAGGACGTGTCGGACAAAATACCGGAAAAAGTAGACGAGACTTTCGAAAAATGTGCCCACATAAACCTAGTTCTATAACATATAACCTCGCTGCCAGACGCAGTCGGTACGTCGGCAGCATAAAAAAGAGTACCAGAGTCTTATAAACAGGACTAACATAAACCTACCAAAGAAAAACTGATGTCTGACATCGTCATTAAATCTGTGTCTTCGACAAACAGATTGTATTAAATTTTAAAATTCAACATGTTTTATATCAGTTGTATGAATCGATGTGTAAAAGGTACAAGGTCTCTTTGTCAGTCTGTTTATCACACTTTTATGCCTTCATGGCAACCACCGGCCAAATATGAGGTGTTGAAGGCTATAGCTTAAATACAGCAAAAATTACAGGGATCACTGTCTGTTGCATATCAAAGCCAGTTGTGTATATATGAGTAGGCTAGATACTAAACAAGGCTTTTCAATTTTCCATCGCTTTGTCCAGTATCTGTTGCCAGGGCTGTAGCATTACAACATGGCCAAGCAACTGCTTGTATAAATCTCTTCATGTAAATATTAAAGGTAATAATCTGTCTATTCCTTAAATTCATGTTTATTGCATATATTAAAACAAAAACAAAAAAATTCCCCTACCCGTCTTTTAAATTTGTTAAAAAAAAAATTTCCCCTACCTACCTACTCACCTCCAAAATGGTGAGTCGCGTTACCGCAAATCTACATATTTTTGTGGACGGCCCCATGCATGCATGTTTAAATTACTTACATGTACTGTCTACAATATTTTTGATAAAAGAGCGGTTGCATGTAGTTCCAGCGTAACTTTAAGTTAACTATTGCTGGTAATTTTCAAAAATTTTCATTTCAATTTCCAGAAATTCCTATTTCTTTCAACAAGATCATGCTTCATTTCTCATCGTCTCGTCTTATATACATGTATAAGCATGATAAGAAAGACAATTTTGACTGGTAAGTTACTCTTATCAGAAGTAATATATTATTACGCCACAAACGTGCAGTGAAAGCAAGAAATATATTGGCGATGTCACGCTGAAATTTACCACTGAAAATGTGCGCCCCATCTAAAATTTATTTTGCCTGCATAATATGCATGATTGCATACAGTGGCGGATCCAACGCCCCCTTTGCCGGGAGGTCAAGGGGCAAATTTTGACTGTAAATGGGCCAAAATATAGGGTTTGGAAAATTCTGGGTCAGTGGCGGGAGGGGGGGGGAGGGAAGACGGCACCTCCTCACCCCCCTGAATCTGCCACTGGCTTAAACCCTTGACCATGTAATATACCAAAATTTACGACTAAGCTAGATCTATTCAATGATATGGATTTTATTTTAATTTTTATCATGACAAAATTGCGTTGATCCAGTTTTGAAGTGAGCAGCGCGGACAGCATGGACAGTAGACCATGAGTGCATTAACAGTGATCAAGAACAGCTACTGCGGCATTCCCTCGATGTATTTTTCTGACTTCTAATTCGTGACAATAACTTCCCTTGCCATAATCATTCTTATACATGTACATAGTACATGTATGTAAATAATTTATTATGATCCAAATCTTTATCATGTTTATGTGACTTTTTTTTTCTAATCTTTCTTTTTTTTGTAAAATTCTAACTACTTGAAAAATGACACTACTGCAGACAGTTAATCTAGTTTACTTGACACTTAGCTAACGGCAAAACGGACATCAATCAGAATAATTCAAATTATCTCGAAACACATCAGTCCTCTTACAATATCTTTTTCCTTCCTATTTCCTGAATTGCTTTTTCTTCTTTCGATTTCGTTTCAGGGTTTCGCTGTGAAGCTTATTCATTCTATAAGCGTTTCCGATCGTTCACGATCGAAGCGCCTCCGTATCGGAATTATCCGCTAAAATGATGATATTTGTAGAATTGCCAATGTTTAGGTAGAATAAGGCTGAATGGGTTTTGTCGAGTTATAAATCAAAAGAATGTTTAAGAAATAATCAGGTTTTAGGTTTTAGGACCGAATAGTTTCTCGAACGATTCGTCCTTTTCCCAAAACTTGAGGTTACATGTTGTCGCTTCAAAGTAGGCCAAAATTTCTATCTTTGTGCCATCAGACAGTAAATAAAAAGTCAACGGTTGGTTGCATAATTAGTCTAAGTTTTATATGACGTATCCCAAACACTTGTATCAAATATAGAATGCATCAAATGGTTTATTGAACATGCATGCTCTCATCATCATGAGACAGGGTCACCTACAGGTTACAGACACAAGGATTAGGTCACAATGCTATTAGACTTGCTTACTTGCTTCATGCTATGTTGCTTCATTCAATGTTTGATTATTCCATGTTCATTTGTCTTGCTTTCATTTCAAATTGACTTTATTGCATTTGTCTTTCTTCTTTATGCAATGTTGCTTCCGTGCATTTTACATTTGTCCTTCGTCAATGCATAATTGTCGTTCTACCATGCATTATGACATCTTTCAATGTGCCATCATTCTTTCGTCCTAATGCCATTATTAGTTCGTCAATGCCAACCTCAATTTTGATACCAGGTGGCGCTCCGTTTGTGTCCGTTTCTTGAAATTAACTTTGAGACGTCCCCTGGCCCTGAACCCCCCCCCCCCCCCCCCCCCCCCCCCCCCCCCCCCCCCCCCCCACTTTTTTTTTTTTTTTTTTTTTTTTTCATTTATACATTTTTTTTTTATTTATTTTTTAGATTGACAATGTCCGTCAGTCCGTCCGTCTGTCCGTCTGCCGTCAACATTTTGGTTAAAGTTTCTGGTTTAAGCAAAATCTAAGGAACTATATGCAGTAGAAACTTTATATTATACATGTAGGTTGCCCATGATGAGACCTTTCAATTTATGCTGTAACATTTGACCCAGTGACCTTGACCTTGGACTTTGACCTAGTTAAAGATTTTGGTTGAAGTTCCTGGTTTAAGCAAAATCTAAGGAACTGTATACAGTAGAAACTTTATATTATACATGTAGGTTGCCTCTGACAAGACCTCTCAGTGTATGCTGTAATATTTGATTTAGTGACCTTGACCCAGTTGGTGACAAAAACTTACTTTGCAATCCGGCCATTACGTCTATAGCGGTGTTTTATTTTTTGCTTGTTAGAAATTTTGGGATGTTGTGCCCCTCCACTTTTTCAGGCAGAGCTACGCTGTTGGTCCAGGACTACACATGCTCGGGAACGTGGCACAAAAACAGTTCAGTGTCATTCACAGCCTTTTTTTTTTACTGATTTTACTGATGTACCTGTTTTTGCTGGGAAAATATTGGGTCTGTGCAGGAGCATCCCCTAAATCCGCCCAAGATCAAGGTTAAGATTGAAATCCAAGCGCTTGATACTTGCAAGGATTTACCTTGAACATTGACCTTCATAAGTCCATACTTCAAAGTCAATTATTATAGAAGTTTTGTCTTTTTATGCAAGAAGTACCCGATTTATGGTACAGAAACGACATTGACGGGCATATAAAAGGCAAGTAATTAAAATTATGACTTTTCATAGATGACTTGCAAGCGACGATAGTGAGCCAACGAAGCGTTTGCAAAGTTTTGTAATAAAAATGATTTTGTATTTCAGCTGAATAATGATAATGTACAGTTGCCCGCCATATTTTTTTCCAAAACAATGACCCCCCTCCCCCAAAGAAAAACTGGGAAAAAAAATGCATAAAAACATTTTATTTTTATAAGTACCCCCAATTTTTTTAGCTCGCCGGGACGAATGTCCGGAGAGCTATTGTCATACCCCCGGCGTCGGCGTTGGCGTCTGCGTCTGCGTCTGCGTCTGCGTCTGCGTCTGCGTGCGCGTGCACAAAAACTTTAACCTTGCTTATAACTTTTAAACCAATACAGATTGGGCTTTCATATTTCACATGTGCATTCCTTGTGACAAGACCTTTCCATGGATACCAAAATTTTTGACCTTGTGACCTTGACCTTGGAGATTGACCTTCTTTTGAAAAACTTTAACCTTGGCCATATTTTTGGAATGGTAAGTGATAGGGCTTTGATATTTCACATGTGTATTCCTTGTGACAAGACCTTTCCATGGATACCAAAATTTTTGACCTTGTGACCTTGACCTTAGAGATTGACCTACTTTTGAAAAACTTTAACCTTGGCCATATTTTTGGAATGGTAAGTGATAGGGCTTTGATATTTCACATGTGTATTCCTTGTGACAAGACCTTTCCATGGATACCAAAATTTTTGACCTTGTGACCTCAACCTTGGAGATTGACCTACTTTTGAAAAACTTTAACCTTGGTCATATTTTTGGAATGGTAAGTGATAGGGCTTTGATATTTCACATGTGTATTCCTTGTGACAAGACGTTTCCATGGATACCAAAATTTTTGACCTTGTGACCTTGACCTTGGAGATGATTGACCTACTTTTGAAAAACTTTAACCTTGGCCATATTTTTGGAATGGTAAGTGATAGGGCTTTGATATTTCACATGTGTATTCCTTGTGACAAGACCTTTCCATGGATACCAAAATTTTTGACCTTGTGACCTTGACCTTGGAGATGATTGACCTACTTTTGAAAAACTTTAACCTTGGCCATATTTTTTGAATGGTTAGTGATAGGGCTTTGATATTTCACATGTGCATTCCTTGTGATAAGACCTTTTTTATTGTTGTTGTTGCAATTTACATATGGTTGCCACCGGCGAGCTATGTTGTCATTCTGACAAGTCTGGTTTACTACATCCTCTACTGGGCAGATGGACAACATGGACAAGTTACATTATACATAAAATTGTCAAATGGAAAAAAAGTATCCTCGTCCGGGATTCGAACCCACTCGGAATGGTGCAAAATAAATATCTGTGGCAAACGTGTTAACCATTACTCTACAGAGATTCTTCCTGTAGCTGTGCATTTTATAGTCATCTTTAAAACTTACAAAAATCTTATGCATACAAAATCAAATATTTACTAATTACTTCAAAATATTTTTCAAATATTCATACAGCCAATCTACTTCTATCCTCTTGTGTGATAATATAATTACTTTCCGAACGATACTGTACTAGAATTTAAAAGAAATTTCTAACGACAGGGGATGTTTCAAAGTTCATTTCAAGGAACGGGCACATGCGGTCGCACGAAGCGCCATCTGGTATCAAAATTGAAGTTAGCATTGACAAAGCAATGATAGCATTAAGACGAAAGGATGATGGCAGAAAGAAGGATGTTATAACGCATGGTATAATGACAGTTATGCATTGACGAAGGACAAATGTAAAATGCAGGGAAGCAAAATTACACAAAGAAGAAAGATAAAGTCAATTTGAAATGAAAGCAAGACAAATGAACATGGAATAATCAAACATTGAATGAAGCAACATAGCATGAAGCATGTAAGCAAGTCAAATAGCATTGTGACCCTAATCCCCCTCCATACTTTCCCCCTTTTTATTGTGTACTTAAGGTACTGAACTTGGCTGCTGCCAAATCAACCGGATGAATAAAATCCAATTTCTGGAATTATTGAGCAGTTCCTTTAATCAGGGCTCAATATTTCTAAAGACATTTTTGTACTAGAATAAATAATGTACACGATCAGCGTGGCATGGTCAGCATAAAACATTTTAGTCCCGCATGAGAAGTAAATTCTTTATATTTTTCTAGGTCGACATTTTACTTGTAACACTCAACATGCTCAATCATGTGAAATGTGACAGTTAATTCAGTTAAGATATTCCTACAATAAAACCTTACAAATGCACATAAACAACACTGCCTTGCTTTAAAAATGCGTGTGGAAATGATTCACTGTTTTGAAAATTTAACACCCCAACGTCTCCGTCTGACGAAAATCGGCAATCTCATTTGCAAAATGTGAAGTTGTGCTTCCATCTTTTCATGACAATGTGCCGATTGATACAGGGACACTGATTGGCTGAGCGGCTCTTCGGTGATCTCTGGCTTTTACCTTATGTTGAATGAACACCAACTGCTTTGACATTTAAAAAGGGAAAATTCAGCCAATCAGAGTCCATCATTATATATTTATATAATTCAGAGGGAGGTAACTCTAACATTTTATCATGATTCAGTGTTACCAGTAAAATGTCGACCTGGAAAAATTAGGAAAGTATTTGCTTCTTACCGCCGACTGAAATGTTCTATGCTGACCATGCTATGTTGATTATATGAATTATTTATTCTAGTTATGTGAAATATGAGCATTGATATCAAGAACTGCTGAATTATCCCAAACATATGGATTATATTCACCATGGACAAGTGCAGATTGATTTGGCAGCAGCTGAGTTCAATACCTTACACACAATTAGGGGTTGTATTGTGTCTGCAACCTGTGAGGTCACCTGGTCACCAGGTTGAGGAAACGGCAAATCTAGCTATTAAAGCTAGATCTAGCTTTAAAAGCTTGATCTAGCTTTAAAATGGACCAGATTAAGCTGTTTTATTTAGAATGTGTGAAAATAAAGACGTTGTGCACTTGCGCCTCGACGGATATCGTAATGTTTACGTACGAAAACGAACATTGGATCTTAAAATTGGAAACTCAGCGTTGCATTTAATTTCCCCGACCTGGCCACAGCTAGGGTTTTGATTTATTCTGAAGAATCAAGCACTAAATTTATAGGTACCATACATGTAGGTATATGCCACATTTTAAGATGGTCTTTAAAATATGTGTAAGTTGCAGTATACCTTCCCTTCTCTGCATATTATTTTTGATGGGCAAGTGAATTTTTTGGGTTGGGCAAGTAAATATAACTTTAATTGGCATGAGTTGCCCGTGGCAAGTAGATTTAAAAAAAAAATTTAGATCCCTGATGTGTCATAACCAATGACAATTGAGAGAAATTAGAAAAAAAAACAATCAAGGGAAGTTCAGTACTGTCGTGAGAGACTTCTGGTTTATATAATGACATTGACTGTTCAATCTATTTTGAAATTATAATTTAATGTACATGTATTTGTAATTGTAGTCTACAGACGATCTCGAGTAACTACAACTGTTACAGCCATTTCAGACAACCAACACTGAGTTCAATAGACAGCAATAATGCCGGAGCATTCACCATCCCCGTCCCCAGAGAGAGCTATCTATGGTTTTGTGCTGTATCTTATAGCATATGTCATCTTCGGTAAGGCGTTTTCAACGTGGAAGGTTTTGTACATTTTTTGTTTGTATTTTATTTTCATCATGTCTATTACCAGCAGATCCTCACTGGCTGAATTATTGATATTCTTAGCTTGACCTTACAGACATGAAAGGGTGGACGGGGTGAAAGGGAGGGGGAGGAAGGGGGGAGGGAGGATGGAGATAGGGGGACGGAAGGGGGAGGTAAGGTAAGGGTTAAAAGGGGGGAGAGGAGGGGGTGGGAGGGGGAAGGTAAGGGGTTGGAAGTGGGGAGAGAGAGGTACCCCCACCCCCTATCTCCCCCCCTCCCCCCCCCCCCCCCCCCCCCCCCCCCAGACATGTCAGACCGAAGGTAATGTCTGACAAAAATTCATTTGGTCTGACAAACTCTTGTAGACTAGTACATTTCATTGTTCGGTCTGACAGTTTTATGAAAATATCTGACAACTTTGAATTAGATTTCAATATCTCTGCCTTAATTATTGGTTGACAGTTTGATCTTGACATTATTGTTTGACATTCTTTTTAAAATGCTGGCCATTACCTTTGCCATAATTTTTGAATTGCAAGTGAATAGGGTTTTCATGTTTCACATATGTGTGAAGTGTTTAAGAAGATATTTGCATTCGTGTCTTTTGACTTAAGAGTTTGACCTATTAGAATAACAACTCTACATTGCAACAAAGATTCTAACAGTAACAGGGATATTCATCATGTTCATCTGGTTGGTTTTAATCTATTAAATTCAGGTATATATTATATGTATACAGGTTATTTCAAAGTATTTAAAATAAAAGGATAGGGCCACGAAGCCCCTAAAACGGACTGTAATTTTCCTTAAAATTAAACTTAGTGAGAAATAGTTGATATAAAACATAAAAAAAATATATATATATATATATATATAAAATGAATGTTTCCCGCTTTTAATGAAAGGAACATATCACTAAATGAAGCACCATAGGACGTTTTATGACGTCATCAAGTGACGTCATTTTGACCTTATTGAGTAAACATGGTCAAAAATGCTCGAAAATGTGCCTTTATTGAATAATTTTGACGTGGCCACATGCGTTGAGAAACTTTAAACTTTTATGAATATAATGATACTCTTTCATTTGTAAATTTTTCATGTTTCTTGACACTTGTGGCCAATGCTAATTTCAAAGAAATATGTAGGTTTTGCAGCAATTTCACGGAAAATTGCCGATTTTGGGGTTTTCAAAGGGCTTAAAGCTACTGATAAATGCATCATTTACAAAACCTCAACACATAATTTAATGAAGAACGTAACAAAGTATCAAATTACAAAAAAATAATCAATTCAAATGTTAAGAAACAGGGCCGATTTAGGGGCTTCGTGACCCTACCCTTTCTTAATTTAGAATTTTAAAACAAAAATGCATTTATTTAATTTATCATCATGGTTACAGTTATAACATTTTCTCTGTTTTACAGGTATGTATGTGATTTGGGCTTTTGTTCCTTTAAGCTATCTTAACATGGTTGGACTCACATACTGGCCTCAAAAGTAAGCTGTTGCTGTTATACATTTCACATATATGACCTTGACCTACATACATATTGTACAGGTTACACATATACATTTCACATTATGACCTTGACCTAAATACATAATGTGCATGCGAAACCTGTAAATGAAGACTCCTTGAAGTATACTCTTATTAATTTGATTTTTGTGTTACCTTAAAAGCCTTGCAACACTTCAGAATTTTTTCTTTTGTCCTTCTGTTAGCTGTAACACTTGAGGTGTCACAGCATACGGGTGTAACCTTTTGTATATAAGTGATAGAGCTTTGATATTGGACCTTACAACCTTGACCTTGTTGTTTGACCTACTTTTTTTAACTTAATTTTATATTGAACATTATTCTTGATTGGTTAGTGATAGGGCTTTGATATTTCTCAAATATGCATTTTTCTACGCATTTGTCAAGACCTTTCTACAGATACCAAGAATTTTGGCCTCATTTGACCCTGATATTTATTTTTGCAGGTATTGGGCGATCGCCTTTCCTACCTATCTATGTGTGACTTTCCTCCTGAGCTATGTGTGCTACATGGGACTTGTGTGTCTGAGAACAACTTCAATGGACTCTGTCCACTCTATCACAGGTATATATCATATATATATATCTCCGCAAAGAATTTTCAATAGGCCACTTGCCGAAATTCATAATGGCTGACAAAATGACAAGGTAGGCAATTTTTGTGCACTTTTTCATTGTTACGTCTCCATGGAATTGCGTCTTTTAACAGTGACGTCATAATGTAAAACAACGCAAAAAGATGTTGACTCAGACATTTTGTGGTTTCTAACAAGATCGGAAAATGGTCTATTAGTAAACATCGTTCAGGGATTTTAAAGGCCTGCGTTGTTTTCAGCAGGTGATGGGTTAGGACCTCCTGGATTTTGCAAAAAAAATATGATTACTTAACATTCCTCTTTTAATGTATTATTTCTTTCAAAATTACAGACCAGAGCCCCCTCCCCCTGGACATTCTTTCTAGATCAGCCTATTAATTTCAGTAGTTTCTCAATCAAATTTTCAATCACCTGTTGATTTATTATCAATATTGTTTTAAAGTATTTCATATTTTTTTCCTTTTCAGACCAATACGCCCTGCAGCCATCAGAGAAGACTTTACCTAAAGAAGCAATCGCTCCCATAGCTGACCTTTCTATTTCAGAGGTCAACAGACACCTTTACCTTAAAAGATGATGAGGTCAAAAACTTGACCTTGACCTATAAAAATAAGTATGGAGGTCAGATGGTGCCTTTACCTCGATAATTGAAGTAAAAAGCTTGACCTCTAAAAATTATGAGGGCAGAAGTCATGAGGTCATGTCAGCAATGAGTTTTAATTAAAGAAATGGACAGGCTCAGTCATGACATACATGTAAATGAGGTCAGAGCTTGACCTTATATTAAAGAGGCCAGAACATTGGTGAATATCCAATAGAAGAGGATTTTTGACAAAAATGTGATAGTGTCAATTTAATGAAATTTAATAAGAGAAGAATTACCAACAGCAAAACTTTTAAATGGGGAAGATAGAAGTGTGTTTAACGAACTCAATTTGTATGGAGAGATTAGAAACAAATGTTTGCATGAATATGAAATAAGATTTATTAAACTGAATGATAAAAAATGTTTAAATATCTTAATTCTGTCAAGAGAATAAAGATAATCTACATGCATTTTATGTATAGAAAATACTTTGAAAAGGGAATAAAGTTATTAATGTACAGTATAATTTTGCATGTGTTGTACATATCACACTGTTTAGAGGAGAATTTATTCCTCATTTTGTTTGCCCTACAGGAAACAGTGTCTGTCCATAAAAATAATTCATATTGCCATAATTTTTTAAATGCAGGAAATAGAGCTCACATAAGTTCACCTCGACGAATCTGAGTGAGCTTATGCTGTACCCCCGCGCATCCAAGTCTGTGTCCGGTTAAGAAGTTTGGGGTAGCTCAGTATTTGTAAAGTACTGATGCTACAGTAACCAAACTTGCACAAGTGATTCATATTCTGTGGATGCTGAGGTGAACCCATGCATTGGATGCTGCATCTGACCTAATTTTTCTGCTTGAGTCACTTTGTTAAGAAATTAGGGGTAGCTCAGGTTAATAAATTTGGGATAGCTCAGTATCTGACAAAGTACTGATACTACAGTAGTATGTCAAGTGATTCATCTTTGGATGCTGAGATGGACCCATGTAACGGATGCAGCATAGGACCTAATTTTTTTTTGCTTTTATAAGCCAATATTGAGCAAAATATTAGTGCTACATGTAACAAACTTGCTAATTGGATGTATCGTATCTTTTGATGCTATATAGTGAGTGTTGCTGAGATTGTCATCAGGATCTTCTTCATCTCATTTGTCACATTTATGCCCTTTGCAGTGTGGAGCTTGTGAAAAAGTTCCCCGCGAGGGGATTTGACAGTGTTTTAAATTTCTTTCCAGACATGGTCACCATAGCAGTTTCTATATGGACATGACCTCGGACAGTGCATCTTTTGTGGATATTCTTTTCAGATTCATGCGTGAACATTGAGAGCAGGTGCAGCTAGCCAAACAGAGGGCGCTCACTCCTGGGCACCTGTCCCACCTCTAGCATGCTAGGGGTCCGTCAATGCTCAATTTGGTGTTCTATTGTGAGTGCTGTTGAGATTGTCGTCAGGATATTCTCCATCTAATCTGTGTCACACTTATGCCCTTTGCAGTGGGGAGCTCGTTAAAAAAGGTCTTTCCCTGACATGGTCGTCATAGCACTTTCAATTTATATCGAAATTCTTGACCTTGGAGTTTGACCTACTTAAAAAAACTTTAATCTTGGCCATAACGTTTGAATTGTACGTGATAGGGCTTTCTTATTTCACATGTGTATTCCTTGTTACAAGACTTTTCCATGGATATCAAAATTTTTGACCTGGACCTTGGAGTTTGATCTACTTAAAAACTTTCAACTTGGCCATAACTTTTGAATGGTAAGTGATAGGGCTTTCATATTTCACATGTGAATTCCTTGTGACAAGACCTTTCAATGGATACCAAATTTTTTTACCTTGTGACCTTGACCTTGGGAGTTTGACCTATCCCTTACCATTCAATAGTTATTGCAAGGTTGAAGTTTTTTAGAAGTTCAGACTCCAAAGTCAAGAATTTCCATATAAATTGAATGGTCTTGTCACAAGGAATACACATGTGAAATACATGTATGTAAGCCCTATCACTTAACATTCAAAATGTTGAATTTTTGCGGACAAACAGAAAGACAGACCAAAAACTATATGCCCTTGAATCTCTTTTTACAGAGGCATAAAAACATGGTAACTCTCTTGATAGGCCTGAAGTTTTTGCGGACAAGCAGACAAACAAACGGACAGGACAAAAACTATAATTACGGGGGCACAAAAAGTGAATTCAAAAACCTTTCATGTCATCTAACGAAATGTTTTTGACAACATATTACTGTGACGTCATAATAAGATCCTCTTATATCATTGGTCAGTTGGAGCCGCTGACAAAACTTATGTGTCTAACATAGGCTGTTTCACAGGGTACAAGCAAAACTGGTGAAGACAAGGTGATTCTTGTATGTTGTCTTTGTATTGACTGCAACATAAAAATGACAATCTCTGAGTATTCAGCTTTAGAAAATTTATTTTCAGTTTGGTATATTCAGCAAGGAGTACAAAAAGCAAGAAACAAGTTCAATTACTACAAGCATAACAAGTACAACTACATACATGTATATCACAGCAAAGAATATTCTGAATACAAAATCTGGAAATGTTCATATTTTAAAAATAATTATTGTACTTCAATATATACACGTATAATTGTATTTTAATTTTAATCCTTCCATTCATAAACATGTATTCACAAATAGTTAGTATATACTCTAGCAAGTTAGCATAGCAATACAAAGTGATTAATAGCTGCAATAGCATCTCCTTTGTAGCAAACATTGACTCTAATTGAGCTAAAAATCGTCAACTCATATGATGCTACACATACAAATGTTAACTCTTATTTAAGTAAAAATTGTTGACTCATATACAGCTACAGTACAAATGAAGACTCTTATTGAGCTAAAAATTGTTAACTCATATAGAGCTACATGTTTATAGATGTACAAATGTTGACTCTTACTGAGCTAAAATTTGTTTACTCATATAGAGCTATATATATATACAATTTTGACCCATAATGAGCTAAAAATGACGACTTATCATGTTACATGTATATCATGCAACAAATCACATAATGTTGGTTTCTTTTGAAACTCCTCATTGAAAAGTGTGTTGTCTATAAAGTTTGCAATTCTATTAAGATCTCATCAATATATATTGTAACCTTGAACTTTAACCTTAAATTGTTGATACTGTTCATGCTGTTTCCATGACAACCACTCATGGAATGATCGGCATTTCTCTCCTGCCATCATTAACATCTGGCCTAGGGAATCTGTAGGGTCTTTCCTATTGTCATGATCAAAATTTACGTATAGTTATTTCATGTTCATATTGTAATATGAATAAAAACACAAACATGCGCATGACGCTCAGTCACTATTTCTTCCAAAAGCAACACTATGAGAGAATACAGGCTTTCTACTCTACCTTTATGAAAAAGTAGGAAAAAAGTAGGAGTAGTCAATGAAAAAAAGTAGGAGAAAAATAGGAAAAAGTAGGAATTAATAGGGAAAAATTAGGAAATTTTCCATCACTTTTAGCGACAATTTTCAGTAAGTATGACACACAAATCACAGTAAGCAATGATTGTAGACTGGTAATGTTCATCTTTGAGGAAATGACAGAGAGAGTTAAAGGCAGATTGATTTTTCATGTAAAATATACACAATGGGCGAGCAAAGCGAGCCCCAAATTTTTCAAAAACTTTGAACCAGATGTCGATGACAAGTGAAGCAAGTAATTTTTTACTTTTGAGATGAAAAAGTAGGAATAGTAGGAGGTTTTGAAGAAAAAGTAGGAAAAAATAGGATCAAAATAAAAAAGTAGGAAAAGTAGGAAATAGTAGGAAAAAGTAGGAACAGTAGAAAGCCTGAGAATAATACCCACACAAACGGGCATTAATAGGTAAATACAGTATTCATGTTAACATAGCTGTGTAGAATTTTTTTGTAACCTCAGATGTCGAACTAGTGAGTTTCAGTACATACTGCAGTATATCTCTTTATCTCTTTCAATCGTTTTTTGTGTGGACACATACATTTAATACGGCACACTCACAATTTGAATTTTTTAAAGTGCATACACGTGTTCAAATCAGCAGAAAATCTCTCACTGCAATTGCACCCACGAAAATGTTTAAATTGTTTGTGCCTTCAACTCCATGTATTATTAAACAATATTTTATCTTTGAATAAGTAATGTCTGCATTAAACTGTCAAACATGATCAAATACATGTACAATGTATATTGTTACATTCAGTAGAATAACTTTTATTCATTTTGTGAAAGATTAAAATAGAAACCATAAAAGTATCATTTTATTTTTCAAACATCATTCTGACACCATCTACATTTACAAAGAATATACAAAAAAATGTTATATACTTCTTTTTGTTAGTAAATCCTTTACACATAATTCCACTCCCCCCTAATGACATATTAGGCAAAAATTAATAGGGGTGGATTTCAATAAGCATGTATACAGAAATGGTTTGTTTACAAAAGCCAAGATGGAAATCAGAGGGGCCTTATGACACCATGCTCTTGAATTTGTCAAAATGCATTTTTCGTTTCATTTTTTCATATACATGTAGGTAACTTCCTTAAAATTGTAGACTGGACCCAAACCTTCTCCATACCCTTAAAAATTTTCCCCGCAAGTTTGAGGAATGAAAAAGATATGTCAAGTAAGTTACAGTCCCTATATTGTATATGTGAAAGTGTAACTATCAGACAGACAGACAGACAGACGTATGTACAAGTACATGTACATGTATGTGGGACAGAATAAACCTTATATACATGTATATTGCTTTTGCGTTGCAGGCAACTTAAAACAAATACTCATTAACAAAGAGGCAGAATATGGAATTAGGAAGAATCTGTATCAAACATGTCAAAGTAACAAAAACCATAACTAGAAAGGATTCCTCAAGCTTAAAGAAAGACTTTCATCTCTGTAATACATATAAATATACATATGCAATACAGCTTGTCCCTTCTGATTTGCATTTATTCACCTACATAAACCATTGTTCAAAACTTGTGCAACTTTTCTGTCCCATTGAATTGATGACGTCAAAACAATGGAGAACAATCAAAGAGTGCTTGAAAACATTCACATAATCTTGATTAGAAGTATTTGCAATCTTTCGTATAGGATCAAACATTCTGAAATCTCTAGCAAACAGAATCTAGGTACCACTTGACCTAAATTACAAGTGACCCAATTTCACATGTACTCTATGATGTATTCTGGATAGTACTGGTGATTGTCAAAAATACAGTAGATTTTTGGATTGCTGGGGTTGTCTACACAACAGTCATAAATTCCTTTGGAAATATCATGAGGGTCAACAGGCGGTGGACGTTTAAGCTTTGGATCACCCTGAGCACATTTCCCTGCGAGACATTTAACGATGAACATGTATTTATGCCGATCCTTCCCAGGATGGCAATACAAATCAGAATATTTTGCCTCTACGGCAAAATAAGATCCCTGGCCAAAAAGTGCTCCGACACGTTCCCCTGCAAGTCGGAAATCTAGATTATCCTGGCATATTGTGTCCACAAGATCAGCTCGAGTTCCGTGGAACAATTCCAACTCATTGGAACAGCCTATTCCATACTTGGCTTCCATCTGCCTCTTCTTCCTAGAGAAAATAAAAAAAAAAGATTTTATAACGTGGAGTTTCTTATTTCATCAAGATGAATCCCTTACAGTTCAAACATTCAGACCTAGGATAAACTTTATGATTGAAAAGTAGGTCAAATTCAAAGGTCAAGGTAATATTGATTACTCTTGTGGTGAGGTATCAATGTGTGAAATATCTAACCCCTATCTCTTATAATTAAATATACACATGTACATTATGTATATGACCCAGGTCTAAGTATTTTAAAAGTAGGTCAAACTCCAAGGTGTAGATCACTAGGTCAAAAGTCAAAGTCTAAATTCAAAGGTCTGGCCATAAGCTATCCAGATGTGAAATATCTATTACACTTACAGTATTAGTTTGCTCCCCTTCTTCCTTTTGCTAAAAGGTATCTCAAAACGTGAGAAAATTTCTAAAAACCCGTAAATTATATAACAGTAAGTACTCATCACATATCACAAGACTTATAGGCATTTCAGGAAGAAATACATTTTTTTAGTGTTTTCCCTAGAAAATTGAAAATGAAGGTCAAAGGTGAAGGAAAGGGTCAAATGGTAAAACAAAATTGGTACTAAATGATGTGTCCTCCAAAGATACATACACATGCAAAATATGAAAGTTCTATGATCTCTAATTAAAATCATACATCCTTTTATCTAAAGCTGGAGGAAATGATGGATGGACAGACGGACGGACGGACAGACAGACAAATTGATAGTTAAATGCCCCCTAGGTCAAAGGATTATACGAATCCCAAATAATTGTCATAAACACATATAAAAGAACGATGGTTGAAATTATTCTTTAACAAAGGGTACTTACAATTGATACGTCTCCCAAAAATAGCCATTTTGAACTCTCTGTACCCCAAAGATATGGGCCTGCGGTATTGTCTTCTGGAATCTCTGGGTCACTTGGTCGTACTCCATTCCTATAAATTGTCCTTCGTTCTTTGATAACGGTACTCGTTTAAATTGTGCACCTCGCATTTCTTCCCAGTGAGTTGGAATCATGATTCCTCTCTTGGTGACCGCTAGCGTCATTTTCATTGCCTTCTGAGAAAGCCTATAGGCAGAAAAATAAGCTGCATGTAAAATGTGAGGATAGTAATATTAGAGGTATTAAGACGACAAATCTGTATATTGCACTTATTACTCCAATTGACCCTTCCGATTGTGGGAAAAAATTGCAAAATTTTGTGATGTCACAATGCTTTTACCTCGGACAAACAAGCTTCGAACCTCGGTCAAACAACGTAATTGCAATGTGATGTCATGGAATTTCTCAAATTTTTCCCGCGTGTGGAAGGGTCAATTCAAACACATCAGTGGTAATGCAGAATAAAGGAGCGGTACAGTAAGTAAAGTAAAATAGATAATAGCTAGTACCAGAAATTACTATGAATGTTTCTGTCTCTTTACCCCTTTCAAATTCTTGCCTTCATGATGCATTTTCAGTCAAATATGAAAATTTTAAGTACCGTATAACCAGAAATTTTCGCGAGTATCAAATTCCATGATTTTATGGTAAAATAGGGTGTCTTTATTTTTGCGAGTACAATTTTTCCGGATTCTTAATTACAAACATATGATGTTACTGTTTTGTGTCTTTCATTATTAAAGTTTTACAATGTAGTTAGTTGTATCATAACACTACACTTAATTCACTCCTCATTACTTTTGATTAGGAAAAGTAAAGAATGACACACGTACAATATGAGCAAATGTAACGCTTACATGTATAACAATTTATGAGATACCTTATCAAACACAATTTTTTGTGAGAATAATTTTTCATGATTCCAAATCACTTGCAAATACAGCAAAAATAGTACCTCGCAAAAATTTCAGGTTACAAGGTATCCTATGGAAATTCAATTTTGACTATAAAGAATTTTTTTTTTTCTTTGAGATTAAAAAACATTTACATATAGAAACCAAGTGAAAGAATCATTGGTGAGTAGTAATAAATTTAAAGTCCCCTATACTTTTACAAAGCATGCTTTTTTTTAAATTAAGCAGAAAGTTATAAAATTGCGGGATCCCCAAATGTCCAACATTGCACCTGTTACCCACTACAATGTCATAATCAACTGCCAATCAAAGCATTGTTTGACAAGCTGTCCATTATGACATCATATAGTTAAAATCATGACATCATATAGAAAAATCATGACATCATAAAGCAAAAGTCTGCCAGCAGGTGCATTGTCGATCATAGGGCATCCCTCAATATATAGTGACCATTTTCAAGCCTTGATTTTACGCAGAAGACTACAGATATCAAGAGATTTGGAAAACTTTTGAAATGTTACGTCATAATTTTGAAAATTTTTGAAAAAGTTATGTTTCCTGTATATTAATTTTGTTTGTGACGTCATAATGAAAACCTTCATCAAAGACTGCGTGACGACCTTAGTCTGATTATCGAAAGAAACATCATGGAAATCGTCTATTACATACAATTGCATAAAAGTCTTGGTAGTTTGGTCCGTGGCTAAATCTAACGGGGAATTTCCTACGTTGTTCTTCCTGTGGACGTCTGCCCGGGCTTCCACCAGCGAACAAATAATCTGGGTGCTCAGATTGTCATCCCCCTGGGCTTGTACCATTCTGGCAACCTGTAAAATGACAATGGGGACAACATATGTTTTCTTTTTCAAAAAATATTTAAACTAACAACACATTACTGTTGATCATTGTTTTATGGACGATATCACCGTCATATATTATGTGATACGCAAATGATACATGTATGTTCCAAGGGAAACTTTGTACCTGTCTGTGCACCATATCATAACATGTAGAGAGCATTGTGAGAGCATTGAAAATTTGAAAAATAAATTCAAATAAAGTAGATTTAAACAGTATTTATCTGGTTTAATCAAAGGGAATTCCCATAGAACATATCATTTGCGTATCATGTGATATGCGACCGTGAATATGCATGCGCGTTTATGTGACTTACGTCTTCCTGCATTTCTTCCTGCATGTCTTTTCTTGCCAGAGCTACATGAAGTGCTGTGTTCCCTTTGTCATCTTGAGCATTCACGTCAATGTCTGAAACATTATATTATGCTTATACACGTAATATGAGGGAACTCTTGTTTATACATGTAAACTCCAATAGACCATTTTCCGATCTTGTGAGAAAGCACAAAATGTCCAAGTAAACATCTTTTGGCCTTGTTTTACATTATGACGTCACTGTTAAAAGACGCAATTCCATTCAGACGTAACAATGTATAAAGTATGTGAAAAATTGCCTGCCTCGGACATTTTTCATCACTTCGTCAGCTGTTATGAATTTTGACAAGTGGCCCATTGAGATTACCAATCCTCATCCTGAACGATAATATTAGGTTATTGAACATTCTTGAGTACAGTAAAATATTGGAAAATATTGTACAAGTCCTTTCTGTACAGTAAACCCGTAATTGGACAAGAGTCCAATACAGGTTTTCAATACGGCATGGACGAGTGCAATATTTTCCCATACTCGTTAACGTTCAATAACCTTTTTATAATACATAACAACATCACCCAAACTCTTCCATTTTTATTTTCAAGAACATTTTCTTCAATCAGTATATTTCCTGTACGAAATCCCCTGCAGCATCTTTTGACTCTCTCTTAAATAATGCAATAATGTTTCTGATGTCATAGAGAGTTAAAGTGACTTTAACATGTGTAACCAACAGTACAATTCAGGAAATAATTGGCGTGTTGCTAAGTACATGTACAATACGACACTTCCAAAGTACAATACGGTACTCTTGTGGATGATCAAGTGATATTTTCAAGAGCAATTCTATTGGATTAGAAATCTATATTTATTATAAAAACATTTTTTTTTTTGGTACCTCAATTACATTTACATGTAGAAGGACAAATTGGGATTTCAATTCAAAGGTCACTTGTGAGTGATGAATCGATTTATTTCTGCTAAACATTTCCAAATTTTAAACTTCTCACGCATATTGGATGCCCCCTGTCAATCCTTCCTCCCCCTGAGAATTCAAAGAGCATGTGTGGGGTAAGTGATTTCGTATTGTAAACAAGAATAATTAATTCTACCATTATACTAACCTGGTTTCTGGAGTAAAGCTTCAATTGTTCGTTTATGGCTTTGTGATACAGCAATGATCAAAGGCGTTCGTTGATTCTTGTCTCTTACATTCACATCACAATTACCCTGATGTAACAGAAACTCTTAAATTCACTATGGTACATATACTTGTACATTATAATTAATTCTTATACATGTACTTGCTTCAATGGTACAAAATCATTATAAACCCATTTCTAGTTGGGGTTTGTTTTGGAGATACAGCATACATTCTTGAATTCACCCTGTCTTATTTTTACCTTATTGAACTTCTCCACTTAAAATTTTTTAGGCATTTCTTTGTGCACAATTTTATTTGCTCAGTATTATAAGTTTAACCTCTTTGCAATAGGCAAAAACTAAAATGGGAAAAAATTTCCCTACAATGCACATGTAAGAGTATCAGACAAGGAAAATTAATAAAATTGTATTTTTTACATAAATACTCATTACTCATGTAACTGTAAGAAAATTAACAAAATAATAGTCATTGAGTAATTACTGAGAGAAAAGAGCAGATGTTGATCTCGTGTAATTTGATTTAAAAAAAAAAACATATATTAATCTTACCTTCATTACTAGAGAGCTGGCTACTTCTACAAACCCGTTAGCGCAGGCGATATGAAGTGCCGAGAATCCCTCTGACATCCTATCATTGACAAAGTCTTTCTTCCCCTCTAACATTATATCTACAGCTCTGAAAATAAAACGTACAGTCATTTGCAAATTTCCGTAATCTGAACTTTTTATTCTTGAAACCACTGACATGTTAACATTACACAGATAGGTACATGTACATTTTTTGTAAAAGAATTGTATACATGTTCTTTATCTCATTTGTGTCACACAAACGGCCTTTGCCGAGTGGAGCTCGTAAAAAAGTTACCCGCGAGAGGTTTGACAGTGTTTTAAATGTGTTTTCCCTGGCATGGTTGCCATAGCACTTTCTATATGTTTTGTAGATATTAGAGAGGTTTAGAAACCTTTACTTGTACGGGTACGTGTACACAATAATTGTGTATGACGTCATTATTTTTGCGTACGGGAAATCGCTACAAGTTGTCAAGAACATGTAAATTGTGAGCTACACGTACGTACAAACGTGTAGACATTAATGTTTATATGGCAGATGTATTTCATGAATACTTGTACCGAAAATATGTATAAGTTTTAATTCAACATTTTATCTATTTATCAGTCTCGTATATGTTTGGATATGTATATTTTACGTCATCGCAAAGGGCACCAGTACACATACTCGTCAATTTTCTAAACCTCTGCTACTTTTTACGTGTAGATGTACTTGAAGATTACACGTACGCGTACCCCTATACGTTAGCCCTCTAAACCTCTCTATTGTTTTCATTTTCGTGCGTTAATATCAATGGGGGGTGCGGCTAGCCGAACAGGGGATGCTTACTCCTTCCAGGCACCTCATCCCACCTCTAGCTCGCTATTGGTGCTCTATTGTGAGTGCTGTTGAGATTGTCCTCAGGATTTTCTTTTATCTCCTGTACGTCAACCAACCCATGATCCCAGTGAGGCTTATACCAGCGACCATTCACTAGCCTGATGCCTTCACAAACAATACAGACAAGGGCAATTTTCATATGTAACATGTAACACATAAGGGTATACATGTGGGCAGAACCAGGGTCACCGTACTAGTGCGGTTCAAAACAGCAACCTTTTGGTTACAGGCCCAACACCATAACCACTAAACCACAGCTTCGGGTCTTCAAAATTTGGAAAAAATAGCGACATTTGGTAGAAATTGGGAAAAAAAAATATACAAATAAATTGAGAAAACAAGCAAAAATTTGCTTCTAATGAAGACGAATAAATGCATATAGACACCTGTAGTACCAAGAATTATAGACACCTGTAGTACCAAGAATATTATATTTCAGATAGTGTACATTGTAAATATATTTCAGTAATTTCAAAGGGTTTTTATACTTTTTTTATAGGAACTTTTTTTTTTAAATTGGGAATTTTAAGCTCAGAAAGATGCCTGTTTTTCAGCATTGGGAATGGGGCCGAATTTTGGCCCTGGAGAACCCTAAAAAAATCCCTGCAGCGTCAACAACTGACTTACAATCTTGCGTCTTTCAGTACGGCCCATTGTAGGACGTTGAAGTCTTTAGAGTTGGTGCTCCTGTAATCTGCCTTGGGACTTTTCAGTACGCTCATCATTATGTCAGGTTGACCTTCTTTCTGGCTTATACAATCATGCATGGCAGTGTCCCCGTCACTGTCCTGAGAAGATCGAATAAACGACATTTTATTTCATTTGATAAACGTGAAAGGGTATACTGTACTTCAGTATAAGGCAGTAAGGAAGTCTAGGTATAGTGCATGTTCATAAAGTACAAGAAATTGACCTTTTCAAAAATATTGCAGTTCAGTTGTTTTGGACGACAGAATACTTGTATCTTTCTCAAAAATGAAAAGGTTTTCTTCATTTTGAAAATATCCAATGTACATGTTTATTTAGATTCCTCAGTAAAAATCCTATCACTATACAGTTACAATGTAACTGTGCTTAACATGAAATTGATATGAAAAGAGCACCATGTGAATTTAGTGAAAATTTCACATAAAATTTATGTGAAAAATATTTGTATTCAATTCACATAAATTTCACGTAATTTGACTTCACATGAATTCACAAGAAGTTTTCTATGTGATTTTCATATGGAATTGAATGTACATGAAATTTAAGACAGAAACTTCACATGAACTTTATGTAAAAACATTTCATGCAAATTTCACGTTAATATCACATTGTACAAATTTTTGTGATGAAATTTTAACGTAATTTCTTTTTCTTCTTTAATTATTTTTTTTCGTGCATGTTAAGATGGCCATACCTTGATCGTGGGGTCACAATTCTTTTGTATCAGAAGCTGAGTACACTTAGGGCAACCTTTTCCTACGGCAATATGGAGTGGTGTTTGCTTCTTTCTGTTGACAACATTTACGTTGGGATTGGAATCCAAAAGGGCAGCCATTGCTTTAAACTCTTTCCTGTAAAAAATCATACAGAATATAAAACATTGAACTCTACAAAATTCACAGATCACATACATGTATTCCAGCGTATGCAGGGACAGTTTAGCTCCAAATTTGGGTTGTTCTACTTACCAAGAGGTAATTCAATAACTGGCCGATTCAAATTATACGAAAGATAAAGAAGAAGGTGCGGTAACCTGCCATATCGGCCCTATTTTCAAAGTTGTTCATATATCCATAATTTTCTAGTTTTTAAAATGTCAAATGGATGGTGAATCCGTATCAGGAAAGCTTATTTTGATTTCATAGTCCTATTTTGAATAATACGTCGCTAAAAACGTCTAAAAATGTTGAAATCATCGAAAATATCAATAAATAGCGAAATTTTGATAGAAATTTAAGAAATTAAGTATCAATCCAGGCCTTGCCCATGATAGTTTTTGTACCAATTGATGGATTTCTGATCGGCCTTTAAATTTGCATGAAAAATATCGTGGGCGAGGCCTGGATCATGGATGAATTTTGAAGATTTGTATGTAAAATACGATGATTTTCCTTTGTTTAGCGTCATTCAGGGCAAATGACGTCAGAACATGACATCATACATCACGCGTGTGACGTTACGAGGGCTAAAAAATGTGACGCGGTATTTTCTCAAACATTCAACATTGCAAAAAGTGATAATTAATAGTTTATCAAAATCATTTTTCCTCGAAATTATAGGGCCGATAAAAATGGTTATCACACCTAGTCCTTTCTAAGAAGGCAAATTCAAGAAAGTCTCATACATGTATCTCAAAATTGCCAAGGATAAGAATGAATGGGCAAATTCAAAGAACAGAAAACGTCTTAATGTTTCTTCATTGGAGATTAATACATTGTAGTGCTACAAATTAAAGACAGACAGAAAAACCAAAAGACAGAATAAATATGACAGCATTCCAGGAATACATGTGTTGCTTGTAGAACAAAGTGACACTTCAAGAACACTATGGGGCGTGATACCAACATGTACCTGTACAATGTTACAGACAGACAGACAACGGACAAAGTGATCCCCAAGCGTCACTTTGCTTCACAGGCGACTCAAAAAATAGCGTTTTGATTTGCTCGGTAAGCAAAAAATATCGAAGAAATTATAATAGAAATTATCTAACAGACAGCTAAACGATCTCATCTACAGAAACTACGTATACACATGTATAAATGATGCAATCAGCAGTCAAAATATTGGAAAATCCAATAAATATTGGAGAAATATTACCACTGAAAAATACCTTAAATATGTTATTTGCTAGGAATTACATGTACTTGTAACCTACCCAAAAGCACTATAGTGTAGGGGTGTGTCCCCCTCGGCATCTGTCAGGTTTACGTCAGCCTTGCTCTTCAGGAGAAATTTGATGACCTCTACATGTCCTTCATACGCAGCTAGCTGTAAAGCTGTTTTACCCTCCAGCTTCTGATTCACCTATTAAGTAACAAAATTGAGAATATAAATGTATATACAAGTACATCTTCATGTGATTTTATGATATCAACATGTCCTTGATACGAAGCTAGCTGCAAAGCTGTTTTCCCTTCCAACTTCTGATTCACCTATTAAATAAAGAAATAGATAATGTATACATTGTTAATTTACCCAATGAAGGACAAAAGAGCCTGCAGGAAGGGGGAAGGGGGGGTCAATAATGACAGTGCTGGTGGCGTAGTGGTTAGCGCGGTGGAACCATAATTCGAGGGTTCGAATCTTACCATTGCCGATCATTGCAAAACCATTGTAACCTTGGCCAAGTTACTTTACACTACGTTGCACTCTTTCCAACCAGGAGTAAACCGGGCATCTGGCACATGAGACGAGCTTGTAATGTGAATGAAAAGTATTAGCGCCTAAACGGCAGCTCTGCTTGTATACTACGAAGGGAGTTGAGAATGCACTGGATTGTAAAGGTCTAGCCAGAGAGGTAATTGAAGAAGTCGCCTGAGGCTCAGGCGAACAAGACTATAAACCCCCTACCTTTACATTTTTTGAAAGCTGAGATCCTATAGAATTACGTGTACAAGTACAACATGTACATGTATATTCTGGAGGCCACAGTCAAGGTACCAGAATAACTTACACAGAAAGCAGAATTCCACTTTAATAAGGACAAAAATCATGTCTTTAATGTACATGTATAATGTATACAACTTGTGATCAACTGAAGCTTCTCTACTCAAAAGTTTAAAATTACATTATGATTCAATATACATACCTTGTCTGGATGTTTTCTCAGTATCTCCTGTACTTGTGCCAGATCCCCTTGTCCAGCAGCTTGGACTACGCTGACCGTTCCTGCAGCTTGGCCGGGCATTCCTCGTAACATGTCGACAAATAGCTGTGCAATGGCCTCCGCTACGTCTGAAATATCATAATAATCTCAACATAAGAAGATGAGAGTTCTGTAAAATTGATCATGTATAATCTACAATTATTTATTCAAAAATATTAAAGCTCATTTTCAGTACTTAAGTGTATTTTCCGTAATGAAAACTGAAAATTTTTAAAAGATATCTAAGATCATTTTCAATAATAAAATTTATTTTCCATATTTTGAAATCAGAAATTTATGTGCAGGTGCTTTTTAAGGTATCCGTTGTACAAACAAATGTGAAGTATTTTATATAGTCAGAATCATGACAAATTTTTACCTAAATATACCTAATACAACATAAAAAATGGTTTCTATCATCAAAGGTCAATATGCCGACTGTCACTCAAGCCACGGAAACTATCGAGACACTGCCGAAGATTACCGAGATAATTTTAACACTGTTTAAATGGACTAGACGTCAGCGAGATGTCCATTTGTACATTGGATACGTTAATTTTATAAGCTGACACTTCTCCTTTTTAATGTTTTTTTTTTTTTGATACATCGGGTTAAGGTACTTTGTAAGTTCCAAAATGTAACAAAAACAAGGAAGTAAAGCATAAATTATTTCTTGGTTCTAAGAAACTCCAATTTTTTTCTAAAAGAAAATGCAACTACCGTTCATGCTAGAGGTGGAAGAGCTAAAATCAGAGTCCACGTCTTTTTTGTCGTCTTCTGTCAATGTTGGGACTTCATCTGCGACTGACTTGTCATCTAACGGAGAAACTACGACAGGACTGAAAATCCATGTTTTATCATCCACTTTTACACGTATGTCACCGTCACCGTCTATTTTCACTACACGGCCATTTCTTCCTAGTGCCTGATAAAATTAATGTATTAAATGACAGAAAGGATATAAATATCTTTCTTTTATCAACTTGGAAGATTTTTTTAGAGAAATAGATGCAATTATTGACAGGACTTTACACTTACATTTTATTCTTATGATGGATTACAGGAGCATTAATTTTTGTTGAAAATTGAAACACTTTCATTCTGAATTAAATCTGTATATAATACATTTACTTCACAAAAATGTGAAAAAGGCAACTTGAAAATCAGATGCGGTTTTTAGAACCTGAACCTCCTCCCTACATTTTTTAAAGACCTGCATATGAAGCTTTAAAAATCTGAATTGACAATGAGCAAGTAGTCTATTTCTACATGCATGTAAATCTATGACTTCTTTAAAGTCACGAAATCTTTAAACTATTCTGTCTTCTCTATATAAAGACTTATTTCCCATTTGGGACAATATCTGACATAAATGCATAAGGATGTCATGAAATGCCCAAAGAAAATCTGTATTCATAGTACGTCTTCAATGAATATTACACCCGGTGTTTCCATTGAATTTGACAACATCACAATTAATTTACATCAGACAACGTCCTGGATGGGAAGTTCACTCTGTACATGTAATAACTACTGATACAACTCTTACATAATTCATGTCATCAATCTGTATTTAAAGCATGTTTTCCCTAAATTTTTTATGGTTTCTATATATAGAATTTGATGATGTCACAATTAGTTTATGTAAGATACCATCCAAAGTGGGAAGTACATAATGTAACTCTGTTTACATGTATTCGATTTGATGGAGTAAGAACTACAAATCTTACAGATTTCATGTCATCGTTCCAACCTCCGTGACCTTCCTGCAGATCTTTCACTACATTATAATCTTTCATAATAGTTACAGCCTCCCCCTGTGCAAAGGTGTGTTTCTGGAAAACAAAATATACTTTGTCTTAAATCAAGTTCAAATATCAAATTCATATAATTGGCATTCCATATGCTTTTAATGGATGAGAACTTCTGCAAAGGCAAAATTGATAAGCATTTACTTGTACATGCAGCTTGTTTCATAGGATTAAGCCTTGAAACATATTACATGTATTTTAATTTTGGTGTTCTACATGTACTTCAAATGATTTTTATTTTTTCAGAAAACCTTCACCAGCCCTTGTTTAAATAAATGAAATGAACATTTATCTCATTTGTTGTCATCATTCCACCCTCCATGACCTTCTGAAAATTCAAATAAATTGACTAATTCCCTTGGTTTCCACTCTTATAAGAAATTTCCCTTTAACATAACAGTATGAGTAATAAGGAGAAGGTACGTTATGGGCCATAATCGGCCCTATCTGAGAAATGAACCAAACTCTGAACAATGAAAATGTAAGATTTACAGAATGTAAATCAGTTTAAATTTTGAGAATCGGGTATTCCGTTGCGATTTTATAGCAATTTGAAAACACGTAGGTAAGCTTTCTGTTTCACTGACTTTGACGTCATGTTACGTTATGATCACGTCGTGATATAACGTTGTCAGATAACAAATTGCTGTCTTCTTACATTATTCATAATGATTGTTTTGCTCAAGTTTTTGCTATGAAACGATTTCATGAATCCTCGAAAATCTGCAATTGAGAAAGTATTGTACGTCGCCTTTTAGCTTCTGGGTTATTCTTGGAGACTGTCTCATTTTAATGCTTTAAGTGATTCTAGAATTTAAGGGAATTACGATGTTTTTAAAAATCATTTCCGTGCATATATACACAGTCATTCAAACGAACGAAAAGACAGAGATATTACAACTTAAATTTGAGATGGGGGATGTAGTGAATATTAGAAAGTCAATGAGTCTGGGAGAGCGACTAGGGTCCATGTCCAAGGGGTCCAGGGCGTTCCTAAAGGGGGACGGAAAATTATCTTGCGGCGATTGACCGTTTTGCTTGATGAAGGCAGTATTGAAATAGCCATTTGAAATCTTTATCATGGTTATTGGATTGTTATGAAAAGCTATATTTTATGTTCGAAAATTATCTGATCATAGCAAAGCAAGCCAGTGATTTTTAGGGGAGGGGGTTTACACATCCCTTGCTGTAAGGGTATGTTACTTACTTTATAATTACTTACGTATAATTATCAGAAAAAGCCGCAAACAACAAACAGGTACGTGGCGAGCGGCCGGGAGCAAGAAAAATAATTTTTCGAAAGTTCGACATCAAAACTCAAGTATAAGCCCACCTAATGCGAATGTACCTTACTTACCGATTTTTTTTTTTTTTTATTTATTTATTTATTTTTCGTGGTGGCGCCCAAAACGACCATCTAAATACGTCAATAATGCTAGGTTTACACTTAGCCACGATCGCCCCGATTGCCCCGATTGAGGTGAATCGTAGAGATCGTAAGAGAGCGTGGGGTTGAATCGTGACGATCGTAAGAGAGCGTGGTGGAATCGTGATGATCGTAGGAGATCGCAGAGATCGTGGCAAAATTTTTGATTCTCAAAAAATTTGCTACGATTGTCCCGATTGATCCTTACATCGTGAGAGAGCGTAGGAGAGCGTAGTGAACGTGATGGAGCGTAGTAGAGCGTAACAGATCTTGACAAAGCGCAACAGATCGTAATATGCGATCGTAGCAGATCTTGGTGAAACACGTTCTCCTACGATCCACTACGATTTCACTCACGCTCTTTGACGATTTGTTACGGTTTCCACGATTCAGTCCACGATCTACAAGATTCGTTGCGATTCCAATATTTCTATAATGAAAATAATAATAAGACAACCCGTTTTTGATGGATTACAAGTGTTTTTAACATCCGCAACAATTTCTAACATATGAAGAAGACTAAAGGCCTTGTTACACGACGCGATTAGTTGCATGCAACTAATTGCAGAGATTTTTTGTCCGAGCGAGTTGCAGCGACTCGCACCGTTACACGTTGCAACTAATTGCATATATTTTGTGCTAAATTCATACCTTTTCCGCCTAAAGTTTACGAATAAATTGTGTTATCAACAGACAATACAGCATGTATTTTCAATTTTCATTACAATTACATTCACATAACTTTATCGACGAAGAGAGCGCAGAAAATAAAATTTTTGAACTAAAAAAGCTTGCAGTAAGTGTACTGTGATCCGTTGTGAGAAAAGTCGCCATTTTATTGTCAATGTAATTGATATGACCAAAATTCGCCAAATAAGGGTTGAAATTATAAGGAATACCCGGCATTTTGATTGGTTGACGCTAAAAGTTGCAAGCGATTAATCGCAAGGAATAGAACATGTTCTAATCTGAAAAAAGTTGCATGCGACTTTTGAAAGTCGCATGCGATTAGTTTTAAGCTATGTTACTCGACACGATTTGTCGCTTGCAACTAATTGCAAACGATTAATCGCGTCGTGTAACAAGGCCTTAAGAAAAGAAGTCTTGATAATAAGTGAGGTGCTGCATTAATTGTCTTCGAACGAGTTAAATATATACACGCAATCAAAGATTTGAATTGCTCAAGAAAAATTGTTAACTTTCATAATCGAAAAAAAGAAAGATCAAATAAGGTTCATCAATGCCATTTCCTGCGTTTTGCGATATAGAATATTCATCTCCTGGATATTAAGCTTAATCTTGTTTGGATATTGCAAGTGGTATTGAAACTTGTTGTCTATTTCATATCAAATCGTGTTAAATCGCGGCAAATCGTAGTCCTTCAACGTAACAGATCGCAACAAAACTTGATAAGCGTAGGGAACCGTGATAGAGCGTGGCAAAGCGTAATAGCTCATCTTGGTAATCGTACGGGAACGTAACGAAGCTTGAGAGAACGGGATGCAAATCGTAACAGATCTGATCTACAATCGTAACAAATCGCTACAGCGCGTATCAGAGCGTGATGGAGCGTCGGAGAGAGTGCGAAGACCAATTTTATTTATAGAATCGTGGAGCTCCACGATTTTGCTCAATCGTAGACATCGTAGGGCATCGTGGCTAAGTGTAAACCTAGCATTATATAAGCATTGATTTAGAATGAATCTTACTTTGTTTAACATGTTTAAAGTAGTTCGGTACACCTAAGGATCCCTTAGAGGTTTCCAAAACTCAATGTCGCGTAATTCTCTTATTTCTGAACGGATTGAAATGAAATTGGTATCTATGGAATCAGAAAGATCTTTTCTGAATGTTTATACCAAAAATTGCGTTTGATTATGGGTAAAATAATCTTTAAAAACGTTCAGATTTTTAAAACGGCTTATTTTTGCTCGGTGCGTAAATTGTCTACTTGGGTATCCCACAAAAAGATCAATAAGCACTAGAACTTTGCTGTTATAATGAAAGTGAAAATTTCTTTATGTTTATAATATTATTTTCAAGTTTCAACATTTAATCTGTAATTTCGTGTCAAGAAAAGCGCAAATCATATCGAAAATTTATGATACATCTCAATTTAACGGTAAATGTTATTCGGAGGAAAATATATGAGCGAACGAGTTAGAGAGTAAGCTCTCCTTCATCTAAAAATGTTTCTATATCAACAGTAGCTTTATTTGTTTCTGAATATATGTATATTAATATATCTAGCTGCAATTAATGAATTAGGAATATACGATCAAGCATAAAATGAAACAATCTTGCGTATACAGTTATCACAGCCGTTGCAAGAAATTGTGATAGATGGCGCCACTGAAAGAATTCGATAAAATCACGGTGAATAACAGGGGCTACAGTACACAGGGAGTACAATATAAATAAGAGCCCCCCCCCTTATAATACATAAACATTTTTTGTTTATGTATTATAAGTGAGGGGGGGGGGGGTTATTTTGTACTCTGTGTACTGTATCCCCTAGTGTGAGTAAATTTCGATTTATTGATGTATTTACGAGAAGTCAGAAGATTGCGAGAAAGCTACCAAAAGACAGACGCAGACTATATTTTTCTTATGGCTATACTGTTCAATTCCATTTACTAATTTAATAATTTTATATAATAACTCGTATATCAGGGTGATGTACTTTTCCAAAATAGTGTGTATTTGGTTTGGTTTGGTTTTTCTTTCACAGCACCCAAAAATGCACATGGTTCACAAAATGAACAGTTTGTAATTGTATTACATTTGTATCGAATCGCTGGCATGTTTTTTTTATATAAAATCGATATGCTATTTCATAATTTAAACGCGGAAAACGTTGGTGATGTTGGTGGTGGTGGCGTGGAAAGAAAGGGATTCGGAACCCTTTTAGATCAAATAGTACGGCACACACGTTATTTTTAAAAGATGCTGCGCTTTCCTCAAAAGCCCATATACATTTCACTGGTCAATAAACAGGGGCACCAGGAGTAATGAAACTGAAAAAGAGACGAATAGAGGACTTGTTCCGAAAAAAAAAATTCAACGTCTTGCTATCGCTCGCCTTTTTGTGCATTTACATATCATTAATCAAGTACAATGATGTGAAAATTCAAGGTTTAAGTACTATGATGTGAAAATTCAAGAATTTAAGCTTTTTGCTCGCTATTTAGCCCGCCAGTCATCTGTTTTATTTATACATGTAATGAAAAATAGAACAGACGATCATTAGTCAAGGACTTTATTGTCTGGTGTGTAACCCCTCCCTCCTTTTTTTCCTATTCAGAAAAAGTCGGACTTACGGACTAATCCTGAAATAAAATTCTGGATCCGCCCATGATCTTGACCGTCTACAGAGATTTGTCGGGTTGATCGTGCCAATAGAATGCGAGGCGAAGTAGAGCCTTCTATGGGCTTGATCTCCGTGGGCGGTCAGTGACGAACCTAATTACTGCAACGTATAGTTTTTTTGGGGGGGGGGGATGTTTTGTTTTTTGCTGAAAATTTCTGTTTCGCGACTCATTTTATGTACATGCGAATTTCAAGAGAAAACCGATTCCTGATTTAAATACATCACGCCAGTCCATACACCTGTGGTGTCAATCAAATGACGTCATTATAATGACGTCATAACGCCGTGCCGACGTGGTCCATGCATTTTCCATATACATTCTACGCAAGACAAATCTTTAATTTTCTACTAGAGCAAGAGCGTCTGCTACTAATTTTTCACCTTTAATCGACAGATATGGAGGTTATTGATTCATTTTTCTACTTTTATTTTCAGCAGATCGTCTTGCTCTATATGAAATTCTCGAAAATATATATGAATTTCTAGAGAAATATCCGGATTTGTTAATCCTTCCTTGGTTTGATTAGCTATAATTTCGTAGGGGTGCATCAAGATGAAAGGCGCTTTTTATGTATAGATGTAATTGATCTTGTAGATAAATAAAATAAACACAGTTGATCAATTTTCACGATTTGAATTTCTCAGAAAACAACAGGGCCGGTATGGGGTCTTAATGTACCTTCTCCTTAGAGAATATCTTGCAATATTGAATCTTGTAGTGTAAATACCCTGGTTAAAGCTGCTCTATTGAGACTCCATGTTTTTCCGTCATCATACTGCACTCTACACGTCTTCCCCTGGAATAGCATCTGTACCAAGGTCCCTACAGTATCTATACACTGAAAGTACAAACAAAACATAAGAAGTTGACCTACGTAGATTCCCTTTTTGCAATGTCTATGCCAAATTTCATTTCAGTACATTTACTCTTTGCTGAGGTAATGAAAGGATGCTGTGGCTGATTAGAAAAATTCTACCTTCAAGGGATGAATTTCACAAGATTTCAAGGCCACAATCCATTGACCTCTGACCTTACCTGTTTCATGCCATCATCACATCCTCTATACATGCATGTATCATTGTCTTGTAACTAGGGCTGAGCGGTTTTATCGCGGTACTGGTATATCGCGATACGAGGCTTCGCAATACGTACCACGGTATTTGTTTTCAAAAACCAGTTTTTGACGATATTATTTATGTTCATATTTTTATGTTGTTGCTTTGAAACTTACGGGCGAAAGCGATCAGTTCTGCAATTTTCTGACTAGCCACTTTTAAACATGACGAGGTGTCCGGTCTATGCTACACAGCAAAATAGATTTCAAGAAATAGGTAAAATAACGTTTCTTTGACCTTTAGAAACGTCCAGCAACACACTGCACATTGGTATATTAATTTGCAAGAAAGACTTAATCATGTTAGCTTGATTCTTATATTTTGTTTATAGTACATGTAAATATTTAGTTATGATTGTTTAAACGTACAACATAGTGGTGTCATTTTAAGTTTCCTGGTGACTTTTTGCACTGCCTGCCCGCAAGTGTCCGCCGATGTCTCAGCAGAATTATCACAATGATAGCTTAAAATAACTGGATGAATATAATTTTTTCAACTGGATATTCATGCATGTACGTCTTATTGGTCAAATTTGTCTGCACGTAATTATATCATGATGAAGACATTTTCAGATTTTAAAATAAAATTTTGAAAGGAAAATTGAGGTAGGAAAAAAAAAATAACCATAAGGACTCTTGATGTTACCGCATAAAAATATTGCAATATATCGCAATATTTTTCCAAATATCGCAATATATCGCAATACACATTTGACCCGCGATACTCAGCCCTACTTGTAACTATTTGAAATTTTTTTCAAGGTCAAGTTGACTATAACCTTGTCATTAGGTTTCAAGGTCACTATCCCTTGACCTTGACCTTACCTGTTCCATGTCATCATCCCATCCTCCATACATATCATTGTCAACCATATGAAGTTTTACAAGGTCAAGCTGACTATAACATTGTCACTAGGTTACAATGCCACTATCCCTTGACCTTGACCAGTGACCTTACCTATTTCATGCCATCATCCCATCATCCGTACATATCATTGTATTGCAACTGTTTGAAGTTTTTCAAGGTCAAGTTGACTACATCCTTGTCACAAGATTTCAAGGCCACAACCTTGACCATAAGCTCTGACCTTACCTGTTTCATGCCATCATCCCATCCTCCATATATATCATTGTCAACCATTTGAAGTTTTACAAGGTCAAGTTGACTATAACCTTGTCACTAGGTTTCAATGCAACTATCCCTTGACCTTAAGCTCTGACCTTACCTGTTTAAATGCCATCATCACATCTTCCATACATATCCTTGTCTTACATTCAAGGTCAAATTGACTACAACCTTGTCACAAGATATTAAGGTCACTATCCCTTGACCTTGACCAGTGACCTTACCTGTTTCATGTCTTCATCCCATCCTCCGTACATATCATTGTCTTGTAACTGTTTGAAGTTTTTCAATGTCAAGTTGACTACGACCTTGTCACTAGGTTTCAAGGCCACAATGCCTGGGTTCACAACATCTGAAAATACATTGCATGAATCAAGACCAAAATTTTTTATGAAGTTGGTGTTTTCATGTTTTAACTAATACAGTCAATCCCGTCTAATGTTACTTTGCAAGGGCCGACAGAACACAGGTCACATAAGACAGGTGGTCACTTAATACAGGTTCAAGCTGATTGGACTTGACTAACACAATTTCCGGAGTATAAGGGCAATATGATTAAATGAATTACTCAATATATCAATTCATGTATTTCTTGATAAATCATATTGTATATATAAGATCATATCAAATTATATTCATCATAGAAGTTTTAATTATGAAAGACACTGATGGAAGAGATGCAATGTAAAACATTATGTAGTTTGAGTCCTTAGGAACACTAAAAGTCATAATATACAGGTTCGTAATTTGGTATGGGACAGGAAAATTACGGTCTTCGTCACATTCGAAAGGTTGTCGCTATATACAATGTACAGTTAAATTTGATAGAAAAATTGCTTGGGAGGAATAAAAATGGTCGTACATGTATGAAGCAGGAAGTCCCTAAAGAAAGGGTCACTTTAAGACAGGTTTGGCTGTAATGTGAAATTTATGCATGCGTTGTCATGGCATAATAATTTTATGTAAACAATGAACACTTGTGTGCAAAGGACCAAATTTACCTAGTTAACATATAAATGTACATCATCATTTTCGCACTTGATAAAGGCTAGTATTTGAGTGTTTGTGTATTTTTATTTGTTTCATTCTTTCCCTCAGGTGATTTTTCTGCATTATCTTATTTTCATCATTGCCTTTATGGATAGAGGGTTCATTTCATCTCTGACCACACCCTCTCCTTTTAAAAAGTAAAAGTGAGATTTAAGATTGAGCTACATTCCTTCTAACCAAATTTTTAAGAAGTAAACTGTATATTTCCTGAATCATGACTTATCATCGACTCACCCACTAATGGTAAATGGTCAGCATAGTAATCCCCGCCACTAGCAGTTTCAGCCATTCTAGTATAAATCACATCCACGCACCCCTCCCCTCCTATACGGTACTCCTTTTCAGTGTTGTCAGATTTCCATCTGACCTTGACCCCTCCTCGGTAACCAGTTTTATTCCATGTCTTCATCTCTACGATCTTTCCCACCTCTCCTTCACCACCTAGAAAAGAACAGAATAAATGTCTCCATGCTATAAGTTTGACCTTGAATTTGACCTTGACCTAACTTTTGATCTTGAATTTGACCTTGACCTATGTCTTTGACATTTCTTCAATAATTCTAAACATCGGTCACACACAGAATATGCTTTGAATTTGTTAAGTCTTATTTTATGATAATAATGAAGATTATAAAGCAGTCATATCAAGCCATGACCTTAAAAGTTGATTTTTTTCATACCGTCGTCATTTTTCCATTTCCAATGTGGCCCCCTCATGACCTCGGCTCCCGGGAACATTCCCCTTGCTTTCCTTTTACTATCTTTACTCTTCTCTCTTGAAGGAACAGCCCATCTAAAATGTAACAATCACTTCACTTTTTTTTCAATTAAATTTATGACATGCATTCATATTTTCTCCACTTACAGAAATAAGGTAGAATAAGATATGATCTTGCCATGAACCATTTCATAAACTAAACTTTCTAGAGATTTTAGACATTAGAGAGGTTGAGATTTCATATGTGTAGTAAATGTATTTTGAACCGCTATTATGACATCATCATTTATTGTGTTCTTAATTTGGGCTACAAGCTACATATCGCCAGTCTCCGTTCAAAGTTAATTAAAATTTGCCAAGTTTTTACAAGTACACGTGTTGGTGCATAAAAAGAAATCTCAACAACGTTAATGTGCAGTTCAACTTGACAATGTATAATAGAATAACTCATACACATTGCATGCAGGAAATCTCAACTTCTCCTGTAAAATGTCACGTGACCATCATATGGCAATCTCATTGGCTGAAGCTACATGTACATGTTACCTTTGAAGCGTTAAAATTATTGAATCATAATGAAAAAAGATTAAATACTGGTACATATAAAAGTATGAAACTAATTTACGCTGTGGACTTCTCTGTGTCTATTCTCACAAACGTAGCTGAAGTATCATATGCGTCACTCATGTAGCATTTACTGCATAGGTCGAAATCGTCACGGGACGTGCATTTCCATCTGATGCCTTTAATCCCATTTTCTTTGCAGCCATCACAAATAATGCTGTGGTGTATGACACCTGTTTAACAATACAAATAATTCAGTAAAAATATCTACATATTCAAATCATATCAGGGCTCTCACACTAATTTTGGGACTGGTGCCGCAGCCTTTGAAAATGGGGAAAATAGCAGTGATTTCTCAAAAATAGGAAAAACTATAATTGCAAAAGGTATTAATCGAGAAGTAAAAGAATATCAAAACAATTGATTGTGACTTTGAGAAAAATATGTATCGTCTTTTCCCCACTTCGACATTCTTACAAATCTTCATCAATTTTCAAACACTCAACTCAAATAGAATTTATGTACGTGAGTCTATTTGTTTTAATACGTCATTATGCTCGGAAATACGTTGTAAGGAAATTGAGCAGCAAAGCGTAGAGCGTAATTGTAGGTTAAAAAAAAAATCGTAAAAATTATGCCAAAATCATAAAAGCGGGCAGGTCTGGGCCCGTCTAACAATGCTGTCATTGTATTGTTATTATACTCGTATAACGCATGAATACCTGTGATGTCAGACTTACGGGGATTCCTAACAGGAGCTCAGTGCCAACAACCCTCAATGATATCCATCCCTTTTATATGAGAAGAGGTGGAATATATTATTGAAGGTCGTTGGCATTGAACTCCTGTGGATTCCTCCATTACCTGTAGGACCTGTGTCGAAGACTCTAAGGTCATATTTCCCATCCTGCCCTGCTCTGTAGCGGAGTTCTCGACCCGAATCCCAAATAATTGTCACCTTATTGTCGCTGGAACCAGCTTTTGGTACAAAAATAACCGTCCCGAGAAAACCTTCCCCATTGTCCTGCTTTTTGGAACTCCAGTCTGGCCCTCTAACCACTCTTGCTCCGGGTTTAATCTGGCAAAATACATTTTTATTTGTATCAATAGACCTTCTTTACATTACTGCTAGACTTGCAATGTCGACATGACAAAACCCAACATCACTACTTTTGACGTTATTTCTAATTGTGACGTCATAAAGCTGCTAAGACGTCAGAGTTAAAGGTTCCGTCAAATCTTGTGATGTTGGGTCTTGGGATGTGTAAAATGCAAGACAAATGCGGTAATGTGAAAATCGTCTATTTACCGGAATTACATTTACAATGGCATTCTGTAGAAATTATTTATATATAGTGATGTCCTTCATGTTCTAGTAATTAATTCCGTCTTTTTCGATTTTACAGTCCTATGTTCGATTTATGTAGGTATCTGACGTAAAAGCATTGTGATGTCATTAATTTCCTTTGAAAACGTCATTTGTGAAACCCTGTTTCCCTGGATTTTACGCTGGTTTCCATGGAATTTGATGACGTCATAATGCGTTGATGTCAGATTCCAGCAAAAATGGGAAGCAACTCTCTATTTTGGAAAGACTCAATTAGGTCTTATGTCCACACAGCTCACTTCAGAAAACCGAATAAAGATATTTTTTACTTCTTTAAAATCATGCAAAAATTGAAATAAAATTCATACCATTATATATATATGTTATATGGTTGTGGGTTTTTATACAGTCAAATTATATATATTATATATAACATACAAAATACTTTTTAGAACTGATGTTTTCAATATTAAATCTAAGGTACTCGATCCATATTTAAAGGATGGATAATGCACATTTAAGTATAACCTTTTCCATCACATTACAATTTGATACATCGATGTAACAAATAGTGCTGTATATTGAAATAAATTTTTCAATTCAATACAATACAATACATTTTGCTTCAATACTCAATATTTTCAATACAATACGCATATTTTCATTTTTCTCAAATAAATCATAATAATGAATCAATAAATGGAGTTTTTGCTTTAATCAATGAAAACTTTATGAAACAGAACAAAGATAAACAACAAATGGATGTTTTCCATTATTTCAAAAACAGAAAAAGGAATAAAAAGATAACAATTGCAGTTATGGAAAGTGTTTCTTTGTCTTCCGAAGAATTCTTATTGGTCACATGCAAATTCTGTGAATCCCGAATATACACCATGAACACCATAACTAAGACAGTCATTTCTTATATTTACATTTTTGCTGAATATTAGATGCCCTATTTTTGCACAAACATTGCATTTTACACAACGAATTACAGCATCAAACGTATTCTAGCATTTGTAAATTCTCCCTACATTCAAAACTTGGACGTAACGTCACAATGGCAACCAGATTTATTAGTCCCCTACCGGCAACGCCAAATGGGGACTCTTAGTTTCCTCTATGTCTGTCTGTCTGTCTGTCTGTCCGTCTGTCCCATTTTCAGTTTTCCGGAAAAGTTAAGGATTTTATTTTCTTATCAAATGTATTGAAAGTATCGATACTCAGCATTTGTGTATCAATACGTATTGAAAATCTCAAAATCTCAAAATCTTCTATATTTCAAAACCAATATACAGCACTAGTAACAAATATTGACAGCAATGTCACAAAAGTCTAGGACAGTGCGATCAGGGAATCCCCCCCCCCCCCCCCCCCCCCCCAAAAAAAAAATTAAGTGGCATTGAAATTTTATGAATTTATTTTTTCGAGAAAACCTCATTTAAATCATAAATCTACATATTTTTGAAAATGTCTTTCCGAGACAGTCATTTTGAAATTTATTTCAAAAACTGTAAGTCCCCTCCAGCGACCCGGTAGGGGACTAATAAAATCAGAAATTAGCAAAAAGAACTTCAATGACCAAAAAATTTAATTCAGTGAGAACTTATTTCTAAGCAATATTGTATTGGAGCATTGTAGTCGTGTTTGGTATCAATTAATCAGAAGTCCTGCAGATGAAAATGAAAAGAAAATGCCAAAAAAAAAATGTTTTAATAAACAATATTTGTATTTTACAGCTGATTCTGTATGGCTGGGATGATACTGCACCCAGCCAATCTGATACATATCACGATACCTGACATCCGATACGATATGTATAATTGCGATACTAAATAAATATTGATAATTTTTAACCTTCTCAAAAAGCTATTTAATAGTATTTTTAAAAGTAGCTTTTTTATTCAACATGTTATATTTATTCAACACTAGCTAAATTTTCCAAACTTTTCTTTTGTTTTCTACAAACGTTATTATCGTTTTTGGTAACAAACAAAAAAATCCAGAAAATCCACAGGAACACACATATTTTTTTGTAAATTTTAACTGGGGTATTGTCGGGGTGTATCTATACTTGGAATGCGAAATAAATTATCGGGATGGATTGATGAATCAGAGCATCGTCCCAGCCCTATGAGTTTGAGCACATCAAAGGTTTATTGATTGTTGCTGAATATAAGCTAGTAATACGGCCATAAGCGCTGCAGAGTTTATTAGTTTATTTAAGTCATCGGCATATACAGCGCAATTTTGAGCAGAATTCGATATAGGCAGTTATGGGATTTTCTACCTTAAAAATGTGATGTTGCAGAGTTTAACAGTTAATTAACCTATGGAAAACTTTAGCTACGTCACGACGACGTCACAGGAAAAATATGGGAAATGATCATAACCCATATCATATGACATAGTATTAAAAAATTTAAATTTGATAGTGTGCATCAAAGATCTTATAGGACTTTTAAGACTCTGTTGAACTGTATCAATTTCATCTACTCTTTTGCATGATAAAGTAGTTAAAATAGTGTTTATTCAGTTTCCAAAGTGAGTCGTGTGAACATGCAGTTAAGGGACTCCAATAGACCCTTTCACATTATCTGCGGTACTAAATTTGAATGCCAGTTCCGGGGGACAACGAATAGATTGCGCATGCACCAGTGACGTCATTTGATTGTTCTAGGACGTTTAGCGCGGAATCGTGTTTCGTTTGTTCCGTGGAAGCAGATAATGTGAAAGGGTCTATAAAATTCAGAAAATTTAAATGAAATTGAGAATCTTCATTCTTGTATGAATCTATTTAAATTACAGGAAATTAAATTTTAGTTTTATGCTTTAATAGAACATAGAATTTTGACTCATTAACAAATATGTCAGTGATATTGAATCATCTACATAAAACGAAAGTAGAAAAGTTCGAAAATGGTGAATATCAAAATCCCTGCAATATATAACTAATTTCGAACAAATAACCAAACAATTTACTATTTGATCTCCCTGTCCAGCCATTCCTCTACGCCTTCTTTTTTATAAAACTATCGGTAATGAAGTTGTTTTGCTTTCGCCTGCGCCTGTTCGCCCAGTCATTTTATCAGGAACGATAACTCCGTATGGAAAATCTTCTTTTCCTCGAAGTAGAAAAGGAAGATAATTTTTACAGGGGCGAAGCCAAGCGAAATGTACAGTGTGCTTTGAAGCTGAACAAATATTCATGGGTGAATCTTGAAAAATTCCAGGGGGGTCAAGCGCAAGCCTACGTATATGGTTTAAAACTGAAAAATAGCCGGGGATCACTGAGGAGGGGTCGGCCCATGCGGCCTAACCCTCTTTTTTTGTCCGCGCTTGACATACATTGCGATCGAACAGCTCCCCCGTAAAATTGACTTTCTCCAAACGTTTTGGTATGCAGTGTCACCATAAAACGCAGGGGCGGATCCAGCGCCCCCTTTGCCGGGGGTCAAAGGGCGAATTTTGCCGATTTTGACTTAAAATGGGCCAAAATATAGATCTACCTGTTTTGGGGAAATTTTGGGTCAGTGCCGGGGGGCGGCGGGCGCCCCCTCCGCACCCTGAATCCGTCGCTGAAACGTGCGTTAATTCATTTTGAAACATAAATATTATTTGGAAAGTAGGACTGTTTGCAAAACTATAGCTGTTTCCTGGTTTTTGGAGTCCACAAGTACCTATTAGTACTCATATCAAGTAGCGAACAATCAAGGTTAAACCAAGAAATCGGCGTATTCATCAGTCAAGCGCGGATCAAAAGGGGAATCCCCTCCTTTAAAATTTTGCCCAAAATGCTGCTTATTTTCCACGTTTAACACGCACATGTATTTCTTTTTTTTTTTTTTTTTTTTTTTTTGAAGGATATATGCTGGGGCACCCCACCCCTCCCCTCCCCTCGACGTTTTAGAATCCCGGCCATGAACTTTAATAAATTGTTCAATGTCGAGATCTAACCTCGATCGATCCTGGTCAAGGTCCACTCACAGGGGCGGATCCAGAACCCCAACTGCCGGGGGGGGCACATACAATTTTTGATGGGAATCACTTTCGAGGGCCGAATGGGGGGAGGAGGGGGTTTCCCCCTCCCATTGGTAGGGGCTCGGGGGTCATCCCCGAGAAATTTTTGAAAAAAATTAAGAAATTTGGTGGCATCTGAAGCGTATTTGAACAGAATGTAAATGGGATTAGGCGCGCATGATTCAGTCAGTGTCAGTAACATTTAATTAATTTCTGATGCTGTATTGTTTTGCATGGAGTTGGTTTACATATGTATGTTCAGAGGACCATCTAATCTTAATTACAAATATAAATCATCAGATATCAATGTTAAATAAACAGAATAATTTTTTTCCTCTGACAAAGAATTCTTGGATTATTGAGCCACCTTAATTCTGATTCATGAATTAAAAAAAAACTAATAAGCTTCGAGACCCAGATACCACAGTGACTTCATTGATGTTATAACATTTAGAAGTCTATTGTGTATTTTAGAACCATACACGTCCATGGACAAGCCGTTCCGAGTCTTTACATCTACAGGGGCACTTGGGTCATACCGGGAGGATAGATACTATTGAGGTAATCCGCGAATTTTGATTTATTGATGGACAACACATCGTCTATGTATCTGGTGAAGTCAGAAGCTTTAGAAGTATCTTTTCCCCTCAGAGACCAAAGATTGAATGAATTCAGCTTCATACGAGTATAGGAAAATATCGGCAAGGAGTGGGGCACAATTGGTCCCCATTGGAATTCCGACAACTTGCTGGATTCCTCCAAACACCACAACAATGTTGTCGATCAGAAAGTGTAACATCTGAATAATATCTGTTTCAATGTACTTATTTTCAGAATCGGACTTTTCTTTTACAAAGTAGGTTTTGTCATAGTTAACAACAATCAATTTGTATTTGCGATTGCCGTTCTTAATTGTAAACGCATTACTTATAATATTTGCGAGTCTTTCTTTCAATTTAGAATGTGGGATTGTAGTGTAAAGTGTCGAAAAATCAAAGGCTTTGATCGAATGGACTCTACTAAAATGAAACCACAATCACCGAACTTGACATCATCAAATTTGACAATATATCACCGAACTTGACATTACCGAATTTGTCAGGTGTGCGACGGGTGTGGCTAGCCAGCAGGGTGCGCTGATTACTCCGGACACCCAGTCCCGTCCCATTTAGGACTTGCATATGTTCTACTTGTTGAGAGCATTACCTTAATTTGTCATGAATTTCTGAATTAAAGCTTTCTGGACTCTGACTTCAGTATTTATATTTTACTTCTAACACATTAATTTGAATTTATTCAAATAAGGCAATTATTGTCATATGCTTAGTTACATTATTTAGAACGTGTGCAAGGGAACATACTTTGTTCCATAGGCAAAAGATTCTAACTATTTGACATGCATTTTCTATCATAATGGTAACACTTGAATTGTGTGTCCAGTCACATCAACCATTCAATATGCCATTCAAAACTGTTTTCGAAGACAATTTAAACTTGACAGCCATGCTCCCTCCCTGGCGTTGCTTCGATTTTCGTCGTAAAATTCCTTGCACTGTGCATAATTCTAATGTAAAAATAAACGTCTATACAAATGAAACGAACGCGTTCTTTGTATATTTTTGGCTACGCGGCCTATATTAAGCAAAAGAGAATATTATTTTAAAATTAAGAAGATAGCACTAAAGCCATTATTACAATAGTAGCAGCATTGATGTATATAAAACATACATCATGTAATTGCAAAATCGTGTTATCCTCTTTCTGTTGATAAAGGCCGCGTGACCGAAATTTGCAAAGAGATTGTTTGTTTTATTTATTCAACTTTCTCCCTATTGAGGACCATAGAACTCAGTTTCATGCAGGAGGGGGGGGGGCCTCGCATGAAACTGACGCCTATGTTGAGAACACCACATATTTCATTGTGAAGTGTACCAAGAAGTTTTGCAACGTCTTTTTTGTAATCGAGTATGGAAGACAATGTCACATTATTGGTAAGTTCTCCTTCTCTACTTGTTGTGACGGCTGACCATATTACCAGTTGTTGTGACTCTGAAAATACATACATGTAGATCCACCAATGAGTCACAAGCTCATGATTATATTCGAAGTTGTTGTGATTGTTTAAAATCGTGTTTATCAGTTACATTTTGGTGTTGTCTGGAACTGCTGCAATGGTTTCATTGAAACTGAACAATAAGCCTGTACTTATGCCAGGTTCGCCCAATTAAAGAGTGAATCTGGTATCCACTGCATAGATTGAAAAACTAGATCTACATGAAATCTGTTCTTCTCTTCCTTTACTATGATGCGTTGAACACATAGGGTTCAACCTATACTGCAGTCCTTTCAACAACCACTATCTTTGTTTTTATTGCACCTCGAACTTGTTTCTTCCAATGGAATTGTTTGAACCGCGTCACGTGATTGCCTCCTATCAGATCATAGTATACCCCCTCAAGCTTATAAGAGACAAAGGCCGCCGCACCGAGACATAGAAACAAGACCATAGCATAGGAGAGTAGAAATAAACCTTGGTGGTCGTTATTATCATCAACTTACAAGGAATAATTATCATCTGGATAATTTTGTTAAAGTTCAGATAATTATAACCGTTACGTTAGTTTAAGCGATTTGCCTATTTTTTTGTCCAAGATCTCAAAAATCTCATAAAATGTAACGCCCTATCTAATGGTATAAATTATTTTCGAATCAGTAAAGAAATAAATAAATAGAAAATCGATGAGGGGCTGCCATTTTGAAACGATGGTTATTTCCACTTATTTCCACTTGATGGTCATCTTACAGTGTGAGGAGGTTGCATAGCTTTAACGATTATCCCTCGATAATTGATTTGGAAGTGGGAGATACCCAATCGGAGTGGCGAGGCGGGAGTCTGCCTGCCTGTTATAAACTTCAACTTTCGCCATATTTTTTTTTATCGTCAGAGATAGAGTTCATATTTAGCATGTATACTCAACTAATGAAACCGTTTCAAATGACACCAGGAGTCAATGACCCTATGCACTTCATGCTAACTAGCTTTTCGGACTTTGTTGCCATCGGGGCATAGTGTTTCACAGACACATCTTGTTGTGGAAAATATCAAATATTACTATTACCTGGAGTATGTAATCTTAGTAATCTTACGACACTGATGGTCACATGAACACCTCACTCTATGACAAACGTGACGACTTCAATTTCAGCATTACAAACTTTCCTTTTCTGAGTAGCAACATCCCTTCATCGCCTGCTTATGGCGTGTTCATATCTCATTTGATACGCTATGCCAGAGCAAGTACCAAATATACGGATTTTGCTCTGAGAGCTAGGCGTCTTTCAGATAAGCTTCTCAGTCAGGGATATGTATGTGACCGACTAACATCGTCACTGAGGAAGTTCTACGGTCGAAATTGGGAACTCGTCCTAAACTTTGATGTCCCACTCTCCAGAATGGTGGATGATATTCTGTCAAAGACCATTTGAACCATCCAACCAAAGATTGTACTCTATGTCTTCCGAAATGGAAGTAACCGGATGTGACAGTTCTACTGAATTGAAGCGACGGATGTTGCATGCAAGCAGGAGATGCTTACTCTTCCTAGGCACCTGGTCTCACTCCCATATATCGGGAGTTCGCCGCTCTTTTCATATGGTGGAGGTTTTTGTTTGTAAAGGTAAAGTTAATAGTCTCGTTCGCCTGAGCCTCACGCGACTTCTACAATTACCTCCTTGGCTAGACCTGTACAATCTAGTGCATTCTCAACTCCCTTGGGAGTATACAAGCAGAGCTGCCGTTTAGACGCGAATGCTTTTCATTCATGTTACAAGCTCATCTCATGTGCCAGATACCCGGTTTACTCCTGTGTGGAGAGAGTGCAACGTGTTGTAAAGTAACTTACCCTAAGTAACAATGGTTTGCGATGATCGGCGACGGTGAGATTTGAACCCACGATCTATGGATCCGCAGTCCACCGCGCTAACCACTACGCTACCAGCACTTTGTTTGCTTTGGTACCTGTTTTATCCTGATTTTGCATGCCTTCGGTTTCAGATTTTCTGAATTATCAATTTTGTGCTGTATACAGGGATATGGTCATTATCCATATTTGTCATCATGTACAATATGGGGTCGTTTTTCTATGGGGGTCATTTTCCTATAGATCTAGCATGTAGAAAAATGTCCCCGGGGTATTTATTCTACGGTTTTGACTCATTATTCTACGGCTAGGGAGTCATTTTTCTACGTAGAACAATGATCCCCTGGTCATTATTCGACGGGGGTCATTATTCGTCTTTACACCGGCAGATTTGGACAGAATTTCTTGGCATGATTCACGTAAAAGCTATATATGAAAAGATCAGCAATTTTTGCAAATTCCTGGCGGGACCTAACCCCCTAACTATCACTCTAGATCCACGCTTGTTTGTTTCAAATTTTTTGTAAGGTGAAGAAAATATGTAAATGATAATTTTCCTAGATGAGCAAAGAGATCATGGGTGCCCCATGCTCTGCATCGTCTAGATAGAAAATTAACAATTCGATTCTAAAAATAAACCATAAACCGCTAAAGGCGGTAAGGCCGGATTGCGAAGTGTTTGTATTAGATGACGTATACATTTTTGCACAGACAGAAAGGTCAAAGGTCATTGATACTATTGCGCAATGTAAAAAAGGTCATAAGGAATCTAAATGCGAAATATCAAAGCTCTACCCCTTATGGTTCAAAAGAAGGTCAATGTCAAGGTCATTTGATCAAAAGTCATAATATCAAATGAAAGGTTTGGTTAATTATGAGGATTCTAAAACTGAAATATCAAAATCCTACCTCTTATAATTTAAAAGTAGGTCAAAGGTCAATGTCAAGGTCATTAGGTCAAAAGTCATGATTCAAATGAAAGATCTCGTCATAAGGAATCTATATGTGAAATATCATAACTCTTACTCTTATAGTTTAAAAGTAGGTCAAAGGTCAATGTCAAGGTCATTTGATCAAAAGTCATGATATCAAATGAAAGGTCTGTTCATGAGGAATCTACGTGTGAAATATCAAAACCCTACCTCTTATACTTTAAAAGAAGGTCAAAGGTCAATGTCAAGGTCACTATGTCAAAAGTCATGATATCAAATCAAAGTTCTGGTCATAGGGAAATCAATATGTAAAATATTAAAACCCTACCTCTTATAATTCGAAAGTAGGTCAAAGGTCAATGTCAAGGTCACTAGGTCAAAAGCCATGATATCAAATGAAAGTTCTGGGCATGAGGAATCTATATGTGAAATATCAAAACCATACCTCTTACAGTTTAAAAGTAGGTCAATGTCAAGGTCACTAGGTCAAAAGTCATGATAAGTTAAAGAAGATCCTGGCGATAATCTCAACAGCACTCACAATAGAGCGCAAAATTAAGCATCGACGACCCCTAGCAAGCTAGAGGTGGGACCAGGTGCCCGGGAGGAGTAAGCATCCCCTGTTGGCTAGCCGCACCCGCCGTCGATGTTTAAGCACGAAAATGAAAACAATATATAAACTTCTTGCACTGTCTGACGTTATGTCTATATAGAAAGCGCTATGGCGACAATATCAGGGAAATATATACAAAACACTTACTGTCAAACCTCTCGCGGGGTAACAAATGAAAGGTCTGGTCAAAGATTCTGCATGTGAAATTTCAAAGCCATAGCCTCTATAGTTTATGAAATATAGCCCAGATTAATTATTTTTAAAAGTATGTCAATATCCAAGGTCAAGGTCACAAGGTCAAAACTTTTGGTATCCATGGTGAGGACTTGTGACAAGGAATACATTTGTGAAATATAAAAGCCCTATCATTTACCATTCAAAAGTTATGGCCAAGGTTAAAGTTTTTCAAAAGTAGGTCAAATTCAAAGGTCAAGGTCAAAAGGTAAAAATTATTGGTATCCATGGAAAGGCCTTGTCACAAGAAATATACAAATGAGTTAAAGGAGATCCTGACGATAATCATAACAGCACTCACAATAGAGCGCAAAATTAAACATTGACGGACCCCTAGCAAGCTAGAGGTGGGACCAGGTGCCCGGGAGGAGTAAGCATCCCCTGTTGGCTAGCCGCACCCGCCGTCAATGTTTATTAAGCATGGAAATGAAAATATAAAAACTTCATGCACTGTCTGACGTTATGTCTATATAGAAAGTACTATGGCGACAATGTCAGGAAAGTATATTCAAAACACTTACTGTCAAACAAGTGAAATATGAAAGCCCTATCACTTGCCATTCAAAAGCTCAAAAACTCCAAGGTCAAGGTCACTAGGTCAAATTTTGTTGCTGTGTTTGATTTGTCTCATCATGGTCTATCACCATGTCAAGTTTCAAGTTGCTCCTCTAGACAGTTTTCTCTCAACGGACTTAAACGCAACACTTTAACCAAATGTTGACGCACTGACGGACGGACAGACGGACGGACTTCGCCATTTCATAGACCGGATTTTGCTTCGCAATCCGGCCAATAACATGCATTTTGACTCTTTACAAAATTCTTGGAGGTGCCGGTCTAAATCTAGCCAAACAATTTTAATTGTTCAATGACAAAAAAAAAAACGATCTTAAAAAAAGTAAAAATAAGGCCTGTGTTTGTGAAACACGAATGTCGCCGGTGGCATCTTTGTTAGTATAAACAATTTTATTTTAACATTTTCTGTTAAGTACCGTATGTGAAAAGTCAAGTTCAGGGTCACTGGGTTGAAAAATGTTGTTCAAACTTGCACAGATGATGCGTCTTTAAGAGTAGATCACGAACTTACGTTCAAATGTAGGTCATGACCTATGTTTTCCGCTTGAGTGCACATATTAGGAAGATTTGGGTATCAATGTTAGAAGTTTTATTTCTCTTTTATAGGTGCTAGGAAGTTCAAACTTGCACAGATGATGCGTCTTTAAGAGTAGATCACGAATCTTCGTTCAAATGTAGGTCATGACCTATATTTTCCGCTTGAGTGCACATGTTAGGAAGATTTGGGTTTCAATGTTAAGAAGTTTGATTTCTCTATTATAAGTGCTAGGAAGTTCAAACTTGCACAGATGATGCGTCTTTAAGAGTAGATAATGAATATACGTTCAAATGTATGTCATGACCTATATTTTCCGCTTGAGTGCACATGTTAGGAAGATTTCGGTATCAATGTTAAGAAGTTTTATTTCTCTATTATAAGTGCTAGGAAGTTCAAACTTGCACAGATGATGCGTCTTTAAGAGTAGATCATGAATATACGTTCAAATGTAGGTCATGACCTGTATTTCCGCTTGAGTGCACATGTTGGGAAGATATTGGTTTCAATGTTAAGAAGTATTATTTCTCTATTATAAGTGCTAGGAAGTTCAAACTTGCACAGATGATGTCTTTAAGAGTAGATCACGAATCTACGTTCAAATGTAGGTCATGACCTATATTTTCCGCTCGAGTGCACATGTTAGGAAGATTTAGGTATCAATGTTAAGAAGTTTTATTTCTCTATTGTAAGTGCTAGGAAGTTCAAACTTACACAGATGATGCGTCTTTAAGAGTAGATCATGAATCTATGTTCAAATGTAGGTCATGACCTATATTTTCCGCTTGAGTGCACATGTTAGGAAGATTTGGGTATCAATGTTAAGAAGTTTTATTTCTCTATTATAAGTTCTAGGAAGTTCAAACTTGCACAGATGATGCGTCTTTAAGAGTAGATCACGAATTTACCTTCAAATGTAGGTCATGACGTATATTTTCCGCTTGAGTGCACATGTTAGGAAGATTTGGGTATCAATGTTAAGAAGTTTTATTTCTCTATTATAAGTGCTAGGAAGTTCAAACTTGCACAGATGATGCGTCTCTAAGAGTAGATCACGAATCTATGTTCAAATGTAGGTCATGACCTATATTTTCCGCTTGAGTGCACATGTTAGGAAGATTTCGGTATCAATGTTAAGAAGTTTTATTCCTCTATTATAAGTGCTAGGAAGTTCAAACTTGCACAGATGATGCGTCTTTATGAGTAGATCACGAATCTATGTTCAAATGTAGGTCATGACTTACATTTTCCACTTGAGTGCATATGTTAGGGAGATTTGGGTATCAATAGAGTACACCCATTCAGGCAAAATTTGGGTCAATAAATGAAATAGTCTACTTCCCTGTTCTATTTTGTTTTTGTGTGGAATCACATTTGTTGGTTCTCAGTAGGACAGGTTTTCAAATTCAAAACTGTGTATTCTTTGACTCCTGCCATGATAGAATGCTGCCATGAGGTGAACTTTGTAATCTTTGATTACACTTTGTTTTAGTATGTTGAGAAGTTTGTGATGGCCTGATCAATTATATCCGCATATGAAATAATTTCAAAACAGCTCAGAGCTCCCACACCCACTTTTGGGACTTGGACCGGGACATTTGGAATTGGGAAAAATAGCGACATTTTCTCAAAAATTGGGAAAATATAGATAGTGTTGGAGGCCTTTTCACTTGAAATTTCGTATGTTAAAATCCGTACTTTTCAAATTTTCCATGATGTGTCAAACTGGGAAAAATTGATCAATAAATTGGGAAAAAAAGATACTATTTTGCATTGTGAAAGGGCCGAATATCGGCCCCAAATCAGGCCGATTGAGAGCGCTGCAGCTCAACCCAAAACTTCTCGAAATATTGCAGCATAACAAAGTAATTGATTTGTTTTATCTAAAATATTGCCCAGATTTGACCTTAACCTTTGACTTTGACAGTTCAAAATATATAGGCAGGTATCCTGGTAATCTTTAACCGCAAATTATTAGCCCTGCCTTGAAAAATTCTCAAACTAGAGTGCATCAGAATCAAAGTACAATATACAAATATCTTATCTAAATTTGCATATAGTATGACCTTGATCTTTGACCTTTTGACTTCTATATTTATATGCAGGACCCACTAAAGACCCTGTATATTTGGAGAAAAAAAAAACATGTATGAGAATGTGTCTTGAAACTACTGGAGATCAATTGTATCAAATTCTGTGTCTATAGACAGACAGATGGACAAATAGACGAACAGATGGACAAACGGATGTGATTCCAATAGAGACTGGCACAAGATAGGTCATAAATACATGTATGAAATATGTTGTTCTACATCCAGATCACTTTCAGAATAGAACCCTTAAGTCTAATTTTTTGTGGAATTCAGAGGCTGAGTATTTTCATAGGGACATTCTTTTTATGGACATTGCACTTTATTACTCTGCAGGGCTTTTACAATTACCAAATCATGCAATTTGTATAAGTCATCTTTCGTTGAAACTAAACAATGTCCAAATGAAAGTACCACAAAAATCTGGACTGGAAGGTTTTATTTAGAAATTGATTTGGTAAACAAAATATTTATATACCAGGCATGTAGCCAGAGTACTTTTCAAGTGGAGGCACTTTCAGGCAGGGTCAGGTTTTGGACTTCCTTGAGAAGGGGTAAAGCACCGGGAAGCAAATGAATTTTACACATTTACACGACAGATTTCTACGTAAGAAATAAAACTTAAATTGTACACTTTTTTTTCTTCTTCTTCTTCTTTTTTTTTTGGCAAAACCATGTGGAAGCACTTGCGTAATTGTGTATGCCTGGCTACGCGCCTGTATTCCCTATTTTCGAAAACCAGAGTTACTTCCCATTTGAGACGGTATCTGACGTAGACTGATTATGACGCCATCAAATTCTATGGTAACAGTCCTAAAAATCTGGGAAATTACGGTATAAAATTGACGTTGCCATACCAATGGTTTTACCTCAGATACCGTCTGTAAGGGGAAAAAACTCTGTATTCCGCAAAGACTCAATATGATAATGGTGTTCCTTGTGCCAGGTCATGCCGAATGGCAGAAATAAAGTAAAGAACAAACATTTTCAATAACTTAATATTTTATCATACCATAAATTTTCATTCAAATCATTAAATATTATCAACAAATAAATATATATATTGCATATATTCTATATTTATACAGGACTTGGAGCCTTCAAAAAATCATATTGGAGTATATATTATGAACAAATAAATATATATATTGCATATATATCCGGTTGAGTTTTAATTTGGCGTTTGTTATTTTTTCAATATATTGAAACTTGTGGAGAGACTTATTGATTGCATATATTCTATATTTATACAGGCTTGGAGCATTCAAAAAATCATATTGGAGTATGACATATGAAGATTTACTAATTTTTGTACGTACATGTACTTACTATGATTTTAAAAGTTTGAAAGATGAGATCAAACATTGCAGAATACAATATGTATCAGTACAATTCAATATTGATTCTAAAATTGAAATTAATCTTATCCTGACATTTCGCCACATTTAATTCTCCATTTTTACTATAAATCTAAAAGAGATACACAGCATCTGAGTCATAATAACTCATCAGGCTTATCTGGATTGACAGATTCTCCTACAGATATACGATTCTCTGAGATAATCACATATTCACTTTCCCCAACTTGAGCACTGTCATATCAAGTTTCAGATTGTGCACTGTTAGAGTTTGTATCACTTTTCCCATTCTCTATTAGTGTTTCAGTTACATCAACCTGAACACTCTCAAACTTTTGTGTTCATGTGAACACTTTCAAACTCTATTTCTATTTTTTCAGTACGAACACTCCCTCCTTTTCTGTGTCTGTCTGAACACTTTCATTCTTTTATGGAATGAACACCCTCATTCTCTGCGTCTGACTTAACGCTATCAAACTTTAAGTCTATCTGAACATTCTCACTTTCAGTGTTATTCTAAACACTCATACTTTAGATCTGTCTGAACTTTTTCAGTACGACCACTCTCACTTTCTGCATCAACCTGAACATTCTTAAACTATGTGCCTATGTGAACACTCTCAATCTCTTTTAGAGAATGAACACTCTTACTCTCTATAACAATTTGAACACTCTCAAACTGTGTGTCTATCTGAGCACTCTGATATTTGTGACAGTGTGAACACCCTCCATATCCTCAGAATGAAAACTCTCACTATCTGGTAGCATGAACACTATTAAAATATGAATCTGTCTGAACATTCTCAAACTCATACTGAATATGAACACTCTTACTGCGTGTGTCTGCCTGAACACTCAACATTTAATGTAAGTATGAACACTCTCACTTTCTGTGACTGCATGAGTGCACCCATGTTCTTTTTCAGAATGTACACTCTCACTTTCTATGTCAGCTTGAACACTCTCCAATGTGTGTCTGTATGAACACTCTCAACCTCATTTTTCAGAATGACTTTTACTTACTATGACAGTCTAAACACTCTCACTTTCTGTGTCAGACTGCACACTTTTGCAACCTGAACACTCTCAAATGCTTTGTCTGTCTGAACACTCTTAATCTTCTTTTTCCAGAATGAACAGTGTCATTTTCTGTGTCTGCATGAATTCTCTCTTTATCAGTATGAACACTTTCTTTTTCTGTGTCAGTCTGATTACTCTCAAGATTTTTGTCTATCTGAACACTCTCAAACTGTGAGTCTTTATGAGCACTCTTTTTCAGTATGTGATTGCCTGAACACTCTAATTTTCTTTTTCAGAATGTAAACTCTCACATTCAGTGTCAGCCTTAATACTCTCAAAATAAGTATCTATCTGAACACTCTCACACTTATATTCACTCTCGATCTCATTTTTCAGAATGACTTTCACTTTCTATGACAGTCTGAACACTCTTATCTTCTGTGTCAGACTTTACTCTTTCAATCTCTTTTTCAGAATGATGATTCTCACTTTCCGTTTTAGTCTGAACAATTTCACTTTCTGTTTCAACTTGAACACTATGAACACTTTCACTCTCTGTGTTAGCCTGAACACTCTCATACTGTGTGTCTCAGGGATGGGGTCAATTACATTTGAATGTAATTAATTAAATTACACATTACATTGTATTTTTTGGCTATGTAATTAATTAAATTACACATTACTTTGCCATTTTTTGGCAATGTAATTAATTAAATTACAATTACATTGCAAATGTAATTAATTAAATTACACATTACATTTCATTTAATGAATTTATTTTAAGCTTATATTTTTTTAACAATGCCAAATAGTCATTTCAAGTCACTGACAAAATGCAAGAAAGTGCAGGACAATATTCATTCTACTGTCCATTAAGCCTTTTTATGTTCCCTGAAAAATCATTAATGCACAATGCACACATTTTGCCTAGAAATTTTCGCCAGAAATATTAGCACTTAAAAATATGCCATTAATTTTTAACTTGTTTTTGATAAGGAAGTCATCCCAACTGAATTTTGTATAATTAAAATCATAACACACCTGTAACAATTTTATTCATGCATTCTTTCTACTGTGCACAACCAGGTTAAAAATATCATCTCTAAGACTTATATACACAAGGTCCTTGTAGAAGTGAAAAACAAGCTAATTAAAACAGAAACACTGACCAAGCTTTGTTTTGATAACTATAAGTCACATATAGGCATTGTTTAACAGGTAGAACTGTTTATTCAACCATTATCTGTGGCCTATCCTTAATGAATCATGAAAATTGATTACAAAATAAGTTAATTTTTTTTCACAGATCAATCTGTGAATTCCAATTCTTTTAGTTGCAAATGTAATTGAAAAGTAATTGAAATGTAATTGGCATTACATGCAGTTTTTGCTCTGTAATTAATTAAATTACAATTACATGTAATTGAAAAATCCTTCAATTACACATTACATTCAATTACATGAAAAAATGTAATTAATTGTAATTAATTACAATTACATTTTTAATTACCCCATCCCTGGTGTGTCTATCTGAACACTCTCACTCTTTGTGTTACTATCTCCACTGGCTGCCTCCTTCATAGATTCCTGCTGAGACAGTTGTTGGAGTTCTTTGATGGCATTTTTTATACTGTCCTCCACTATTTCCTTCCCTAGTTGTCTAACAGTCGAATCATCATCTGATGACAGTGTTTTGATATCGTTTGTTTGAGCTGATAACGGCACATCTCCATAGCAATCCTCATCAACTGAATGGAAAAAAAAAATCAAAAGTGCGTTACATTCTATTTATCCAATAGACCATTTTCCAATCTTTTGAGAAAGCACAAAATGTCTGAGTCAACATCTTTTGGTGTTGTTTTACATTATGACGTCACTGTTAAAAGACAAAATTCCATTGTGACATAACAATGAAAAATTGCGCAAAAATTGCCTACCTCGGACATTTTTCATCATTTTGTCAGCCATTATGAATTTTGGCAAGTGGCCTTTTCTTCCCCTCCCCCCATACATGCAATTGACAGGCTACGTAAAGATAATTCAAGAATGTACTTTTATGTTTTAAGAAATCTTTTCTTAATGCATTTAATAGCTGTATTATGGTCTATTGTACGTCTCTCACTCACCAATTTGAACAGCGTGTTCTATTTTGTAGTAACCTGACTTCTTCTCTGTCAGCATCATGTTACAAAGTTGGATATGTGTTACAAACTGTCGGCCGAAGTACAAGTCCTTGTGCTCACTGTATAACTCATAGTCTATCTTCTTTATACCTGAATTGTCAAATGGTTGATTTAGGAAATAACTAGCTTCTGACGTTGTGTTTGCGGATGGTAAATGCTGATTTTAATGGTCGCAAACTGAGTTTTTCCGGCGATGAGTTAGCGGAGCCAGAAAAATGGATAATGCACTGTACAATCAGCATTTACTGTCCACAAACATAAAGTCAGTGTCTAGTTATTCCTATTCTAATGCAATCTTTATTTTTGTGAATTTAAGGCAAAATGTGATGTAAGCAACGTCAAAGCCTAGTTTGTTCTCGTTTTACTGCCGTAACTAAGGACCGAACAACCAATGAAATTTGACGTTATAGCGACATTGCATTAAGATGTATTTTTTACAATCACTTCATAAAGTACCATGTTATAAAAGATTTCAAGAATTTCACTTTGGATTTTATTATAATCATTATGCATACACAGTATTTACTTAACAATGTACATGTATTTATAAGTTTGATGAACAATCAATGGTAAACTGTGGCCCAATAAGAATTTACAAGGTTTTTCTATCATTTCCATTTGTAAACTTGACCTTTGACTATTCTGACCTTGAAAATTATTTCTTGTTGATTCTTATCATGGACAACTCACATTAAAGGTTTGATGATCATCAAAGTTAACTGTGACCTCAAGTGCATCCATAAGTTTTATCTATTAGACAGTGCTATTTGTGACCTTGACCATCGACCCCTGACCTGGGAAATGAATAGCTATCATTCGCTTGTTATGGGTAACTCAAGTGCAAAATTTAATGAAAATCCAAAGACCTCCAGTGTCCAAAAGCTTGCACATACCAACACCACATCAACCCCACCCTTGAACACACACCCTCAATAGTGCTTGGTATCACAGCTGAAAACCATAATGCAATATTATACAATTATTGAATGGGAATGAGGGCAATGTATGATTTGTTGGACCTGAAGACAAAATACTTTGTATAAGGGTCACAAATCATATATTGTCTGAATTCCACTTTAATAATTGTTTTTTTATACCTTACTTCAATACTGCAGGAACAAACTGAGCGGCCCAGCATGTTTACATTCATTTTCATCTATAAGAGAAAGAGCGCGGAGAAATAGGAAGAGTTCATGTCATCAATGAAGTGACTGTGTATCGGTCAATAGTTTTTTAACTATTGACCACCTGGTCCAATATTGATGTAAACAAATAAACTATTGACTGCTCGGTCAAATATTCAAATCTTTAGGCATTTTTCCAAAGAAGATTTTATATACAGTATAATAATCTTTTTTCATTAAAATGTCCCAAATGGGCGTTTTTTAATCTATCAACAAACTTTAACCAATTTTTTTTTTTAATATCACGGTTAATAAAGTATTGGGAACGAAAATATTGCGATATACCAGTATAGCGGTTTTATCGCACAGCCAAGTTGTGCAAGTGGATAATGACCAATGGAATTCAGTATTTCAACCTTGCATAAGCATACCTTTCCTCCAAAGTTTTCCTGTGCTGTCTTTTGACATTTTGGCGAGTGTTAAATGCGGTTTGAAGTCTCTTTTTTCATCTGTCGATAGAATCCCATGGTCAGCAAAACAATGTTCAACATCAGCTGTAAGAGAAACACGATTAAAGCTGAAATCATTTGAAAAGGTTTATATGTGTGCAAAATCCATAGACATTTTTATTGAAGTAGATAAAAGATCAAGGTCACTCGTTCAAATATTTTGTCCCTAAATAATTTATAGCAGAAATTTAAAGTAAAAACATTGGAAACAAGGAATCTATATTTATTTATAATCACAACTATAGTTTTCTAATTTTCAATCATACTCTAGCTTTAATTCTTAAAATTTTTCAAGTGAAAAATACAAAAGGTATTTGTGCATTGGCCTTGACAAAACAGTCATATAATGACATTGACCCTTCCAACTGCGCAAAAAATTCATGAAAAATTCATGACATCACAATGCATTTTTCATCTTTGATTGTACATGTTGTATATCCATGGTGAATACATTGTGACATCATGAAATGTAGCTCTTTGTTTCCTGTATTTTTTTTTTGAAAGCCAGATAATTTACCCTTCCGATTGCAGAAAAAAAATGCAAAATTTAGTGACATCACAATGCTTTTACCTCGCACAAACAAGCTTCCAACCTCGGTCAAACATCGAAATTGCATTGTGACGTCATTGAGTTTCTCAAATTTTTCCCGCGTTCCGAAGGGTCAATTCTTGGCATGCAAACTTACAAGCAATAGTTTTCAGGTGTTCAATTTGTGCCTCATCGCGCACTGAGGTGAAAACGACACTATTGCGGAAATGGCCAATGCCATGTATGTCGAGGAAGAAAGGTTTTCCTTTGAACAGCTCTGCATATTTTCTTTGATAAACATCAAGGGCAGATTGAGCTCTGTAAAATGAAATTCCATTTTTGATACACAGAGTTGAAGTTTACTTCCCGATCAGGATGTTGAACGGAGTAAACATACTGTAAACATGGAAATTTTCGCATGGGGCTAATTTTCGTGAATTTATGGACATCGCGAAAATTCCCCACGCACAAGAATATCCACGCTGCATTCTTACAATTGGAAATGCATTTTTATCGTGCGTAACGTCTTGATGTTATAATTGCAAAATTTTCCCCCCGTGAAAATAACCACATTTTACACATAATTAGATGGTATGAATTAGTTCCTATTTTAGAAATGTATCTGAAGCAGGTTTTCCCTGAAATGATGATGAATAGTTGAAATATGCAGGCTTTCTGCTCTACATTGATGAAAAAGTAGGAAAAAAGTAGGAGTAGTCAATGAAAAAAGTAGGAGAAAAGTAGGAATAAATAGGGGAAAAGTAGGAAATTTTCATCACTTTTAGTGACAATTTAAGTAAGTATGACACACAAAATCACAGTAAGCAATATTCGTAGGCTGGTTATGTTCAACTTTGAGTGAATCACAGAGAGAAATAGTGACAGAACCATTGTTTATTATATAAAATAATAAAATATACTGAATGGGTGAGCGAAGCGAGCCTGAAATTTTTTAAAACTTTGAATCTGACGTCGATGACAAGCGAAGCAAGTAATTTTTTACTTTTGACATGAAAAAGTAGGAATAGTAGGAGGTTTTGAAGAAAAAGTAGGAAAAAATAGAATCAAAATAAAAAGTAGGAAACGTAGGAAAAAGTAGGAACAGTAGAAAGCCTGAATATGTAAGATACCATACAATATAGGAAGGACCAAATTCAGTATAAAAGACTGAGAAAACCTTCAACATTGTACTTGAATATTAGAATTTATGATTTCTATTAATTGGCAAATTGCTCTATGAATTCACTTTTCTTTTCAATTAAATTCAATATGAATTCACTTTTCAATTCAATCAAATTCAATATGAATTCATATTTCTTATCAATATGAATTCACCTTTTTTATTCAATTAATTTCAATATGAATTCATTTTTGTTTTCAATCAAATTTGATATAAATTCTTTTTCCTTTTCAATCAAATTCAATATCAAAGTTTCTGACTACTGAATATCAGATTACCTTTCAAGAAGTTCTTTATTTTCTAAACACATGACCATTAACGTGAAATGAAACTTGGCCGGAGAAATCATGACTGACTTCAGCTCCTTCTGCTTTGAGACTATGGCATCCTGAACAATTGTTGCTTTTCTTTGTACCTACGATGTTAGAGCATAAAAGTGTACAGATTATATACAATGTCATATATTCCGTCTTTTCGATTTTACAGGCCTACGTTCCATTTGTGCAGGTATCTGACGTAAAAGCATTGTGACGTCACTAAATTCCTTGGAAAATGTCATATATGTAACCCTGTTTCCCTGAATTTCATCATGGTTTCCATAGAATTTGATGACGTCACAATGCGTTGATATCAGATACCTGCATAAATGGGAAGTAACTCCTGTATTCCGAAAAAAACGAATTGCAGGATATTTTGTTCTTATCACTTATGTTCATGAATTTAATGATTAGTATTACTTAAGTGGACAACAACACTTTTCTATTCAGATAGCAAAATGAAGTACTGTAAACGAGGAAATTTTCGTGTAGAGGTCATTTTCCCATTTTTCGCGAGTAGAGGGATTTCTCGAAAATTTCCCTAACACGAAAATATCCCCATTGAATTCTTACAATGGGAAAGACATTTTTATCACGAATATTTCCCCCATGCGAAAAGTCTTGATGCTATAATCGCAAAATCCCCCACCCCCCTGCGAAAATAACCATGTTCACAGTATCCATCAAAATAGCAAAGTGTTTTCAAATGGTACATAAATAACTCACTTCTGAATTGTCAACTTGAATGGCAATGAAGTGAGTGGGTCTCTTTTTCCTCTCCTTTTTCTTCTTCTTCTTCTTCTCCACCTCGTCTGTTGTATCATCCTCAGTGATTGATTCTTGGCACGCTTTTTCTCTATTCTTGGCCCGATTATTCTTTCTTTTTCTATTCTTTCTGTATTTCTTGTCAAAATTTCCTGAAAAATGTATGAATTTAAATCTCGTCTACATAAACTTATATAATTAGACATTATACAGTTAAAGTATACCACTGAGGAAGTTAGCATGATTCTGGTTCCTCGAGATTAGACTATTTTCCGAGATGAAGCCGAGGGAAATGGGTCAAGTCGACGGGAACCAGAATCATGCTAATTCCCTCAATGGTATACTTTACCTGTTTTATTATACCGACACTGTGACGTCACCAGCGTCACGCCCAGCTCTGCCCGAAATAGTCTTTCCAACTATAATGCAACTTTTGCAGGGAAATAGTCTCACCAGGCGAATTACAGTTAGATTTAATGAGGAAAAAATCAGTAAAGGTATTATTAAAAGCAAGGGACAATTGTAAAAGTATATATTTATGAAGCAAATATCATAGGATGTATAATAATATGTATGTAGAAATTAATTGCATACAAATTGTACATCAAATACAAATTTTCTGACACTACATTACAAACATGATATCTAAGTGTAACTCTTTACCATTAAAAAGATCAGCTACATTGTAAACCTCTTCTTTAGTCCTTTGTTTACCGTCTTTTCCAAGCCTTTGTTGTGATTTACTATAGCTAGTATGTGTTTTTTCAAGCCCAGTCTTTTCACTTGCACGCACTTTATCGTCATGCTTTTCAGTATTCAGATTTTTCATTTTATCACTAGTTTGTAAATTAGGACTTAGAGATGTTTTATTTTCTTTTATTGAACATGTTTCGCTTTCTTGCTTAGCTTTGACTTGAAGTTCACTTGTCAGAATACTCAGATGCTCTGTGCTTTCTTTGGAAGAGCCCTTAGTCTCATCTTCATGTGAATTTTTATCGTTAACTTTCGATCTTAAATTTTTGGAATCACTTTCAAGAACTAGAGATTGTTCATCGAAATTTCTTTCTGAATCAACACCTTTATTATCACCACCATTTGTAGATGATATATTGTCTTTGAGAATCTTAACTTCAGATATTTCATCCGTACTTGAAGGTAAAGTGTCTCCCGATTTTTTGCTTGGTGTCAAAGCTGCACTGTTTACTAAAACATTTGAACTTGCGTACTGTTCTTTTACCATATTTGTCACTTTATTAAGTAGGTTTGCAGGCAGTACTTTGGCTTTACTTGTCCTAGGTGGTCCAGTAGTTTTTAACTTCATCATTACCCCACTGTCATATTTTGCATATGATGAATTAATCGTAGAAGTTGCAGAAGTATTGATATCTGAATGCTTCATCACATATGTGTCATCACATCTTTTGTCGGCACGCCATAATTGTTCAGATTTGACCCTTTCATTGTCACCAAATTTTCCAAGCAACACGGGTGCTGATGTCAGTACGAAGGCACCTAAAGGAGGCAGTTTCACGACAGATTTTGATTCACTTTCACTTTGACCTTCTGCATTCCCTATGGTGTCCATTTTCGTTGTTCTCGATTTGTCAGTATATTTATTTGTTAAATATGTATGATTTGTATCTTGAGGGATTATTCTGGCACTTGTAGAAAAACATCTGGTACGTGAGAATGAAAACAAAAGTATTTTTCTGAATATGACATCAACTTTCATTTTCTTATTTACCAAAAAGAACGATTTCAAGAAAATGTCGAACCCGGTAATTTTTTTGCCTGTTTTAGAAAAATGGCTAAAGTATTTTCCCACATTTCGGTTATGTTTTCTTTAAGTCTGAAACTAAATTTGATGATTGAGCAAACCCTATTATTGTCATCAAATTATAATGGTTTTAATTCAAGAAAACCGTTACTTAGGTTGACGTCAAACTTGAAGGCGTATTACATGCAGGGATAATTTTGGGCTGCGAAATTGGGAGAATCTCTCATAATTTTTTTAATTCTCTCATAGAAATTCCCAATTTTGTTAGATTCTCTCAACATTTTTGGTCAAAAACATGTAATTCTCTCAATGTAATAAACAGCAAGAATTATCCCTGTACATGTTATTGTATTAGAAAAAAAAGAAAGCTAAAAGGTGTCGGAAATGAAAGTTTTCCCACAAGATATTATAAATGACAATTTCTTGAGTTTCTAATTATTTTGAATTTGACCACTCAATTTATACATACTTTTTTGTAAGCATGACTCACCCGGTTGTGCTTTTTTTCTGTATACATATACATGTATTTTGGATCATGTAAAAAACTTTAAAAAAATGAAATAACAGTGATTTGAACCCCCTACCATTGGGTCTATTGGCATGGAAAACATTAACAACCTTTAAAAAATCGATTAAAATCCAAAAATTGAGATTATGACAACAGTTTAACATTTCTTACAATAAATATAAATCAAATCAAATTCAAGGAATTGTGGTCCCCCGCTTTTGGGTGTTTGTCTTTAAAGAAATGCTTACAGACATCCCCCCATTCTTAAGTTTTAATAATATATCTCATATATTATCAACATTCTAAATATGAAAGATTAACACCAAGAAAAGGTCAAAAGGTACAAACTTTTGTTTTGTTTCCAAGGGACAGGGCTTATAAAAAGGTATGCACATGTGAAATATTTAAGACCTATGATTTAAATTAAAATCAAAAACTTATGGTCGAGGTTGAAGTTTTTAAATGTGGGCCAACCTCCATGGACAAGGTCGCAAGGTCAGGTTGTTGTTACCAACAGAAAGGTCTCATCACAAGGAATACACATGTGAAATGTGAAAGCCCTATCATTTTCCATTAAAAAGTTATGGACAAGGTTATAGTTTTTTGAAAAGTAGGTCGAACTCAAAGGTCAAGGTCACAAGGTAAAAAAATGTTGGTATCCATGGAAAGGTCTTGTCACAAGGAATACACATGTGAAATATCAAAGCCCTATCACTTTCCATTCAAAAGTTAAGGTCAAGGTTATAGTTTTTTGAAAAGTAGGTCAAAGTCCAAGGTCAAGGTCACAAGGTCAAAAATTTTGGTATCCATGGAAAGGTCTTGTCACAAGGAATACACATGTGAAATATCAAAGCCCTATCACTTTCCATTCAAAAGTTATGGTCAAGGTTATAGTTTTTTGAAAAGTAGGTCAAAGTCCAAGGTCAAGGTCACAAGGTCAAAAATTTTGGTATCCATGGAAAGGTCTTGTCACAAGGAATACACATGTGAAATATCAAAGCCCTATCACTTACCATTCAAAAGTTATGCACAAGGTTATAGTTTTTATGACTGACGGACAGACAGACGGACAGACGGCCGAACCGGTTTTAATGTCCCCGCGCTTTCGCGAAAGCGGGGGACAATAAAATAGCAATCCAAGGAATGCTTTCGTCACCTGCGAAGCAGACTTTTTTTTAATTGAAAGTAGGTAAAATATCAAGGGCAAGGTCATTAGGTAAAAAATTATGGAATGTTTAGAAAGGTCTTTTCATAAGGAATACAAGTGTGAAATATCAAAGCCCTATCACTTACCAATCGAAAGATATAGCCAATCTAAGACTTTTTTTAAAAGCAGGTCAAATATCTAGGTCAAGGTCATGAGATCGAAAGTTATGATATGCGTAGAAAGGCCTTGTCACAAGGAATACACATATGAAATATAAAAGCCCTATCACTTACCAATCAAAAGATATGGCAAATCTTAATTTTTTGAAAAGTAGGTCAAATATCTAGGTAAAGGTCACGAGGTCAACAATTATGGTATGTGTAGAAAGGAGATTTTTTCAAAAGTAGGTCAAATATCTAGGTCAAGAGGTCAAAATTATGGTATCTGTAGAAAAGGCTCATCACAAGGAATACACATGTGAAATATCAAAGCCCTATCACTTACCAATCAAAAGATATAGCCAATCGCAAAGTAGGTCAAATATCTAGGTAAAGGTCACGAGGTCAACAATTATGGTATGTGTAGTAAGGGGATTTTTTTTAAAGTAGGTCAAATTGTAGCAAAAATATACGTTGTCAAACTCACAAGAATGCTTTCTGTATATAGCATAATATAAACAAACGTTTTGTTGATTCAGACTAATGGAATCGTCCTTATCCTATCCGTCCCTTTTCTCAGTTGGACTAATCCAATAGTATAAATACCTGAGAACTGCTTATTTCTGACACTCTGCGTTTGATGATTGAATCGATCACCTTAAGTTCTCAAAGCTTCAAAGGTACGAAGTAAGGTAAAGGCCTGAATAAGGCCGTAGCCCGAATAGAGCTGTATTTACCTTCATATAGTTATATTACTGGCTTGAAGGCATACCGCCTTGATTGACGTGACACACACTGGTGTCGCGCCTTGTAGTTATATTGTAAGCCAATGGAGGCGAGTCACTCGTTGACGTGCCTGTGTTGACATACCTTTGGGGGGTTAGCCTCTAGTGACTAGCCTCGCAGTGCAGAGTCACTTGCATTTGCTGTTCTTTATATATTCTTTATATAAATTGTTACTCCAATCATTTCATGTATATATTTGATTATTTGTTCTCCTTGTTTATTAAATGAATATTAGTGACAGACAGTCATTAGGAAAATCAAGCATCTCTGCGTAAATTCAGAGGCGAGCCCATCTCATTGTTTATAATATAAATAGCTCGGTTAGTTTCACGTTACATATTTTGGTAGGCAGCGGTGGGCCCTCGCTTGATTTGTTTTGATTGTAAATAATCTTGTTTATTGTAATTTACTGCATTCGCAGTTCTCAAAGCTTCAAAGGTACGAAGTAAGGTAAAGGCCTGAATAAGGCCGTAGCCCGAATAGAGCTGTATTTACCTTCATATAGTTATATTACTGGCTTGAAGGCATACCGCCTTGATTGACGTGACACACACTGGTGTCGCGCCTTGTAGTTATATTGTAAGCCAGTGGAGGCGAGTCACTCGTTGACGTGCCTGTGTTGACATACCTTTGGGAGGTTAGCCTCTAGTGACTAGCCTCGCAGTGCAGAGTCACTTGCATTTGCTGTTCTTTATATATTCTTTATATAAATTGTTACTCCAATCATTTCATGTATATATTTGATTATTTGTTCTAGGAAAATCAAGCATCTCTGCGTAAATTCAGAGGCGAGCCCATCTCATTGTTTATAATATAAATAGCTCGGTCAGTTTCACGTTACATATTTTGGTAGGCAGCGGTGGGCCCTCGCTTGATTTGTTTTGATTGTAAATAATCTTGTTTATTGTAATTTACTGCATTCGCGTGCCATTTATTTCGGTTTTCTGCATAATTTTATTTACATAATGGCTACGGCTGCTGACTTGACGGATGAAATAACACGACTGGAGAGTGACATAGCATCAATACAGTACCAATCGTCACGACAGTCAACCCCTATTGTCTCACCAAATGTGACGAGACGTAGGGACAGGACGAGAGGTTCAATACAAGTACTTATAGCAGTAGTACTAGACCTTCCCATGTAAGACAAAGTAGTAATGACGGACTAGGGAACGCAAATGTCGCGCCAGTCACACATAGCAATACTGGGCAAGTCACAATTCCAGGCGCAGGTGCAGGTAATACTACGGTCGCTGATACGAGATATAAGAAAAACATTGTCAAACCGGCGACGTATGATGGTAAGTCATCGTGGATAGATTTCAAGTCACACTTTGACATTTGCGCACAACTCAATGAGTGGAGTAAGGACGAAAAGGGTCTTTATTTAGCGGTCGCCTTGCGAGGGGGTGCCCAGGCAGTACTAGGGAATTTACCGATAGAATCGCGTAAAAATTTTAAAGAGTTGTGTACTGCACTCGAGGATAGGTACAGTCCTTCTAATCAGATGGACTTATATAGGGCACAATTAAAAGATAGACGTCAGAAGGCGTCAGAATCTGTTCCTGAATTAGGACAGGATATAAGAAGATTAACAAACCTTGCCTATGCTAAGGCACCGTCAGATGTTAGGGAGACTCTTGCAATGGAGAATTTCATTGAGGCTCTACACAATTCAGACATACGAATAAGAATTAAGCAGTCTAGGCCTAAAAATTTGAACGAGGCAGTCTGTTTAGCAGTAGAGTTAGATGCTTTCAATAGCGCCGAGAAACGACGCGCAGACACTGTTTCTGTGCGAGCAGCAGAGAGTCGGGTATCTAATGAACTCTCCCCAGTATTAAAGTTTATTGAAGAGACGAACAAAACTCTCACTGATATAAGGGCCGACATACAGTCGTTAAAGTCAAATAAAACCCTAGGTAATGTAAGGAACGGCTCAGACAGCAAGTCTCAAGGGAAAACAAATTTGAGATGTTGCTACTGTAACAAAGAGGGGCATATCAAAAAGAAGTGTTATGCCTTTCTCAATGCCCAAAAGAAAAGGAGAACCGGGCAGGGAAATGGTGGGCCTAAAGGTCAAGTTAAGCAACAAGAGTCAGGTCAAGAGAAGAAAGCTGGATCAAGCAATGTTATCTCGAACTCTAGTTCTATGGGTAGCACTAATTTGACAGGTCAGTCTGGTATGTTTCTGACTGCTAAGATTTATGACAAAGAAGTCAACTTGCTGGTTGATACTGGAGCTACTATATGTCTTGTTGCTCCGCACATACTTGGTGATCTCCCTCTTGACAGAATGGAGTCAGACATACTGATTGCTGACGGTTCACAGCTCTCTATCAAAGGGGTTACAACACTATCTATTGACATAGATGGCAAGACAACACACCAAAAGGTAGCAGTAGCAGACATTGGTATAGACGGTATTCTTGGTCTAGATTTTATGAAAGGACATGGGTGTGTGATAGATACAGTAAAAGGTTGCATGACTATTGACAAGAAGGACATCCCTTTGAAAATAGCTGGTAACATTGGATGTTATAGAGTGTTCCTGGAGACGGACCTCATTTTACCAAGCTACTCCGAGGTAATTACTATGTGTCTTGTACAGACAACATCTGGAAAGGTCATGACAGACCTAGGACTTGGTATGGTCGAACCTATTGACAAATTTACTAAGTCTGACCGTGCATTAACAGCACGCACGTTGACAGATAAGGCAGACAAAGTCCCTGTAAGACTTATGAATCTGCATGACAAGGACCAGAAAGTAATGAAGGGCACTGTCATAGCACAGTATACTCCCATACACGAGGTCTTACATTCACCAGTCGGTGATTCACTCAGTAATGGTACGATACCTGATCACTTATCTCGACTGTACGAGCAGACTTCACAAAGGCTAAACGAGGAGCAATCCTCTGTTTTCAAGCAGTTCCTACTAAGGTACCAATGTCTGTTTGCAAAGGATGACTTTGACCTTGGACGAGCAGAGTCTGTAAAACATAACATCAACACAGGTGATGCACATCCGATAAAGCAGGCTGCTAGAAGGTTGCCTGAGCATATGCATGCGGAGGTAGATAAACACATTGAGGCTATGTTAGATAGAAAAGTAATCCACCCTTCTAACAGTCCATGGTCATGCCCGATTGTTCTTGCCAAAAAGAAAGATGGCTCTACACGCTTCTGTGTAGATTATAGAAGGTTGAATGACATAACAATTAAGGATGCATATCCCTTACCCCTCATTCAAGAGTCACTAGACCATCTTTCGGGTGCTAAATGGTTTTCCACCTTAGATCTTTGCATGGGTTATTGGCAAGTCGCGGTCAATGACACTGACAAGCAGAAGACAGCCTTTGCTACACGTAGGGGATTGTATGAATTTTCAGTAATGCCATTTGGGCTCTGCAATGCCCCGGCAACATTCCAACGTTTGATGGAGTCTGTCTTAAGGGGACTACAGTTTGAGACATGCTTAGTCTACCTTGATGATATTATAGTCCTAGGAAAGTCTTTTGAGGAAATGATAGCAAACCTATCACAAGTGTTTGACCGACTCCAACAGGCAGGTCTTAAACTTAAAGCGAAGAAGTGTAACCTGTTCGCATCTGAGGTCGAATATCTAGGTCATGTTGTGTCTGAAGATGGCATAGCTACTAGCGGTGATAAGACAAAGGTCATCCAAAATTGGCCAGTACCATGTAATGTCACTGAAGTAAGGTCATTTCTTGGTCTATGTAGCTACTATCGCAGGTTTGTTCCTAACTTTGCATCATTGGCTAGCCCTCTCCACAAATTAACAAAGATGGGTACTCGGTTTGATTGGACTCAAGCTTGTCAGGAAACGTTTCTTATTTTAAAGGAAGCGCTCACTTCAGCTCCTATATTGGCAAATCCAAACTTTGCATATCCATTTATTTTAGACACTGATGCGAGCGATCAGTCGATAGGTGCTGTTCTGTCTCAGAATATTGACGGTACTGAAATAGTGTGTGCGTTTGCCAGTAGGACACTGTCAAAGTCTGAACGCAGGTATTGCGTGACTCGAAAAGAGTTGTTGGCAGTAGTTCACTTTGTGAAGCACTTTCGTCACTACCTGTATGGTAGGAAATTCCTAGGACTGGTCACAGCTCCTTACGCTGGCTGATGCAATTCAAAAATCCAGAAAATCAGTTAGCAAGGTGGCTAGAGATATTGTCGGAATTCGACTTTGAAATCCAGCACAGGCCTGGGAGACAGCATTGTAATGCTGACGCATTGAGTAGGGTGCCATGTCGCCAATGCGGATATATAACAGAATGGGACAAAGACGACGTAGATCCCTTAGCGAACAAGGTCTACAGTGCTTCCTCGCACACGATTAATTCACTTAGAGACATGCAAGCGGAGGACAAGGACCTAATTAAAGTCAGAGGTTGGCTAAACAGTTAGGTCTGCCCTGATTCGAAGGTAGTGCAGAGTGAAAGCTATTACTTGAAGTCCTTATACAGTCAGTTCGACAGACTATGTCAATTAGATGGCATACTGTATCGTAAATGGGAGGACTTTGAAGCAAGCATGACAAAATACCAAGCACTGGTACCTCTCAGTCAAAGAAGAGTAATACTGCGATATTGTCATGACGAGAAAACCGCAGGACATCTAGGTATAAAGAAAACGCTAGAAAAGGTCAGACAAGGTTACTTTTGGCCTAAAATGCAAAGTGATGTCCGACTATATGTAAACGGCTGTGAGTTTTGCACCAAAAGAAAGGGTGAGAACAAAACCAAACGTGCACCAATGAAGCTTGTACAAACAGGCTATCCAATGGAACGTATTGCCATAGATATCTTGGGGGAACTGCCATTAACAGAGTCAGGTAACAAGTACATACTCGTAATTTCAGACTACTTTACGAAGTGGACTGAGAGTTTTCCCATGCCTAACATGGAAGCTCGAACTGTCGCCAAGACACTAGTTGAGCAGGTGGTGACAAGGTTTGGCGTACCAGCAGCCATACATTCCGACCAAGGAAGTAAATTTGAAAGTAATCTCTTTCAGGATATGTGTATGCTGCTGAGAATCAATAAGACTCATATTACGCCATATCACCCTCAGTCAGATGGCATGGTTGAGCGCTTCAACTGCACGCTCACTGCCATGTTAAGCGCCTTTGTAAATGAGAAACAAACTGACTGGGACGAACAGTTGCAATATGTGATGATGGCATACCGCTCGTCTGAACATGAAACGACTGGGTTAACGCCAAACTTCCTAATGTTAGGACGAGAGATTTGTACTCCTCTAGATGTCATGTTTGAGATTCCTTCATCTATCAAAGCAATACCACAAAACAAATGGTGTTGGGTACTGCAAGAGAGAATGGAAAACGCCCATTCCCACGTCAGGTTACATACAGCTCAGTCAATGCAGAGGCAAAAGCATTACTATGATAGAAAACTGCATTGGGAGAAATACTCATCAGGAGACAAAGTATGTGTCTTTTTCCATCGAGTCCAACAGGGTAAGTCACCCAAGTTCACGTCCTACTGGAAGGGTCCCTACACAGTCAAGCAGAAAATGTCTGACATAAACTATGTAGTAGACTGTGGTAAGAAAGGTATGGACCAGGTTATCCATGTCGACAGGATGCGACCTTTGCGTTCCCAGACATTGATAGGTGAATCTTTAGAGGAAGACATTTTGGACTTGAATACAAATGCCGCAGATCAGACTATAGAAAAATCAGTAGACTCTGGTAATGATGACAATGACAGTAACGATGTCACTCAACTGACTGACAAAGAACAACATGCCTCATCCCGACCTTTTAGAACTAAAAGACCACCACAGTGGCTTAAAGACTATGAGACAGGGAACTAATAATTTGTACATTTGTTGTAGATGGTGAACACGAAGACGACAAAGGTCACTGGTGCAAAGAGATGCCCAATGTGTTCAGTAGTGTGTCCGAATAAGGAGAAATTTAAGGAGCATGTAGCATTGTGTGCACTAACAGAATACAGTTGTGATGTTTGCGATTTAACATCAAATAGGCCGTGTAATGTGAAGCGACACTTTCAGCGAGTTCACAAGGGACTGACGACAAACCAACAGCTGATTCCACTTGGTCAAACACCTGTACAGGCAGCAACGCCTTCAGCTCCTTCGAGTGCTTGTGCATCAAAATCTGGAGACGAGTCTGATTGGAAGGAATAGGATCCCGGAGCATTGATAGAGAATAATGATTCTTCTGCGGATGAATCGGACTCGGATCAAGAAGACAGTTCTCTTCTTGCTGGACGACTCTACAGGAAACATACGTCTCCTTTTCCTGTAGTCTCTGGCAGATTGGTTATCCGTAGGTCCCCAGAAACAACTCAAAGTGAAGTCACATCCAAGAGAAAATTTGAAGAAACTGGTTCACAAGCTGTTGTGCCATTTGAATCAGCGTCAACGCAGTCAGATGGTGTTACTACATGTGATGTAGGAGTACAGTGTGAAAAGTATAGGAAAAGAGAGAAGACAATAACAGTCACAAAGTACGCTGAAGGAGGAAGGGCTGTGGAAATTATCCACGAGGTAGAGGAATTCTACAATATGTGACTCCTTGACATGTGTTCACACATAGTGCAGCGCTCTTGATATGTTGCTGATCATGTTACTTTTTTACATTTGTTACATGGTGAAGATACACCATATACTTGCATTTTTTACATTTTGTTTTACAAGTATCATATATGTATATAAAGGGAATACATGTTTTCTTCAGTTTTATTTGTTTTTACTTTAAGTGATTATGCATTCGAGGACGAATGTCATCGGAGGCGTGGGTTGTGTAGCAAAAATATACGTTGTCAAACTCACAAGAATGATTTCTGTATATAGCATAATATAAACAAACGTTTTGTTGATTCAGACTAATGGAATCGTCCTTATCCTATCCGTCCCTTTTCTCAGTTGGACTAATCCAATAGTATGAATACCTGAGAACTGCTTATTTCTGACACTCTGCGTTTGATGATTGAATCGATCACCTTAAGTTCTCAAAGCTTCAAAGGTACGAAGTAAGGTAAAGGCCTGAATAAGGCCGTAGCCCGAATAGAGCTGTATTTACCTTCATATAGTTATATTACTGGCTTGAAGGCATACCGCCTTGATTGACGTGACACACACTGGTGTCGCGCCTTGTAATTATATTGTAAGCCAATGGAGGCGAGTCACTCGTTGACGTGCCTGTGTTGACATACCTTTGGGAGGTTAGCCTCTAGTGACTAGCCTCGCAGTGCAGAGTCACTTGCATTTGCTGTTCTTTATATATTCTTTATATAAATTGTTACTCCAATCATTTCATGTATATATTTGATTATTTGTTCTCCTTGTTTATTAAATGAATATTAGTGACAGAGAGTCATTAGGAAAATCAAGCATCTCTGCGTAAATTCAGAGGCGAGCCCATCTCATTGTTTATAATATAAATAGCTCGGTTAGTTTCACGTTACAAAATATCTAGGTCAAGAGGTCAAAATTATGGTATCTGTAGAAAAGGCTCGTCACAAGGAATACACATGTGAAATATCAAAGCCCTATCACTTACCAATCAAAAGATATAGCCAATCTTAGATTTTGTGAAAAGTAGGTCAAATATCTAGGTAAAGGTCACGAGGTCAAAAATTATGGTGTGCATAGAAAGGTCTTGTCACAAAGATTACACATGTGAAATATCAAAGCCCTATCACTTACCAATCAGGAGATATAGCTAATCTTATGTTTTTTGAAAAAGTAGGTCAAATATCTAGGTCAAGGTCACCAGGTCAAAAATTATGATATGTGTTGAAAGGTCTTGTCACAAGGAATACACATGTGAAATATCAAAGCCCTATCACTTACCAATCAAAAGATATAGCCAATCTTAGATTTTGTGAAAAGTAGGTCAAATATCTAGGTCAAGGTCACCAGGTCAAAAATTAAGGTATGCGTAGAAAGGTCTTGTCACTTAAGAAATGAATTTTATATTTTTTCTGTTGATGCAGGTATCACCCGAAAAATTGGACAGAAAACTGCATCAATCGAAAAATTGGACAGAAAACTGCATCAATGCGCGTAGTTTGAGCAAATTCTACATGCACTGTTAATTTTTGAGTAAGTAGAAAAGAAATGTTACCCTTGAAATGATCAGCAAACATCAACAAATTGTATTTTCAGCAACGAGTTCATTCGTGTTTGAGGGAACCCCCGGTTCTAAAAATAGTGCTATAAATAGACTTCCGTGAAAAATTGTGTTGATCGAAGTATCATTTAATTTCCATTGTCATTTTGAAGAAACGAAGATTCTGATTGGCTGAGAAATTTTGTTGATACATCGATCAACACAATTTTTCACGGAAGTCTATTTATAGCACTATTTTTAGAACTGGGGGTTCCCTCAAACACGAATGAACTCGTTGATGAAAATACAATTTGTTGATGTTTGCTTATCATTTCAAGGGTACCATTTCTTTTCTACTTACTCAAAAATTAACAGTGCATGTAGAATTTGCTCAAACTGGTCCTTATTCCAAAGGTATAGAGGAACGATCGTTCGCTGTTTGAATCACAGGCACATGTAGGAAGAGCGTCAATACCTTGTATGATACCCCTTTACAGGTCGGAAGGGAATAGTATATGTATAGAAAGACAAGGCTTCCGACGAATTTTCAGCTAGAAGGAGCATCTGAAATGTTTGCATTTGTCATGTTTGAAGGGCAAAATGGGGTATGACCATAAAGATTGATTGGTATACTTCCTAAAAACATCAATAATTCCCCCAAAAAGATCTCATAACATAGCCTAATCGTCTACCTAAGTTGGACTGTTTTCTACTTTCTGTCTTGAATCTCCATTGCCAGATTGGACAAATACTGATTCATTCAGAGGCTTTACTCTGCTTACTGTAAGCAGAGTAAAACATCTGGATGATTCAGACAAGCTAATCTGGCAATGGAGGTTCAAGACAGAAAGTAGAAAACATTCCAACTTAGGTAGACGATTAGACTATGTTATGAGATCTTTTTGGGTGAATTATTGATGTTTATAGGAAGTATACCAATCAATCTTTATTGTCATACCCCGTTTTGCCCTTCAAATGCAAAAAAATTGCAGAAATGCTACTTCTAGCTGAAAATTCGTCGGAAGCCTTGTCTCTCTATAAGATACCAGTATTCTCTTATGACCATACAGGATATTGACGTTCTTTCTACATGTGCCTGTGGTTTGAATCATGGGGGCTGCCATAACTTATTTTGGCAGAAGTATCACTGCAAAACCTTCCGACTTACGAAATATAGTGCGGTGATTGATTGTTTTTAGATCCAAGAAAACAGTATGTTTTCCATAATTAAATGATAATTATAAAGAAATGAATCTTATATTTTTTCTGTTGATGCAGGTATCACCCGAAAAATTAGACAGAAAACTTTTGCATCAACGGCAACGCGCTACGCGCATTGATGCAGTTTTCTGTCCAATTTTTCGGGTGATATACCTGCATCAACAGAAAAAAATATAAGATTCATTTCTTAAATCAACAAAATTTCTCAGCCAATCAGAAACGTCGTTTCTTGAAAATGACAATGGAAATTAAATGATATAGATTACACATGTGAAATATCAAAGCCCTATCATTTACCAATCAAAAGTTATGGGGTGTGACACCCAAGTGTGACAGACAGACGGACAGACAGACAGACAGACGGACGGACGGACAACGGACAAAGTGATCCCTAAGTGTCGCTGTGCTTCGCAGGCGACACAAAAAGTACCGGTATATTGACGAGTTGAATCAGGGGAGAAATCAAAATGTTATAAATGATCGAACATTCCCCCTTCCCTTTTTATGGTAAAAAAATAATTTATTAAAAATGAAATTTAAAAGAAAAATCAGCAAAATTCTATTAAACCGACATTCCTCTGGTTTATTACATGGCTCAAATTAACTAAATCAGGGAAGAAAATTTAGCCAGAGAGAACATTGAGAAAAGAATTAATCTCAATTTATGTATACATATTTAAAGAACGAAGTCGAATAAAAATATGTCAAACACGCGTTTAAAGTTAAAACTTTGTTATAGGATTTTAACGAAATGAAAAAAACTTTCAGAATATATATGATCACTCAGATACCGTTAATTTTTCAATCGATGCAGCGGTTCTGAAGCAGATTTTTTTTAAATGGGGTACCCTCTGGGGCCTATTTGACCTCATTTACCCCGCCCTGGATACACTCCTGAAGTGACCGGGCGGAAATGAACAAACTTGGCAGAGGACCTTTAATTAGTACTTCATGCATACCAAGTTTCTTCTAAATCATCGAAGTCGAAAAATGTGGAAAGTTAACGGACAGACGGACGATCTGGAATGACAAAAGCTCAGAAAAATACGTGTATTTCTACAACAGCACTCATTATATGCTTCATTAAATTTACTAATATTTACCTTCCGTATCGTAGTATTTTTTTCTATCATCTATTAGATAATCTTTGTAGCAATCTTTTAAACCCTGGTAATCATCTGTTAAGTCATCGTCGTAATCATCTGTTAATTCATCGTCGTTATCATCTATTAAGTCATCGTTGCTATCATCGATGAAATCATCCTCGTGTTCATCTATAACACCATTTTCTCGATCATCTAACAAGTCATCTTCGATATCACCTAAAAAATAATATAAATGTGTTCTTACGAGTTAAGTCTATTAGGGGAACCGAGACTATTAAAGACCGATATTGGGTGCAAACGGGGATCTAGTGGGGGTAGGGTTTATGTCCCTCCCCACAGTGGATTTTGCCGAAACAATAAATGTTGATTTTTCCTTTTTGTGTCGCCTGCGAAGCACAGCGACACTTAGGGATCACTTTGTCCGTTGTCCGTCCGTCCGTCCGTCAGTCCGTCCGTCTGTCCGTCACACTTGGGTGTCACACCCAATAACTTTTGATTGGTAAGTGATAGGGCTTTGATATTTTACATGTGTATTCCTTGTGACAAGACCTTTCTACACATATCATAATTTTTGACCTCGTGACCTTGACCTAGATATTTGACTTACTTTTCAAAAAATTTAAGATTGGCTATATCTCTTGATTGGTAAGTGATATTTCACATGTGTAATCTATGTGACAAGACCTTTCTACGCATACCTTAATTTTTGACCTCGTGACCTTGACCTAGATATTTGACCTACTTTTCACAAAATCTAAGATTGGCTATATCTTTTGATTGGTAAGTGATAGGGCTTTGATATATCACATGTGTAATCTATGTGACAAGACCTTTCTACGCATACCTTAATTTTTGACCTGGTGACCTTGACCTAGATATTTGACCTACTTTTTCAAAAAGCCTAATATTGGCTATATCTCCTGATTGGTAAGTGATAGGGCTTTGATATTTCATATATGTAATCTTTGTGACAAGACCTTTCTATGCACACATTAACTTTTGACCTCGTGACCTTGACTAAGATATTTGACCTACTTTTCACAAAATCTAAGATTGGCTATATCTTTTGATTGGTAAGTGATAGGGCTTTGATATTTCACATGTGAATTCCTTGTGATGAGCCTTTTCTACACATACTATAATTTTTGACCTTGTGACCTTGATCTAGATATTTGACCTACTTTTCAAAAAATCAAAGATTGGCTTTATCTTTTGATTGGTAATTGATAGGGCTTTGATATTTCTCTTGTGTATTCCTTCTGACAAGACCTTTCTACAGATACCATAATTTTGACCTCTTGACCTAGTTATTTGACCTACTTTTAAAAAATCCCCTTTCTACACATACCATAATTGTTGACCTCGTGACCTTTACCTAGATATTTGACCTACTTTTCAAAAAATTAAGATTTGCCATATCTTGTGATTGGTAAGTGATAGGGCTTTGATATTTCATATGAGTATTCCTTGTGACAAGGCCTTTCTACGCATATCATAACTTTCGATCTCATGACCTTGACCTAGATATTTGACCTGCTTTTAAAAAAGTCTTAGATGGGCTATATCTTTCGATTGGTAAGTGATAGGGCTTTGATATTTCACACTTGTATTCCTTATGAAAAGACCTTTCTAAACATTCCATAATTTTTTACCTAGTGACCTTGCCCTTGATATTTTACCTACTTTCAATTAAAAAAAAATCTGCTTCGCAGGCGACACAAGCATTCCTTGGATTGCTATTTTTGAAATAACATATTTCTTTCAATAGACATCATAGACTTGACTCCCCCACCCCATGCACACACACACACTAACACAGACGTGCAGACTTAAACACCACACCCTCCCTAGCAAAGTATCTAGATCATCCAAAGGGTGAGATTTTTGGTGTAGTAAATGTTTTATGTTTATCGATCGTGAAAGCGCGGATCTAGAGGGGGTGTCAGGATCAACCCCCACCTGGAATTGCCAAAACAATTGTTTCCTGTTTTTACGTGTATATATTTATTATATTTTTTTTTCAAACAAAAAGCTTGATCCTCTGACAGCTTTAGCCCACCGGAAAAATTCTGGATCCGCCCTTGACAGAGGAGCCTCGTCGTCGGAAACCCAGTGTCTATTACACTGCGACTTTTACGTATGGCAACATGAAGGGACTGTGGGTAATCCATCATTTTGCAGTGGAGGATCTAGGATTTCAGGTGTGGGGGTTCAAAAGCCAGCTTCAATTGGTCAAGTAAACAAAAACGGCCAAACATATAAGATGGGCGGGGTGAAAGGGGTGGGGAAAGGGCAGGAGTGGGTGGAAGGGGTGGGAAAAACTGGAATGTGGAGGAGGCAAAGGACGGTCTCCGAGCAAGAAGGAAATGCAATTTAAGGGAGCGGGAAAGGTGGACTACCCCTTGTCCGCTCTCCATGTACAAAGATTAGAATACAGAAATATTCTTAGATACTGATTTAGTTAGATTACAATCAGAGTTTAGGATTTTTTTATGGATTCTCTGTGTAGTACCGGTATATTGGGGGGGGGGGGGGGTGGGGTCGGATATGGAGGTACCTCTCCCCCTACCCCTTACCTGCCCCTCCGGTCCCCTTCCTCCCTCGTTCCCCCTCCTTTTCACCCATTTACCATTCAAACGTTATGGTCGAGTTTGAAGTTTTTGAATGTGGGTCAACCTCCAAGGACGAGGTCACAAGATCAGAACGGAAAGGTCTTTACATAAGGAACTAATTCACGTGTGCAATATGAAAGCCCAATCACTAACCATTCAAAAGTTATGGTCATGGTTAAAGTATTGAAAAGTAGGTCAAACTCCAAGGTCAAGGTCAAAATGACAGACAGACGGGATGGTTTTAATGATCCCGTGCTTTCGCAAAAGCGGGGGACAATTGTACTATAGGAATGACAATGCATGTAAGGTATACATGGAAAACGAAAGTAAACAAGACGATAAGAAGACAATTAGAATAGTAATGCAAGCAAAATGCATAGAAAACGAATGTAAATAGACGAATATAATTGAATGAAGAGGAATTGTTATTAATGAAAGCAAAAGGAATTGCAATGTTTTTAAAAAAATAGAAATTTTGATGATAAAATCACGAAAAATGCATTTCACTTCTCAATTTATTTAAACAACCAAGAAATGAAGAATGTCTCACTATGTTCCCGGTGACCACGGCGGTCAAAAACGTAGCAATCCGTCGGATTTTTGTCAATTTTTATCTTGGTATTCAAGTTCTGTTTGGTCTCGTTACGTTTTTTGCACGGTTTACCAAGGTATCCGTGACGAGCCGCAGCTCCTGAATCCTGATGACCAAACGGCACTGCGTTTCAACCTGCGGCTTGTTACGGACGTTTGTACGTTAAGGTCTGTCACGCTTTGTTACGATTCAATCAAGTTGGCCACAGAACCCTCCAAGTTCTGTTAAGGCCCACTACGATTAGCCGTGACCGCCGGGAAAAGGAGACACAGAGAGCTGCAAAAAAGGTTGGCTGGTTTTACTTTTTGTGTGACCGTGCGTACCGAGCAAGGATATGTAGTAGAACTTGAAATAATCCGTAACAAGTCAGGACGTACCGTGATTAAACGTGACAAAACGGTTAACATACTCCTTAGCTCGCCGTGAGAAATCGTGGCAGAGCTGGATAAAACGCACATCTGCCCTGAACGTGACAGACCATTATGATCGCAAGTTGCCGAGTCATACTTTTGCATCCCGTTCCGCTAAGGACACTGTCCCAAGTTTTGTTGCGGTCTGTAAAGCACCGTCACGTTTCGTTGCGTACCGTTTTACTGTGGTTTCTAAAGTAGGTCATCTACACCATGGGGTGCCGTGGCAAAAGTTTTGACAGTATAAACATTTGACCCGTCAGCCCGGCAATCACGGCTAGTTACCTTTGTCAATCCCGTTCGCCTACGTTGTCTCACGGTCAACATATTTCGTCCACGGTGGCTTAAATAGTGGCCTCCGTGGTTGCTGGGAACATAGTGTAAAAAAAAGGGGGGGTCAATATTAGATTCTCCAATGTTCAAAATCAAGATGCTTATACATTTTTAGCTCACCTCGACGAAGTTGAGATGAGCTTATGCTATAACCCCGGCGTCCGCGTCCGCGTCCCCGTCCGCGTCCGGTTAAAGTTTTTGGGCAACTCAGTATCTGACAAAGTACTGATGCTACAGTGACCAAACTTGCACAAGTGATTCATCTTGGGATGCTGAGTTGAACCCATGCATCGGATGCAGCATCTGACCTACATTTTCCGGTTGAATGGCTTTGTCAATGTCTGGTTAAAGTTTTGGGGTAGTTCAGTATCTGACAAAGTACTGATGCTACAGTAACCAAACTTGCACAAGTGATTCATCTTGAGATGCTGAGGTGAACCCATGCATCGGATGCAGCATCTGACCTACTTTTTCCGCTTGAGTGATTTTGCCTTATAAGGCCAATATTGAGCAAAGTATAAGTGCTACATGTACCAAACTTGCATATTGGATGTATCTTTGATCAAACTTTCATAAAATGACCTTGACCTACTTTTTCCACTCGAGTGATTTTGCCTTTAAAGGCCAATATTGAGCAAAGTATAAGTGCTACATGTACCAAACTTGCATATTGGATGTATCTTTGATCAAACTTTCATAAAATGACCTTGACCTACTTTTTCCACTCGAGTGATTTTGCCTTTAAAGGCCAATATTGAGCAAAGTATAAGTGCTACATGTACCAAACTTGCATATTGGATGTATCTTTGATCAAACTTTCAAAAAATGACCTTGACCTACTTTTTCCACTTGAGTGATTTTGCCTTTAAAGGCCAATATTGAGCAAAGTATAAGTGCTACATGTACCAAACTTGCATATTGGATGTATCTTTGATCAAATTTTCATAAAATGACCTTGACCTACTTTTTCCGCTTGAGTGATTTTGCATTTAAAGGCCAATATTGAGCAAAGTATAAGTGCTACATGTACCAAACTTGCATATTGGATGTATCTTTGATCAAACTTTCATAAAATGACCTTGACCTACTTTTTCTGCTTGAGTGATTTTGCATTTAAAGGCCAATATTGAGCAAAGTATAAGTGCTACATGTACCAAACTTGCATATTGGATGTATCTTTGATCAAGCTTTCATTAAAATGACCTTGACCTACTTTTTTTTCACTTGAGTGATTTTCTTATTATACATGTACTTAGAGATATGTTTAAATTGAACTTTGCTGCCGCGAGGTGAGCTTCGTAATCTTTGATTACACTATGTTTTGTACTAGAAATAGTCGAATTGTTGTTGTTTGTTAATTATTCTGTATGTGTAGTTGTATGATAATTTGACCAAATAACATAAAAAAGCTTACCATAACATGTTTATATTGAGAGGTTACAAGTAGACAGTTATCAAAATGATATTAAATGGGGTTTTTTTTTAACCATATACCGGCTTCACACTGTTACGATTTTGATATCCGATTGACAAACGAATATGCAATTTTCAATTTCGTACGAAGTTACGCCCGTATATGGTTCATTTCATTTCATTTCATTCTTTATTTCCTCCATTACAGAGATTATGAATTAAATATACAGAAATAATAGAACATGACACATAACATTTGTACAAGTCAAAAATGGGGAGAAAAAAAGAAAAAAGATAGAATAGTGTATATACAAATCAAAATCAATGTTTAAATCAATGTCAGTCTGCACAATTATATAATGCTGAAAACACATTCTCACCAAAAGTTCAGAAAGACATCCTGACAAATCTGTCAAAGACAAAAAATCATCTCTAGTATGAATAAACCACAAAAAATTTTATCTCATTCTACATATTTCATGTATATATACCATTCACAAATCGTACAAAAAAATAACAAATTAGCTGACGAACTTTCTTAGGATTTGATTGTAGTGTGCAGCACAATCACGTACCAGACTGTAACATGAAAGCCTGAAGTAACGTACATCATCCGAATCAAGATTGGCAATATTTTGCCCAAGTAATACATGAAAAAGATCAGACTCATCTAAGGCGCACAAATCAGCACTAAGCTGGATATTGAAATGTTCAAACACGTAATCCCACCATTGGTGTCTGAGATTTGTAGTTATAGGACATACACAGGATGCGTGAATGAATACGTCACAAAAAGTTGTTTGACAAATAACACAGATCTGGGTGATCTGACTAGGTGGTTCTGCGCAAATTTTGGCTATATATTTACACAAACTTATTTCGTAGCAGTTTGTCGGAAGACTCCATAATCTTACTGCATCATCGGGAAATATAGTACGAAATCTAGAAAAATCGGTGTCATGTGACATGCGGGTAATTCTCGACTGTGTAAATGAGTCATTTACAGCGTTACGGACAATACGTTTCAAAATGAGCTTCGACGGAAAAGAGCCATGTATTATCCATTCATTGAAAACTTCAAATAAATCAAATTCTTGTAACAAGCTAAGTATGTCTGGTATAAATCCTATTTGTTTTTCTGACAGATCTTCTAGGTAAGAAAATAAGCGAGTCATGAACACTTGTTTTGGGAGCATCCTGTAATTCAGGCGACACAGTCTCCCAAGGAATAAAAGTTTTCTAATAACTATTTCTGATCGGATGGGGAGTAACCCTAAGAGACTTTCAGCTATATCGGATCTTGAATATCTGGGTAGTCCCATAATATTCTTGCAAACGAAATGCTGGAACACATTCAAACGTTGCATGTCAGTATTATTGATGTGTCCCCAAATTTCACAACCGTAAAGGACAGACGGCAGTGCAATAGTTCTGTACAAGTGTACCATAGACTTGGGATTTAAATATTCTGACCCAATATCCCTTAGAGCAAAATATGCTTTGCGACCTTTATCGCAAGCGGAGTTAATGAGATTTGTCTTTCAATTTTTGTCATCAATTATGACACCCAAATGTGTACACGAGTTTTCGCATTTTATGAGCGAATCTCCTAAATACCAAGCATGGTCATTTTTCACTTTGTTCCCTTGCGCCCGAAATATCAATATGCATGATTTGCTTGCGTTGAACCGGAAACGCCACTTTATAGAGTATTCATACGCTATGCTTAACATGGTTTGAAGACCCTGTGGGGTTACCCCAATACAAGAAAGGTCATCAGCGAGTGTAGGACAATTACTCGTTACATTTAAGATACCTGTATTGATACTTGCTCTTTCAAGAGAGTAAGGAAGTTCATCGATGTACGTTAGGTACAAGAAGCTAGATAGTACCCCACCCTGCCGTACTCCTTGTAATACAGGGAACCTGTTTTTTATTAACGATGATGGCACTGAAGGTCTCAGAGTGACAGTCATTAATAAGGGTCCATAGTTTTCCAAATATACCAAGATCGTGTAACTTGACTAGAAGACCATGCCTCCAAACGGTGTCAAATGCTTGACTAGTATCGAGAAAGCTTACGTAAACGTTACTCCCCAACTCTAAATAATGGAAAATGGTTTCCAGTAATGTAAATGAAGCTGTCGTGCAACCTAATAATGGCTGAAAACCTTGTTGCTGAGAATTTGGAAAGGATACCTTACTCAACACAACATTTGATATTCTGTTTTGCAGGATTTTTTCAAAAACCTTAAAAACACTGGACAACAGAGCTACAGGTCTATAGCTTGCACATGAGGTTTTAGGTTTATTGCCTCCCTTATAAAGTGGCACAATAAGCCCCCTTTTCCATGCGGACGGAACATTTTCAATAGCGAAGATAGTATTAAATAGTTTAACAAGAAATTTTGATACATCATCTCCACCATACTTAATGTGTTCATTTGTAACACGGTCCTCGCCGGGTGCTTTTCGAAGTTTAAGACCTCGTATGACAGTTAGTATTTCGTCCGCAGTTATATCACCACCAGGGATACTACCTTTATTGTGCTCTGAAATATTGTGTAGAATATCTTGAAATTTTTCCTCTATGCAAGTTTCAAAGTTATCATCAAACATATCATCTCTGGACGGTGTATAAATATTCTCGAAATGGAGTGCAAAGGCCTCCGCAACATTTTCGGGATCAGTACAACTTTTACCGTTTTTGTCTATTACTTCCGGATAAGTGCGAGACGTTCTTGGTTTTCGACCCTTTACAAGTCTCCAAAATAGCCTGACATCGCATTCCGCGGCTTCATCAATATCGCGATAAACGTCGCGCATGTGATTGTCATATGCGATATTGAGCGCGTTCCTAAAGTTTCTTTTTGCGCGCTTATAGTTGAAGTACGAGACGAAATGCATACCTCTTGGTCTGCCCTCGGATAACCATATACCCCTCATACGCCATTCTAATTTATGCAAATTTTTCACATCATCATTCCACCCTGGTTTAGTCATCGGATTAAATCCGGAATGCGGAATAAACTGTAACGCCGTCGAATTTAAGATATCTACAAATTCTTTGTAAACTTCTTCTAACTCAAAAAGATTTGAAATTGATCTGTTTTCTAAATCTGCAATCTTATTAGCGACAGAAAAACGATAATTCTCAATATCTATCGGTCTGGCCTTGTGCCATGCTGGTAACTTAGCATCAGAAGTTGTTAGGTAATGCATAGTACAGTTAGAGTGAAGATCAACAAAAATTGGTAAGTGATCAGATGTTAAACATTCAATTCCCTCTTCAATAATAGAATAAGAATTCAAACACTTTAACAAGCTTCTGTCAAATAAAACATAGTCAATCATAGATTTTTTGGTCACAAATGAAAATTGTTCACCTCTTACTAAGAAGTCTAATGTTGGTATCATAAAGTCTAACCGTTGACAAAAATCTAACAATAACCCTGATTTCAAGGTATTAATTCCGCATTTATCAATACAACTCGCATTTAAGTCACCTGCGATAATAACTTTGCCATAGACACTATAGTGGCTATATAAACTCTCTAATAAACTAAGTTCTGCTCTGTAGAGGTCAAGGTCACCGTCTGATGGTAAATACACACCAAAAATATAAATGAATTACATCCTTGACGTAAGTGAATGCCTAAGATTCTATGTGATTCAAGACATGGAATTTCTTGTATAGAAAACTGTAATTGTTTTCTTACTAGTATGGCAATGCCCCCTTTACCTGTAAGTATGAGTTATGAGCAGATTTACTCACAGAAGAATCAGTCTTAGAGAAACTATAAAAGCTTGGATGTATAGAGTCAAGATAAGAAACACAGTTCTCCTTAAGTTTGTGTTCTGAAATTATCGAGATATCACAATGATGCTTGTTCAAGAGAGACGATAAACATAGGGTAGAGGACATAATTCCTCTAACATTCCAACTCATTATTACAACCATGATTACTTGTATTAATATCAAGTACTTAACTAAACTACTGAACAACATAGTAGCCATGATAGCGTGGAGTTAAGGACTCTTATTAATTGTAATTTTGATGTTCTATTCATCATCTACATCGTCCCACTGTTCCCGGCCGTAGTTGTCGTCTCTGTAGTACGCATCTGATTTTGAACATTTCTCCTCCCACGCACGAAACGCTAAGCCAACGACGACATCGTACTCCAGGTGGCCAAAATCCATCCGATTCGACACGCCACGAATGCTCAAACGATACGTTGACTTTAGCTGCACACGGAGCATTATTGTAACGTCCTTTGAATATAGCGATATTCGTAACATTTACGCCTTTAGCTTGAATGTAGTTCTGAATGCCTATCTTGGTCGATCTCTGGCCGATTCCTGATATATAGTAGCGCGCAGGTGCGTCTTCGTTGAACTCCATAGAATACATCCTCCGACTGTTCGTCTTTGGAAGTTTGCCGTCGACTTACATGAACGAACAGAATACATGGATAACTCATGATCAGCTGGTTTGCTGTTATCCGACGAAACAGAAAGAACTGGCTGTGAGTGTTCGCTTGATGAACCTGCACTGTTATTGTTGTGTGTGGTCATCCGTGATGGTGTGGTCATCCGTGAAGCACATTCCTTTGTATTTGACCCTGTGTCCACTACCTGGTCAGTATGTACGGGCGAGTAAGTAGGTCGCATATTGTCATGTATGGGTACATCTGGGGAACTTCGACGGGGTGCTTGCTACAGATGCGAACGATCTACTTGTGCTGTTGTTTGACAAATCTGTTATCTGCCGCTGTAGATTAGTACAGACTTTCGACACCCGTTTCAGTTCATCATTTACGACGTCCTGTTTTTTGCGATACACGTCGAAACCAAAGCCTTCAAGAGGTTCTAACTGGTCCTTTGTTTGTTTATAGAATGACTCGCATTTTACAATTTTCGGCAACATTTCAGCTTTGCACTGATCAAGTTTTAATGAGAGCACTTCATTTTCTTTTTGGAGAACTTCGACATTACCTTGCAGGGCAGCTATAAGTCGATCTTTCTCTTTCTGTTCGTTTTCTAACTCAGTAATGCGCTCGAGAATAGACTGTGTGATAACCCGAAGCTCAACAGTGGTACATTTTTGAAGATCTCCTGGGGTACCTACATTTGACGGTATCTTGTGTTTTTCAAAGACCTCATCAATATTGCCTTTTTCACCTTTGATGAATGAATCGATAATAAAGCAGTCTCTTGCGTATTTTTCGACATTTGTACTCTTCTTAGTACTTTTACGAGTAATAAGTTTTCCTTTGGGGCACCCTTCAATGTCCCGAGCTCGTGAGCAGAGAACTTCACGATACCATAACACCCATTGTTCATTATTGGAAATCAAATTCAACAGTTTTTGTACGTAAATTTCCCTCGGAATATTGCACAGTTCTGAATCTATTCGCTGTACATCATTCTGTTGTAATATTTGCGAGCTACCACTGGTAGACTGGGACTGTGAGAGGTCAGCGTACGACCCGTTCAGCTCGTGGTCAATGGCGTTAGCGCCACTCAAATCACTTGTAAATACTCTAACAAATTCAGAGCTTTCTGGCGTATAAGCACAATGAATGTTATCAACAAGAATACCATTTTGTATCTCAGAAGTACCTACAGGTTGTCCCTGGTTTTCATGGTCCAATATGCTCTCGGACCTCTCTAAATCTGAATTCACTTGACCAGTCGTCAGCACGCAGCCACTACTACTTGCCGCCATTTTTTTTTTCAGATGTCGTATCTAGAATACGATACATATAGAGATCACCAGGATTTTGTCATGTTTTAGATGTTAAATTCGTGTTCTATCAGTTGCACAGTATCAATGGTTTCCTCCTCTGCCTTTTGTTATTTCTGTTCTAGCAAAATACAACCCCCCCCCCACCAATAGTTTATATATGATAGAAACGCCGATGAACTATACACCGTTCAAAAACGTCGCCTATAGCATAACATGGTTGGCCAAGATTTGTGACATTGGCCTTGGCCATCAATGAATGTTGAATGTTACCATGTTCGACAATTTCTGAAAGTTTGATAAATGTACAAGGCATATTAAATTACAGTTATTCGTGTGAAAGTGTGACTACCAGACGGACAGACAGACGAAGGATTCAGTGATCAGTGACCTTTACGTAGCAGATGACATGAAATAATTATCAACCATACGAGTACATCGTCTTTAAGTAGACATCAGGACTTTCATTTATCGACATCATCGGTCGAAACAAGTGGAAGAAGTGATGGTTCAATGTAAGAAAGATAGGAAAATACATAATCACGAGTAAATGTATCTTGCTATAGAAGATACTGGATCTGTAAAAGTTCCTCATCCTGCTCGCTTAGATGCATTCAAAGAAGCTTTACTGCCTTAGAACTTTTATCTTATTATAACATTATCAAAGTACGTAATTTTGCTTGTGAACTTGCAAAATTGGAGGAGACAAATTTTTATTTATTTATTTATTTATTTATTCATTTTCTTGTATTTATTTATTTTTTTTACTCTATTTATTTTTTTTTTTTTTTGTTTTGTTTTTTTTTTTTTTTGTTGATAAATTAGGACTATCTTAGAAAATTTCTTTAAAAATGGCTTTAAATATTATGTATTTGAAATGTTTTATTAAATATTTGTGTATGTAAACGTTTTTATCGGGATCCCATCTAAATATAATCGTACAAGTAATCGACTGCATTACGACGGAATTGAGTAGGAATCGCCATAGAACAAAAAAAACAGAAACAAAAACAATTATTTTAATGATTATCGGGTTTGCATGTTTGTTGTTGTTGTTTTTTTTTTTTTTTTTTTTTGGTGGGGGGGGGGGGGGGTTGTTTGTTGTTGTTGTTTATTTGTTTGGGCTCTTGTTTTTGCTTGTTTTTTTTTATGTTTTTATTGCTGTATATTGTTTCAGCAAACACCTTTGACAATTCATTATTCTTGTATCCGATAAAATATCTTACCTCAATACATACATTAGTTTCCCAGTATTCGAAACTCGAAAAAAAAAAACCCGAATGTTGAAAAACGAACTCAAAGGGGAAAAGCAAAATATAAGAAAATGAAACATATCAAACATTTTACGTTTCGAGTTTCAATTGAAAGCAAAATGAAATATAACTAAATGAAAAAGAAATGTGAAAATAATTGATGCACTTTGATGCAAATAAAAAAAAACACACACACAAAATTCCATGTTTATTTAATAGCGAGCGGAGCTCGCTGCAAAGGCCCGAAGGGCCTTTGCGAGCGAAGCTCGCATTTATGGTAACGCGTATACGTAAGTATGGGAAAATGCACGAGCAAAAGATATACATACTTGGAGCTGAAAAAGTGTGGTAACAGTACCGCGGATACGGGTAAAAGTGACTCGATTCCCTTAAACGACAGAGCAGGAGAACAAACCTTGACAAATTCACAATGGATAGAATTCTTCTATTTTATGGCGCAATAAAACTAAGTGAAACTCGCCGAATTGTTCGTCTGAAAATCAGAAATTCAGCAGCAACTAATCCGCCATCTTTATCACTAATGACGACACAACGGTACCTAACTCTGCCATATGGCAAAATAGCGCTCAATTTATTCATATATGCAAATGTATTCATATGACGATTATATTACGTCATATACCTATGTTTGAAACGCGCAAAATCTCAAACAAGAATGACCCGACATGCCAGGAAAAGCAATACATTTTAAATACATCAGATCAAATAAATGCAAAGAGCAGAATGCGCTCATGGCAAAATACAACTGTTTCTAATCTATTTAAGCTTATTTATTACCAAAAAATTTACCCACTCTACGTATGAACACAAGATTATCTTTATCCTGTCAAAGCCGATAAAGTGAATCCATCAATATGACAGGCCTATTTCTCAAAATATCGATTTTTCAACCCAAAAGTGACAGAACTTAATTTCATTTTATGATTCTCATGTTGACAAAATCCGGAATTTGATATCGCGATCTATCCGAAACCATGTGGACAAATACACAGCTCCTAAGATTTTCTACTGATAAACAAAGTTAAAGTGCGGCTAGTGACAAGTTTTGGACTTTTTTAACATTGGGGGTATGGGCAGTATCGCCTCGAATTTTCACCTCAAAAGTGACAGAAGTAAAAATTCGTTAATTTATCAAAGATGTGGATTTATAAATTCAGATTGTTGTAGAGTTTTTTTCCTATATGTGGACAAATTTGATTGGTGTCATGAAATCGTGAGTATTTTCAATTTATTTATTTGCTCCCCATAGACTCCTATAGTAAGAATATGAAGCCTACGGAATCCAATATGGCCGCTATGCAAATTAGGAAATTGAGCGCTATTTTGCCATATGCAGTATACTTGACGTCATTTGTCCTCTATATGTGACGTCATTGTAGCAGTGCGCCCATTTTCACGTGCAAGAAAGCTACACGATTGTAGTAATGCAAGAAGGAAAAGTAACACAAAACAGCCGCGATTTTCTAACGATTTTCAGTGTATCGATATTATCGAAATAATTATTTAGTAAAGAAGTAAGATTTGATTTTTTTCAATTGATTTCAAGGTCATTAGAGAGGAAAGGGGAGGGATTTCAGACTCCCTCGCTAATGATCTACAAATGTACGTCTGTGTAAAGTGTATGGGATGGGACGGATCCAGATTTTTTTTTTTTTTTTTTGGCAGTGGAAAGGGGAGGTCCAGCTTGACCGGCGATGAGGGATTCCTGGAGTCCCAATGTTATGATTTTGAAAAGTTTCGATTTTGAGATCAAGGTTTTTAAGGTTTTACAAAATTTTTGGTGTCTTTTTCCTCCGCTCGCACATAAGGCTTTGCCTTGATTCATATTAAATTATTTCTGATTTATTGACATTTTTATTTTTGAAAAGTGGTTCATACTCTTTCAAATTAGTAAGAAATAGAAATAATTACGAAAATACGAAAAAGAAGTCAATAAACCCATTATAATCTATAAAATAAGTCACAAGTAATATAATGTTGAATTTATACACTAAATGGCCTCCATACTTAAAAGAATAATTTTACCGTGACACACATCATTTCGTGATAAGAACATTTCTAATGTGTTTAATTTACTAAGAATAATTCAATTATGTGATTTAAACCGAAATTCTTATGATTTTGATGTTTTATTTAAATTGAACAATATGGGAAAGATAGAACGTGGAAACTTTCACTTAACCGGAAATGGTGAAACGTTGATAAAATGTTTTCCATAAATTCATATAAATCGATCGGGTAAATTCATTTTTTGTTACAAAAAGGTATATTTACCTCGTTTTAATTAAGCTATGCAGCAATTTCATTCCATTTTCTGATTTTAACAATAAGATAGCAAGATATTAATAAACAATGACCTATTCCGGAACTTACTTTACGTGCAAAGTACGGGAGACCAGTCACGCCCTCTGAAATTTGAACAATTTACGTGACGATTAAAGCACTTTCCACGGGGATATTTTTGGTAAACTTTTTTCTGTACCTTACCAGTGTTTTATTTTAACAATTGAAACTAAAAGACCTTGTGTTGCAATTAGTTTGAGGTAAAATTGTATATTGACTGGACTAAAAACAAAATATCAGGTGCACATCTAGATCACAGACTGAGAATAATACAAAAAACAATTATCTTTCTATCAATTATACTTTCTTAGAATTGGTGCTAACAAGAATACATAGAGTTATATAGGAGAAAATGACCACACCCATTTTCCAAGACCCTGGGGGTCAGGGGCTCAAACAAAATATCAGGTGCACAACTAGATCATAGACTGAGAATAACATATGGCAAAATAACGCTCAATTTCCTAATTTGCATAGCGGCCATATTGGATTCCGTAGGCTTCATATTCTTACTTTAGGAGTCTATGGGGAGCAAATAATAAATTGAGAATACTCACGATTTCATGACACCAATCAAATTTGTCCACATATAGGAAGAAACTCTACAACAATCTGAATTTATAATTCCACATCTTTGATAGATTAACGAATTTTTACTTCTGTCATTTTTGAGGTGAAAATTCGAGGCGAAGCAGCCCATACCCCCAATGTTATGAAAGTCCAAAACTTGTCACTAGCCGCACTCTAACTTTGTTTATCAGTAGGAAATCTTAGGAGCTGTGTATTTGTCCACATGGTTTCGGATAGATCGCGATATCAAATTCCGGATTTTGTCAACTTAAGAATCATAAAAATGAAATTAAGTTCTGTCACTTTTGGGTTGAAAAATCGATATTTTGAGAAATAGGTCTGTCATATTGATGGATTCACCTTATCGGCTTTGGCAGGATAAAGATAATCTTGTTTTCATACGTAGAGTGGGTAAATATTTTGGTAATGAATAAGCTTAAATATATTAGAAACAGTCGTATTTTGTCACGGGCGCATTCTACTCTTTGCATTTATTTGATCTGATGCATTTAAAATGTATTGCTTTTCCTGGTATGTCGGGTCATTCTTGTTTGAGATTTGGCGCGTTTCAAACATAGGTATATGACGTAATATAATCGTCATATGAATACATTTGCATATATGAATAAATTGAGCGCTATTTTGCCATATGACGCAAAAACATTTGTCTTTCTGTCAATTATACTTCCTGAGAATTGATGCTCACAAGGTTACATAGAGTTATATAGGAGAAAATGATCACACCCATTTTCCAAGACCCTGGGGGTCAGGGGCTAAAACAAAATATCAGGTGCACATCTAGACCACTGACTGAGAATAACGCAAAAACAATTACCTTTCTATCAATTATACTTCCTGAGAGTTGGTGCTCACAAGATTACATGAGAGTTATATAGGAGAAAATGACCACACCCATTTTCCAAGATCCTGGGGGGTCAGGGGCTAAAACAAAATATCAGGTGCACAACTAGACCACAGGCCCATTATAATGCAAAAAGAATTTATTTTGTACTATTAACAGATTCAGAGGATTAGCGCTCACAAGAAAAGTTTAACGGACAGACAGACAGACAGACGGCCGGACGCCGGACACAGGGCGATCGCATAAGCTCTGCTGGTCTTTGACCAGTAGAGCTAAAAATGAAAGATTTCTAATACAAATTTATGATATATTTTTCAAATATTATGACAACAAAAGGGGAATTGAGACTTAAATCTTATTCAACATATATATTAAAAAAAATTACCCTTGCTTCGAAAATTCCAGGGGGTCCCCCCCCCCGACCCCCCTCTAGATCCGCGCTTGGTGTCATTATCGTAGCATGAACGAAGTGAGGACTTCGAGAACGTAGAATAAACGCAGTACTGTCGGAACACAGACGCCTTCTTCGTAGTCTGAACTGGGGGGGGGGGGTTGGGTATTAAAGACGGAAGAACTCACTGCTAACGTGTTACGGACGCTTAAGGTCGTGTTGTATTAGAGTCGTCAATTTATCATTTCGGATAGACCTTCCGAGTGAAAAATGCCACGTTCTCACTGCGTTCATGAAAATTTTTAAGGACTTCAAGGACGTAGTAAGAACGTCTTGATAGAACGTGTAGGTGTGACAGTGGCTTTAAATAACGTTTTTTTTTTAAATACTTTTTTTATAGATAAACATCGGCAGTCTGTGTATATTACATGTAACATGAGCACAGAAGTACAGAGACAATATTATAAAGTCAAAGTTTATCATAATTTACCAAAAAATTCTCAGTCGGCACTCTAAAGTATCTCTAGATAGTATTTCAATGTCCATTTGATTATTAGAGCAGTTGCATTTATTTTACTTCTTACTTTACTTCTACTTTTACCTCACCTCTACGCTTCAGTGGTCACTGTGGTTAGGGATTAGGCCGTGGTATTTAAAATTCGTTTTCCATCCTGGTGTTTTAAAAAAAGACACCCTCCAGTTAGGCGAAAACACACAAACATTCAATTTTTGTATTGTTGTCAATGACATGTATTATTCTGAAATTTTATTTACGGCACATTATCCACTGTACAAGTCAGGGGAGACGGGAATGTGAGCTATCATAGCTAAGTCTTGGTTTAAATAGATCCATTTGAGCCGTTTTTCATTTCGAGTAATAAAGCCGTAGTGGAACTTTTTTTTCAGTATGACAGGATACCTTTGGCATTCTCGAATTAATTGTGAGTGTATGCTTTTTATCTGGTATTTTGTCTCGAAAGGTACCAGTCCGCACACGTTAAACAGAATATTTCACAGCCATGGCTTTACATTGTTCAATACACACCTGTCCTGAGGCGATCCAACTACAGTTACCTTTTAAAGCTGACCTGTCACTTTTTTACCATTTAAATGTGAAAGTATAATCATCAGACGGACGGACATGCAGACGGAAAGATCATTTATTTATGTAGCAAAAATTACAATGCTTAATGTTTCTTCGTCCGAAAAGGGGAAATTTACATAAAATGTACCCGTAAGTTTTATGTCTAAGATATAAAATGTACCCGCAAAACGTCAGGGTAGGTCAGCTTTAAAAGTTAACTGTAGTCGTCAATACTCGAGACCAAGATTATGTAATCCCTAACCGCAGTGACCACTGAAGCATAGAGGTGAGGTAAAAGTAGTGGTAAAGTAAACTAAATGCAACTGCTCTATTACTTTACACAGAATAGAAACGAAATACAAGGTAAAATTTACTCACTTTTACATGTGTTCTCCATCCATACATGTATATCTGCAATGCATGAGTCATCTGACAATCTTTTGCACAGGCTGCCGATGCATGTTTATCTATAAACAAATAAAAGTTGTACGTAATATGATATCATGAAAAACAACAAAAGGTGGTTTTTATTTTTTAATTTATAATTTTTTAATAGATAAACATCGGCAGTCTATGATCCTTTGTTTTGATTGGCGCGTTAGAGGATGCAATTAGATCACACCAGTGGCGGATCCAGCGCCCTCTTTGCCGGGAGGCCAAGGGGCGAATTTTGGCTATTTTTACTGAAATGGGCCAAAATATAGGGTTTTTTGGAAAATTTTGGGTCAGTGCCGGGGGGGGGGGCGGACGCCCCTCCTCACCCCTCCCCCTCCTGAATCCGCCACTTCACACAGATTATATTATGAGATATATAGCTACCAAGTTGCGCCAATTGCAACTTCAAAACGACCGCAAACTTTAAGATTAGGAATATATTTCAAAACCATCTCGATTATATATATGTGTTTTGGAAAAGGCTATATAGAAATTTTTTTCACCAGCATTTTAGCCAGAAATTTAATTAAGTATAGACTGCTGTTCCGTCAGCAGGTGCGATGTAGGATAATGGTTTTAAAATCGGACAACATGTGACTACATGTGATCGAATTAGTTCGACCAGTACAACTTACTAAGGGATAGGAAAGTCGAACCTTTTGAAAATAAAAAAGGTCAATAAATATTCGGGTATAGGAAATAGAAAAAAGATAAATCCACCTTGCAAACATGTAAACAAGATGGCGGACTCTTGTCGTCCCGTCAGTCGTCATGGGCGATATCATTCGCCTAATGCCGGAATGACAGACGTACAGTACTCGGAAAATCTACAAACTTATTCAACACCTGTATATGGTGACAATGAAGGTGATAATCTACTATGAAATTTGTGAAATTTAAAAGATTGATACATGACCTTTTCATCTGACATGTTCATGGCTCCAAATTTTGAAATTATTTTTTTTCCTCAAAACATTTGATAATCAAACTTGTAGTTTTTAACCCATATAGCAGGCATAATGATAGGAAATCGACGATTCCGATAAATATGCTTCTTAGAAAAGCAATATTTGGAATCGAGCAAACATGCTTGTAATATTGCATAACCTGGGGAGGCATCATTCTCAAAGAAGAGTTGTCTTCTCTTTATTCTTTATGGCTTGTGATAGTGGTTTACAGGGGCGGATCCAGAACCCCAATTGCCGGGGGGGCACATACAATTTTTATGGAAATCACTTGCGAGGCCCGAAGGGCTGAGTGGGGGGGGGGTTATGGGAGGGGGTTTCCCCCTTTTATTGATGGGGGTTCGGGAAAATTTTGAAAAAATGAAGCAATTTGGTGGCATCTGAAGCGTATTTGAACTGAATTTAGAAGGGATTTGGCGCGCATGATTCATTCAGTGTCAGTAACAATAATTATTATTTATATAGAATATGTTTGAAAATTTTCGAAATTTTCTGATGCTGTACTGTTCTTGCACGGCATGCGGAAGTCAACATGTTCAGGATTTCCTAAAGAAACGGGCGGATCAGGAGAAGTTTTGAAAGGGCAGAGAGGTCAGCCCATGGGAGGGAGGGGTGTCCAGCCATAAATTCTCGTAAAACTAGGAAAAATCAGCATTTTATGCAAATTCCAGGCAGGACTTGACCCCACTATAACCACTCTAGATCCGCGCTTGTTTGTTTTAAAATATTTGTATAAAGGTAAAGAAAAGAAGTAATTACATGTTTTTGTTTCCAGCCCCCGATGAAACTGGGAATTTTGCAGCATTTTAACCTAATTTGGGAAATAAATTTCAAACAACAAAATGATATATTCATGCAAATTATCCCTTATCATATCACTTGTCTATATTTTGAATCCCTCCTAGAGCATGTTTGTTCTACTTTCGTTTTCCTTTCAGTTAATGATACGTAAATTGGAAATGAATTTCTCGCTTTGGAGAAAAGATTGAATTGGGAATTTTTGGGTCTAAAATTGGGGAAAGTACCTCTTTTTACCGAATTTCAGCCCCATACAGACCCTAAAAATTCCCTTGTAAATGATAAATTTCCTTGACAAACTAGAGATCACGGGTGCCCCATTCCCTGCATCGTCCAGATTGAATGTTTAATTCTTTCTTGGCAGTTCTATCATGATTATATTTTTGATTACCTAAGGGCTTAACCAAAAATGTAATCATGATAACTTTGATTCTAAAAATGAAGAAAAACATGCATTTTTATCTTTTCAAAATTCTTGGAGGTAGCCGGTTTAAATCTGGCCAAAACATTATTTCAATTGTTCATTTAAAAAGATTGATCACGACCTCATTTATAGGAGGTTGTATAGAAGATTTAGTCAAGAAATATATGCGTTAAATATGCCTTGCATAGGATATAAAGTTCCCGATTCATCCCTCAGATAAAGAAAATTCGATATGAACATGATTCAATGTAGGTTGTTTCCGAAACGTGTGAACGTCCACGTACAGACAGTGGACATGACTATCTATCCCCGAGAAATTTTTGGAAAATTAACTCAAATCGGTTGTTTCTGGGATATTTTGGGGCTATTTCTGACTAGTTTCATAGATTTATTACGGAAACAGTAGTTTAATGCTTCCAAAAGCATGTCATAAGAGCCCCTTCCTTGGACACTGCCGGGGGGGGGGGGGGGGGGGGGGGGGGGGGGGGGGGGAAGGGGGGGGGGGCACGTGCCCCGGCTGAATCCGCCACTGGTAGTAGTGGACATAATTCTTGAAGTCAGACTGGTCACATGACCAAATTTCCGCCATGTTTACAGGAGGATGTGTCTCTAGATTTATCACTTTGCCCTATGAAAAAGCCGAGATTTTGTTAGCTCATTCTTCAAATCTGTTATTATATTGCGGTTTGAGGAGCTAAGAGATAATTCATCAATGGTTTCTTTAATGAATTCTACAAGTTTTGTTCTTATTAAAATCGATCATTAGATTCTAGATACAGAGCAAGGAGCTGTTAAGATAAGGGCCGTATTTAGCCCTGAATCCCGTGACTTATTTCTTCCGCATGGCGAATCGTACACAGAAAAACATGAATCATTATTGAAATATAATGTATTTGCAGACCTTTTAGATTTTTTATATTATGTTGAGGAACTCTTAAGGTTGTAAAATTAAGGTCGAAAGAGGTAGGGGTGCTCAGATAGAAAATCCGATAATATCGACAAAAAACGTATACATTTTTGAATATTTTATCTAAAATGGGTAATATATAAGCCAAAAGACATCAAATATGTCTACATTGTGTATCAGAAATAGATTTCGAACGTTCTACCTCCTTTAATAGGTAAATAATGAAATCGGAACTTAAAATACGGTCTAATTCTTCATTCAATGGCTTAGTAACAATGTAAGCCTTTTAGCGCGAAATACACATTGACGGAGAAATGAACATCACTCTTGCTTATTTCGTTTCTAATTCTTGTATCTTTCATTCAGTCATATTGAGTACACAATGCTTGATGGATTAAAGAGGAAAAATAGTCAAATATGCTATATTTAATTGTCAAAAAGATCGATTCTTATAAAATGCACCCCCCCTTCCATTTTTAGTTTTTCGTCTCTGGGGTAGTGTTCCCCCCGGAGATACAGAACCCCACTTTGCCAAAAGATTTGTATCATGGATACACATTTCCAGTAAAAGTGGCTTTCTGTATATCGGGGGGAACAATGTTCAATAAAACTTTTCCGTTTTCTATTGATTTCTATGAGAAAAAGATAAGTTTTGACCTAAAAATTAGCAATATTATGCAAAACAGATAAAAAATAACTTCATATTCTGATTGGATGCCGTATAGGTATACATTTTACCAAAAAAGGTTCTTGAAATTTCAATTTTCAAAATTCCACTTTTCAGGGCTGATTTTACGCCTTATCTTAACAGCTCCTTTCCACACATTATTCTCTATGATGAACCCCGAGTTTATCCCCCAACTATTTTCGGAACTTCTCGGTGCTTATCTCTGACCGAACCTTTGTGTGACATCACGCCAACTTTGAGAATCCTCTTTAAGGTAGCATGTGTAAATAAATAGGAAAAAATACTGTTTTCCAGTGTTAATTCTGTATAACCTTCAAACTCAGTCGTGCGATTTCATGTCCAGAGTCTCAGGGCTTAATATTCAACCCTAAAAATCGGATGGCTTCCGGTTTTCATGGATGTAAGATTATTGGCAAACTTATTTTCAGCCTCATTACGAATTTCATAATCCAATTGAATCCATTAAGTCATTGCCTTATTTAATTGCTTGATTCATCATACATGTACATGCATATGTACAGTCTTCACGAAAACTCACTAGCCCCACGTCCATGACTAGTAGAAATTTTGACGGGCTAGTGAAATTTCACTATTTGAACCATACAAAAAAATTGTAGAAATTGTCTTTAGTCTAGTAGTTTCAAAATGATTTCATGAAGACTGCATGTATGTGAATTGAAACCCTGAGTTCATGAAAAGTATCGGTTTTTATCGGATTTGCTGACCACATTTTTTCTTACTTTTGGGGGAAGGGGGTCAGGGACTTTACATGGGGAAATACGCGCATGAAATACTCAAAAGGGGAATCTTTTTAATAAATCTAGATTCTTTCAAAAACTGTAATAGATAACATCAATATAACGTTGCTGTGATTAGAAACACTTTAACAGGTACATTAAAGAAACCAATTTATTCTACCATGTCTACTGTATTGATTCTGATTCTGTTGAACTTTACATGACGTCATAATGCAATATGTCAGAATTCTGTCTTTTTGATGAAAATGACATGTCCGACATTTCTGATTGGAAGATTCAAAGAACTCTGGAAACCGTTTCATCCTTCTGTCTTCTTTAACAAATTAGGCTAATACAACATGACGTCATAATGCAACGTCAGAATTCCGTCTTTTCGATTTTACAGGCCTACGTTCGATTTGTGCAGGTATCTGATGTAAAAGCATTGTGATGTCATTCAATTCCTTTGAAAACGTCATATTTGTAACTGTAACCCTGTTTCCCTAGATTTTAGGCTGGTTTCCATTAAAAAATGATGATGTCACAATGCGTTGATGTCATATACCTGCACAAAAGGAAGTAGTAGCTCTGTATTTCGAAAAGACCGAATGTTACTTCATCATATAGCAGGAATAACTATATAGTTTTGCGGACTATGATCAGTAATCATAACTGCACTGCAGAGTTGAATTTTTTTATGAAAATGTCAAACTGATCGGTACTACTTGTAGAGAGTTTGCCCTGATAACCCAGATTGACTAGAAGCGGGTTTGTTTGATTTGATTTGTTTTGTTTGTTGGGGGGGGGGGTTGCTGCTGGGTGGAGTTGAGGAAGAGAGCAAATATTTGTGAAAGATGTAGAGGAAGTTTAGTAACCTCCCATAATAAATTAAAAGGTAAATATGCGATTAAATCCCTGTTTATTCATTTTTGCTTCTTAAATATGATTTTTTTTTCTCCATATTCTCTTTCTTTTTCATTTATCATTTCATTTCTTTAATTTTATTTACATAATATGTATTCATCTATTTGTGATTTAGTCACTGATGTCATTTACATGTTCAATTCATTACATTTCTAATTTATAAATTTACATTTTCATTTTTTTGAAATAGTAGTATATTTTTGTATGTGTAATCCTGCATCCTCACTATAATTCATATTAGGTCCATCAGAAAGAGTGCCTGCCAAGGTAGATAACAAAGGTCTCGGGTTTGATTTTCTTACTGGTTACATTTTCTGTTCCATCTGTCAGGCGGTATTTGCAAAAAGTCAGGGCAGTCTGCTTTGGAAATGCGCATGCAGCCATCTTTACTCGATCAGTGTGTGTGAAATTAACGGTGGCCTGACGGCCAATTTCTACAGTAAATTATATCAGTCTGTAGCAATAGAAAAATTTAAGTCATAGACCAACTTGTCTAGAGCACTTTTCAGCATCAAAGTCACATATTAAAATACTTATAAGATTGATAAAATATCTCTATGGATTTTGAATCATTGTCTATTATTCTATTTTTGTAAAAAGTAAATTGTTTTTCCCAATAAAACGCATAAAAGGTTAGATTTTTGGGGTTATTTTTATTTTTGTCTACAGTAAATTGCTTGGTCTATAGAATCTAAAATCACTGTAGACGAAATGTCTATAAGAGTTAAACTGTCCATTTCACACACTTAAACTAATAAGCCAGAGGATCACAAGTAACAGAATTTGCTGCAAACAATTTTTTCATTCTTTTGGCAAAGTATTCGTAATATTGCTTGTAGCAAATTTGCTGTAAACTTGCATTGCCAGCTTGCAGCAATTTACTGCAAACATTTCATTTTATAAGCTTTAAGGCAATTAAGGGTAGTCTCTCTGGTTTTACCCTTTCATCCTGGGATTGTAACACCCCTATTTCAATGGTCAAATGGAAATTTCAGTTTCAGGCTGATGCTACTCATGCATTGATTTAATGTTCACTACGTGACTAACTAAGTAACAATATTGTTTTCTCTAGGCTATTTCAACATATCACCAACCCCAGACGAAGATGACCCACATGAAAGGCCAAGGACGAGTAGAGGTCACCGTCGCATGCGACCAAAATCACGGGGAGGTCGACGAGAGCAGATTATGGTAGAAGATGAGGATGATTTGGAGGAGGGGAGTGGTCGTCCCGCCTCACGGAGAGGATTCACTCCTGAAACTTTTGAGAGGTAAACCTCACCCTTATTTAAAAAATTCCAGTCAGTAAGTTGAACAACCATGCTTAGTTCAGTTTAGCCTGCAGCCATTTTCACAAAAATACTCACGATAAACTTGAGGATTTGTCGTAACTTTCAATTCATCATACCTCAGTCAAATAAATCGCAATATTCAAACAGTTTTGATTTTCTTTCTCTTACTACTGAAATATCCAAAATGTGGCACAAGATTTAAATATTGAATATGGATTTTTAGAAATATATTCTTGAAAGTTACGACAAATTCTCAAATTTATCGTAAGTATTTTTGTGAAAATGGCTGCAGGTTTATTATGGAACTTATTCCGTCTTTTGGATATACTGAGTTGCTTTCCCTTTTTGATAGAATTTGTTGACATCACAATTACTTATGTCACATACTGTCCCAAATGAGAAGGGAACGAAAAGACCAAAGTAGTATGGATTTGGAAGTGACATCAGGGTTCTCAATAACTTTAGAAGAAGGCCATAATCGGAAACCCACAGCCTATTGCCCTACTATTATAGGCCGTGGGCGCAGTTGTAAGGGAATTCTCGTTTTAACGCCTCATACGGTTATATATAGTAACCAATGAAATAGTCGGTTTGAATAGTATCAGCTATTTTGTGTTGGAGGGATTTTGTATTACACTTATTCGGATTGGCTTAAATTCCCGGCTAGAATGGTTTGGAATACGAGGGTTTCCCAATAGACTGTCCCACGGTATCTTACGTAGTAGACAGAGAAGATGCCGTGGGTGTCCGACGATGGAAGAAGTCCTGCTTGGGGAGATTCTGAAAGAAGTAGAAGGTGAAAATTCAAGATTTTGTGCAAATTATAATGTATTTACTACACAAAGTAGGCTTTGATTTAGCCGATTTTGCTGCTATGTATAGACAGAAAAATTCACTTATTTCCTTTGTACATGTAGTACTCATGTTGTTTTATCTAATAGTTTAAATTTGATATAAAAGAAATCTATTGATAAAAGGTATGCTACTATGAAATATATGGAACTGATTTTAAAAGTTGTCAAATTTTGAAAGATTGCACAATATATCTGCGTCAAAAGAAGAGAACGTTAATTGGACCCTCATATGTTTTGATATTTCGAGTTATCATTTGCTTTAGCCAGTATTTCTTTTTGCTGTATAGTTTACTAGATAATTCATGAACATTAAAGTCTCTGTTGCAAAATAATAACAAATAATTCTATTTTTAGGCACGATTACGATGAGTTTTCCCATCAAGGAATCGACATAGAAAAACGTCTCACACCAGATTACAGAGCATCCCCTCGTATGTCAGCGTCGTTCAGTCCGGACGAACGTTTTTCTCCGTACCTGGCCAATAAACCTCCCTCTGGTAAGTACAAGTAAAAGGTCTGCAGCCAGTTTCACAAAAATACTTATGAACAATTTTAGAAATTTTCGTAACATTTGATCACTTAGTAGTCTTCTTATTAATTAAAAATCATGATGTTTTGTTTCTGAATTTATATTTAGTATGTATAAATGATATTAGAAAGCACTATATCATCTAAATTGACAAACATTTTAAGCTTTGATTTAATTATGAAAGTTACGAAAATTTCTGAAATCTATCGTAAGAATTTTTTTGAAACTGGGCACTGGAACATTGCAGGGCTTACTATTACTTTTGAATGGACATGATTATTTTCCACTTTCCGAATTTTGTTTCTCAGAATACCAGTGTTCTCAGAATACCAGTGTAATAGGAGAGGAAAAGATGTGGCCGGACCGAGAATCGAACCCAAGACCTTCTGCTATCAGGGCATACACTCTTACCAACTGAGCTATCTGGGCATGATACCCATTCCTGCCACACCAGAAACCTTGAATTTTACCTCCAGAATTCTGTATGTTATCATGGTTATGATATCTGCTTCTGAAAATTGTCATTTTCGATCCCCCTCAGATTTTTTATTCATCATTGGAATCATGTCTGTTTAAAGAGGAGGGCAATTCTGAAAGAAAGAAAAGGTGAAAATTCAATTTGTGAATAACATTTTAAATTTTGTGAAATTTTGAATGTATTTTCAAATAGAAAGTTGGTTCAAAATTTTCTTGAAGTAGGTGATGGCAAGTTGACGATTGCTGCCTCATGATGAGGTCACCTATAATCATCTCATGACCCAGTAATGATGTCACATATTATCATCTCATGACCCAGTAATGAGGTCATCTATTATCGTCCCATGACCCAGTAATGAGGTCACTATTATCGCCCAATGACCCAGTAATGAGGTCACTATTATCGCCCCATGACCCAGTAATGAGGTCACTATTATCGTCCCATGACCCAGTAATGAGGTCACTATTATCATCTCATGACTCAGTAATGAGGTCACCTATTATCATCTCATGACCCAGTAATGAGGTCATCTATTATCGTCCCATGACCCAGTAATGAGGTCACCTATTATCATCTCATGACGCAGTAATGAGGTCACCTATTATCATCTCATGTCTCAGTAATGAGGTCACCTATTATCATCTCATGACTCAGTAATGAGGTCACTATTATCATCTCATGACTCAGTAATGAGGTCACCTATTATCATCTTATGCCCCAGTAATGAGGTCACCTATTATTATCTCATGACCAAGTTGCCTCTCAAGGTCACCTGACACATGATCCGTGTCACTGTCTCATATAATCTTTACAGGGTCTAGATCTCCACATCAGAATAGTCCACTAAGCAGGAGATGAAATGTAGAGGACAGCCACTTATCATCTTCTTATCACCAAGGTCACCTCTCAAGGTCACCTCGCACAGAACACCCCATGTCACATTATCACCATTCAATAACTAATACAGGGTGTAGGTCTCAACATAAGAATAGTCCTCTAAGTAGAAGAGGACAGGTACAGTAGAAGACAGTCACTTATCATCTCATCACCAAGGTCACCTCTCAAGGTCACCTTACACACTACTCCCCATCTCACTATGTTACATTATCACCATTCAATAACTATTACAGGGTGTAGGTCTCAACATAAGAATAGTCCTCTAAGTAGAAGAGGACAGGTACAGTAGAGGACAGTCACTTATCATCTCATCACCAAGGTTGCCTCTCAAGGTCACCTTACACACAACTCCCCATCTCACTATGTTACATTATCACCATTCAATAACTATTACAGGGTGTAGGTCTCCACATACAGGGGTTTTTTTACCGTTTGATTCCAGGGGCCTGGGCCTTCAAAATTGGGAAAAATAGCGACATTTGGTAGAAATTGGGAAAAATATTATACAAATAAATTGAGAAAACAAGCAAAAATTTGCTTCTAATGAAGACGAATAAATGCATATAGACACCTGTAGTACCAAGAATATTATATTTCAGATAGTGTACATTGTAAAACAGATAAATTATAAATGTATTTTCAGTAATTTCAAAGAGTTTTTATACTTCTTTAATTGGAATTTAATTTTTTTTCAAATTGGGAATTTTAAGCTCAGAAATTGGGAAAAATGCCTGTTTTTCAGCATTGGGAATGGGGCCGAATTTCGGCCCTGGAGAACCCCTAAAAAAATCCCTGACATAAGAATAATCCTCTAAGTAGAAGACGACAGGTACAGTAGAGGACAGTCACTTATTATCTTCTCATCACCAAGGTCACCTCTCAAGGTCACCTTACATACAACTTCCCATCTCACTATGTTACATTATCACCATTCAATAACCATGACAGGGCGTAGGTCTCCTCATAAAACTGATGAGGACAGTCACCATTGATCATCTCATCATCCAGGTCACCTCTCCAGGTCACCAGGCACAGAAAACATTATTTCACCCTTGGCATAACAGAGTCAAAGTGAAAAGTTTTTTTTTTATTATCTTCTTTTCTTTCTCACCATTCAATAACTATTTTAGGCTCTAGATCCCCGCGTACCCCCTTGAGCAGAAAACGACAAGGCGAGGATGGTCACCTATTATCATATCATCACACAGGTCACCTTTCAAGGTCACCTGGCACAGAACACCCTATGTCACCCCTGGCATACGAGGGTTACCCTGGTAACCACCAAAGGTCATCAGGAATGGAGTACCCAGCTTCCCCTCTTACTCAAGAAAGTTACCCAAATAAGTTCACATTTGAACATGGTGCTGGTAAGTATTTATGAAATTCTGTCACATATAGTTTTGATGTAATTAGCTTCTGTCTGCGCAGCTCACTTCAGAAACTGGATAAACATGATTTTAACCTCTTTATCATGCAAAAAATTTAAACAAAATGGATACCATTCAAAAGATCTTGCTAAGTTGTAAATATTGGTATAAATTATACAATAGTCAGTACATGCAATCAAATTTTATAGACAAAACAAATTTTTGATGGGCCATTTCCCATGCTAACTTTTTCCATGACTTCATGACATGGTCCATAGGCTCAATGTTAAACTTGATGACGTCAGGCTGAAATTTAATTCTGAAACGCCCCAGCTAAAAAGTATTTTGTCTGTGTAACATAATTGCATAAACCTACGACCATGTTACATATACCAAAATTTACGACTTAACAAAAGCAATTCAATGATATCAATTTTATTTAACCTTTTCAATGACAAAGTAATCGAAATCATGTTTATCCAGTTTCGGAAGTGAGTCGCACTGACAGTATATATTGCTAAGCATAATACCAGTGTTTATTTTTTACTTCGGGGAACTGATGCTTATGTATTTATAAGTGGGATAATGAGAAACATTTCAAATAAATCTGAGATTTTTTTTTTAAAGTACAAGCTTAAGTGTCATTTGCACTGTGCTTTTTTTGTTCCAATAATTTCAGAAACTGATTTTGACCCAACTTATTAATATGTTCTTATTCACGTTCAAATATTTTCGTGGAAAAATTCACCTTTCATAATATATAAGGAATCATTGTAATATTTATTTGGTTGATTGAGGTATTGACACACAAAAATGAGGGAATTACATTGTGTAAGCTTTCCATCAATTTTAATTTTTTTGGTGTTGACGCTTCCTTAACCAAAAAAAAAGGATTACAGTGATTACTTATCATTTTTAAATTCCTATTTTTAGCTCACCTCCACGAAGTTGAGTGAGCTTATGCTATAACCCCACGCGTCCGCGTCCGCGTCCGTGTCCGCGTCCGGTTAAGAAGTTTGGGGTAGCTCAGTATCTGACAAAGTACTAATGCTACATTAACCAAACTTGCACAAGTGATTCATCTTTGGATGCTGAGGTGAACCCATGCATCGGATGCAGCATCTGACCTACATTTTCCACTTGAGTGACTTGGTTAAGAAATTTGGGGTAGCTCAGTATCTGACAAACTACTAATGCTACAGTAACCAAACTGGCACAAGTGATTCATCTTTGGATGCTGAGGTGAACCCATGCATCGTATGCAGCATCTGACCTACATTTTCCGCTTGAGTGACTTGGTTAAGAAGTTTGGGGTAGCTCAGTATCTGACAAAGTACTAATGCTACAGTAACCAAACTGGCACAAGTGATTCATCTTTGGATGCTGAGGTGAACCCATGCATCGTATGCAGCATCTGACCTACATTTTCCGCTTGAGTGACTTGGTTAAGAAGTTTGGGGTAGCTCAGTATCTGACAAAGTACTGAAGCTACAGTTACCAAACTTGCACAAGTGATTCATCTTTGGATGCTGAGGTGAACCCATGCATCGGATGCAGCATCTGACCTACATTTTCCACTTGAGTGACTTGGATAAGAAGTTTGGGGTAGCTCAGTATCTGACAAAGTACTAATGCTACAGTAACCAAACTTGCACAAGTGATTCATCTTTGAATGCCGAGATGGACCCATGCATCGGATGCAGCATCTGACCAACTTTTTCCACTTGAGTGATTTTGCTTTTAAAAGCCAATATTGAGCAAAGTATAAGTGCTACATGTACTAAACTTGCATATTGGATGTATCTTTGATCAAACTTTCATAAAATGACCTTGACTTACTTTTTCCGCTTGAGTGATTTTGCCTTTAAAAACCAATATTGAGCAAAGTATAAGTGCTAGATGTTCCAAACTTGCATATTAGATGTATCTTTGATCAAACTTTCATAAAATGACCTCGACCTACTTTTTCCGCTTGAGTGATTTTGCCTTTAAAAGCCAATATTGAGCAAAGTATAAGTGATACATGTACCAAACTTGCATATTGGATGTATCTTTGATCAATCTTTCATAAAATGACCTTGACCTACTTTTTCCGCTTGAGTGATTTTGCTCTATAAAGCCAATATTGAGCAAAGTATAACTACTACATGTACCAAACTTGCATATTGGATGTATCTTTGATCAATCTTTCATAAAATGACCTTGACCTACTTTTTCCGCTTGAGTGATTTTGCTATATAAAGCCAATATTGAGCAAAGTATAACTGCTACATGTACCAAACTTGCATATTGGATGTATCTTTGATCAAACTTTCATAAAATGACCTTGACCTACTTTTTCTGCTTGAGTGGTTTTGCCTTTAAAAGCCAATATACATGTACTAAGAAATATGTTTGAATTGAATTTTGCTGTCACGAGGTGAGCTTCGTAATCTGTGATTACCTATGTTTTATACATTTATTTGCAGATTTGAAATATACATTACTAATAATGTCACTAAGATGGTATGTCCTGTTCTTTTGATACAGCAATTGCGCCTATTGTCCGCTCAGCTCACTTCGGAAACTAGATAAACGTGATTTTGACTATTTTGTCATTCAGAAATTTTAATGAAATTGATAACATTCAATAGATCTCGCTCAGTCATAAATTTTGGTATAAGTTATATGATGGTCAGTGCACGCAATCAAATTTTATAAACAAAGCAACTTTAAGATGGGCCATTTCCAATACTAATTTTTCCCTAGACGCCGTGACGTGCTCCATAGGCTCATTGTTAAATTTGGCGAAGTCACGCTGAAATTTAACATTGAAAACGCCCCATCTAAAATTTATTTTATCTGTATAATATGATTGCATAAACCCACAACCATATAACTTATACCAAAATTTACGACTAAGCAAGATCTATTCAATGTCATAGATTTTATTTTACTCTTTGCATAACAAAGTAATCAAAATCGTGTTTATCAAGTTTCCGAAGTGAGCCGCGCGGACAATATATGAGTCACCTTTTTATTCCAGACAGGGAACGTTCCTTCCCACCTGATGCCCCTCCCCAACAAGATGTTGATATTCTTCACATAGAAGAACCTTGGCCCTCAACCCCAAGGGAAAAACCCCCTACCCCCAGGCCAAAGTCCAGCAAGCGGAGGCTAAAATCAGGTCGTAGAAGGAGCCAGGAGTCTTACCAGCCACAGGAGAGTGCAGCTATAGGTATTGTTATACCCTTATCAGTATCTCTATACAAAGTCTCCATAGGGAAAATGTCTATAAAATCGAATATTTGACCAAGCAGTCAACATTTACATCAATATTGGCCCTAGGGCAATATTAAGAAAAATATTGACCGATAAACGGTAAATCGTTTGTGACGTCACGTCATTGATGACGCTATTAGCTCTACCTATTTTTCCGCGCTCTTCCTCTTATAAACGAAAATGAACGTAAACATGGTAAACATGCCGTGTTAATCAGTTCGTTGCTGCAGTATTGATGTAAGGTATAACAAAACAATTATTGACTGGGAATGAGGGCAATATATGATTTGTTGGACCTTCAGACAAAATATAGCCCTCGGCCTTCGGCATCGGGCAATATTTTATCTTCAGGTCCAACAAATCATATATTGCCCTCATTCCCAGTCAATAATTGTATAATGTTGTACTTTGATGTGAATCAGTTCTTTAGACATTACTGTAAACATGGAAATTTGCGCGTGGTGTAATTTTTTTGTTTTTCGCGAATCAAGTGACGCCGCGAAAATATCCCCCACGCGAAAATATCCCCCATGCCAAAATATCCCCCATGCGAAAATATCCCCCACGCGAAAATATCCCCCACGCGAAAATATCCCTGCTGCATTCTCACAATGGGAAAAACGTTTTTATCGCGAATATTTCCCCCATGCGAAACGTCTTGATGTTATAATAGCAAAATTTTCCCCCTGCGAAAAAAACCATGTTTACAGTATGTTTTCCCGCTTTAAAATTTCTCTGTCCAGCTCACTTTTAAGTAGAACATTTCAATTTTTCATTACGTTACAGTTGTGAAATGTTATGTGAAAAGGATTATCTTTTTGACTACTTTGATAGATACCTTCATTTTCAGTAACATTGACTATTCTACAATAATTTAGTGTTTTGGGATTTTTGCAATCTACAGAGTTTCTTCCAATAGGCCACTTGCCAAAATTCATAATGGCTGACAATTTTAAATGACGAAAAATGTCCGAGGCAGGCAATTTTCGCACACTTTTTCATCCTTACGTCTCAAGGGAATTGCGCCTTTTAACAGTGATGTCATAATGTAAAACAGCGCCAAAAGATATTGACTCGGACATTTTGTGCTTTCTAACGAGATCGGAAAATGAAATATGCAGGCCAAGACTAGACATCACAAGATTGAAATTAATGTAACTTTTTACTGAGAGGTGGAAACAGATCTGTGATGTCATAAGAAAAAAATAACATCAAAATGAGTGATGTCAAGTCTTTGCGTGTATATAATGCAAATCTAGTAGTGATATGAACATGGTTGATTCTACAGATGGTTTTTGTGTCACCTGCGAAGTATAGCGACACTTAGGGATCACTTTGTCCGTCTGTCCATCGGTCTGTCTGTCTGTCCATCTGTCCGTCACACTTGGAAGTCACACCCTAAAAAAAGTGATTCCTGAGTGTAGCTATGTTTCGCAGGTGACACATGCATTCCTTTGAATGATTTTTGTTACATTGCTTAATCTGAAAACAGGGCTAGCACCTCTGTCAAAATAAGATGATATTTCAGCGTTTAAGTATAATCTATTTCAGACACACCAATACTCAGGCCAACATCCTCTTTATCGAAATACAAACCACTCCCTGCAATCGGTGGCAAAATGCCTTCTCCTCGAGTACCGAACATGGAATATTCGTCACAGAGGAAGATGTCTGAATCATCCGATGTTCATAGGAAAATGAGTATCACATCTGACACGGGTAAAGATGTTCAGAGGAAAATGAGTATTACATCTGACACGGGTAAAGATGTTGCGGAGGTTGCGTCAAAAACTCAAAATATCTCATTGGGACTCGGAGAAAGAACAAAAACAATTTACTCTATAGACCTTCATAAGAGGGATAGTGATTACACAGAAGAACAGGGTCAAAGTTCAAGGTCGTCTCAAGTTACTGAAAGGGAGGCAGACTTTTCTAAGTCAGATTCAAGTCAAGTTAAGAATAATAAAGTTCAGCATGAATCGAAGAGTGTAGGTCAGTTTATTCCACACGAATTGCCAATAGAACCAAGTGAAAGTGAAAGTAGGATTCAGCTCGCGATCAGACTGCCAGACGGACGACGACATCAGCATTATTTCCGAGAGTATGAAAAACTCGACTTGGTGCTAAAATTTGCAGAAAATATCAGTTGTATGGACTTGTCCGATCAAAGACTTGCGTGCAACGCCCCTCGTGCTGTCTTTGCTGACCTCTCCAAAACGTTAAGTGAAGCTGGAATACAAGATAGAACTGTTCTTTATTTAGAGGAAAAAGACTGACGGCAGAATTGAACAAATATTTATCAATATATATTAAGTTAAGAATCAGTCCAAATAGAAATTCTAGCTCTGGCATGATTTTTTTTCAAAATTGACCCTTCCGATGCAGAAAACAAAGTGCTAAATTTCGTGACGTCACATTGTTGTTACCTCAACGAAACAAGCTTTAAGCCTCAGTCAGATATAAAATTTTTTTTAAAAAATGCTTTATGACGTCATGATAAATTTATTTTAAATTTGTGCAGTTGAAAAGGTCAATTGCTCTAACACTGAGCCTATGAGAGAAAAAAGAATTATATAAGTAAAACACAGACAAACCACAGGTAGTCTATGAAATAAAGTGCTTGTATTTTGTTGTTGTTTTTTTCTTTCGATTTATCTGTTTTAAGTTAGACTCTTTTCAATCACCAATATCTGTGGCCAAAAAATTGAAGCTTAACTGGGGAAAAACAATTTGGTATGGTAACATTACTAAGATGTTCTTTACAGATACTTGTTTGGTAAAGATATGATTTCACACTCAAACGATTCTAAAACTTTGATTCATTTCTATTCTCCAATCTTTTGTTTTATCCTCTGTAACTTGGCTTCAATTTTTGTACCACAAATGTATACTATATTATACAAAAGGATCTATTTTGAGAATATTTGAGCATTTTCAAATTTCAATATTACTGATCAATTTTACGGATCAAATTGTGTCAGAGCTTTTAAACATAGGTAAAAATAAAACATGTCATCATAATTAATGGAGCTTACTGTTGAGTAGTAGGTCTTCAAACATTTAAGAAATTACTGATTTTTTTTGGGGGGGGGGAATAAAAAATTTAAGAAAGTACTAGATTATAGTCTATCTATTTGCTAGACTTATAGATAGGGCTGGGACGATACCCCGATTCATCGATGCATCGCAATATTTTATTTTGCGATCCAAGTATCGTTACATCCCGACGATACCTAAGTTAAAATTTGTGTTTCGAATTTTCCGGATTTTTTGTCTGTCATACCAAAAACAATGATAATATTTGAAGAAAACAAAAAAGAAAAGTTTGGTGAAGATTAGTGTTGAATAAATATAACATGCTGATTAAAAAAAAAACTACTTGTATTATGAATAAAAATACTATCAAACAGCTTTTTGAGAAGATTTTATCAATTTATTTAGTATCGCGATACGTATCGTATAGGATGTCAGGTATCGTAATACGTATTGGATCGGCTGGATGCAGTATCGCCCAGCCCTACTTTGAGAGTAATTGATGTTTTGTCTAATATGCCATTGTACTTCAGTAGAATTTAAGACAAAGTTGAAATAACAGGAAATTGATTTTATGAAAATGATTTGGAATTTTTTTTTAAGCATTTTCATCAACATTTATGTTTCCATTAAGTTTAGTTAACATATTTTATTACAGTAGAAAATGTTGGAAATAGAATAAATAGATTGTATTGAAAATATGATAATTTTTCGTATTTATTGAAGTCCCTTTCCTTTTGATATTGAGTCTGACATGCTTATAAAAGGAAGTAAACTATAACTAGGTTTTGTACCGTGTGAATTAATTAGGAATGTGCTATTATGTGTTTCAATATCTATGCAAATTTGCTTTTCTTAAGGCCAGCTGAGTCGTTATGACCAATTTTGGCCTCTTTGTTTGTTTATTTGATCACAAATTGTATTTGTGCCATATTGTTGATATTAATTTTGCACACACTCTACTGCTTTAGTCATATTTGTATTTGTTACATCAAATTTTCAAAACATTTCTGTTTCATCTTACATTTGTAACAGAAATATGATAAAACTGAAGAAGCCATTTTATTCATTCTCAATATTCTTTTACAATTACGTGTACAGTAATTAAAAAATCTGTAGTCGAAAAAAGAAAAAGTTGGATTTAGACTTAAAAATATTTTGTGTTAACATTTTAGTTATAGACCTAAAAATGTCTTAGTCTGTTAGTCACAGACCTGGAATTCTTTGGAAACGGTGCATAATGCCCTATTGCAAAAAAAAGGGAGGCAGGTTATATGCATTTCTTGGTCTATTCAACATTTGGAATGAATATACTGAATGGTGAAGACTTTTGTCTCAAGTTATTTTTGAAATTTATTTATCTTGCTACTCCTAACTACACAGCTAATTGTGCCTCATATGAAATTTATGTGAAACTTATGTGAAATTTACATGAACTTTATGTGAAAGAAATTTATGTGAAACAAGCATGAACATGAAATTTACACGAAATTTTTTACATGAAATTCATGTGAAGTTTCTGAATTTTAATTTCTCATGAATGTCACAAAGAAAAATTCATGTGAAGCAAATTTATGTGAAATTCATATGAAATATTTTTCACATAAATCTTATGTGAAATTTATATGAATTTCACATGAACTTTCATTTGAAATTTACACGATGCTCATTTCATATGAGGTATATTGGTTGTGTACGTTTCTATGAAGAAATACTTTTTGAAATATTGATATTTGACCAGTGAGCTTCCAGGTCCTATCATCATTTTAGAACTTTCATGTTGAGAAAAAGAGTATCTCTGTTCGAAAAGGAAATCTTAATGTAAACATATCATCTAACATAGCGTCCATTGCATGCAAATATGAAGTGCTATTTTTTCAATTTATTTCTCAGTTTTCTGCTCTTATTTCTTGTTTACAAATTTTCTCGAATATTTTTAAAGTACATTTCAACATTAAGAGCAGACTAGTGAAATACCTTCAAATTTTTGCTGAAAGGTTTTTCTTTTGCAATGTGCTAACATCAACCCTCGTATAAGCATTCTGCTGTAACTTTTTGCATGCTAAGATGATAAAAACAACAATTTGGTTGAAGAATTTTCGGCAAGGGGCGGGGGGGGGGGGGGGGGGGAATTCTTCATAAAAGTTTAACACTCATGTGTTCAAGCATATGCACAAAAAACACAAGATCTGACAGTTTCAATATAATTGTTGATATTATATTCAAACAATAACAAATATACTATATTTAAACAATGAATTTATATACATTGATAATTGTTAAGGAAAAATAATTATAATGGACAATGATATTTGGCCTTCTTTATTGTATGGTAGCACATTTAAAATCGAATTTATATAGTAAGCTACTAGAATCTGAGATCTATTCAAACTGGAATAGTTTTTTACATTAAAAGGGGGGGGTAGAATAGAGGAAATTATCGTGATTTTTAGATTTCTGAAGTTATCTTTGTGAATTAAGGTAGATTATAATAATATTATCGTATACATTAACTGTGATTTCTGTACTTTTCTACATATATGAAGATGAGATCAAAATAGTTTCCATATTTATTTATATACAGTATATTTTAACGTGAGCTATATACAGGTATATATTTTCTGTCTCTTATCGAGGAATTCATCTCTCTAATTTTACGATTCCTTTTTAGGACACCACCATATTTAATTCAGTTTATTTTTAGATTGTGATATTTGACCGTCCTAACATATTTACTGTGATATGTATTTGTTCATGTTATAGATAAATTCTGTTTGTTCATCCTACTTATGTTTTGTTTTGATTTTTAGCTCACCTCGACAAAGTTGAGTGAGCTTATGCTATACCCCCACGCGTCCGCGTCCGCGTCCTCGTCCGTGTCCGCATCCGTGTCCGCGTCCGGTTAAGAAGTTTGGGGTAGCTCAGTATCTGACAAAGTACTGATGCTACAGTAACCAAACTTGCACAAGTGATTCATCTTTGGATGCTGAGGTGAACCCATGCATCAGATGCAGCATCTGACCTACATTTTCCGCTTGAGTGACTTGGTTAAGAAGTTTGGGGTAGCTCAGTATCTGACAAAGTACTGATGCTACAGTAACCAAACTTGCACAAGTGATTCATCTTTGGATGCTGAGGTGAACCCATGCATCGGATGCAGCATCTGACCTACATTTTCCACTTGAGTGACTTGGTTAAGAAGTTTGGGGTAGCTCAGTATCTGACAAAGTACTAATGCTACAGTAACCAAACTGGCACAAGTGATTCATCTTTGGATGCTGAGGTGAACCCATGCATCAGATGCAGCATCTGACCTACATTTTCCGCTTGAGTGACTTGGTTAAGAAGTTTGGGGTAGCTCAGTATCTGACAAAGTACTTATGCTACAGTAACCAAACTTGCACAAACGATTCATCTTTGGATGCTGAGGTGAACCCATGCATCGTATGCAGCATCTGACCTACATTTTCCGCTTGAGTGACTTGGTTAAGAAGTTTGGGGTAGCTCAGTATCTGACAAAGTACTGATGCTACAGTAACCAAACTGGCAAAAGTGATTCATCTTTGGATGCCGAGATGGACCCATGCATCGGATGCAGCATCTGACCTACTTTTTCCACTTCAGTGATTTCACTTTTAAAAGCCAATATTGAGCAAAGTATAAGTGCTACATGTACCAAACTTGCATATTGGATGTATCTTTGATCAAACTTTCATAAAATGACCTTGACCTACTTTTTCCGCTTGAGTGATTTTGCCTTTAAAAGCCAATATTGAGCAAAGTATAAGTGCTAGATGTTCCAAACTTGCTTATTAGATGTATCTTTGATCAAACTTTCATAAAATGACCTCGACCTACTTTTTCTGCTTGAGTGATTTTGATCTATAAAGCCAATATTGAGCAAAGTATAAGTGATACATGTACCAAACTTGCATATTGGATGTATCTTTTCTCAAACTTTCATAAAATGACCTTGACCAATTTTTTCTGCTTGAGTGATTTTGCCTTTAAAAGCCAATATACATGTACTAAGAAATATGTTTGAATTGAATTTTGCTGCCACGAGGTGAGCTTCGTAATCTGTGATTACCTATGTTTATACATCATGCCCTCTTTGTCCGTCTGTCAATCTGTCTGTGTAGCAGGCATTTTGTGTTTGTCATGTCTATTCGTTCTGTAACAACCATAGTGGGGTTCAGTCTCTTTTAGCGGCAGCGGAGAGACTGGATTATTTAGTCTGGATGGTGGCATCCACTTCTATCGATCTGTATTCAACTGGTGCATCTTTTAGGATGAATTTTCAATTTGGATATGTTTTATACATTCATCTTGAGGTAACAAAACCAAAAATTGTATCAAATGGACCATGGGTTTAGCCTGTAGGAAGGAAAAAAGAGGAAGCCACGATCGAGTACAAAGAGAGTCTCCGCCCTTGGGGTTTTTAATATAGACATATAGAAGAAAGGGTTTGTATTCTGGAAAGGGTTGTGACCAAGCGATGATACCTCATCCCTGTGCATAAATGGCTATAACTTTATATACATTATACGTCCATCAAACTTGCAAGGGTTGTCAAGCATAATGTGACCCAAGATCATTGTTAAGGTCAAGGTCACATGATTAGGGTCAAACATGTAAAAGGCAACATACCTGTTCTTACTCACTCTAGTTTGTTTGTCTGTCACAAACTTTAACGCTACACATGCATTTAAAGGATAGCTGCCAACAGGGGCACATTGTCTTACAAATGCATTTTGTTTTGTAATTTGAAGTGTATTATTCTTCAAATGCAGGGATTTTCAACCATGATGAGACTGGACTCAACTTGAGGTTAAAAGTCACCTTTGAGGTCAAGGTCATATGCTGTAGGTCAAACATGTGACAGGGAACTGACCTGTTCTAGACAGGAACATACCTGTTACATAGTAGTTTGGAATAACAAATGAATTCCTCGAAATCAATAGGATGAGTCAAACCAGCTGTGCATGGAACACACATAGAGCTCAGTATTAATATTGAGGGGGTGGACAGGATGAAGGGAAGGGGCGGGAGAAGGGGACAGGAGGGGGGAGGTTTTAACTATCAACCATATGCTGTCATGTAGGGTGAGAAAACCCCAACCGAGGGGTCTGGTTTCTGGTCAGGGAACGAGGCCAGGCCCACCGAGGGTGGGCTTTTCTCCTCCTATATGATGTGCTCCCTTTTGAGACTTTGTGAAAATTGATTGTAAAAAAGTAGGGTTTTTTTTATTTTTGAATGAACACATGAGCGATGTTATTTATCCCATGTAGCTTTTTTTTCAGTTCGTATTTTCGCGCGCGAAAATGACGTCATTTTGCATCGGAAGCTGCAACCGGAAATAGAATTGAAGATGAGTTGTGTATGAATGAAACTTTGGAAAAACTTAGTTGTGAAAGTCTGGTCAAATGGAGAGTGTTACTTGATGTAAGTTACAAAATTTCTTTTGATAGATTTAAGTTTATTTATTGTATCGAATCATTACAGTGTACATTTCACAGAGACAGTTTACAGACGACAATTGCCTGAAAATCGTGTCCTGCTGGCGAAATCTTTCATGGAGAAAAAATGAGTCATCGTCGCTTCTAAATTTTTGGTTTTCATTTTGCACAACGTCAAGTAAAAGTTTGCATTTGTGCATTTTTGAAAACTCATTTTCATTCTGCTTCAAATGATATCTTTCAGTATTGGTAAAGTCAAAATGTTGTAAATACTTTTGCAGTTTCATTTTATGTCACTTTTCAGGGGTCGTATCAAAATACAAACTTGAAAGAGAAAATCGAGTACTTCATTGCACTGCACCGTAGAACACGAAAGGATGGTTCTACTACCTTGAAATGTGATAATTGAACAAGGAAAAGATTCCTAACCAAACTTCCTGAAAGTTAATTTTGCAGAAATACCAACTCAAAGGGAACTATAAAAAAAGGGGGGGGGAGGTAATTAATGCTCCAAGCAATTTAAGCAAATAACACTAAAATTGCCACATTGTCAAACATAATCAGTGGCGGATCCAGCGCCCCCTTTGCCGGAGGGTCAAGGGGCGAATTTTTGCGATTTTATCTGAAAATGGGCCAAAATATAGGGTTTTTTTTGGAAAATTTTGGGTCAGTGCCGGGGGGGGGGGGGGGGGGGAGGGGGGGTGGACCCCTGAATCCGCCACTGATAATGACAAAAATTATTTGCATACATCAGAAAATTTCATTAAATGTATATTATATGAAGTACAAATTTTAAAGAACTACAGTCTACTTGCATGTGTGATGTCAGAGTTCATGAAATGTATCTCTTTCATCGGATTTACCGATAAAGAATTGTTTGTTGCCACAGATATTATTTGGACCGATAAGATTTCCAAAATGTCTGACAATTCATTGGAATATTTCAAGAATTCTCTGCTATATGTAAGACTTGAATTCTAGGAAAAATTCCGAAAATGCTCAGAAATAATCACAAAGTGTTTCAGTAATAATCTGAATGTATGTGGAATATGTCCGTCCATCTGTCTGTCCACAGACTACATAGTAACTTAGTTATAATCTTACATGTAAGTATTTCTGGACCTACTACAGTCTTCAGGAAAACTCACTAGCCTGACATCCAGGGCTACTGAAAATTTTGCTGGGTTTGTAGAAATTGTCTACCAAACTTTACAAATGGCCAGAGATATTTGGCTTCAGGCAAAAAAGTTCTCATGAAGACTGCAACTATGATAAAACTTATGGCAATTCTATAACAGCAGTGGCATCTATAGGGACACGATTTATCTTTTTGTATTACTGCAAGACTTGCATTTAGAGACACGTCAAGACCCCCACATTGCAACTTTTGACGTTCGTACATGTACATGTATAATACATTTATTTCTTACTATGATGTCATACATTGTTCAACTTCATCCAGACAAGTCCTTCATGATCTGTGTATCTTTTAAGTTGTCACTTCAGATTTAGTTCACATGTGACATTGTTGTAAGAGCCCCAATTTATATCATGATTATTTAGAGCCCAGTGGTCAAGGTCAACTTTGCATGAAATTGAAGTGCTTTCCCACTTCTGAACTTGATACAAGTATAATTCTTGACCTACATGTAACATTGTGATATTGGGGTCAAAAGGTCAAGGTAAACTTTGCACAATATTGACAAGTCTGAAGTTCTGAACTTGATACAAGTATCTTTCTTGACTACATTGTACATACAGGTCAGCTATAACCATGGTAATATGATATTGGAGTCAAAAGGTCAAGGTCATTCTATTTGTGTATTATATTTCCAACAGTTCACCATGATTTTCTGGGAACCTCTGCAGTCTTGTCGACTCAAAAGGTACTCCAACTTGACCACAGTTTTACATTGTAGTTAAACTGAGTATTATTAAGAATGAAGATTACATGTACACCTAGTGTATTTTACAATAATGTCACATTATTTTGGTCAAGATTGTTATAATATTGGTTTAAGTGTCAAAAGGTCATGGTCAAATTTGACATGTAAACAAATGTGTCGTCATTCCGCAACTTCACTTTATAGTGTATTTTAGTCTATTATAGTATAAAGGTAACACCTCATAAATGATATTCTAAGGACTAAAGGAAGACCTTTGTGAACTTAAGGGTCAAAAGGTCAAAGGTCATGGTCAAACTTAGTTTATATGCTCAAAACTGATTAATATGATTCGAAAGTCCTATCATTGCAGTTGTGAGAGAGCCAAAATGTGTTACTGGTCTTTGTTCAGTGGTTAGAGTGTCTGTAGGTAAGAGTTCTTGGGTATGTACTATGATGAATGTCTGTCTGGCCATTACATCTTTTCCAAGCAGTATCCCATGATACTTTAAAAAGTATGGAAATCATGGTTTTCCTGAAATTGTGTAGTAGTTGGGGCTTCACTATTGAAGAAAGATATTTGAAAAGGGAAGGGGTCTCATCTCCCCACTTCCTTCTTTCCAGTTCCAATATTGTAATTATCTGTAGGACTGTCTTGATGAGTCAGTGGGACAACAAGGTAGCCCTAGAAAAGTATAAAAAAGTGAAAAGAAGGAAATATTTCATGGTTCACAAAGACAGAACAAGATAAAACACCACTGGTATAAATCTTGTAGTCAGTTAATGCGTCAGAGGAAGTTCTAAATTCTAGTAAGATTTTATTTTTGGCAAAAAGCTGTTCAGTGAATTACGATATACAATGTATTGCAAAAAAGCTGCAAGTGATGTACCGCACATGATTTTGATGGTTCTTAACAGATAATAAATCACTTGTAGAGATCGACGTCTTGATAAAGTCTTTAACTAGCAATACTTGATGCTTTTCCCAGCAACACCTTCATGACATCAGTATGCACCATGCACGGATCTAGAGGATGGAAGGGGATAGGGGAGTTATAACCTCGCCCCGCCCCGCCCCGCCCCTCCCCCCTTCCATATTGGATTTTGCCCAAAATTTTATTTTCCGCATTTTTCAATTTTTTCCACAATTATGTTTGATGTATAAGTATTTGTTTGATGAAATCATTAGGTAAATGAGTAGATGTCATAGAACCGGATCTGATCATACCCCACACCCTATGATGGGCAGGACCCCCCCCCTCCTTTTCTAGACCCGCCCATGAACACATCTGAATCAAATTCTTTGCTTATATCTATCAGCCAATTTCAATCCTTCATCGTTCCTTCCATGATGATCTATTTTAAGAAATTGCTTTGGAAACCTGCCCAAGAATTTTACATTTTTACATCAGAGGCTAAGCGAACACTCTGTTTAAGGACTGTACCACCGAACACACGGCTGTGAGCGCGTACGTTGATGAGATAACTCGCCCTCTGAGGTCATCTAACGTCTGATCTTGGATGGGCAAACGGCCCAGAAAACTCCTAGATTTTAATTTATGAAGTCATTCTACTCCGGTAAACTAGTGAGCTTCACAAAGTTCTCTTTACTTGTAAACTTTTGTTGTTGTCTCGAATTAGGTACATTTCAGTCAGCACTTGCGTTTTCAGGGTTAAAGATAGAGGGGAGGGACTGGGGGGGGGGGTCACGTAAAAAAGGAATGAATGAAGAGATTTGACATTCTTTGTTCACGAAGGGAGATGGAGGGGAGCGGGATTGGGACAAACTAAAGAAGCGGGAGAGGGACAATTTCCGAAGGAAAAGGGCAATTTGGAGGAACTACATGTGATATAATTTAAAATCAAACTTCTACCGGCGATCGCTTATGCCTAAAACATGAAAAACCTTCCTAACAGAGGGAGCTCGACCGGATAGTTTGATATAAAATCAGGAAATTTACACAAATGATAGTAGGTCTAATATCACAATATGAATATGTCATGATGAGTCATTTGTAAATTTTGAATTTAAATTCTAATCACTTTCAATATTAGTTGCATCTGCATTTAAGTTACGTCATAATGACTGGCGGTTTAAGATTTTGACAGTTTCAAAATGATTCAAATTGATACAGTTTATAAAACTTCATATTAGTTTTGTGAAAAATCAAAAGTTTTAAAAAGAATAGAAAGAAGGAAGGGACAGCTTCATAAAGTGAGATGGTAAGGAGATACGATAAAAGTAAGCCCATTCTTAAGATCGAAACGAAGTAGATTTTTTTTTTTGCAAAAGAAAAAGAGGGGGGGGGGCTATCGTCACAGTGCGGGCTGGACTGTCCAAGAATTCAAACTCTAATTTTGAGAAGATGATACCGGTACATAAAACGAGAATAAATATTTTTGCCAAATTCGGGGGGGGGGTCGCTTCTGTTAGGATAATATACATGTAGATCTATTCTAAGCGCGGACCTACATGTAGATTTTTAAAATCTTCTTTTCCAGTCCGATTGGAGAATAATGTAGCTGCAGTCCTTAATCTAGGTGTCCTACAGGTGCAGTTGCCGTAAGATTTCACAAAGTTAGGAGCCTTACCAGATTGTCAGGTGCATGAATTTCAACACACATACGGTCTGGTGAAATATTGTCCAACTTTTTATTTCAACAAAATTACCAAAACAAAAAAAATTACCAAAACAAAAAAAATTACCTATACAAAAACAAAACTTTGTGTACTGCAGGCGAGTATTCATGAAGGAAACTAAAATGTGTTTTCAGTGACAAGTGGAAAGAAGAAACAATTTCCCTTGATGAATGGACCAGTTTTTCGTGCGTTTTTCTCAGATTTTGCAACTGGTCTACTCTCAAGATACCTTTAAATACCTGCTTCACGACTACAGCTAGCTACAGATTTACCTATAGCATCATGCATTCCACCTTTAATTGACGCACTCCCCTTTTTCGATCTATCTTCTCCCGTAACTGCAGGAAAAACAGTTGGTTACGATTCATTTATGACTCACCCCCGCACGATGCTTGATCAACACTCACTAATTGCCGAAGCCAGCTTAAAAATGAATTCCTTACGTTACCTTAAAAACAAGGAGTGTTCGAAACATTGTGATTTTTATTCCGCTTTGAGTTTTCTGACGTAGTTTCTTTTCGTATTTTTGTGACCTTAGATCTATTTTGCTTTCTTAATTCTTTGAAAACTAAAAGGATGCTGTTTCTATCTAGGTAAGTTCTATGTTTTTCTGGGATAAAAAAGATAAGTTTGAACGTAACAGATAAGATTTTCGGAATGTGCCCTGCGCGTAAAGAAGAATCGACATTCGTAACTTTTTAAGTTAAGATAACCTGTATTTCAAATCCTACAGTTATACCTAAATAGTTATGAATTTAAAAGATCTAGCTAGATTATAGTTTATAATTTATTTCGAGATTTATTACTGTTTCTTCTTCTTTTTTCTGTTTGGGCATTTTGCGAAATAAAATGTTGCTCTCGCTAAACATCGGGTGTTTTCAAGTGTCTCGACACTTATCGGACTTTGTCGACAATTTCCGTCATAGTTAATCGGAATGCAGAGAAAATTAAATCATTTATAACTGTAAACTGTAAAGGCTCTTTAGCATAAATCGAAGATCTAGTCTTAAGGTAATCTTGGGAAAAAGGACAAATCGTTGACAATTTGTAACACGAGCCGAGATGAAAAAAAGTGCTTATTGAATTACTTTAGGTCGAAATATTGTCAATATGCTGCATGCCCTCTGTCTATTTATCAATAGTTTGCATCCGTTATAAATGAAATTCAACATCGATCTTGACCTCAATATTAATAGTACACAATGTACGACGGTCTAGAGAAAGCGTCCTTTTTAAACGACCTTTGACCTATTGTTCCAGATACCCCTTACGTGTAGCATTTGGAGGTTGTAAAGTTGCTCAAGTCCTTATATAAAATTATTTTAGAATTAAATACATTTAAATCACTTTTTATCAAGCAATAATTCTCTGTTTTGTGATATATATCTCCTCACTGCTTATAGTTTTAAAATGGGCATTTCTTTTCTACTTGAAAAATTTAATGAATAATTGCAATTCCCTTCATATAACTTTATTTGATATAAGGACTTGAACAAGTCTAAGTAAAGTTCTGTTACTTTGTTGTCTTCCGCTTTTTATTGCGCTTTCGCGACGACTGTTAATCCGATCTGTCTGTCTGTCCGTCTTTCCATCTAATTGCATTGACGTGGAAGCTTACAAGCTATGCATTTATCCCCTAAGTTCTTTTGAAAAGGGGGATTAGCAGCTATTGTCACTTCTGCTTGTGGGGAAAAACCCTCCCTCCCCTTCCTTTTCAGACCGTGAAATAGCAAGTAGTAAAATGTGATAGAAGAATGCTGTCAAATATTATCGTAGGTGTGCTGAGAAGAAGGGGCGGGAAGAATTATGCATAAAATGCAGGTAATTATTCAGTTTGCGCAATTATACGGGTAAGGTGTCGCGCATGATGCGGCGAAATCTACACTCGAAGAAGCATCATGCGCAATACACACTAAGCTGCTAGTAAGATTTCATGGGCGGAACCAGATTTTTTTTCTTCAAAAATTTGGAAGGGGGGGGGGGGGGAGGGTCTGGACTATGAATTTGGAAAAAAAACTGAAAAATGGGCAAATTCCATGCGGTAAAGGGGCTCCGACCCCTATACATATCTCTTCCCTCTAGATCCGCGCTTAGATTTTGAAAAAAAAAAAAATGGTGAATGGGTAAGTAATTATCGTTTTACGTCACAGAATTCATTCACTGCACATTAACCAAAGGGAAGTGCCTGTGAGTGTAGTATATATATTGTAAGTATGGTTTGTTTGTATGAATCATCATTCGCTCTTTGTGCCATTCAATGAAAACGGGAAGTATGGGTGAGACAGCGGGCTGAACTTAGTTTATGACCTATGTAGTGTAATGTGCAGCAGGTGGCCGCATGCTGAGAAAGGTACATACTAGTGCAGATTTCTTGGGGAGGGGGGGGGGGTGCTTCTAGAGATTTTTCTCGACATGAAAAAGGCTAGTTCTAGCCTAGTAGTGTCAACGTAGAATATTAATAAATTCCTAATTAACAATCTTTTATTTTGAATATTCAAAATAAAGATATTTTTAAATATCCAAATTTATATGCTCAAAATTTTAATTATCAATTAATTATGACGTACTGTAGGAGATTTGTGACACATTATATTATAATGATGAAAGGAAGCCGGGGAAATTGAAATAGTAATGGGCAAAAGGGAAAGTATTAGGGGGGAGGGAGGTTTCGAAGTCCTGCGTTGAAGATGGAATTTATGCCTAGAGCGAGAGCGAGAAAAGGCGGTCTTTGCTAACAATATATTTGGAATCTTTAGAATCTGTTAGATTTCTTAGGATGGCGTTTCGAAGTACTTTCGTTTCGTACAAAGTGCTCGAGTCTTTCTTTCACAAGTAGAAGGAAAAGGATGTTGATATACTGAATCACAGTAGTTCTTTTTTACAGCAGATGTTATTATTGGGAACTAATGATCGTTTTACTTCTTTTTCTGCAGATGGACCTCTAACCTTCCAGGACCGTGTAACAAGGGGACAGAGGTCAGTTACTCTCATTACAAATCAAAATCTAAATGAATTTTTGTAAATGATAATAATAACTTGGTATAAACTGTAAATTAAAGTATGTCATGCTAGGATGTGATGGGGAATCAAAAACAGAATTGATTTTCATAAAGCATATATATACTGATATAGCAAACATGCATTGTAATTCAGTGTCCGATATCATCCTGTATGCTGCATCTCTCCATCTCTCTCTCTCTCTCTCTCTCTCTCTCTCTCTCTCTCTCTCTCTCTCTCTCTCTCCTACGTGGATGTCTGTTTTTCGTATATATGTTGTTGACAGGTATGCCTCTAACATTACACAATGAACTACAACATCGTGAGGGATTTTTTCCCTCGGGTGGACATTACTGTCATTGTCAGGGGTGACTCATTCATAATCAATGCTGATCCTTCTTTTCCTACATGCGTGTATCCAGGAACAGAATTTCCGTGAAAAGGAGGGGTCCGGATTCTCACCGTCCTATGACTTATTGAAATTAAAATTTTAAACATGCAGATTACTGCATACATGTTTAGAATTTTAATTTTAATATGTCATAGCCAGGACATCACCTTGCAATGGGAAAGGCAAAGGGAGGGGACGGTTCAATCCATTTATACACGGCATGTTCATTCAGTGGTCAAAAGCTTGACCTCCCCACCCAACCACACCTAGGTCCGCCCCTGTCCGTGATATAAGCCTGATTATCCTTTACATACAGTATATACTAGCTTCAATATTTCGCCCATCTCACACGTTGTTCCTATGCGGTTATTTTTGTGTGTTTTTTGTGTATTTTCTCTCTCACACACACACACACACAAAAAAAAAAACCACGAATTGGTATTGAAGCTACTTAGATTCGTAGCTGCAAATTTCCCTTCACAGGGACCGTCTCAAAAGTTGATGAATTATACGTGGTCATATTCAGTGAAGAATTCTTCAATTCGATAACTGAACATTTTAAATACTTTTTTTTTTTTTTAAATTGTAGCCTCCCCCCCCCCTCCTCTTCATTCCTCAAGATTTCTACATTGAAAACAAACAAAAAAATACCACAATATGAATTACGAATCAGGAAAATGTGGTTAAACACATAAATAAGGGGATATATGAATGCATGACTCAAGATCTGACTGGTTTGTTTACATCCTCCTTGCCAGTAAGACTGTAAGACTGAGAACACCTTGTGGAAATACATACAAACAAAACGTTGGTAAAGGTAACATACGGCCAGCGAATTATGTAATGACGTAGGTTTTGACGGAGGGTGATTCATACAGTAATCCTGTAAATAGTCTATCCATGCCTTAGTGATGTATGAAATTCCTGGCATTGTTCCTGATGCTCCCCTTTTCATGCGCTGTTGTTGGGTATTTTTCAACTAAATAAATTACCTGGACGATTTTTATGCCCCCGGAATCAAAGATTCGGGGGCATATAGTTTTTGGCCTGTCCGTCTGTTTGTCTGTTTGTCTGTTTGTCTGTTTGTCTGTTTGTCCGAAAAACTTTAACATTGGGCATAACTTTTGAATGGGAAGTGATAGGGCTTTCATATTTCACATGTGTATTCCTTGTGACAAGACCTTTCCATTGATACCAAAATTTTTGACCTCGTGACCTTGACCTTGACCTTTGACCTACTTTTCAAAAACTTTAACATTGGGCATAACTTTTGAATGGGAAGTGATAGGGCTTTCATATTTCACATATGTGTTCCTTGTGACAAGACCTTTCCATTGATACCAAAATTTTTGACCTCGTGACCTTGACCTTGACCTTTGACCTAATTTTCAAAAACTTTAACATTGGGCATAACTTTTGAATGGGAAGTGATAGGGCTTTCATATTTCACATATGTATTCCTTGTGACAAGACCTTTCCATTGATACCAAAATTTTTGACCTCGTGACCTTGACCTTGACCTTTGACCTACTTTTCAAAAACTTTAACATTGGGCATAACTTTTGAATGGGAAGTGATAGGGCTTTCATATTTCACATGTGTATTCCTTGTGACAAGACCTTTCCACTGATACCAAAATTTTTGACCTCGTGACCTTGACCTTGACCTTTGACCTACTTTTCAAAAACTTTAACATTGGGCATAGCTTTTGAATGGGAAGTGATAGGACTTTCATATTTCACATGTGTATTCCTTGTGACAAGACCTTTCCATTGATACCAAAATTTTTGACCTCATGACCTTGACCTTGACCTTTGACCCACTTTTCAAAAACTTTAACATTTGGCATAACTTATGAATGATAAGTGATAGGGCTTTCATATTTCATATGTGTATTCCTTGTGACAAGACCTCTCCATTGATACCAAAACTTTTGACCTCGTGACCTTGACCTTTGACCTTTTAACCCAGTGACTTCACATACATGTACTTAACAGAAAATAGTGTTCATACTAACAAAGATGCCACCGGGGGCATTCGTGTTTCACAAACACAGGCTTTATTTTCTCTCTCTCTCTGTGTGGATGGGGAGCAGGGGGGGGAGCCCTCATGCCGAAAGATCGCCTAGGTTTGCATATTCGCTATATGTAGGTCAAGGTCATAAGGTCAAAATTATTGGGATTATCAGTAGGAAGGTTTTGTCAAATGAAATTCTCATGTTAAAAAGCAGACCTCTTACTTACCAATTAAATGATATGGTCAATCTCAAATTTTCAGGAAAGAAGGTCAATAATCTAGGTCAAGGTCACTAGGTAAACAATTTTGGTAGCAAAAAAAAAGAAAATGTCTCATCATCATGATCATAAGAAATTCACATGTGAAATATTAAAGCACTAATGACTGTCACTTGCCAATTAAAAGATATAGCCCATCTTAATTTTTCGAAAAGAAGATCTAGGTCAAGGTCACTTAGTCAAAAATTATGGTATATGTGTAGAAAGGTCTTATCACAAGGAATACACATGTGAAATAGTAAAGTCTTAGGCTTTCACTTATAGCCATTGTTATTTTATTCAGCCAAAGCGTAAATAGCTTGGGGAACCGAGGATGACAGACAGATGGACAACGGACAAACTGATCCCTAAGTGTCGCTATGCTTCGCAGGCGACACAAAACTGGGCATATCAATTATAGTCTGTCTGTCCGTCTGTGGATGAAAAACTTCAACATTGGTCCTTACTTTATATCTAATAAATTTTAAGTTCAACAAACTGCTATCCAAAACTCATAGGCTTGACTCAATGTGTATAGGAACCAACCCCCGTCCCTCCTTCCCGAGGAATTCTCATAAATTGTTCGTTACACAAAACATATCATATATTCAAAGGAGTTATTGGCTATTTTGTCTTAACCATTGTTCTTTTATTTATAATTATCTTAAAATTTTAAAATGATTTTTAATTGAAATGTTAAGAGCACTCTTACTGTATCTCATCTGAATCTTTTACTTTACCTCTTCATTTCTAAGTGTTCCTTTTGAAGATAATTACAAAGTACTATTGAAAACAATACTTGAAACTTAACTTTGATTTTGTAGAGTCTAAGATGGGGCACACACAATCAAAGCGGAGACGAGAGAAGAGGTTGAAGAAGGAGCTTTCGGATTACATACTGAGTAACCTCGCCCCGGGGGCCGGGGACGACGAGACCCTACATCGGGTCACTCAATTGAAAATTAACCGACTTTCTGCTGACCTCGAAAGACTTTCAATAGCTAGTAGTTATTTGTCCAAAGATTCATCTGTGTTTGGATCCGATTCGAAGCACAGTACGATGTCGTTAAATCGCAGCCTGTATGCACAACTCAATGCTGGGAGACAGGATTTAGAGGGCGTGGCCGAGGTGGGGATGGGCGTGGACGGGAAACAAGCTTTCAGCTACGAAAAATTAAATGTAGACGATGATCCCGTGCTAACAAAGTTACAGAATGAGCAAAATAGAAGGTTGGAGAGAATGGAGAAGAGAATGAGCCAGATTAAACTCCACGCTATGCAAGAAGTTGAAAGAAGAAAATTTGCGCACATGTTTCGAGCGAAAAACGAACCGACTACAGAGCTTTTGCATAAAGCGAAGGACACTCTTGTGAAAGATTGTGAAAGGGAATTGTCGGAACATTCGTCCGCGGATGACGTAAGGACTGACGTCAGAATGACGAAGCTTGACAGTGATAAAGGGGAGATCATCCCCGTGACTATTGTGAAAGATAGGGACTGTGACCAAACTGAGGGAGATAACTCTGAGAAAAAGGTTGTGGAAAAGAAAAGTCTGTTTCAGACAATGCCAGCTCTAAACAATATGGATCTAAGTAAGTATAGGTAGTGTAAAAATGTTTGTATGTGTGTCAGTCTGTCTGTTCAAGACGAAAATGAAAATAAAGGGTAGATAATTGCTAGCTGTGAATGATAAATATGTTGTTAGTGTAAAGAATGATTTTAATTTGAATGTGTGTCAGTTTGTCAATCAAATAGCCACATTCTTAAATATAATTTTCTTGATATGCATTTTATAAACATGATAAATATGAACTATATATCATGGATTTTCAAGCATGATTAAATACCCAGATAGGTCAAAGGTCACCTAGGTACATTTTTGTACCTACAAGGTCACAAATTGAAGGTCAAACATGAAACAAGCCCTATATACATGTACCTATTAAAGTAGGTGACATGATATCTGTACACGAAAGCACAAACACTCCCCTAATGCACATAATGTGCAGGTGCAGTGAGGGTCAAGGTCGCCTTTAGGGTTAAGTTGGCATATTTTATAGTCAAACATGTAGCATTTCTTTTTATGAATGAACAAAAACTCAAATTCAAAAGAAATTGGCCCTTTAGTCTAAGATTATCAGAAATGAGAAGGACTTGATAAATGCCAAGGCCAAGATTTATGTATTCTTCTCCTCTAGAAGCTGCTTTTTTTTTTTTTTTTTTTCTTTTTTTTTTAAGAAGTAAAAAGTTGATTTTACTGTCCAGTGTTTTGAATATGTGCAGTTAAAAACATTTGCTTAGCTACCATATCCCTGATTTTAAATAATTATATGACATTGTCAATATTGAAATATATGTTCTATAGTAGTACCAATTTTATTGTACTAGACACATGTTTCGGATACTTGAATCCTCGTCAGTAATACTTCATGCCAAACAATTTAGATAAAGCCGAAGTGAATTTTCCTGGCGCCATCTACAATACAGAGTTTTAATTTTTTGTTTAATGTTTTGTCCATTTCAGATGATCCGAAGTCGTACCTCTTCCTTCCCTTCCTGTTTCCAATCTTTGTGATATTAATGGTGCTACGGAGTCTACAACAGTCAGAGGCATGGCAACGGAACAGCGGAAATTCTCGACACAAAAAACGGAACTGAGAAAATATTAGCTTATATACCCCTGCCAGAAGTCAACTTCAAGTGTGAACCATGAAATGAAAGAATTTTTATCGGAATTTCAAAGAAAGACTTCAAAATTCGATAGAAGTGAGCTGTAGTGTCATCGTGCCAGGATTACTTCATGGTTACACAAAATTACTTCTGAAATACTCAACAAAAGATAGGAACTGAGAAAAAATCTAACAGCTGAAAAATACTCCTGCCAGAAGTCAACTTCTAAGTGTTAACATGAAATGAAACAAAATTTTTATCGAATTTTATTAAAAAAAAAAAAATTAAGTGCACGTCATAGTTGTCATGGCAACAGAACATGAATTACCATTGAATTCATCTACACTCACAAATACACCGGAGAAGAAAAAAATACAGAAACATTCCTCTTTACACATGATACAATTGCAATTTTTATAAGATATTGAAAATAACACCAAAAAATTGCATTTCAAGGATTGAAGAAAGTTAGTGCTATGATGCGTTAAATATTTGATAAAAGGTTGCATCAAATATCGTACATAATGTGTAAGAGGTTAAAAGCGCATTATGTCGGTTATAACTTTTTTTTAAAGGCAGGGAGAATCTCATGCGAAATTATTGTCTAGTCCTTTTTAATTATGCGTTATTAGCTGATTCAACAATTTATGACATTTTGATCGTATAATTATAATTATAATGTACTTTCATTGTTTACTTTCTCGGGTTATTCATGATTTCATCTTTTGACCTTGACCTTTTGGTCAGCAAAAAGAAATACTAGGTTAGCAGATCAACATTTTAGTATTTATTTAGTGAAATACTCGACATGTAAGCATACTCTTATATTTCATCTTTACATATTTAGTAATCTCATAAACATACAAGTGCACAATAGAATTTGAGAGAAATAAGAATTGTTACAAGTTTGCATGCTGTTTTTCATTGTATTCCCCATTGTTAAGGATTTAAGAAAAAACAGCCATCTTTGGTTATAAATTTTTGGTTAATTTAAGATTTAGCTCTTAAAATATTTATGCCAAGAATTCCTTTTATGTTTACCTTCAGCATCACTGATGATAGTTCTCAGCAATTTTTTTTTGAAGCATGAGCTAAAAGACAATTTCTAGATACTAGATATTTGTATAGTTTGATAGACAAGTTCAACTACCCCAACCAAAATACCAAATTTGTATTAACGGTAGCCTTGGTACAGACTTCCGACGAGCGAGTGTAAAATGGAAAGACTCTTAACATTTTGTCATATATATTTGATTTGTTGAAATAAACATATGGTGAATGAAAATTACATTTACCTATATTAATTTCAAACAAAACATTGCTGTGTTAATTGTATGTATAGGGCAGAGGTCATAGACTTGTATACTATTGTTTCTAGTTTTCATATTTCTTCATTGTGATGATAACATTGTCTGTCTGTCCATCCTTCTGTTTGTTACCGATATAAAAAATTTATATTATTGTAAAGAAATATAATATTATGCTCTGCTTAGAATTCACACTACTCCATCTTGGTTTTAAAGCATTAAAGTTCTGGATCAATTTCAATGTGAAGATCTCCTATGTTTGAAATGCTTTATAGTTTTGAAGAAATTATGATCAGTTGATAATTCAGTGGCGGATCAAGCACCCCTTTTGCCAGGAGGTCAAGGAGCAGATTGTCTTAATTTTTACAAAAAAAGTCTGAAATGTAGGATTTTGAGGTAAAATTGGGTCATGAAGGTTATGGGGCCAGCACCCTCTAAATCTTTGATGGTAATGGGTATGTACCCACTACCTGTAAATCTATGTCAAAACCAGAAATAGCATAGAATTCAAGGTCATTTTCAATGTTAATTTACCATTATATCTCGCACATTTATGTTCTATATGCTTTAATGTTTATTTTTTCATACTCTTAAACTCGTGTGGTACGTCATTAATGTAAAACTATATATACTCATTATTTTTGTGCAATATTGTATCATATCGTATCGTATCATACACTGTATACAAAAGGATATACTCTACAAATATTACGAGTAAACACAAGTGCAATCATGAACCATATTCTGCCTATATACGATATACATAACATAGATCTGTAAAAAAACTATATTTTTATAACAAATCTGTACAGTCCAGAAAACACACATACTTGTATATTTTGAACCGTTGAGAGAGTGACGGCACATGTAGGTCATACTTCTACAATGCAAGGTATATATAGTGAAGTAGTCTTACTATTCTCATCCATTAAGTATTTACTGTATATTGTGCTTGAACAATAGACAATTTTCAAATTACCGCAGTTGACTTCTATTTTACACATCCTAAGACCCAACATCACAAGATTTGATGTAACTTTTAACTGTGACGTTGTATCTGATTTATGATGTCACAGTTGGACACAACGTCAAAAGTAGCAATGCCGGGTCTTGATGTGTCTAAAATGCAAGTATAGCGGTAATATTAATGTCTATTTCTTTTTACTTTTATTATTATTATCTTTTTTTTTTTGGTTCTATTTTGAGAAATTATGAAATGTATTGATCCAAAAATATTTTGTTTTTCTGTCTTTCATACTAAATTTGTATACTATAGATTGACAAAGTGTAATATTTATGTACTAGTATCTTGCCAAATGTCATGAATAGATGTTATTGGAGATCAGCCAAAAGTCAAGAAAATAAATGTGCTTAGAGATCATATAAAAAATAATATTCAGAAATTGTCTAGAAATCCCTGTAATCACATTGGCCATTCAAATGTGTCAAAAAGTGGCATAAAACCAAAATTTGATCAGTTAATTATGTGACAATGGGAATAATTGGATTCTGATAAATAGAGTTCTTTAAGGCTGGGAGATAAAAACGTCTTGCCAATGTCAATGTCCTTAAGTCAGATATTATTCAAAATTGAGATCTTTATGCAAGGAGATAAGAAAAATTTCCCACTGTCAATGCTCCTTAAGCCAGATATAGAAAGCTCTCTATATTTTAGGAATTTTCTTCGTTATTCTTTCAAATCTAGTCAGGTTTATTGATAGATGATGCCATGTTAGGTATGGTATTCATACATCTATAATGGTAAGCCCAATATCTGAATTGTTGAAGCTTTGACAATTTTTACATCTTGCACGTAAAATTCCGAGATTTTCTTACAAATTTCTGTGAAAACTTCTCTGGTGAAGTTCCAGTTTCCAGATACTAAGGCAAAAAGGAAATTCATACAATTTTTTTTCTTGTAACCTTTTCTTATCTTGTTTGCTTTCATTTTTCAATAAGATAAGATGTATTGGTGTAATTCAGTCAAGACTAGAAATTATTGAATCTTTGTTACCTTACTTGAAGATTATAATGTATACACACAAAGTTTTTTTTTTTTTTCAAATTACAATGTATGTGACAATTGTAATGAATCAAAGTAATTTAATCAAAGACAAAGTACGGTGTATTATACAATTTTATCAATGCAACATTGAGGAATTTGTTGAATTATCCAGTATCCTTGACTTTTGACTATTACACAAGGGAAAGACTTACTGTATGCATAAGTTGTAAGCGAAACTTAAAAATATGTTATGGTTGAAAAAAAGTTTAGTTTTAAACAAATCTCAATAGACATTTTGAAATGTTTTCCTGTTAAAGCATACTTTCCGTCACTATGTTATGATATAATGTTCTTTGAACTTTGAAAAATCTGTGTAATATATTTTGTACGAGTATATTGACTCCAAAAATGTTGTTACGGAATTCTTTCCCGTAGTTTATCATTTGTCATGATGTGCTCAGCTAAAATGAATATTTACTTAGCTGGTGATAGGCCTGCATGTATTTTCATACATGTTGGCAAATTGTTGAAATTGTCCATGACAAGGTTCCATTTTCAAGTATGTAAGCAAAATTATCTAAAAATAGACTTTGTGGCTATTATTGAAAAATTGTATTATTATGTAGTATGTAAACAATGACGTATTATCATTCTACAAACGACATCTGAATATTGCCGTCCCCTATTTACAGCAGCTGTACAGATCGTTTTATAATTTCTTTCGTCATCACATGTACAACTGCCCTGGGAATCATAGAGTCAATAAATCTCATGTTAAAGCATTCAGATATTTTGTCTCCTTAATTTGTCATATTTGATGTACAGTACAGTAGCACAATTTGTTCCAAGTCTGTCTGTATGTCTGTGTCTGGTTATCCATGTACGTACATCTTTTCAGTCTGTCTGTTTTGTTTAAACATATTTTATTTTCATAATGAGAATTGGATTGGGCATATAGTTATAATAAGTTTCTGTCTGTCTGTCTGTCTGTCTGCCTGATTGTCAATACTATCATTGTCTGTCCATCTGTTTTGTCCATCCATTCGTCCATTTATGTCTGATTGTCAATACTATCCATGTCTGTCCATCTGTGTTGTCCATCCATTCGTCCATGTCTGTCTGATAACCAGATTGCATCAATACATGTAGCTATTACTTCACAGGTGCAATAGTTGCACATACACAAATGAAACTTGCCAGGTAGGCCCAGGACTATCATAATAAGATACAACATACAATAAAGGTCAAGATCATGTTTAAGGTCAGACTCATAGAAGTATAGCTCAGTAATTTTGTATGAGCGTTCTACTTGCAGTTGTTTAACCTCAATACAAAGAATAACAAAATAAAAGAAACAAGTTTTTGATCACCTTTTGCCACAAAATGCCCTATCAGACTGAGTCTTCAAGTATGAGCTAGAAGGGTCTGAAGTAATTTTTGTATTTCTAGCTATAACCAAGGATGAATCGCTTCTTGTTACGATATAAGAATGATACCTTACTACAAGTGGTAAATTCAGCATCAAGCAGGAACATTCAATACAGTATCCCATCAATCGCAGGTGCAAGTTTGGTCAATGTCTCAACTTAAATGAATTGTACAGCTTTCAAACATTACCTGTGACACATCCAATACCCCCTTTGCCAAGGGATATATATTTCCAATCTTGACAGAAAATTATCCCAAATATAGGGGTTTTGAGTAACTGCTACTTAATCCAACACTGATCACCAAGAACCTTATTTTCAAAGCTTCAGATGTTTCAAAGAAACTGGTGTTGAACATGTCCTTGACATCTAAACTTGCAGCATAAACCAGTGCTTCTTTTATAACATCTTCAAAAGCCAGAACTTCATTTTGTATTCAACAATCTTGGCCTTGGCATTATACTTAGAGAACTTCAAATGCAAAGGTAAAAACTTCACAAATGTCGAGGATGAAAACTTTAAAATCATTATAAATTGTGGTTTACGGGTTAGTCCATTTGATTTTTGAGTCCAACAGTGGTGGGATTGATTAAAAATCTGATGCAATTCTTTTCCCTCCAGGTTGATGGGGTATTATGAACTTTCGGCAAGATTCTTGTAAAGTGCCTTTTAAAGAATGCATCGTGCGAAAACGGAGTCTTGTCTCGCCAAGATTCCCAAAAGCAGACCAAAACAAAACAAAAAATCCAAAGAAACAAATCTTATTCAGTTCTTATCTTAGTATCTATATTGTTCATTAGATTAAGTTGTCCATCGTGTTCTTATGAAGCTGTGTTATTGTCTCCGTCTGTTTGTCCTTCGTGTTTCTATGAAGCTGTGTTATCGTCTCCGTCTGTTTGTCCTTCGTGTTTCTATGAAGCTGTGTTATTGTCTCCGTCTGTTTGTCCTTCGTGTTTCTATGAAGCTGTGTTATTGTCTCCGTCTGTTTGTCCTTCGTGTTTCTATGAAGCTGTGTTATTGTCTCCGTCTGTTTGTCCTTCGTGTTTCTATGAAGCTGTGTTATTGTCTCCGTCTGTTTGTCCTTCGTGTTTCTATGAAGCTGTGTTAATGTCTCCGTCTGTTTGTCCTTCGTGTTTTTACGAAGCTGTGTTATTGTCTCCGTCTGTTTGTCCTTCGTGTTTCTATGAAGCTGTGTTATTGTCTCCGTCTGTTTGTCCTTCGTGTTTCTATGAAGCTGTGTTATTGTCTCCGTCTGTTTGTCCTTCGTGTTTCTATGAAGCTGTGTTATTGTCTCCGTCTGTTTGTCCTTCGTGTTTCTATGAAGCTGTGTTAATGTCTCCGTCTGTTTGTCCTTCGTGTTTTTATGAAGCTGTGTTATTGTCTCCGTCTGTTTGTCCTTCGTGTTTCTATGAAGCTGTGTTAATGTCTCCGTCTGTTTGTCCTTCGTGTTTTTATGAAGCTGTGTTATTGTCTCCGTCTGTTTGTCCTTCGTGTTTCTATGAAGCTGTGTTATTGTCTCCGTCTGTTTGTCCTTCGTGTTTCTATGAAGCTGTGTTAATGTCTCCGTCTGTTTGTCCTTCGTGTTTTTATGAAGCTGTGTTATTGTCTCCGTCTGTTTGTCCTTCGTGTTTCTATGAAGCTGTGTTATTGTCTCCGTCTGTTTGTCCTTCGTGTTTTTATGAATCTGTGTTATTGTCTCCGTCTGTTTGTCCTTCGTGTTTTTATGAAGCTGTATTATTGTCTCCGTCTGTTTGTCCTTCGTGTTTCTATGAAGCTGTGTTATTGTCTCCGTCTGTTTGTCCTTCGTGTCTCTATGAAGCTGTGTTATTGTCTCCGTCTGTTTGTCCTTCGTGTTTCTATGAAGCTGTGTTATTGTCTCCGTCTGTTTGTCTTATTTTCTTTCCTCGTGAGAAAGTTCTGTTTTATTTTTTAAGAAGTTGTAAGCCTTTTGATTATGAATTTTGGAATCTGATGTCGGGTTTTGTGTTTTACTTTCATTCACTGATTCATATCCCTTTAGATTCAGAAATGAAAAAAAAAATTCTTCGTTTTGAAGCATTTCGCAAATGAGTGTGATTCACAGAGATAAAAAAAAAACTCGGTGTGAAGAAATACGCAAATGAGTGGATTGATTTTGATTTTGTAAAACAACCTGTTACATATATCAATGCCTTGGCTTCCACCTACGCGGATCACGGTATCGTTTATATTGACTTATATACAGTGATACATATGGAGCATTTGTCACAATTATATGTAACAGATGTTGACCTAGCTAAGCGTCAACTACTACATGTTTTTGTCTGTATCTACATCGATTTTCATTTTTGTCCTTGTCAATACAAAGGGCAAGGAGAGTAAACTTCATAGTTTTAGAAAGAAATATACATGTAATTTTATGTAAAACGATTTGAATCCAAATTTACCTTTTTGAGCCTAGCATAGTAACGATGGCCTTGTATTTGGTCAAAAAGTCGAGAAAATACTAGGTGTTATAATTTAATTAATATAAAACAACAAAGAAGTACCCATCAGTTATTCAGTCTAAAAGTCGAGAAGGTAAGGCAAAGTCATAAGGCACGGTCCATTTGATATTCTGGGGGGGGGGGGGGGGGGGCTTGGGTTTTTTTGGAAAAAAAATTTTGCTCTGAATTTTGATGAAAAAAAAAATTAATTTGCTTATGGTGTGACAGAAAAAAATAATCTTGCTCTTACAAATAATCTGAATTTGAAGAATTACCATAAAATTTCGCTAAAATTCTGGAAAATTTTCCGGCTCGCCTCGCTCGCCACAATGGCCACAGTTTTCAATTTATATCAAAATATTTTGGGCTTGCTTCGCTCGCCATAGTTTTCTATCAAAACATTATTTACTACTGAATTGCAAAGTTCATATATTTGCAGATATCAAAATTATACATGTATGTGAAGGAAAAATGGGCCTCCTTAAAAGCTTAAATTAATATATTATCAATATTTATGAAAAAACTATTGATACATGCATAATGCATGTATCGGAGTCCAAACTAGACCAAAGAGTCTAATTTTATGTTCTTATTATTTAGCTTGGAATGAAAACTTCGGTTATTCACTGATGTAAAATTCTACATTTAAAAATATGTCTGGAAGACCTTCCCCTCAGACCCTCTTATATACATGTACCTTATATAAATTTTGTTTATTGAGAATTGTATTGTAAAAATCTTTTATCTGTCTGCTATGTTTAGAAGGGAATTGAATACTTGCATAAAAATAAAGTAATATATTGATTTTTAGAGATTTTAGTAAAAATAAAAATAATTTCTATTGATAAAACAAACATTCCTGATGTGCGCATCACTTTGTTAAAAAAAACTTTGCAAGAAAAAAAAATTTGCCCTTGTCCGGGGCGAAAACCCGCCCCCCCCCCCCCCCCCCCCCGAATATCAAATGGACTGTGCCTTAGAATTTCCACTGGAACGGTTGCGAACCCCGCAAACACCGAAACACAATATTCCGAAGTTAGACCAGGTATCTGGGGGAGATTCAGCGTTTCCTGTTTGCATGCAACACCCATGGCAACAGTTCCATGATAACTTGTCAAATTCGGTGATTGCACATTTTGATGTACATATCAGATCAAGATGTCTTGTTTGTTGGTGTTGACAACCATCGAATAAGATTATGTTTGATATCAACCACCGTTTTGCGAACAACTATTTCTAAACTGAGATCCTTGTTCATTCTCAGCATATCAAACCAGATTTAGACATTCTTATACTTTACAATCGTCCAATTAAAAAAGGTAACACTCCATCTTGAGCTCGCCAAAGTGTTTCCAGAAATCACCTACACCGTTTGAGAACAGATATATTGCCTGCCTCATATTTGACCCAAAAATAGTTAACCTGATCTTAAAGGCGACATTTGCACTCATTGGATCCGAGTCTCGTGTTACTCATATGAGCTTTGGTCAGGTGAGCTATGGATCCGAGTCTCGTGTTACTCATATGAGCTTCGGTCAGGTGAGCTATGGATCCGAGTCTCGTGTTACTCATATGAGCTTCGGTCAGGTGAGCTATGGATCCGAGTCTCGGGTTACTCATATAAGCTTCGTCCAAGTGAGTTAAAACTTAATTAAGATATCTGTTGTACAACTGAGTCATTCTACATAGCGTTTTAATCATCTCCATATTAAAGTATGGTAAATTTTATGCCTGGTGGAAAAATACCCTATTGTATAGGATACCTTAAAATATGTGCACGATAAAAGGAGAGACGAAACACAGCATATTGTTTGAAAATATAATGCCGAAAGAAACAGTCTTGGTGAACTTTTCACCTGACCAATCTACAATTTCTATATAATAATTATAGAACTGTTCTAATTGATACTATATTTATTTCCCTATTGGGGCAATTAGCAATAAAACAACATTTTACTTATTTTCTTTTATATTCATTAGGGTGCCTATATTATAACGGACAGTAATGTAAATTCCATCCATACATATTGGTCGATATCATATTTTTGCATGATGTTTATTAAGATACCCCAAGGGTGGTACTAAGTTGCTGAAGTCTGAGCTTCTTCGTCATGCCATCAATTTGTTCTAAGGATTTTATGCCGTATAAATTTGATTTTATCTGATGTAAAAATCATTATTGGCGCGGTGTTGTACTTCTCCCAATTTGCACATTCATTACTTTACTCTAACTACACGTGGTATTATGTATACAATTCTCATGCTCAGGTCCGTCAATTCAAACGTTTCGCTTTAAAATGAATTTTAAATGATATATTCGATCTAAAATAAAACATTTTTTTTTATTGTATATTTTTATTTTAGAATATAACAAATGAATTTTGAATTACATATTCAATCTAGAAGAAAACAGAATCTTCAACAAATGTCTCGTGAAGATTTAAAGTAATTAAACTTTCTCGACTTCTCCCCAACCACCTGAAATTTATAGTGAAGAAAAAATTGTTTATTTTTCAAACTGGAAAGATAATATATTCACATCTTTAATAAAATTAGTCAACGATATTTTCAAGACGGGTGATCCTATGGAGCAATAGTACACTCTTACCCTTATAAATGTGCAATGTTTGGTCAATAAAAAATACTGGCGATGCGATCGACAAATTCAAATGTTTTCATTCTAAGGGAGCAACCACTTGATTGTTATAAAGGGGGGGGGGGCGCAGGAAGACTTTTGCCAGCCGGAAATTTTTTTCGGCCATTTTAAGATTTTTTTTTTTTTTTTTTTTTTTGTAATTTTCCAATGTTGAAAATCACTCGAAAGTTTAAATAATTCAGCGTAATTTTTCGGCCATATTAAACATCAAACACAGAATGAGTTCATCTCTTGCCAGCAGATCACTTCATTTTAATCTCTTGAATGGCATATGATGCCTATGATCTATTTACTTAAATGATACTCATAAAAATCAAATGGTTGCTCCCTAAATGCTAGTGCCAATTCAACTTACAACTTTCCTTACATACACCATCCTCCGTCATGATAAAAAAAGCTAAAATCAAAATTGCTACAAATTGAATGGTGTTTTGATGAGGAGGGGAAAAACCATATGTATGTTTGAAACTAAGGGATTCTGATACAATTCATACAAAGTATGTACTGGTTTTGAATTTTGGAAGGCCTTGTCCTTCAGACAAAATTTTTCGAAAATTCTCTAAAGGCTAGTCGTTGGAATTCCTAATTGTACAAATTGTGCGCCTCTAGGTCCTGATTTGCTTCGTCTCCATATCTATATCGCAATTGAAACGCCATTCCAGAGCAAGCTCAAATTACAACGACCTCTTTCCTTGGAAAAGGAGATTTACCAGAACGAAAAAAAAAAAAAAACATATTGAACCAAGGGTACATTTATGAGCTACTGACTTTGTCACTGCAAATTTTTTGAACGGTACAATGAATGACACATTCACAGAATTGGACTTGTTCAGCATGACCTAAGTGACGGATATTACTAGGAAACAGGTGATGTTTACTCTCCCGGGCACCTGATCTCATGTTTTGTCTTTTTGTGGAAGTATTTTCTATGTTCCTGTCTGTTTGTTGCCGTGTAGTAGTATTTCTATTTTGAAATGGCAAGGGATGGAGGGGATCTCCAACCAGACTCGGTTGCAATACCCGCAGCAAAACACTTGGTGCGAAAACACAGAGTGGACAAGCAAAGCGATAGACGTAAAAGAGACATACGACATAGAGATATTAAAGACTACACATAATATTAGACAGAAAATATTATGTCTGACAGGCTTTAAAATCACTGGAATTTCACTTATGATTCTAGAGTAACTCTTTAATTATTTCTTCATTTAATCTATTCAAGACGCCACCAACAACGAATTTCATTTTTGACAGTGAAGATTATTGAGAGTAATGTCTTCATACAGTTGTATTATGTTAAACGTCTTCAAATTCAATAGCATCATTTAAGAACGGACCAATTTGCAGCATGGACCAGACATGCACGTGTATCCTCTAGATTAAGTAAGTACACTAAAAATATATTTTGGCAGTTTTCTTATCAAAATTTCTTGAAATTTCTAAAACGTCCCACGTGCACCCATCCTGCAACGTCTATCGGTACATTTTTGGACATAATAACTTTCACACTCTATGGCCATATTAAATTGTTTAGATTGAGGATCACTGAAAAGGGTTAAGTACCCTAAACTTGCATGTCTGGTCCATGCTGCAAAATTATCCGTTCTTAAGGTATTATATAGATGTATAATGAACGAGATCATATCCAGAAAATTGAAAATATGTGTATGAAATATTTCATATTGCTTTTGATGCTGCAAAAACTTTTATACTATAATGGTAGGTAACGGAAAAGGGATTCTTTTAACTGGGTCATTTTTAGTAGTTATCTGCGAAATTAATTGCGAAAGATCTAAACGGTGAATTTGATTATTTTTCGGTGAAATTTGATAAATATTAATTTTTAGAAATTTTTTATTTATCCATATTTGAGTTCCCATCTTTTTTTTTTTTGGAAAATTTGGCTGAAATATATAGCTTTTCCATAGACTTCAATGTTACCTTTGAGAGCCGATAACTCTAATAGAACCAACTTTTTTCAATGAGTTAAGAAGATCCTGACGACAATCTCAATAGCACTCACAACAGAGCACCAAATCGAGCATCGACGGACCCCTAGCAAGCCAGAGGTGGGACCAGGTGCCCGGGAGGAGTAGGCATCCCCTGTTGACTAGCCGCACCCGCCATCGATGTTTAAGCACGAAAATGAAGACAATATATAAAATTAATGCACTGTCTGACGTTATGTCTATATAGAAAGTGCTTTGGCGACAATGTCAGGGAAATATATTCAAAACACTTACTGTCAAACCCCTCGCGGGGAACTTTTTACGAGCTCCAAACGGCAAAGGGCATAAGTGTGACACAAATGAGTTAAAGAAGATCCTGACGACAATCTCAACAGTATTCACAAAAGAGCACAAAACGGAGTATTGGCGGACCCCTAGCAAGCTAGAGGTGGGACCAGGTGCCCGGAAGGAGTAAGCATCCCCTGTTTGGCTAGCCGCACCCGCCATCGATGTTTAAGTACGAAAATGAAGAAAATAAGATATTGATAACCTGCCTTTCGACGATTTAAAATACCGGTATCAGATTCATCCACCCGATTTAACAGAGTTTACCAACCACAGACTTAACTTATATCTTCCGAAATGGAAGAAACCGGATGTGATATTTCTGCGGAATTGAAGCGACGGGTGTTGCATGCAAGCAGGAGATGTTGACTCTTCCTGGGCACCTGGTCTCACTCCTAATTGTGAGTTTGCTTCTTTTCATGTGGCGGAGGTTTTTGTTTGTTTGCTTAGGTTTCTGTTTTATCCTGATTTCGTATACCTTTGGTTTAAAATTTCCTGAGTTATCGATTTTATACTATGTATTTGAATATGATCACTGTCCATATTTGTCATTAATCAAAACATACATAGATGACTTGGCTACACTATCTCAATATCGAAAATGGAGAGAATAAAAAACAAAGGTATAAGATAAAGATACGATATTTGCGTCAACCTAATAAAGTTCCCTAGGTTTTACGACGATGTTCCCAGTTTACCGTCACGGTACAGTATTTAATTTCTTACTCATTATAACTAGATACGCCAGAGCTTGCGCTTATATGTTTCGGACTTTCATGACAAAATTAAACAACAATTAAAAACTTTTAGGCCAAGGATTTCTATATCATAAGCGATGACAAATATGGATAATGACCATATCCCAATACACGGTACAGAATCAATAATTCAGAAAATCATAAACCGAATGCATACAAAATCAGGATAAAACAGGAACCAAAGCAAACAAACAGAAACCTCCACCATTTAAAAAGAAGCGAAGTCCCAATAGGGGAGTGAGACAAGGTGCTCAGAAAGAGTCAGCATCTCCTGCATGCAACACACGTCGCTTCAATTCGGTAGAATTGTCACATCCGGTTACTTCCATTTAAACCTTTAGTAGATTTTATAAGAAGCATTCTGAACTCCTCTTAACGTTGACAATGCAAGCATCAAAGTGTGTATCATGAGGAATTTCTATGTATTTCTTTTACGGTGATTTGATAAACAAAATAGGAAGGATCAAAGGAAGATCAGACTTTGATCGAAATTGTTAAAGAATATCAATCGCTGCCTTTAATCGGGGTTTATTTCAGAAATCACAAAAAGAACACAAACCATGGTACCGAACCCACTCGTACTTATCAACCGTGACGATGTGACTCTATGACGTGCTCTCGTCCAAATAGTACCAGAGGAGACTTTCACAATGATTCTAATTTCAGGAATTTTCGTAAACTTTGATCGCTTAGTTCTTCTAATAAATTAAAAAATTCTAAATTTTCAGTAAGTATGTAGTCCATGCTGCAAATTTATCTGTTCTTAAATGATGTTTTGAATTTGAAGACGTTTAACATGTAGAAATCATATTAGAGAACGCAATACCATCTAAATGGAACTACTTTACGACTTTTTATTAAATGGTAAAAGTTACGTAAAATCCTGAAAATTTTCGAAAGAATTTCTGTAAAACTGGGCACAGATTCCTTGTCCTATTCCAAGCTGACGATGATCAATCTTGAGTTCGCTTCAGTTACCAAAGCACAAAATGTTTTACGTATTAGTATGCCAAATGATTTTGATACCTATCTATATAATTATATAATTGTGTTAACAAGGGTCCACGTATTGTGCGATCTTGTTTGTGATATAACAAGGCAGTGAGAAGCTTTTTTAAGTCGTCACAGAAGAACTCAGTAAATTCAGATAAGTAGAAGGATCATGCACACGAAATCCGAATTACAACACCATTCGCCATTCATAAATGGTCGTCCAAAGCCAGGGCTGGGTGAATTTATAATCTGCCAATCATGTTTAGGTGTGTCTACTTTGATTGTTTGTTGGTCTATGGATATTATTATGTTTCTCGTTGTTTTTTATTTTTATGTAGCCAAGTTCGATCAACTTCTTCAACACATTCGAACATTTCCGTTCACAAAATATTTCACAAAAATTTCTGAAAAGTCGGTACCGTAGCGTCTTTCGGTACTTTTTGTCATAACTTTGACAATTTTTGGCAATATTTCTGAGGGTAAAGTACTAGAAACGTGCATATCTGGTCGATGTTTAACGTCTTCAAATACATTAGCATCATTTTAGAGCAGATAAATTTACGGCATGGACCAGACATGCACGTTTCGGGTATTTAACCCTCGTCAGTGATCCTCAATCTAAACAATGTAATATGGCCAAAATCTGTGAAAATTATGTCCTAAATATATCAAAAGACGTATCAAGATGGCTGGGATATGATGCTACAGGACCCAAGTTTTAGAAATTTGAGAACATTTTGTAAACAGAAATTTTCAAATGCGTTTGAAGAAACGACCAACATGCTGCAAACTGATCTGTTCTTAAATGTTGCTATTGAATTTGAAGACGTTTATTTTGTCTAATGTCACTTCTGCCTTTGTATTCCGCTATGGTCAGTTCAGAATGGTTTGGCTGGAATTCTTTTCCATATCTGTCTCCCTCTCCCGTAAAATAATTGTGGTAGATATTCATTTAAAATGAAATGTATATCTAGTTATCCGTTACTTTGTGTCTGAGAGATTGTGCACCACTTATAGAAAGTGGGATAACTCTATTCTACATCGTTGCATTTACAGAACGCGAGACCAAATGAAGTCCCTCACATATATGGGGATGAAAGACATCGCTGATATACCGGTATATAGAGATATGTGTGACAATATAATAGAAATGGTTTCAAGAAATCCTAATGAAATATATTTTCGATTATACAGTGTACTCTGGAAGTCTTTAATGGCAACTGACGTCAGGTCATGAAATGTTAAACGTCTTCAAATTCATAGCATCATTTAAGAACATATAAATTTTCAACATGGACCATACATGCACGTTTCGGGTACCTAACCCTCGTCCGTGATCAATAAGGACAAATGAAATACGATTCGATATCAAGTTGAACTAGTTTGTTGATTTTTTAGCATCCTGCCATACTGTTAAGCCGATTCTTCACTGCGCTGTCTTCCCGCACAGTCAAGGGTATAAGAGGAACCAGTTCCTCGTTAAACGCCGTTCGAAATGATTCCGGAAGTTGACAAAACGGTACATCAAACATTACATCGGCAAAACAAACTGCATATGCTTTAAAATATAACGTTTCTGTGAAGTCAAAACACAACGGTACATCGGCGCGAAATACTGAAGTCATCAAGTAACTTTGGAAGCATTTACGTACATCTTTCATCCATTGATTGCTGGAACAGTTTTCATTTTGGGATTTTTCTGCGAACCACAAGCATAGGCTCTTTAGATCAGCAGTGATATTTCTCACATTGTCGCATGTCGAGAATCGGGTTGGAATACACTCGTCAAAGAAGTCACATTTTCCTTGAGGAGTAAGACACCAGCTTGGCAGTTGAGTTTCAGCGTCAGTTGTGCCAGATGTGCCACATAGACACTCGCTTGGTACTTCAGTGAAGTTATGATTGCCATATTTTTCAGCCATGCATGTGAAGTAACAATACTCCCTACAGGAATCAGCACATCTTATTGTGTTATTAGTCCTCGCCAGTACTTCGTCAGAGCTCAAGCAGTACGCTATTTGAAAGACGTCATACGGCGGTATTTTCGCACACTGCAAATATAGTCCCCCTGAATGTGGGTCACAAGCATAGCTGGCCATGTTAAAACCTGTAATATAAAATTTCTAAGCATTGTAAAACACGAATCAATAATTTTTCATAAAAAAACCCAAAATACTAGTAGATAATTACCAAAAATAAGTTTGTAATTAAATCGTCGATTTTAAGACACCTCACGGACATGTTATAATGTAACTTTCGACACAAAGATATTTTTTAATTGTATATACAAATAATGCTAGGTTTACACTAAGCCACGATAGCCCCGATCACCCGATTGAAGTGAATCATGGGAAAGTGAGAGAGCGTGGGTTTGAATCGTGAAGATCGAAAGTGAGCGTGGTAAAATCGTGATGATCGTAGAAAATCGCAGATATCGTGGCAAAAGTTTCGATTCTCAAAAAAATTGCTTCGATTGTCCTATCATGAGAGAGCGTTATGGAGCGTAGTAAATGGGGTGATGGGGCGTAGTAGAGCGTGGCAGATCTTGACAAAGCGTAACAAATTGTAATGTCCAGTCGTAGGAGATTTTGGTGAACTTAGACAACACGCTCTCCTACGATATACTACGATTTCACTCACGCTCTTTGACGATTTGTTAAGATTCAATCATGATGAGACACGTTTAAGGTGGTTCGGATATCGCGTGACATTACTAATTTCCAAAATATATAAGAATAACATTGTATTAATTAATTGCAGATGTTTAAAATAGTTTATTTAACAAATATTTCATCATGTTGAATAATAAATCCTTCAATTTTAAGAACTTTTTTGTTTGTCATACAGGTTTTTTTTACGCATTTTTGGCTTAAAATATAGCATTTTTGTATTTAAATGTACAATATCTATAAAAGTTATGGTCGAAACTCCTTAAAATTTGATATACTTATAAATTGTTTCACCCTCAAAACATGTAAATGACGAAAAAGGTAACGTGCAAGGGGTTTCCTTTAATTAAAGGGCATAAAAATATAGTCTCTGGCATGTTTTGACATCAAATATTAGCCCGCAAATTGTGACATTTTTACCATTTCATTGCTATTTCTCAAAATATTACAATTGTCTTGTCTTCTACTGCTAATAGTAAGTACCTGTAGTTCTTAAATAAGTCTTTTCCATTAGAAAATTTGACTTTAAATACCCTATATTCATTTTTATTCAGTTTTCCTTTGTTATACTCAAAATGTGGGCAAAATATGATTTTCCACTGAGAGTGCCCGACTTTGTTCAAGTATTAAAACCCTAAAGATGCCCTGCACGATGCATATATTTTATACATTTTAGAATATCTGAGGATATATTTTTAGTTTAGAGAAAAAATAAAGTTAGTTTGACCATCCAAACAGTGTCAAAATAATGATACTCGAACCCCCTTTACTCCGATCATCCCGATCTGCCCGCACGGTCTGTGTCACGTCGATAATGAGTTAAAGAAGATCCTGACGATAATCTCAACAGCATCCACAATAGAGCACCAAATTGAACATTGATGGACCCCTAGCAAGCTAGAGATGGGGCCAGGTGCCTTGGCTAGCCGCACCCGCCGTCGATGTTCACGCACGAAAATGAAAATATATTAAATACCAGCACTGTCTGTGGTTCTGTCTATATAGAAAATTTCCGTTACGGTTTCAACGATTCAGTCAACGATCTACAGGATGCGTTGCGATTTCAATATTCATAGGATGAACATTATTATCTCTACAACCTGTTTTTGTTGGATAACAAGAGTTTTGACATCCTCAACAATTTCTAGCATCTGAAGAAGACTTAAAAAAAGTCTTGATAATCAATTATACCTCAGAGGTATAATTGCATTAACCGTCTTCGAACGAGTTAAACACGCAATCAAAGATTTGAATTGCTCAACTATAAATGTTACCTTTAATAACCAAAAAGGAAAGAGAAAATAAGGTTGATCAATGCCACTTCCAGCGTTTTGCGATATTTTAAAAATCTTCATCTCTTGTGTGTAAAGCTTAATCTTGTTTGGATATTGCAAGTGGTATTGAAACTGATGGTCCATTTCATATCAAATCGTGTTAAATTGCGGCAATTTTCATCACATCAAAGTCCTGGATCGTAACAAAACTTGATGAGCGTAGGTAACCGTGATAGAGCGTGGCAAAGCATAATAGATCATCGTGGTAACCGTCCGGGAACGTAACGAAGCTTGAGAAAACGGGATGAAAATGCTGACAGATCTAATCTACAATCGTAACAAATCGCTACAGCGCATATCAAATCGCACTCTGAACGTGCTGGAGCGTCGGAGAGCGTATGACGACCAATTTTATTTATAGAATCGTGGAGCTTCACGATTTTGCTAAATCATGAGCATCGTGGGGCAATGTGGCTTAGTGTTCACCTAGTATTAATAATGTCATTTTACAATATACCTGTCACAGACAGAACTACACATCTTTGCTCGCTCGAAATCCTATAAATAGAAATAAAATGAAACAAGTTATAGCCTAACGCAACTGAATGGCTCATCTTGTTCAAGAAATAGACACCTTCCTTCTATAACGTATGAACACTTCAAAATTGCCACGAGTTGATCGTAATGTAACCTTATGTTATTCGTCTTTGAATTCATTGGTTTAAAAGCAGATAAATCTACAGCATGGACCAGACATGTACGTTTCGGGTATTACACCCTCGTCAGTGATCCTCAATCCAAACTATGAAATATGGTCAAAATCTGTGAACATTATGTCCAAATTATACCAAAAGACGCAGCAAGATGGCTGGGAAATACATGACCAAGGTTTCAGAAATTTTAAGAAAATGTTGTTAACAGAAATTTTCGAATGCATTTAAAGAAACGACCAACCGAAATTGACCGAACTTGGCTACATGTGCCCTAGGGGACCTTCACCGAGTGGTACAAATGTTAAACGTTTTCAAATTCATTAGCATCATTTCAAAGCAGAAAAACTCAGTCGCGAAATTTGTGTATGTTTGCAGTATATGAATCAATCTGATATTTTTCAAAACAAATACTGACTGTAAAAAAAGGACTTTTGAAATGTTTTTGGAATGATGGAGATATTAATTTTGCAATATGGGTTCTATTGTAAAACTTCCAGTGCACCATACGCGCATTTCAATAAGTAATTTCTCACAAGTGATGCTGGCGACAAAAATAGAGGGAATCCGATGAGATAAAGAAGATCCTGACGACAATCTCAACAGCACTAACAATAGTGAACCAAATCGAGCATCGACGGACCTCTAGCAAGCTAGAGGTGGGGCGAGGTGCCCAATTAAATAATGAATATATTAAGATCGACATTCTTAACATGACCTTAAATTCATGTCAAAGACCAGCTAAGGACAAAGCTACTTATCAGGGAGATATCTTTTGGTTTTAAGATTATTCAAAGTTGGTTACGGAAATTTCAAAAAAAATTGTTTCAGGTGCCGAAACTCTATGAAACTAAGTTGACGATATCCTCTCGGACTAACAGTCAATCAGCGGATATACCAACAGGTTTGAAATGACCAATAGTCCATTTTCGAGATAAACCTACTGTCCGCGCGGCTCACTTCGGAAACTGGATAAACGCGATTTTGAATAATTTGTCATGCAAAGACTTAAATAAAATGGATACCATTCGATAGATCTGATTTAGTCGTACATTTTGGTATATAATATATGGTTGTTTCGTTTATGCAATCATATCATACAGACAAAAATCTTTTTAGATGGGGCGTTTTCAATGTTAAATTTCAGTCGTCTCCGAGTTTATCATAGAGTCTATGGACAGCGTCAGGACGTCACGGGAAAAAGTAGCATGGGAAATCGCCCATCTAAAACTTGTTTTGGCTGTAAAGTTTGATTGCAAGCACTAACAATCGTATATAACTTATACTGAAATTTACGACTAAGCGAGATCTATTGAATGGTATCCATTTCATTAAAATGTTTGTACGACAAAGTATTCAAAATCGCGTTTTTCCAGTTTCCAAAGTGAGCCGCACGGACAGTAACCTTTCTTTTATACATACAGACACCAGACATCACATCATTTGGCAACAGTTTTAATTGTGACGTCACATCTGATCGCATCATCTAGGAAGCACCTTGGTGAGTTGTCATGCTTTTTTATTTTGACGTAACAATAAAAATATTGCGAAATTTTGTGATGTCTGGTGTTTGACTGTCTCACGAATTCTTTGACTTGCTAAAGTCAGCCAACATGGTTAATATTTGAAGGTCCTAGGGCTGAGAACCATTCTAAGTTCAAGGTCCATAACCCTGCAAAAAAGTCAATTAATCAACTATTGGATTGTATTTTGTAACCTACCCATTAATATCCTTCGCAGTGAAGCAAACTGTGTGATCGCCTTCTTGTTCTGACGTAGGTGTCCACGTTATATTGCTGTACCATAGTGTTGTAGAAGAAGTTCTTTGTCCAGGAGAAGTTTTGTTCAAGTTCGAAAGTGGTGGCAAAATTACTAATTCAGATATACTGTATATTAAAATGAAAAAGATGATCAGAATTATAGATACGTCCTATCAGTGTGAAAGCTCACAATATTATATCTGCGTGGTAACAAAGACAGAAAAGGATAATGTAATTATCTGATTATGAATCTGTCTTACCCAGGGAGTTTGAATATCACTTAAGAATAGTTAGGGTCACAAGAAGTTGCATAAAAAGCATTGTGGATAGGTTTTTCGTGAAAGCTCAATTTAGAATCTCGATAAATGAATTTATTTCTATAGCTAGGTTAGATTTTATTTTCAGTTAAGTTCTACATACACATGCTTGGTATAAAATCATCAAGATTGATGACCATAAAATGAAAATGACCAGAAAACATTTACTCTGAGCTGCTGTTCACAAAAATCTGAAGGCTCAAAGTAGTCCCTATGACTATCTCCACTCTAGTTCCTGTGGCAATGGTGTCGTCTGTAAATGCAGGTATAGCGGGACAGTCGACTGAACTGCTGATAACATGTAAAAGAAATTGTAGCGGAACACTACTCAATGGTGGAGCGTCTGTAGAAAGGAAATCCTCTATCTGTATGGTGACCCCATAGAATCCTGTCTGCGTTGGCTGGTAAATCAACTTACATTCATCCTATAACGATGTATTATTATTAAGCAAATCAACAAGAGGTCGAAGTGGACCTGGCTTGTATCACTCACGCAAAAACCATGTAAATTCTTAGTTTATTGAGAAATCCAAATTTAGGCATACCATTAGGTTTTTTTTGGAGGGGGGGGGGGGTAAAGATCGTGTAGAAGAAAGGAGGGGATCTTCAACAACATTCGGTTGCAGCACCCACAGTAAAACACTAAAACACCCCATGCAAAAACACAAAGAAGACATGCACAGAAAGAGTACACGCAAAAGGGAAATATATAGTGACTTTTTCATTCTATTGTTTAGATTGATAATCACTGACGAGGGTTAAATACCCGAAACGTGCATGTCTGGTCCACACTGTTAATTAATCTGCTTTTAAATGATGCTAATTAATCTGAAGACGTTTAACATTTGTACCACTTGGTGAGTGCCACTGCTGATGGACCAGGAGTAACCAAGGGCACATATTACAAAGGTCGATCAATCTCGGTTGGTCGTTTCTTCAAACACATTCGCAAATTTCTGTATACAAAATTCTAACAAATTGAAATCTGGGTCCTGTAGCATCATATCCCAGCCATCTTGCTACGTCTTTCGGAATATTTTTGACATAACTATCACACATTTTGGCCATATTTTATTGTTTTGATTGAGGATCACTGACGTGGGTTAAATACCCGAAACGTGCATGTCTGGTCCACGCTGTTAATTAATCTGCTTTTAAATGATGCTAATGAATCTGAAGACGTTTAACGTTTGTACCACTTGGTGAGTATCATTGCTGGTGGACCAGGAGTCACCGAGGGCACATGTAGCCAAGTTCGATCAATCTCGGTAGGTTTTTTCTTCAAACGCATTCAAAAATTTCTGTTTACAAGATTCTCACAAATTTATGAAACCTGGGTCCTGTAGCATCATATCCCAGTCATCTTGCTACGACTTTCGGAATATTTTTGACATAACTATCACACATTTTTGCCATATTTTATTGTTTTGATTGAGGATCACTGACGAGAGTTAAATACCCTAAAAGTGCATGTCTGGTCCACGCTGTTAATTAATCTGCTTTTAAATGATGCTTATGAATTTGAAGACGTTTAACATTTATCATTTAAAAGGATTTAATTCTATTCCTTGTTAAAAATGAATGGAAGTGATCTTCAGTTCCTTTTTCAAAACGAAAGAAAGAAATCTTCAACTTGACATACAAGTACCTTAATTCAGTCTTGCAAAGTATTTCAATTATCAACAAGACTGAAAATTTTGCATTCCGAACGTATGACTCAAAACTTGAGACCTTCAATGTGATGGTGTAATTGACCTCATCGGATTTCGTCTCTAATCTTGCTTGATAGGAGTATAATATATAGCAATTATTACGTTTTCAGATTCATAGCGTAATTCAAGAACAAATAAATTTGCAGCATAAACTAGACATGCAGGTTTCGGGTACTTAGTACTCATCAATGGTACTCAATCTTAACAATGAAATATGGCCAAAGACTGTGAAAGGTATGTACAAACATAATGAAGAACGTAACAGGATGGGTGGGATATGATGCTACAGGACCCACTTTCAGAAATTTCGAGAAAATTTTGTGAACAGAAATTTTCGAATGCGTTTGAAGAAGTTGACCGGACTTATAATCTGTCATGTGAAAAGTGTGACTATCAGACAAACAAACAGACGGAAAGATAGGCAGACAGCCAATCGTCAGACAACACAATCTCTATAATTTTCCCATTGTGTTGCAGGCGACAAAATGATGCTATACAGAATAATGATGAAATATCAAACAAGGCGACTTTGCATTGATAACACTGAAACATACCTACCTACCTATCTACCTACCTACCTACCTACCTACCTACCTACCTACCTACATACATATATGTGGGACGGTATGGCGGTTCCCACCAAGTTGTAGGAGGTTTTTCCCCGGGAAGTCAGGTTTCCTCCTGCTCAAAACCCCCTCACTCCAACGAGCCAACGTGAGACATTAATTAATGTTTCACGAACTTATATTGATATAAGTTTGCGTAACTTATTTGTTAAACGTTGTAAAGTAAATAAAGTATAAATTAAACTTGCATAGAAAACGAGAAGGACACAACAACTTAAACTACAACGTCAGTCTGACTCATTATTAGAAGTAACACCCAAGTCATCTACACAGACTGCACACTCCATTGGATCATCAAAGACAACACACAAAGGATAATAAATACCAAACTTTGGTTCGTGCACACATATTACCAAGCAATCTACCTAGCCATCTGACAAAATCATAGCTGGATTATTTTATTAATTGGATTCACATACATTTTAGAGCCCTATGTTCAATCTTATGATAAACATCGAAGAAGTATTTATCAGTTATTCAGTCTCAAAGTCGAGAAGGCAAAATAATGAGAATTTCTAATGGAACAGTTGCAAACCCCGGAATAAACAACATTTCGAAGTGAGACCAGGTGCCCGGGGAGAGTTAGTGTCTCCTTTTTGCAAGAACACCAGTCTCAACTAGTAAAACTTGATTAATGTATCGATGCACGTATTGATGTACACATCAGGTTAAGGTGTCCTGTTTGGTGATGTTGACAGTCATTAAATTGGAATTCAGAATGTCACTGATCATTCTGGAAAGAGGGATGTCATATGATTTTATAAGATATCCGTAGCGACCGATGAACTTCATCCATGATTAAATTAGCCGTTGAACAATATAACAAAGATTTAAATAAAAAAAAGTTGAGAATATGGGCCATTTCAATACGTTAGGGTTGTTTTGTTTAGGAGGTTGTTCAATTGCAAGAGATATTGAACTTTTTCTTTCCAATTCTCACCCTTATAAGCGTAGCACCAGGGACAGGTTGACAATTGCCGGAGTCACATTCATCTACTACGCCACCGGGCACAGCCCATCTACAACGTATGATGTCACCATCCACGTCAGTGACTGGAAAAAATCAAGAAGTTCTCTTTGTAGGTTATAAGGATTTTACAATCCGGATAATCACGCTAAATTATTCACACTGGTTGGCACCCACTATCGTTTTAGATGCGCATGCGTAATCCTCAAGTTATGTGTTGTCATTCTTGGCGAAAATTCTTAGTCTTTTGGGGGAGGGGGTGTCCACTTGGTATGGGTGTTTTGTTGAAGTAGGTTAAATTGATTTTTATCGTTCGTTAAAAATCGGTTTGTTTCGCTGTAGTCAGTGCAAAGGAGCCTTGCTGGAGATCGTAACACTGAAAAAAATGTCATGCCGGTTAGTATCTTGTCTGTACGTAAGGCGATACCAAATTAATTAAATGTTCTTTGGATTTCCCGTAACATATTCTTCAAAATCAAAAAATAATATTATAAAAATAAAATGCTGGCCAGCACCACTAAATCTCTTGCTCAAGAATTTTTTAAGGGTTGGTTCTGATTTCTGCAAATCATAAAGCTTCTAGAAGTCTCAGATTGTGCAATGTTCGAAGAAAATTATACTTCTTGTGTTTAAAAAAATATGTTGGAAGCAAACTTGTTGTCCCATATACATTGCACTGAAATTCAAGGAGGGGGGATGTTCGAAAATCTTCTCCGTACTGCTATGTGCCAGTCTTTCTAGTCACCATATTCCATTTTGATAACGGAAAACATCAGAAATGTATTACTGGGGTACCTTACATCAAAAATGAAATTATTTCACTTGCTCGAACCTTAAAAACTGCAATACTTATAATAATTATATTTTCGCTCGCCCGCACCTTTTTTCACAAGAAAATCCTAAGAACGTTGCATTAATTTGGTATTGCCTAAGCAGTAAATATCTAGTTGCGGTGCAACACTTTTTGTAGTTTAACGTTTTTATAATCAGTTAAACATGTTGCAGGCATCACTATGGGTTCTAACTGTGCGTCTCGTGTTGCAGATTTATTCTCATAAACGTATCAAATAGACTTTACCTAAAACCTTCGAAAGCAAATGAATTTTGATGATTTGAAATGTTTTTATAGAGCTAGGTGGATAGTATTCTGATTATTGACCATACTGTTTTTGAAAAATATAATATTCAAATTTATCCGAAAGAATTGACGCTCAATAAAGAGATAATGAAGATCCTGACGACAATCTCAACATCACTCATATATAGATTAACAAATTGAGCATCGACGGACCCCTAGCAAGCTAGAGGTGGGACCAGGTGCACAGGAGGAGTAAGCATCCACTGTTTGGCTAGCCGCACCCGCCGTCGGTGTTCACGCACGAAAATGATTATAATATCTGTAAAGCATGTTATATCTGAGGTTATGACCATATAGAAAGTGCTATGGTGACCATATCAGGGGAAAGCATTTTAAACACTTACTATAAAATAAACCCAAAAAACGTTAGAAACACAGAAAGACTATCTTTGGACATCAATATCAAAATTGTGAAGATAGAAATCCACTCCAGGGTGTGTTCACAAAAAAGATGATTTAAGATTCAACATTCAACAAGTTTCCTGGTTTCCTGGCCTACTGGTGATGTTCATAAACTACCCTCAGACTGTATTTACACTTCTCAACCAAATCGATCCTCTAGCATGTCTAGAGCATGTACTAATGGTGTTGATTTTCACAGTAATTTACAAATTAACTATAATATGAAAGTGTTCCAACTCCATACCTTCTTGAAGAACCAATCTATTATGCACCAGACGTGTGTTTCGGTTATTGAATCATCATCAGTGATGCTTTCATAAGCCAAACCAAAGTGATTTTCATAAGCCGCTAAAATTACTTTCAATAGCGCCCTGATGTTTTATATGTTAAACGTCTTTAAATTCACTAGCATCATTTAAAACCTGATAAATTAACAGCATGGACCAGACATGCACGTTTCGGGTACTAAACCCTCGTCAGTGATCCTCAGTCTAAACAATGTAATAGGGCCAAAAAGTATGATAATTATTATGTCCAAAAATGTATCAAAAGACGTAGCAGAATGGGTGGGATATGATGCTACAGGATATATTTGTGTATTTACTTTACGGAAAGTGCGCGGCTCCAAAACTTAATATCACGGTTTCCCCTTTCATAATTTAATTAAGTCTTTGAGTAGATATGGAAGAAGTACCGAACAGTTATTCAGTCTCAAGGTCGAGAAGGTGAGGCAAAATCATTAGATTATCTCCATAGAAACAGTCGCAAACCTTAGAATAAAGAGTATTCCGAAGTGAAACCAGATGCTAGTCTCCTGTTTACATGCAACACCCGTCGCAACAGTTCCATGAAAACTTGTCAAATTAAAAAGATGGGTTTTTTTTCAGAAAAAAATAAACAGATGTCTCCCCCTCCCTGTAAATTACTTTGACTTTGGTCACATGACCTTGTGCCAAGATGATATGAAACCTTTGAGCAACATCATACTAAACATGAAAGTGATTCATTATATTGTTTAAAGGTATAGCCCGAGCATGATTAGCATATAAAATTTCATTGTAAGCATATTAAGTGACCTTGACTTTGGTCACACAACCTTGTTTATATGTGAATTGAAAGCTATGGCTCATGAACAACAACAAACAGAATTAGTGAATGAACACACGGTTCAAAACATATAACCTTGACACGATAAGCATAATATACAATTTCAGCCTGGACATGATTAGCATACATGCTTTCACTACTAATGTTTGATGCGACATTGGGACAATGTAATAAGAAACATTTGGTCCTGAGAAACAACATATAAAATATGAAAAAAATGTAAGAAGCGTTCATGAGATATAGCCCAGACAGGGTTAGTATGTACAGTTTCTTTAAAATAAACTAAATGGCCTTGTACACATGACCTCGTGTCAAGGTGATAAGAAACCCTTCCCTCGTGAACAACATCATACACAATTTTCAAAATGATCCAGAATACGGTTCATCAGATATAGCCCAGACACGATAACTGGTATGTATAATTTCACTTAAAAAAGGAACACTTGACCTTGAACTTGGTCATATGACCTTTGATAAAGGTGGTGTGAATCCTTTGCGTCATCAGCATAATCATACTAGAATATGAAAGCGATCAGGTAAACAGTTCAAAAGATAAAGCATGGACATGATATAATGTACAATATCATAAAAATGTACTAAGTGACCTAACTTTGGTCACATGAACTTGGGTCAAGATGATGTGAAACATTTGGGTCATAAGCAACAACATACTGAATAATGAAAGGGATCCTGTAAACAATTAAATAGATAGCCTGGATAGTATAGCATGTACAATTTCATTAAAGGCCGACGTTGGCAACGCGGTCACTTATATGCGATGATATTAATATGAGTGACATAGGCTTGATAGGCGTGGTATACCGTATTTGCAGATAGCGCCATCTGCAAGCGGCGTCTTACATCAAAGACATACCCACAGGTAATATTTTATCATGCTAATGAGAACCCGAGTCTCATATACTTTAAGCTGTCTATCAAGAATTGATAGGGGTAAAAGGATCAAAAGTCGCCAATAAGAAAACAGAGATGTTAACCCTATAGGAGTGAGTGGGAAAAGACAGAAAAATCTATCTGTCCCTTTAAATAGTCCCCCAGCTATCAAAAATATATGTACAATTTCATTTAAAATTTACTTGTTTAGCACTGCCGACAGCCACTCAATCGCAATCTAGAATGTCACCGATCATTCTTGAAAGAGGGATCTCATATGCTTTTATATGATTCCCGTAGCGACCGAAGAACATTCTCACTGAAATCTTCGTAGTTTCTTTTGAAATTTGCATTTATACATGTACAGAATGTTGTACTTGTAATAGCCAAAACAGGGAATGCTTACTCCTCCCGGGCACCTGGTCCCACCTCTAGCTTGCTGCCCGTCGATGCTTAATTTGGTGCTTTATTGTGAGTGCTTTTGAGATTGTTGTACAACGACAGATGCAAAATTGACAAGGGACACCAAATACAATATAGAAACATTAAACACAAAAGACTACACACAAACCAACGAGACCGATTGGCTTATGACGGCCATCTTTCGTTGCAAATGGTGTGGTTATCCTGATTACTCACGCAAAACCTTCCCTCTTTTCCGGTTACCCAGAGGTCTCGAAGAACGCACAATTATAGTGTTAGATAGCCTACTCACTGTATGATGACTACACAAAAACACAAGGCAGTAAAACACAGGGGCCAATGCACCGTAGATGGATATGTAAATGATCATAACAATTGAGAGCGTACGAAATACAGTCCGTGCTCTGTCGATTGGAGCGATCTCATGCATATTATCACCTGAGGAGTCCGACCGACATTCAGAGAGGACGGGTTATCGAGACCCTGTCTTCTCTAACGAGGTTTGGAAGGATCCGTCATGAAACCCTGTCGTCACAGGCAGAGAGCAATTCGTACGAATGCGCTGGTACCAGGCTGTAGATTGGTAATGTACATATATCATACCAAGTGTCCATTTAGTGACTTCTAAATGTTCTACGCATTTTCGATGGTAATTATGTATACCTTTGATCCTTTTTATTTTGTTTATTATGTCGAAATAAAAGGCAGGTTGTGAAATACCCAAAAGTAATATACTCTATTGCTGTAATGTTAAAAGAAGTAATTTTTGTAAAATATCCAGAAAGTCTTAACTAACTAATGAAAGCGGAAACTTTGACCTAAAAGTTTCTTGGTAATTTGTAAATCCAATACATTAGTATGCATGTCTGGTCCATGCTGCAAATTTATCCGTTTATAAATGGTGCTATTAAATTTGAAGACGTTTAACATTTATTTAGTGTACCGGATGAACTGTGATGTGTAAGTAATAATAAACATCAAAGAAGTATCTAACAGTTATTCAGTCTCAAAGTCGAGAAGGCAAGGCCAAATCGTGAGAATTCCCATCGGAACGGTTGCGAACTCCGGAACAACACTCCGAAGTGAGACCATGCAGTTGCTGTGGGAGATCCTGATTGCATGCAACATCCGTTGCAACAGCTCAAATTCGGTGATTGTCTCGATGTACATTTTGATGTACAGATCAGATAAGTATGTCTTGTTTGGTAATGACTACAGCCGTCCAATCACAATATAGAATGTCACTGATCATTCTGGAAAGGGGGATCTGATATAATTTTATTATATCCCCGGAGCGACCGAAGAATACGACCTCTTCGACTTTTTGCAATTAACGAACAGGTTGTATAATTTTCCATCTATCTGTGAAAAAATGATACCCAATCTGTGACCATGGTAACAAATTTAAAAAACCTACTTATAAAAGGTTGTATGTGTTAGATACGACCCAAGATTTGCATAAACATTAAAATGTCGTAAGTAGTAGTTAAGACCTTTCATCACCCAACGTCTTGTAAAACAAATGACAGGCAAAACCCCAGTTTATTTAGTAAGCTTTCGTATTCATATTGATTGTTATGTGGAAAAACATATTGCCTTTTATTAATATATATATCCGGAAGCAAAGTTATTTTGGTTCTTTTTATCCACTGACTCGGAAAATAGCAATGTAAATAGTTTCTGCCTCCTGAAAAAAAATTTCGGTCGCGTGCATCACTGTTGAAACATTGCTCGTTGAAATGTGAATATGGTGAAATAAATTATTACGATAGAACATATATATGATAATTTAAGGTATTGGTTGTACAATTGAGTCATTTTACATAGCGTTTTAATCATCTCCATTGTAAAGTATGGTAAATTTTATGCCTGGTAAGGTACTATAAACTATATATTTTCTGAAAGGTAATGATGCCCTGAGTTCAGATATAAGACTCCCAGGTCTTAAAAATCAAAGGGGGAAAAACTCTTGTACAACTTTGTCATTTTGCATAGGTTACATAGAGAAAATAGACAATTTAATGCTTCATCAGTTATCCGCCTTTGTTTTTCTGGCCACAAAATTATTATTTCTGAACAGTAGGCATTATAACCTTTCAGAAAATATATAGTTTATAGTACCTTACCAGGCATGGAAAAATGCCCTATTGTACATCGGATACCTTAACATAACAAAAAACAACTAACCCGGTATAGTAATAGTGTAGTTGCAATTCTGGATCAGTCTGGTAATTGGGGAAAATGACGTCACAGGTGAGTTGTTGATTCTCATTACCCCAGTCCTGTTTATTGCAGTTGTACTTATCATCGTCATTACCGACACATCCACCGAGGATCCACCGTTTTGCAAGCTTACCCAACAGCAATCAGTATATCTTCGAAAGAATTAATTAGTTTAAAACAAAAAGTATTATAGCTTTCTATACATAACACTCGATCGGACTTCTTCCAATACAAAGCAAGCCGAAGTGTGTGAACAAGACATTCGATCACTGATATGTCTAGATTTTTTTCCCATGAAAATGGGGGAGGGGGTTAACCTATGGTTAAGAAAAATAAATTGTATATATAGCGCTAAAGTTAGGAATTATGGAAAATTCTAGGGAAGTACCCCCAACCCGCTCTAGATTTGTCTTTTTTTTTTTGATTCGTCATCAGTGTGCTACGTCATCTGTGACTCATTCATAATGTAATAAAAAAACAGAATGAGGGAGCAATCTTGGGACGATATTTGTTGAAAATACAATTCGTAAGTACTTTTTATTACATATTTTAGAATAACTCGTATTAACATTCGCATTTTCGTAAACCGTAAATGAATATAACAAGAGCGGAGGAAAATATCATATCAACCCAATTTATTGATTCATAAAATGCGTTCAACGATCAATCTTATTTACTATAACATATAAATTTAAATTATCTTGAAGACGCTATCTTTCTATTCTATATCGTTGAAGTTCATGTACTCAACCTTTGTAATTACATGTAATGGAAAGTCAATAACACACATAATTTTAATAACGCTAGAAAAACGCAATGCGCGATCAACGTGTTCTTTTTATCTCTTTGAAAACCGATAGTTACTGAAACATAATATAAATGAAAAATAACGTGCTTACCCAACGTAAAACATTGCTAAATTGGCCAACGTATAATTGAATATCACCGTATTCTCCCCTGACGTCCAGTCCTCTATTGTACTGAATTCAGTACACTGGTAAGCCATGGGATTGATAATGGTGATCTTTGGTGAGCATGATTGACAGTATAAAATCCCCTCTCCTCCGGCAGGGGTGGATGATGAAATCATAGATTCATTACAGTAATGGCCAGATGAGGACCGTCTCCATCCTATACCGTATGTAATTTCAATCTAAGGAGGAAATATATGAGTGATATAAAGTCACACACAAAACCAAAAATCACAATCCATAAATCTTAATTCTGGTATATTGGATTAAAAATCCAAACGAAAGAGGGGAACTCCAACAGGACTCGGTGTAACACGCACATAAATCAAAGATTATGCACAAAGCTCACCTCATGGCAGCCTTTCATCATGACAGCAAACAGGGAGTAGTCAAATATAACAAAGTTTTAATTTGAGAATCTGTCCTATTGAGGACTAACGGAAATGCTGACAACTAAACAAGACAGAAAAGGAAATAAGACTATCCTCTCGGGCACCTGATCCCACCTCTGGCTTGCTAGGGGTCCGTCGATGCTTAATTTTGTGCTCTATTGTGAGTGCTGTTGCGTATTGTCGTCAGGATCTTCTTTAACTTATTGATACCCAAATCTTCCTAACATGTACACTTGAGCGGAAAATATAGGTCATGACCTACAATTGAACGTCGATTTGTAATCTACACATGCACGCGTCATATGTGCAAGTTTGGCCTTCCCAGCACTTAATAAACTTCTTAACAAACTAATGCGGACGCCGACGCCGACGAATACGTAGACGCAGTCGCAGACGACAGGGTGATAGCATAACGTCCCTCTCACTTCGTGAGGTGAGCTAAAAATGAAATGCCCAAAATTGAAAATACAGATTGGACATGTGCAACATACACTAAAGTGAAAAGGGAGACGCGACACAAAAGACGATATGAAAACATTAAGCACAAGTGACTAAAAAAAACCCAACGAGACAAATGGCAATCGCTGTCGATTAGCAAATGATGTGGACATCCGGACTACGTCTGTGCAACCCTCCCGCTGGTAATACATTGGATAAATAATGCTGATCTTTTTGGAGTTTATCTGGCAATATAAAATCCCGTCCCTCCGTGATGGGTCGAATACAAAATCTTGGATTAATCACAGTCTTGGCCAATCCAAAGTCGTCTTCATTCCACATCGTATGTAATTTCAATCTAGGTAGTACGGAAGCCGATTAGTGCCAACCTTAGTGAAAATTATAAGTCGTAATTACGACTTAGTATGTCGTAATTACGACTTAGCATGCCGTAATATTACGACTTACTTATCTTGTAATTACGAATTAGTAAGTCGTAATTACGACATAGCTATCTCGTAATTACGACTTAACTTCCTAGCTGCAGTCATTGCTCATGTTGGCCTGGGTCATAGTGGAAATTATAACAAACTAAGTCGTAATAACGAGATAACTAGGTCGTAATTACGACATAGTTAAGTCGTTGTTACGACATAGTTAAGTCGTAATTACGAGATAGTTAAGTCGTAATTACGACATATCAAGTCGTAATTACGACATTCCAAGTCGCTTTTAAGAGATAACTTAGTCGTAATCACGAGATAGGTAAGTCGTTATTACTACATACTAAGTCGTTATTACGACTTAAAAATTACACTTAGATTGGCACTAGTCGGCTTCCGTAGGAGGAGATGAAGACGCCGCAATGAAGGCGACAGATGAATGATTGAAAGTAAAAAACAAAAGTACAATTCAAATGACAAATATGGATAATGACCATATCCCTGTATACAGCAAAAAATCGATCATTCAGAAAATCAGAAACCGAATAACTTAAAGAAGATCCTGACGAAAATCTCAACAGTACTCACAATAGAGCACCAAATTGAGCATCGACGGACCCCTAGGAAGCTAGAGGTGGGACCAGGTGCCCGGGAGGAGTAAGCATCCCCTGTTGGCTAGCCGCACCCGCCGTCGATGTCCACGCATGAAAATGAAACAATATATTTAATACATGCACTGTCTGAGGTTCTGTCTATAAAGAAAGTGCTATGGCGACAATGTCAGGGAAAATATTCAAAACACTTACTGTCAATCCCCTCGCGGGGAACATTTTTACGAGCTCCAAACGGCAAAGGGCATAAGTGTGACACAAATGAGTTAAAGAAGATCCTGACGATAATCTCAACAGCACTCACAATAGAGCACCAAATTGAGCATCGACGGACCCCTAGGAAGCTAGAGGTGTGACCAGGTGCCCGCGAGGAGTAAACATCACCTGTTGGCTAGCCGCACCCGCCGTCGATGTCCACGCATGAAAATGAAACAATATATCTTATACATGCACTGTCTGAGGTTCTGTCTATATAGAAAATGCTATGGCGACAAAATCAGGTTAAAACAGGAATAAATGCAAACAAACAAAAACCTCCACCATATGAAAAGAAGCGAACTCCCGATATGGGAGTGAGACCAGGTGCTCAGGAAGAGTAAGCATCTCGTGCTTGCATGCAACACCCGCCACTTCAATTCGGTAGAACTGTCACCTCCGGTAACTTCCATTTCGGAAGACATAGAGTACAATCTTTGGTTGGATGGTTCAAATGGTCTATGACAGAATATCATCCACCATTCTGGAGAGTGGGACATCAAAGTGTATGACGAGTTCCCCATATCGACCGTAGAAGTTCCTCAGTGACGATGTTAGTCGGTCACAAACATATCCCTGACTGAGAAGCTTATCTGAAAGGCGCCTAGCTCTCAAAACAAAATCTGTATATTTCGTACTTGCTCTGGCATAGCGTATCAACTGAGATATGAACACATAAGCAGGCGATGAAGGGATGTTGCTACTCAGAAAAGGAAAGTTTGTAATGCTGAAATTGAAGTCGTCACGTTTGTCATAGAGTGAGGTGTTCATGTGACCATCAGTGTCGTAGGTCAACATTATGTCCAAATAGGATGCTGAATTATTTGTCTCTGTAGTTTCTTTGACTTCAAGCTCTGACGGATAGATACTGCTCAGGTAATCCGCGAATTTTGGATTATTGATGGACAACACATCGTCTATGTATCTGTAAGTGAAGTTGAAGTCAGAAGGTAAGTGTCTTTTCCCTTCAGAGACTAGAGATTGAATGAATTCAGCTTCGTACGAGTAAAGGAAAATGTCGGCAAGGAGTGGGGCACAATTGGTCCCCATTGGAATTCCGACAATTTGCTAGAAGACCTTTCCTCCAAACACCACAAAAATGTTGTCGATCAAAAAGTTTAACATCTGAATATTATTAGTTTCAGTGTACTTATTTTCAGAATCGGACTTTTCTTTTACAAAGTAGGTTTCGTCATAGTTAACAACAATAAATTTGTATTTGCGATTACCGTTCGTACTTGTAAACGCATTACTTATAATTTTTGCGAGTCTTTCTTTCAATTTAGTATGTGAAATTGTAGTGTAAAGTGTCGAAAAATCAAAGGCTTTGATAGAATGGACTCTACTAAAATGAGTGGATTTCAAATGTTCTAAAAGTTCCTTCAAATTCTTTAAAATCCACACCTGGTTGATACCACTGCGAGAATATACTGTCGAACAATATTTTTGAAGCCCAGATTTGATTTCAGATAAAACTTTTGTGAGTAAGATCGATACAGATTTGGTAGAACATTTTGAGGAACCAGGGATGAAACGTTGTTTGTACGGATTCTTATGCATTTTAGGTATGCAGTATAAGTAAGGCAAATCTAAATCTAAATTGTTAGTGTCGAAGCCATAGGAAGCAAGAGCTGATTTGTAGTTATCTATTATTTCAGAGGCAGAAAGGTTTGTTGGGGTGTAAGTGAGATTTCCAGGTGTCGAATTTAAACCCAACTCTTCAACTAGACTGTCGAAATAGTACTTTTTGCAAGTAAATGTGTAATTATTATTGTCCGCTGGTGTGATGACATAATGTTATTTGAGGTAGTTAAGCTCTGTGATAACATCAGGGTCTTTAAATATAGACTCGAATCTGGTGTTCACAGTTGATTTTAATCGTTCTAGATAAAAGTAATCCTCTGATGGATTTTATCGATTGGGAAAGAATGTCGAACTGTAATCCTCTTTCTTTGCCCAACGTCTTGCATATTCCTCACAAGAGTCCATGATAATTTTGACATTTTGGTTCCATGTAAAGGACATACTTTCTCTGTATTTGGGACCCTTTTTTAACAATTCTCTCAACTTGTCGTTCTTGACTATACTAAGGTCACCAGTAATAACGTGTCCACAAGGAGAGTAGTTGAAATCCGATGAAGAAAATTCGCAAGGAAGTGGATGTAGTGAGTGATTACTTAAATCAATACACTGCAGGAATCGTTTGTAATTGTAAATTTTAGATGCAGCTGTTGGTGTGTAGCTATAGGAAATACAAGGAGTTTCTTTTCTTTTGAAATATGGTGGGATTTTTTCTGTGACAGTTTTGTGATTCAAAATTTGACCCAGATTCAATTTATCAATACCTTTGTTTGAAAATCTTACTTTAATGAAAGGACGGTTAGTTTTCTCCTGTGATTTATCTGATCTAACTGCTTGAAATAAACGAAAAGTAGAAATGTCCAAGATGACTCCTTGTAGTCTGTATTCTGGGGAACGTGTATCGAGTAAATGTGAGGTCTTTCGTATATTCGTAAATTTCGTGTAACTTCCGTAAAGGAACAGAGTATAATTTGGTACGAATATAATGCAGGCCTAGAGGCTCATTCAAAAATGGAACCAAGTCATCGAAGGAGAAACTATGTATCTCAGGCTTATTATATTTTCGAATGCCATGACTTCGAGGTCTTCTGTGTGATCTGTTGAATAAGCTAGTCACATTTACCGATTGACAACCGGGACTTATTAAGTTTCCTGTGCTGTTGATATTATCGTTGCACCCATAGGGCGCTGCAGTGTTATGATTTTTTATCCAGAACTCTTCTCTGTTGCGACGGAAAGGTGTGCTCAAATTGGGATTGTTTGTGGGGTGATATATTTTCTCCAGGATTCTGACTCTCATAGATAAAACAGAATGATCGGCCTGGTCAAAATGTCGATAAAGGAGTTGACTTCCTTTATTATTTATTTTTGACCGGAGTCCTGACATTCTGGTTCGGAGCTTACCTTTGGTTTCACCCTCATAAATCAATCCACAAAATGAGCACTCTATTCCGTACACAATTAAGGTTTTCAAAACTATGCGTGTTAAACGTTTGTTTTGTGAGATTACTTGAGAATGAAGTGTTTGTTATTAGGATGTTACAAGTTTTGCAGTTCTTCGTGCCGCACTTAGAAATTGAGCATTTAGTATATCGACCACTTCAATCTTACAGGGCTTGATTTTAATATACCCATCTGCATGTTTATACCAAAACTCATGGTTGTTACTTACTACAAATGTTTCTTCTCTAATGTCATGTAAACTAATTCTAGGGACGCCTCAGTTACCTGTTGCGTATGTGTCCGTAGACGCAACAGGTTGGGGCCTTTTTATAGTGGGCGACGCCCCAGCCACTTTGTAGGTCTCTTGAGTTCTATCCATTTAAGCAAAAGACTGCCCGACAAGTGCCCTCGTGAACACTTTGTCCTTTATACAATCTTTATACAAAAAATCTTTGATTACAAAACTAAATTCTGCAAAAGACAAAAGTGATTGTCATAGGAGAGGATATCAGGCGCATGGAAGGAGTAAACATATCCTGTTAGCTAGATAAGGAAAGTGAGGACGTTGTAGGATCAAAGTGCAAACCCCAAACTTATTTTGAAATAATACAGCGAGGGAAATTTAAACAAGCTTTAAACTTCCTTTTTGGTCACACTTACTCAGATCTTCAAGACTATAACTTGCATTATATAAGTAACAAGATCCATATGATAATTGATTATGTTTAAGCTTCACCAACAGTTAACGATGTAGATTTGTGACGTCATAATGAACAATAACTTCAAATTTGTGATGTCGGGTCTTGGAGTTTCTAAAATATTAGTCTAGCAGTAATGCGAAAATGGCCTATTAAGAGCGCTTTTAACAGCGCTACCTGCAAAACCAGTACTGTGAAGATTGTTCTTCAGATTAAGTTGGCATTCGTGATTCTATGGAGCTGTGCTAGTGTCTCCGTCTGTTTGTCCGATTTTTCTTTTCTCTTGAGAAATTTCTTCTTTGTATATTTTTTTCAAGAATTCGTAAGCGTTTTGATTGTGATTTAAGAATTCTGATTTCGGGTTTCACGTTTGAATTTCATTCACAGATTTGACACTTTCTTTTCTTTTCGGTATTATGTATACTTGTACAACATGAAGATTGTACATACAACTAATAGTAGTAACTATAACATAGTCGGCGCCGTGGTCTAGTGGTTAGGGGCGCATCGGGCCAGTGAATAAAAGGTCGCTGGTTCGAGCTTCTGTAGTATTGCGGGTCAGCCGACATAAAACATACTTACATGTTATATATCATGTACAACATGTCCTCTGTGTGTAATTTTAACCTACCTGTGTTATTAAAAAAATTATCACAGATATCTCATTACTTATTAGCCGGGTACATAAGGGGGGGGGGGGCACAAAAATGTAGCTTCTCGAAAACATTTTGATGTGAAAGAAAGGAATGGATCTCTAACAACATTGGGTTGCACTATCAACAGCAAAACACCAAAACAACCATGCAAAAACAGAGTTGACATGCAAAGCAATGAGTTAAAGAAGATCCTGACGATAATCTCAACAGCACTCACAATATAGCACAAAATTGAGCATCGACGGACCCCTAGCAAGCTAGAGGTGGGATCAGGTGCCCGGGAGGAGTAAGCATCCCCTGTTGGCTAGCCGCACTCGCCTTCGATGTTCATGCACAAAAAAGAAATGAAAACAGTATCTAAAATGCATGCATTGTCTGAGGTTATGTCGATATAGAAAGTGCTATGGCGACCATGTCAGGGAAAATATTCAAGACATATTCAAGAGACGCGAAAGAGACTAGGGACACAAAAACAACACAGAAACATCAAACACAAAAGACCACACCTAAACCAACGACCGATGCCGACATAGGACGGTCATCTGCTATGCCAGAAGCAAATTGTGTGGTTATCCGGATTTCGTGCGCACAACCCTCCCACTTTTTCGGTTACCAAGAGATCTCGAAGAACGCAAAATAGTGGTGTAAAATAAATTAAATAATCACCTCAATGTAAGATGACCATACAAACAAAACGTATATGACTGGTTGGATTCATTATCATATGTAGTCTATATATGCATGCCTGGCACTTATTGTTTGGATAATGTTATACAGAAGATTGTTCCCTTGAAGCATAATCTTCTATTAACATCACTTTCACGTCTTGGTCATATGAATTAATTCTCTCAATTTGAATCAGCAAACAATTTTTTTCTGGCTAGAATACCGGTAGTCATCAACTGAAATATCTAGAATTTTTTATCAAGGGCGATTAAGTTTGGGAATGGGATGTCCAGCCTGTGTTTTAAGATATCCGATGTCAAATAAGACATTTTTTTCATGCCTGATAAGCTATAAACTATATATTTTCTGAAAGGTTAACTATATATTTTCTGAAAGGTAAGCCCACAGCTAAGAAATAATAATTTTGGGGCAAGAAAACTAAAGGGGAATAACTTGTGAAGCATTTAATTTGTCTATTTTCTCTAAATAAGATGTACAAAATACCTAATTTGCACAAGAGCTTTCCCCTTTGATTTTCAAGACCCGGGAGACCTATTTCTTTACTCAGGGCATCATTACCTTTCAGAAAATATAAAGCTTATAGTACTTTACCAGACATATTTACCATACTTTTAGTTTACATTGTAGATGATTGTACAAAGGATACCTAAAAGAATTAAAAGTTAAGAGGGGGAATATGAATTTCATTCGGTAAATTCCAAGGTGAAATCCCTCTTGAATTATAAAGCAACTTTCCTTACCGTTGTGCCTTCTGAGGGTTTCCATGTTATATATCCACCACGGAAGTGAGATGCTTCCACTAAAATTAAAATGTTGAACAAAATTAAAAGTCGCATCCTGCAGCTGTCTTAACTTCTCCTTTTGAAGTCTTGCTCTGAATATTTTTGAATGAAATTCTCGGTAATAAACATGATAAAGTACCTAAAGATTTAAATGCGCATAAAACTTTATCTTTAGTTTTTAAAGATTTCGCTACACTTCTCTTCCGAAAAATTTTGCGTCTTTTTTTCGATGGTTATTCAAAAAGGACTTGAATATATTATATTCGGGAATGATGGAAGGTAAAGACTGGCATTTATGCTTGGTTTTCATTTTATGTTAAGATCGTATATGAAAATAAATTTTGAGGTACGAAAATGAATTTGTACCATTTCATCTTTCTAGCAAATGTTCCCAAAAGAGTCTTAATTATCGAAATGAAAGCATTATTCTGAAGAACCATCTCGCTTATTCTATTTTTATATTTTTATATTTCATAAATATTTCATAAATTTTTCATAAATATTCATAAATATTTTCATATTTCAAAATGCTCTTCAGAAATAAAGTTATGCTGTCCCTAAATAATCCATTTTAAGGATTTTTTAAAACAATCTTTTGTACATTTTAGGTCTTTTCATGTGTAATTCCTCTTTTCAGAAAGAATAACGAGAGTAGCTAATTTTTTTTCAAATTATAATGTACAGCCACCCTTATGCATATCTTCACTGAAGTCTATATATTATGACTCTGTTAAATCACTCGCCGAGGACACTAAAAATCAAACACCAGAACATTTTGTACATAAAATGCAATTTGAACATGCGTAACCTAAAGACATATTTACATATAAGAAGTATTTGAAGTGTGTTCTTGCGTAAGTTGTAATTACTATGTTATCGCAGTAAAATCAACTTTAATTTTTTTTTCAGTTTCAAAATACAGAATTAAGATATGAGTGGTTCATATCATTTTACGTTTCGTCGCACCATCTGTGCGAGAAACTTCTCTGATACTAATCATTTTCATCTCCCTTCCTCTATGGTAGAGCTATTAGGATCTGGCAGAATAAACATCGTAGAGATACCTATCAGATGACAAATATGGACAAGAACCATATCCCAATATAAAGAACAAAATGGAAAATTCGAAAATCATTAACCAAAGGAGCTAAAGAAAACAAACAAACAATTCCACCATATGAACAGAAGCGAACTACCAATAAGAGAGTGAGACCAGGTGCCCAAGAAGAGTCAGAATCCCCTGTTTACATGCAACACCCTTCAAAGGCAATAAGAAAACAGCAGAAGCTTACTTTCAGAACACATGACTCATTAGCGATTTATTTTTTAAAATGTCCCTTTCAAAATGTTTTTGTTTTGAATTTTTCGTGGTTTTGTATGCCCATTGGTTGTGTATTTTTGACTTTCACTAATTGCACGTGTCTTTGAGATTTCTGATAGGTCAGCGTTTAAAATCTTTAGTAATTCAAGATTCTAATGTTAAAGATTACTTTTTTACAACGGGCTGGCAGCAAAGTGCACACAGGAAAACAATAACAATACTAGATTTGGTGGGTGATATCTCTCACGGTCAGTGATTTGATTTAAATTACGTATGCATGATAAATGTCATTTTCAAACATTTTGTAATAGAAACACCGGCCACTCAAATGTGGTGCTATTGATACTTTTCTCTAAACAATTTTAACGTTTAAAAAAGAAGTGCATATCCCCACATTACTGCCAAATATCTGCCTACTGAAAAATCCAGATATCTAGCACCGGATAATGAATCCTAATCAGCAGTTTCTAAATATCGAGGATAGGATATCGTTCGCCTAGTTTCACAGTGTTTCGGCATTAGACTTGAAATTTATTTGTCAATCCTCCTTCACAAAATTTAAGGAAACTAAGGGGTATCTCCCTAATGACATAGCGCTGTTCTTAGCAGGTTCTAGGTCAATTTAAGGCTTTTGCTCTTCACTATTTCACTTTACTTGGATTTGCTCTTTTTCGGACTCGACCATCACTGATGAGACAACACTTGTTGAAACGCGCGTATGGTGCACTATAATTTACAATAGGACATATATTACAATTTCATCAATTCTAATATTGAACATAAAAATGTCAAACAGCAAGCTTCAGGCTTGTATAAGTGAAAAACTAACGGCTGGCGTTGTACTCACAAGCATAAAACCCTTTCTTCAAATTTATAAAACGTGGGTCCTGTAGAATCATATCCCCTCCATCCTGCTACGTCTTTCGTTACATTTTTGGACATTATAATAACGTTCACACTCTCCATATCAAATTGTTTAGACGAGGGTTAAGTACCTGAACGCGCAATTTTATATGTTCTTAAATGATCCTATTTTTGAAGTCTTTTAACCTGACACAATTCTAAATGGGACAGCTGATGTACATAATTTATCCGTTTTATTCGGTCAGTGATTTAATGTAAGTACGGTATGCTTGTGTAAAATGCATCGTGTCATTTTTGCATTTTAAAAAATATTGTAATATAAACTCCCGATCACACAAAAGTGGGACCCTGTCTACCTGATCCTGATGTAAGAAAATAAAAACGACACTCTTCATGAAAAGTTCTTGCTCTTTCAGAACGATGTTGATCACTTCCATGTGGTGTTTGATTAATTCTTTATGCAGATACAAAAGAGGAGCTGTCTTCTGGGGTAAATATTCCCAAATGCTTTACAATAGATTATTTTTGGTATAATGAATCCTCATTGGTGGAAAAAAAAATAGTAATTTGTAATAAAGCTATGGAAAGATCTCCTTAAAGAATACCTTGCAATATTGACCACAGTGGAATATTCCCTCAGATTTGAAACAAACAACAGAGATCTGACAAAAAACAACTTCAACAAAATGCCGGGTACTACAACAAAAAAACCACATTAAATGGTCAAACGAAGTAGACAGACTCTAAGCCCTAAACCCTAGGGTTCAAACTTAATGTTAGCTAATACCTTATGCCCTAACCCTAGGGTTCAAACTTAGGATTAGCTAATACCTTATGCCCTAACCCTAGGGTTCAAACTTAGGGTAAGCTAATACCTTATGCCCTAAACCCTAGGGTTCAAACTTAGGGTTAGCTAACCTTAAGCCCTAACCCTAGGGTTCAAACTTAGGGTTAGCTAATACCTTATGCCCTAAACTCTAGGGTTCAAACTTAGGGTTAGCTAATACCTTATGCCCTAACTCTAGGGTTCAAACTTAAGGTTAGGTAATACCTTATGCCCTAACCCTAGGGTTCAAACTTAGGGTTAGCTAATACCTTAAGCCCTAACCCTAGGGTTCAAACTTAGGGTTAGCTAATACCTTATGCCCTAACCCTAGGGTTCAAACTTAGGGTTAGCTAATACCTTAAGCCCTAACCCTAGGGTTCAAACTCAGGGTTAGCTAATACCTTATGCCCTAACCCTAGGGTTCAAACTTAAGGTTAGCTAATCTTAAGCCCTTACCCTAGGGCTCATATTATTCTATGCTTCAAACTTAGGGTTGGTTAGTCCTAAGTCTTGACTCTAGGGCTCCAACTTAGGGTTAGCTTACCTAAAGCCCTAAACCTAGGATTCACACTAAATCCGAAAGCATTCTTCTATGCTTTAAACTCGGTAATAGTAAGTCCTAAGCCCTAACCCAAAGGGTTCCAATTAGGGTTAGCTAACCTTAAGCCGTAAACCTAGGGTTCACGCTAAACCCAAATCCATTATTCTATGCTTCCAACTTAGGGTTAGTTAGCCCTAAGACCCAAGCTTAGGTTTCCAACTTAGGGTAAGCTAACCCTTAGTCAGAAATCTTGTGTTCACACTTAACCTTAACCCTTTTTCTATGCTAACTTTGGGTTAGTTAATCCGAAGCCCTAACCCAAGGGCATCAAATTAGGGTAAACTAACCCACTCACAATATATTTCTTACATTAAATTCTTTCATAAGAGTAAGATATTCCAAGTTCATATAGAGTCTAGTAAAAGGCGACGAATCAAAATGAAAAAAGGATCCTATAGCTTTATATCCCACCTATCCTGCTACGTCTTTAGGTATGTTTGAACATAATAACTTTCACACTCTTTGGCCATACTACATTGTTTGGATTGATCGAGGATCACTGACGAGACGCGCATGTCTGGTCCATGCTGCAAATTTATCTGTTCTTAAGGTAAGGGTGGCGACTTTTATAAGAAATGAGGTAGAAGAAAGATGGATATGTCCACATGTAGGAGAACATCTCAAACTATTCAGACCAAAAATAATCAAAATTTGCCCATCTCGTTTTTGGCTATAAACGTCCATTTTTGGCCTATTGTAACATTTTCGTCATTTTAGAGAATACCACATCATAACTTAACATACCTCTGCAATGCATGAAATTTCAAAAAGTCATATATACCCTTATTTTTCTGGATTCTTATAGCTTGTGTATGAATTAAAGCCTATTTTGAAAAACTCTGATCAAGTGAACAGTTCTAAGGAGTGTATTTTCTTATAAATACGATTTTGCTGGTTGCCATGGCAACAACTCATTATTTTTATTAATAGCTAGAAGGTCGCCAGATACACACATTTTTTTCTATGTATAGAGCTATGATATTGCTTTATCCTAAAGCAGTCAAATCAATATGTACCCGAATTCGTTTTTGAGCAAAATGACTGTTTCTATAAATAGCTCAATAATTTGTGCAAAAAATCAACATTTTGACCCAAAAATATAGAGATTTACTCCAAGTTCGAATATCTAATTTTGAAAGAGTGTAATGAATAGTATATACATGTATTCTGATGTTTGAATCTTTAGAAGTAGAACTCTTGCCAAAATGACAATTTTTTCCTATTTTCGGCGATTTTTCATAGAAAAATATGCATTTCCCCCCAAAATACTCATTCAGCAAAGAAAATTTCAAGGAGTATTATTTTTTTCTGAAATAATGCAACAAACCGAGCTTATACCATTTATCGTCCATGTCGGTTTCAAATACTACGTGGTATGAAAATATAGTTATCTCCCTGTAGTCGCAACCCTAACCTTAAGAACAGATTTTACAGCATGGAGTTCTTGCTTGTAACATTTATACGAACTACAGTAAGTCTTCTGACATGGTTAATGTAATGTTCCCTAACCAGCATATCGAATTTAAAGTGTCATAGTCAATATGCCACGCTATCTAATCATGCAAATAACCACCAAAGAACACCCAACGTCTTGTTTATCTTAAAATGCCATACATGTAAGAGACCTTAATCAACACAATTTACGGTCCAGTTCGTGTGACCTAAAATGAACAAAAGCAAAAACAGTTGAAGTTACTTGCATTACTAGGTTTACATTTCTCGTGAAAGATTTTTTTGTCACTGAAGCAGGTTGATAAGAACCTTGTGTCATTTCGTTATTTGACGGTAATTTTTCTGAGTTCAGGTATCGTAAAGGAAAAATAAGACTGGTCAGAACCGAGGAGGTTTTTGATAGGAATATGGCAATTTCATAAAATAGTGAGATATGGCCATTTTAATGTTTTATTACAGTAGGTTAAACTCCAAGGTCAAGGTCAAAAGGTCAGGGTTTAAAATGAAAATTCTGGTCATGAGGAATCTGCATGTGAAAAATCAAAACCTTATCCTGTATAGTTCATGAGAAATAGCCCAGATTTAAGTTTCTTAAAGTAGCTTAAATTCGAAGGTCAAGGTCACTAAGTCAAAGGTCCCAAATGGAAGGTCTTGTCACGCGGAATCTCCATGTGAAGTAGTAAAGCCATCCCTTAAAGTTTTTTTTAAGTAGGTCAAGATCACTAGGTCAAAGGTCAATGTCCAAAATTAAAAGTATTGCCATGAGGAATCCACATGTTGAATATCAAAGTTCTATCCCCTATAGTCCATGTGTAAAATCGCCCAAGTTAAAGTTTTTCCATGTAACCAAAGCTGATGATACCCATGCTCAGGCTGTGACATTAGCTCCCCAGACATTTGTGACCGTTCGCTAACTTAAGTTGCAGACGAAGGGCTGAAATTAGACAATTTGGTAGAACACCTAGATTACTTGCTTCCTGAAATGTTTCGTGGAATTCTCTCCAACAGTTGCAGAGAAGTCGAAAATGAATCAGCCAATCAGAGTCCTTGGCGACCACATTTGTTGACCGATTGCCATGAAAAACACAAACTTGGTAGAGGACCTTGATTCCTGTAAGTTTTCGTGAAATTCTATGCAGCGATTGCAGTGGAGATGTCGAAAATGCTTCAGTCAATCAGAGCCTTTGGCGGCCATATTTGTTCATTAATCTGCTGGAAAAACACATATTTGGAAGAGGACCTCGAGTACTTGCTTTCTCAAAGTTTTTGTAACATTCTGTGAAAAGGTTGCAGAAAAAGTGCCGAAAATCCATCAACCAATCAGAGCCTTGGCGGCCATAATTTATTACCGATCGGCACGAAAATTATGAACTTGGAAAAGACCTTCAGTACTTGTGTACTGTAAAGTTTCGTTAAATTCTGGACAGCGTTTGCATACGAGATGTCGAAAATGTGTCAGTCAATCAGAGCAAATGGCGGCAATCATTTTCTGACCGATCACAACAAAAACAAACAACTTAGTAGATGACCTTGAGTACTTGCTTCCTTCAATGTATCGTTAAATTCTTTGCAGTGATTGTTAAGGAGATGTCTAAGGGCTAATAGTTTATGCAGGATGGATGGACAGCGTATTGTGACAATAGCTCACCTAAGCAACGCTCAACGCTCAGGTGAACTAAAACAAATTCCCGTGCGGGTGTAGATTTTTTTCAAGGGCAATTTCAAAATTTCTTGTGGAAAAAGTAGCATTTCTGCAAACTTCAGGAGGTTCTCATCCCTTTTAATCCACAAAAGATGTCATATTTATACTTAATAAATTGAAGAACATATGAAGAACTAATAAATTTCAAGCTATGTATTAAATTTTGGCTGACTGAAGCAAACTCATACTGCATATCATTTATTTGACAAATCTTGTTGTAGAACTGTTCAATATCCAAATACAAAGGAAATTACTCCTTCTAAACTACCTAGTGATGGTAACATGCGCTTTATAGCTCCTTTACCGACATTGTAACCTGTGCATATTACATACAAATTTGTTTGATGATTCAAGCTCAGTTAAGAAGAAAACCCAATAAAATAAGCATGAAATGCTATAATAGGACTGTTTCATCCAAATACCATCAGTGGTTCTGGAAAAGCGAAGCATTTTAAAAGTTTCCAGAAGACAATGGAGGATGCTGTGACAGTCACTCAATTGAAAAATGACAGACTGAAAGACGCACAGGTGGACCTAGAATATATTGTAGCTGCTACTAGCAGCTCCAATATGCTGCTAAGCAGCTACAATATGCTGCTAAGCAGCTTCAATATGCTACTAGCAACTCCAATATGCTACTAGCAGCTCCAATATCAATGCCATATACAAAGTTTTGCTTCGTACAGTTTTTAACGTGTATTTGAATGTTGACTAGAACACTTGCATAAGTCCTAGTCATGTTACTCTACCTTTAGTGCAACCATTGGGACTATTAAAATTCAAACTTTTTATATGGTTTAATCTTAACTTACTTGGAAAACTCAAGTGTGACAGATTAATGAATGGACGGACAGCCAGACAGACAGACAGAGTGGAAACTTCAAGTCCCCCTGGCTAAAGAGGATTTAAAATACTACAAAAAAATACAAAGATTTACTTTGCTTTTCCATCATCTTTATCTTTTTTCTCATATTTACAGATCTCTGAAATCAGATGAACAATATCACAGTTGTAGACTTAATAACAAAAAGGTCAAAATATCATAAAAAAAACTATGTTACTTTTATGTTACATCTGATACTAAAAGGTCAAAATATCATAAAAAATCTATGTTACTTTTATATATAATAACAAAAAGGTCAAAATATAATAAAAAATCTATGTTACGTTTCTGTTACATCTGATACTACAAGCTTATTAACTTAATTCTATGTTAAAATAAACAGTTAAGAATAGATAATTATGTAGAGAATATAAGGTGCAATATACATAAGAGAATGAAAATTGCCTCGTGTTTTTGAGATTTTTTTTACACTTCATACATATAAAATTGTGAGCACTGGATTTTAATTTATTATCAAAATACCTAGTATTTTCAATAGCAGAAATAGTGCCTTAAAAGATCTTCATTTTAAGATATTGTAACAAAAGTAGATGCATATGCTACTTGATGAGACAAAATAAATCTAAATCAAGAAAGCAGTTGGTATAAAAAGGCTTTGTCAGATAGAATTTTTACATTATTTATACGTACCATACCCTAGGTTTAAACTTCTGGTTATTTAATTAGTAATATATATATTATTCTTTGTCTCTCAATTGAAAAGCAAAGAGTGTGTTATTCCTTTTTTTTTTTTATAATCTATAAGTTCTGCTTTCATTTTCCAACACCTCCCAAAAAACATGAACTAGTACTTAAATAATAATCTAGTTGAAATATTACATAAATTTATGTAAAATGCGTTAAAAACAATTTGCAAAAAAAAAAATCTGACTACATCTCTAAGAGCAGGCTTATAGTTTATAAAGCAGTGAGTATATAAATGTGACTTATGCTTAATGAGGTAGTCGAAAAAACGAGAAAAACACAAACACAAAAAATGATATCTGTTCAGGCGTTGTCATGGTAACAATGACATCATCAACAACAAAAAAGTGACATTTTCCTGTTGAATATGTTAATACAATGACACATTACAAATGATTTTTTTTTCTATTGATGAGCATCATATCAATATTCATGATTCATTATTTTTGATATTCAGAGTTACTTCCCCTTTGGCACAGTATTTGATGTAATTTTGAATTTAAGGTAGGTTGTACCTCTGGTCCAAAATTGGGGAAAATTATGCTTGGATACCCCTTATTTTCTTTTCATATTTTTGCACATTTGGGTAAAGCTAATACAAGCTTCAACTATATTTTTGGTAAAAAAATGTTTCTATAATGTGAAAGTTTTTTTTTCCATAGGGTGCAATGTTAATGTTGGTGTCATTAGAATTTATAGACGATACAGATATCCCTACCATTTAGGGTCTATTTGAAAAGTTTTTCTAAAAAGTTGACATAAGATAAGCAAGAAAATTCGGAAAAAGTTATCATAGGGAGAATGTAAGTGCTCAGGACCAGAGGTACGAGCTACCTTACCTGTAACATCATCAAATTCTATGGAAACCAGTGTAAAATTCTGGGAAAACTTGCTTCAAATACAATATTTTTATAGAAGTTTTATTAAGGCATTATGCATTTATATCAAATACTTTCCAAAAGAGAAGTGAATTTGTATATCGGAACTAGCATTGGTCAAAGCAGATAATCTCCTTTCATAGTCCGATAAAAATTCTCAAAATGTTTTAAAAAAATTAAACTACTAGGAATGTTCAAGAACAGGAAGGTGACCTATGTCATATGTTTGACCCTAAGAATGTGTCCTTGACCCTGAAGGTGACCTTGACCTTTATTATGAATTTGGTCTCATCATGCTTGACCGTCTCTGTAAGTTTGTTGAAAACATAATGCATATGAACTAAATAAACGTCATATGAATAAAGTGTGACACCCAGACATACATACAGACAGACACCAGACAAAGTGATCCCTATACATGAATATCACCCTTATTGTCGCAGGTGAACTATAAACTAAGATATACATGTAATTCAAAATCTTAAACCTTATAAATGATTTGTATGTCTATTAACTGCTTTGAAATAAAATGTTCCATTAATTTTTTTATCTAAATAATTCCGAGATTCTACGCCTTCACACAAAAGTTTTAGAAGACGTTTTTTTTTAAACAGCAACAATGTGAAAATGTTTAGAAAGGCAAGTAAGAGGAATTTATTTCTAGATGTGAAACGTTCAAAATTATGATAAGTTTGAAGGAAAGGATGTCCAGACAAATCAGTTAAGACATAAAGTTTGGATATACAGACAGACAAAAAAGACTTCAGATATGATGCTAAAGCACTTAGAACAGAAACACACAAGTCTGGGTAAAATTGAATCATAACTGTAAGGCTTGAACTTCTTTGAGTTTGCTTCACCATCAGAATTACTACCAGTAACATGTATTTACTAACTATCAGTAATATGAAAATCTCTAATCATATTAAAATCCTTATCATATCAAATAAACAAAAATTTCAAATTCATAAATCATTCTATCCTAAGTAAATGTACATGTACATGTACATGTATGTGCATCATTAAATTAGCATTAGTATCAAGAAGGTCATAAATCTATTAAAGAAGGTCATATGTACGGTACTTGAATTCACCATTATGCTTAAAAAAAAATAATAATCAACTTAAAAAATTTATGATTTATTACGTAATATTTCCAAGATCTTTAGAAATCTTTGACAATGTTCAAAATTGTGAATCCTCATCCAATAAACATAAAAAAGATGACTGATGTACTACTGTCCACGCAGCTCACTTCAGAAATCCAAAAATTGAAGTTTTGTCTACTTTGTCGTCAAATTTTCCAACTGAAATTCATATAGGGGGAAAGATATCAAACTCTGTAAGTTGTATGTCCGTACATTCAATACTACGCTCACAGTGAAAGAAAATATATTTAGATGGGGAGTTTTCTATGTTAATTTTTAGCGTGACGTCATCTATGTTTAACATTGAGCCTATGAAGAACGTCAACAATGTCATGCTAAAATTAACATAGAAAACTTCCTATATTAAACTGTTTACTTTGATTGTCAGTGTAGTATTGGACGTAAGGAGATATAACACATTGTTAGTTACGAGAGTTTCAGATCTATCCCCCTATATGAATTTTAAATGGAAAATATTACAACAAATGAGACAACACTTTAATTTTCCAATTTCTTAAGTGAGCTGTGCTTACAGTAATTGCGTAGATTGATACAAAACATAGTATATATGACAAAAAGGTATGAATGGCTACATATTAATAAAATCTTATCACTAACTTATGAAATTTTTATCAAAAAAGGTTAAAAAATTCCAAAATAATTTAATCGTTTCTACAACTATGTACAAAATTTCTATACTTGTTGTTAAATAAAAATGTACATTATATATATTCTAGTTGTGATTGCACTATATAATAAAGCAAACGTCATTGCATGCATGTAAATAGCACAATATTGCTTTTCACATAATGTAATTTATGGAAGTGTCATATATTTCTTCACTTTTATTTTAACATTAAAGCCAAATGATATGCATTAAAAGGAAAATTTTCTGAAAAAAAACTAAAGCTGTTAAGAATGATTCCTAACAATTATGAACAGCAAAATCTTTATTACATGTATCAGAAAAAAGAGAGAAATGTCAAAAATGAAGTAACTTCGATGCGATAATACCATTTCGGCAATAAAACTCATTATGCTGAAAGCGCAGATCTTTGATGAATACAGGCATTATCAAAGGACAAAAAACTTTCCAAGATTTCTTTTTCTCAATATTATAAAGAGGTATAATGTTGACCTTTTTTCCCCCAAAGACCTCGAGATCTGTATATAAAAGGATTTTGGTTTACCTTTAGTTTTCTTTTGAACCTAATAATCTAATATTTGCCCATCTCATTTTGAATTTTCTGTTTTATGGATTTAATTCTCTTTTTCAATCTTATGCCAGAGAAGGAAGACAAAATTTTTTTTTTCCCATTTTCTACCGTAGATAAATGAAAAGAAATTATATATTATTAATTATCTTCCCCTTTAAATGTGAACAGAAAATACTGGAGAGAACTCTAGAGGATTTTTCATTTGGTATGTTGCGGACAAAGAAAGATAACTCTTAAAAAGATAACAAAGCTGATTCTCATATTCAACCAACAATGAAAAATATCCGATGAAGAAAGACAGCACTAACTCAATAATTAATAAATAATAATAAATGACAAAATATAAAGCAAATTGAATTTTGGTTAAAAATACTCAGTTGTTACTATTTTTGGCCTCATTGCATTACTTCTGACCACAAAATATTTGGCAATAAAAAATTGACACTACAAAATTTTGTGCGAATAAATCAAAACATTTGATGAAGAAATCATTAAGGCATTAGGGGTATAATACTCTACTTCCAGTTGGTTCAATAACAGAAAAATTAAATACCACAAATTTCCCCTATAATTTGGTTGCACTTAAATAAATTTACATACAGTAACAAAATTAGATGGAAAATAATTCAAACTTTGTGCAAATAGGTACTCCTTAGGCTTATTGATAAAACAATAAGGTAAATGTCAGAATGTATGTCAATACATACAAAGTTTCAAAACAACAAAATGCAGCCATGTCCGTATACATGTATATTCTCTCCATTTAAAGCTATTTATATGTATATCTCTAAAAAGTTTCAAAATTACAAAAAAAAAAAAAAAAAAAAAGAGATAAAGTACTAAATGTAAAATAATGCCATTGAGTCACAAGATATAAATTTGTATAAAATGTACGTTTATTGCCTCTACATGATCTAACGCGAGATGAGCCAAATGTTGTACATACACGTAATTGCAATTTGAATGCACCATATTAGTATAACTACATTGTATTCCTGTACGTTAATAATCTACGTTCGAATAAACTTGAACGATTCCGCAGAGAAAAAAATAGAATTATCGAAAAATACCCTGCATACAGTCTATACAGGCAGAAATTTGTCACTTTGACAGATTCTAACCTGGAACCGATTTTCCAACCATCAATCGATGTTGATATTCCGTAAATGAACGAAAATGGCGTAATCTATGTTTCAGATCTTCTCTATGTCGAGGGTATGAAGAGATTCGTTAATGATGAAGGAAGGTGTCGTTTTCAGTCAATATACACAGAATTTCAAGTCAAGATCTTGTTATTTTTAGTTTGTGTAATTCCGTTTGGTTTTTGCACGTCTCCGGCAGTGTCTCGCCGTCTTTTTTCCTCCTCTAGAGCTTTCTGCATGTCTGTGTAATATTCTAGGGCCTTCCGAACAGGTTCAATTATATCCTCCTAGAAAACAGAATTAAATTCAAAAATTAATCTTATGCAAATACATGTAGCTATAGTTGTGACCGTTCTGAACTTAGATTTTATATGAAAAGACATCAGACATCACATTGTTCGGTGACATTTTTCACTGTGACATAGTATAGATTGCACTAAGATAGGTACACATACAGTAACTGACAAACCAAAATGGCTAAAGTTACAGTAACTGACAAACCAAAATGGCTAAAGTTACAGTAACTGACAAACCAAATGGCTAAAGTTACAGTAACTGACAAACCAAATGGCTAAAGTTACAGTAACTGACAAACCAAATGGCTAAAGTTAAACCAATATCTTAAAAGTCAATTACAGATAACAAATTTGCTTTCATATAATACACTATTATGAAACCACAGAGTGACCTTTAATTCTACTGACCCACTGTTATGATCACAATTTGTTATATTTGCAGAGATTAAATTCAACATCATGAAGAGCAAATATACTTTTACGATTCTCCGACTTTACACTGCTCATTACCTCAATCACTGGGAATAATTCACACAAGGATTCAAACAATGGCAGAAGGGCAAATTTGATAAAGCCTATCTGCGATGACGACTTCGTCACTTTCTCTCTGTCCATAAACGGTGCAACGGGCAATCCCTCAAGCTTTTCCATGTCACTCTAAAACAAACAAATATATTCTGATATACTGTACAAGTAGAATAATTCGCTTGTTCTTTCTTTCGCGGTTTTATAAAAGAAAACCAATACGAATGGACTATGATTCGCGGATCTGTCCCCAGTTGTATTTAGTTATGAATTGGGTATTCAAATTCACTGAGACAAACTTTCGCAGTATGAAGCTTACCGCGAATGGAGCGAAGATAAATACACCGCGAATGATTCTACGTATACAGTAACAAGTAAGTAATATTGAAGAATTCTGGTCTTTTTCGATATACAGAGTTAATTCCCTTTTGGGATGGTATCTGACGTAAACGCAATATGATGTAATGAAATTCCAATTGAAGCGTCATATTTGAAGCATGTTTTCCCTGAATTTTATGCTTGTTTCCAAAGAATAGAGCATTTTCCAATCCCGCAAGAAAGGTCAAAATTATGTTCAAGCGAACATCTTTTGGCATTGTTTTTCATTATGACGTCACTGTTAAAAGATGCAATTCCATTGAGTTGTAACAATGAAAAATACACCGCTAAAGATGGTATGGCCGGATTGCAAAGTAAGTTTTTGTCACTAACTAGGTCAAGGTCACAAGGTCAAATATGACAACATAAATTGAAAGGTCTTGTCAGAGGCAACCTACCTTATAATGTTATGTTTCTACTGTGTATATACTGTAGTTCCAGAGATTTTGCTTCAACCAGAAACTTTACCAAAATCTTTAACTAGGTTGAAGTCCAAGGTCAAGGTCACTAGGTAAAATGTTATGACATAAATTGAAATGTCTTGTCATGAGCAACCTTCATGTATAATATAAAGTTTCTACTGCATACAGTTCCTCAGATTTTGCTTCAACCAGAAACTTTAACCAAAATCTTTAACTAGGTCAAAGTCCAAGGTCAAGGTCACTAGGTCATATGTTATGGCATAAATTGAAAGGTCTTGTCACAGTAACCTTGGTGTATAATATAAAGTTTCTACTGCATACAGTTCCTCATATTTTGCTTCAACCACAAACATTAACCAAAATCTTTAACTAGGTCAAAGCCCAAGGTCAAGGTCACTAGGTCATGGGCAACCTTCATGTACAATATAAAGTTTCTAATGCATACAGTTCCTTAGATTTTGCTTCAACCAGAAACTTAAACCAAAATGTTGACAACAGACGGACGGACGGACATCGTCTATCTATAGACTGGAATTGCTTTGCAATCTGGCCAAAAAGTGTGCAAAAATTCTGTCTTTTCGATTTGACTTGCCTACGTTCGATTTATGCAGGTATATGACGTAAAAGCATTGTGACGTCATTAAATTCCATTGAAAACGTCATATTTGTAACCCTGTTTCCCTGAATTTCAGGCTGGTTTCCATGAAAATTGATGACGTCACAATGCGTTGACGTCAGATACCTGCACAAATGGGAATTAACTCTGTATTTCGAAAAGACCGAATTGTCTATCTCAGTCATTTTTTTCCATTTTGTCAGCCCTTCTGAATTTGACAAGTGATCTATAGACTATTTTCACATTACACATTTCACATTTTACAAATCTCAAGACCCGACATCACAACATTTGATGTAACTTTTAACTGTGACGTCGATCTGATTTATGACGTCACAATTAGAAATAACGTCAAAAGTAGTGATGTGGGGTCATGAAGTGTCTAAAAATGCAAGTCTAACGGTAATATGAAGAAGGTCTATTACATTCAATGTACATCAGATACTGTCCCAAATGGGAAGTAACTCTGTTTAAAAGTTATATCAAATACATGTATAACAGATCTGAATGAATATATAGGCATATTAAAAATGTTATCCAAAGATAAAATCTGCTGTACTGAGGTCAGCGTCCTTACAGCATTACTATATTATGTTATATAAATATTACATAAATTAAACCAATTGAAATATTCTTATTTTTCACTACTAGTTTCAAAGCTTCAATTGGTTCATTGATTTACTTATTACACAATTTACTTACTAAACAAATATAATTTTACAATTTTTTTTCCATAGCGGATGAGATGTGACAAAAAAGAGTTCATACAACATCAGTAAAGTCGTAAACTTAAAAAGAAAAGGTACACACATACAGGGAGGTCATAGGAGAAATAGAGCTATATCTATTATTAGTTCAGATTATAAAGAATTGTTAAAACCGAAATGATTACTGTGACCTTGACTCGTGACTTTTGCCATTACTCAAGGGTAAATTCAAACCCATTTTACCATAAGTATGCACTTTAAGCCCAAAACACTAATAAAGATGGAAGTTGACGTTAAAAGAATGTATTTTTAAGAATTAAGCCCTTTAACATTGACCTAGAAATTCATAATAACAAATTCCAAGGTCAATGTCATCAGTTAAATCATATTGGTATCAATAGAAAGGTCTTCCTACGAGGAATACATGTACTTAAACAAAATACAAATTTCCTATCACTAAAAAGTTTTTAAATTTCTTTTCAATATTTCACTTTTCAATATACACGTACAATGCAGAAAACCTACTTTTCCTAAATGAACCTCTCCTCTGTGGATGCTTACACAGCCAATTGTGCCTCATATGAAATTCATGAGAAATTTACATGAACTTTACATAAAAGTTCACATGAAATTTATGTGAAACGAGCACTAACATGAAATTCACATGAAATTTTTTAACATGAAACACATGTGAAGTTTCTGACATAAAGTTTATGTGAATTTAATTTCGCATGAAGATCACAAAGAAAAATTCATGTGAAATTCATGTGAAGTAAATTTATGTGAAATTGCTGTTAAATTTTTTTAACCTAAATCGTATGTGAAATTTATATGAATTTCACATGAACTTTCATGTGAAATTTACATGATACTCATTTCATATGAATTTCATGTGAGGCACAACTGGCTGTGTAACCTCTTTAAAAATGCTTTTCACTCAATACATGTATGTGTAGCATTAAACTCCCGACGAAAAGTGAGTCTATTTTATACCTGATTGAAGAACTCTTCTAACAGACATTCTAGCCAAGGCTCGGCTACGTCCATGGGACGGCATTCGTTAGAAATATCGGCAACTTTAATTAAAATCATCAATAACTGGAAAGAAATGAAAATAAAGAAAACACACTAGAAAAACAAAAGGAGAACATAATACTTAATAATAGGATGAAGGTAAAAAGGAAAGTAGGTCAATTTGCTCACAATAGCGAAAAAGGTAACAAAAAGAATCGGTATAAATTCAAACGTATGATGTAGAGAAATCGGAAGTTCAAAGAAAATAGATACATGTTGTAACAGCTTCTATGAAAAAAGATTTTATAATTGCTTTCAAGATTTTCAGTTTGCACAACTTCATAAATAATGAAATTAGAATCCTTCTAAATGTTTGGCTGTTATGAGCCTGTGTTTTTTTTTCATCTGGGAATTTAAACAGACACAAAGCAAATGCAATTCAAGAAAATATGACACACTTTTTACATTAAGGTTCTTTCAGATTTTCTTATAGCAATGATTTTCCAATAATCAGACGCAAAATACTTTGGATCTTACTGAAATTGGATAAGACATTACGAACGTATTGTAATTTTTTTTTTCAAGAATTAAAATGTAGATTAATTGCATAAATATTTCAGAAGTTACCAGCTAATAACAGGGCAGTAAGTAAAGTTAATCATGCCAAAATTGATGCTTAGGGGTCCTACATTTGCACATTTCCATGAATTTTGGACTGTGCCAAATTTTGTCAATTCATGAAATAACTTAATCTCATTCATTAACAAATAATTCGCTTTTTTAAAAGACATTTCAGGAAAATAACATCAAAATGTTTAGAAAAGTCATGCATAAGATTTTTATTTTCGAAAACCAGAGTTACTTCCCATTTGAGATGGTATCTGACTTAAACTGATTATGACGTCATCAAATTCTATGGAAACAGTCCTGAAAGTTTAGGAAATGGTTTGAAATTGACGTTACCATACCATTTTCATGACGTCACAATGGTTTTATGTCAGGTACCGTCTGTAAGGGGAAAAAACTCTTTTTTCCGCAAAGACTCAATATAGAAACGAAAAAATCAGAAATAAAAAAAACCTACTAAAGCCAGAACTACATACAAAGATAGTAAAACTCAAATCAGATTCACTCAGGTAACACAAATATTCATCGTTAGCTTCAAACCTGGTTAAAAAATTCAGACAGTAAGCAATCAAGCCACGGCTCAGCGACTCCAAGTGGTCGCGCTTCGTTAGATATGTCGGAAACTTTCATCAATATCATCATAAGCTGAGAATGCATGGAATGAAACATCAAAATTTAAGTTCTATGGATTCTAGAAAATTTATTTGTACATATCAATTAAAATAGCAAATTTTATGAGTTCTAGAAACTTATTTGCACATGTAAATCTACATTTGTGGAAAGTTTGGAAAGGTAAATCATATTTGTTTGGTATTATGTCTATTGCATTCATGTGTAAACATCTCGGGTCTACAAATCCTGAACTTCGCGTTGTGTATTAACTTTATAGTCATTTTTGTAACTCTGAATAAAATAAACAACGCAAAGTTCAGGACTTGTAGACCCGATGGGTTTACAATATTCGTTTTGGTGCCGTGACCTGGATTCGAACCAGAGTTGCCGCGGCCCGTAATCGTAAAGTTAACGTTTGAAATTAGAGTTATCTTCTCCAAAACAATTGGAAATATCCCATAAACAAAATAAATAGAAATTAATTAAAGATCAAAATACTTAATTTGCTTATTTATTGTGGGAGAGAGGCCTTATGGTTACACACGAAACTTTTCCTATATTGCTCACTGTGACCTTGATACCTTGACTTTGAAAATCAATTTGTTCAACCTCTTCCTACGGCAATTTTTTTGTGGACACTATTGTATTCCTCCAATGTTAAGTTGATCTTCTTTTGTGTTCACACACAAACATAAAACTGCTTAACAACAGTGCTATTTTCCCCTATAAAACTTTGTTTTTCATGGATAATATATCAAAATGTATAACATATTATGGATTATTTAAAATTCTAATCAAGACAACTGTACAATATTTTTGATATCAATACAAATTTGCTTCTTCAAGTTCTTAACTCATTTCTCATCTTTTAAACTATATACATGTACCATGGAACATTTTATTTATCTTTACCATATAAATTATTCCATATCATTAAAATGATATAAACAAATAACCTTTAAAATTCCTACATGAGTGGTATGGGTTTCAATATTCCGTAAGATTTCTATCAGAAGTTGCGATGAACTTTATGCTGCGGAATATAGAAAATGCTACCGGCACGAGATAAACGGGAAAATAGCTCCTCAGGGATATTCGGAAAATGGAACTTCATTAGCAAACAATGATTTATAGAACTTTTACCGACGGCGCAAATATTTGTGAGAATGCTTTTCCATTAATAATTGATATTAAAAGCATGTTGGCACCATTATAAGCTTAAACAAATGAGATGGAAATATATAAGCTCTCCAAACATACTATCCATTTCTAAATCATCAGGGAATCAATTTATAATACACCATTTATGGCATTTATCTATGATAAGAATTGGCTTTTATATAACATGTGAAATGAAGACGAACTATTAGATTCTTTGAAATTTTGAAAAGATGAAACTATTTTCATAAAGCATTTTTGCTTATATCAAATGGATTGATCATAAATTGATTAGCTCAACTTTACATTTTAATGTAAGTTTTCGAAAATTTTTGAAGGAGAATGAAAATCAAAATAAATTATTCCGACCATTTTAACTTTCATATCATCAACATAAAACAAACTTGTCATGAATCTTTCGGGTGCAGGACGTTTCGGTACAAGGACGTTTCGGTACAAAGAAAAAAGTCGTTTCGGTACATGTTACAAAGACGTTTCGGTACACGATTTAGGTCGTTTCGGTACATATTTTTGTTTTTGTACATTACCTAACTTTTGAATGTTAAAACATATATTATCAATAACCCCCCGGGAGAGGGTGCTCTTTTGTCATACATGATTGGTATGTCTAGCGACAAATTGATTAATCATTTAGTTTTCTTAGCAATATTTGATTGGGCCTATAAATGTCAGGTATCGGACAAAATTTTTGATCACCGATAAATATAGAATTTTTAAAATTATCAAGAAAGAATATTCTTAATTATTTAACTGGAATTTCAAAGTATTATAATCATCATATACAGTACAAATAACAAGAGAGCTAGGCTATATGTCAACTCGTCATCAAATAGGTACCGAAACTTATTAAAACAAAAACCAAAGACATTAACTCATCATAAATCACCCCATATCACACAAAACAAGTTAAAAGTCATGTTTGTAAAACATTAATGCCCCCCTACCCCTTCTGTGATTAAAGTCTGTCACAACTTTATACTTGCATTGATACAACCTATGGGGGTATAAAGTAACAGTTTCATTTCAATATGTAACTCCACTCAAGAGATATTGAACAGAAACCCTGAAGTTTTGGTATTTTTCAAAGTGCAAGGGGCATAACTCTGTCCAAATTTTTTTGATCGGACCTAAATATGAACTTGACCTAGATTTTCATTTGATGTGTCTGTATACAAAATTTCATTTTTACATGTAACTCCACTCAAGAGATATTGATCGGAAACCCTGAAATTTTGGTATTTTTCGAAGTGCAAGGGGCATTACTCTGTCAAAATTTTGTTGATTGGACCCAAATAAGAACTTGACCTAGATTGTCATTTGATGTATCCATATGCAAAATTTCATTTCAGTATGTAACTCCACTCAAGAGATATTGAACGGAAACCCTGAAATTTTGGTTTTTTTCGAAGTGCAAGGGGCATAACTCTGTCAAATTTTGTTGATTGGACCCAAATAAGAACTTGACCTAGATTGTCATTTGATGTATCCGTATACAAAATTTCATTTCAATATGTAACTCCACTCAAGAGATATTGAACGGAAACCCTGAAATTTTGGTTTTTTTTCGAAGTGCAAGGGGCATAACTCTGTCAAATTTTTTCGATCGGACCTTAATACGAACTTGACCTGGATTTTCATTTGATGTGTCTGTATACAAAATTTCATTTCAATATGTAACTCCATTCAAGAGATATTGAACGGAAACCCTGAAATTTTGGTATTTTTCGAAATGCAAGGGGCATAACTCTGTCAAAATTTTTTTGATCGGACCCAAATATGAACTTGACCTAGATTTTTGTTTGATGTGTCTGTATACAAAATTTCATTTCAATATGTGAATCCACTCAAGAGATATTGAACGGAAACCCTGAAATTTTGGTATTTTTCGAAGTGCAAGGGGCATAACTCTGTCAAAAATTTTTCGATCGGACCTTGATACGAACTTGACCTGGATTTTCATTTGATGTGTCTGTATACAAAATTTCATTTCAATATGTAACTCCATTCAAGAGATATTGAACGGAAACCCTGAAATTTTGGTATTTTTCGAAATGCAAGGGGCATAACTCTGTCAAAATTTTGTTGATCGGACCAAATATGAACTGGACCTAGATTTTCATTTGATGTGTCTGTATACAAAATTTCATTTCAATATGTAACTCCATTCAAGAGATATTGAACGGAAACCCTGAAATTTGGGTATTTTTCGAAATGCAAGGGGCATAACTCTGTCAAAATTTTTTTGATCGGACCCAAATATGAACTTGACCTAGATTTTTGTTTGATGTGTCTGCATGTATACCAAATTTCATTTCAATATGTGAATCCATTCCAGAGATATTGAACGGAAACTGATGTCGCGGACCGACCGACAGACCGACCGACAGACCGACCGACAGCGGCAAACCTATATGTCCCCTCTTCTTCCAAGGGGGGCATAAAAATATGTACCGAAACGTCTCTTATGTTGTACCGAAACGTCTCTACTTGTACCGAAACGTCCTTGTACCGAAACATCCATGTACGGAAACGTCCAGCTTTCAATCTTTCGTATAGTTAATTAGTTTTGATAATTCATTTCAAATTTTGTAAATGTAATTCATTTTATTCTAAACTTTTGACTGGGTTGCCAGCACTCTTGGTGAATAGAATTCCTCGACTTTTCACTGACTAATTCAAGTTTTTCACTGACCAAAACCGACAAACATTACCAGAAGTCTCTGATGAGACTGAAGCTCTCCTGGTTGTTTGCTTAAATGAATCTAAGTGCCACACTAATTTTCCAAGACCCTGAGATCAGGGGCTCAAACAATTAAAATACAAGACCAGAGAATGATTAATATAATGGAAAAAGAATTAACTCTCTATAATTATACTTTCAGAGCATTGGTGTTAGCAAGATTACATGATAAGAGTTATACATGCATAGAAGAAAATTACCACACACATTTTCCATGAACCTGGGGGTCAGGGGCTCAAACAATAAAAGGTGCACATCAAGACCACAAATTGAGAATAATGCAAAATCAATTATCTCTCTATCAATTATACTTTCTGAAAATTGATGCTCACAAGATTACATAGTTATATAGGAGAAAATTACCACACCCATTTTTCAAGATCCTGGGGGTCAGGGGCTCAATCAAAATATCAGGTGAACATCTAGACCACAGCCTGAGAATAATGCTAAAACAATTATCTTTCTATCAATTATTCTTTCTGAGAATTGGCACTCACAAGATTACCATGATTACAGAGTTGTACAGGAGAAATGACCACACCCATTTTCCAAGACCCTGGGGGTCAGGGGCTCAAACAAAATATCATGTGCACATCTAGACCACAGCCTGAGAATAATGCTAAAACAATTATCTTTCTATCAATTATACTTTCTGAGAATTGGTGCTCACAAGACTACATAGAGTTATATAGGAGAAAATGACCACACCCATTTTCCAAGACCCTGTGGGTCAGGGGCTCAAACAAAATATCAGGTGCACATCTAGACCACAGACTGGGCATAAAGCAAAAACAATTGTCTTTCTATCAATTATACTTTCTGAGAATTGGTGCTCACAAGATAACATAGAGTTATATAGGAGAAAATGACCACACCCATTTTCCAAGACCCTGGGGGTCAGGGGCTCAATCAAAATATCAGGTGCACATCTAGACCACAGACTGAGAATAATGCAAAATCAGTTATCTTTCTATCAATTATACTTTCTGAGAATTGGTGCTCACAAGATTACATAGAGTTATATAGGAGAAAATGACTACACCTATTTTCAAAGACCCTGGGGGTCAGGGGCTCAAACAAAATATCAGGTGCACATCTAGACCACAGACTGAGAATAATGCTAAAACAATTATCTTTCTATCAATTATACTTTCTGAGAATTGGTGCTCACAAGATTACATAGAGTTATATAGGAGAAAATGACCACACCCATTTTCTAATACCCTGGGAGTCAGGAGCACAAACAAAATATCAGGTGCACATCTAGACCACAGACTGAGAATAATGCAAAAACAATTATCTTTCTATCAATTATACTTTCTGAGAATTGGTGCTCACAAGATTACATAGAGTTATATAGGAGAAAATGACCACACCCATTTTCCAAGACCCTGGGGGTCAGGGGCTCAAACAAAATATCAGGTGCACAACTAGACCACAGGCCCATTATAATGCAAGAAGAAGAATTTATTTTGTACTATTAACAGATTCAGAGGATTCGCGCTCACAAGAAAAGTTTAACGGACGGACAGACAGACATACAGACAGACGGCCGGATGCTGGACGCCAGACACAGGGCAATTGCATAAGCTCGACTGGTCTTTGACCAGTAGAGCTAAAAACAGCCTCCTGCCCTCCCCATTAGCCGTCCAATAAATGTTTTAAGAAAACTTTATGCATTTCATCATGTGAGGCCTTTCAAAAGGCTACAACAAAAACAAAGGCTTTGAAAGTATTCTAATGAGGCCTTTATCATAAACTACTTAAATTCAATACTTGAAAACTGCCATAGCCATAAAATTCTTCAAATCTGAATATTTTTCAGCTCTGAAATAATTTTTCCCCGACTTCTATGAATTTTCATTTTTCACTGACCAAATTCTAAAATTCCCTGACACTGAAAAAAGAGCAATTTCCCAGACTTTTCAAGACTGCTGGCAACCCTGTTTTGATAATTCATTTCAAAAGGGTAGGGCAACGAAGCCCCTAAATCGGCCGTTTCTGAACTTTTGAATAAATTCAATATTTTTTGTGATTTGATACTTTGTTAAGTTCTTTACTAAATTATGTGTTAAGATTTTTGTAAATAATGCATTTATCACTGGCTTTATGCCCTTTGAAAACCCCAAATTGGCAATTTCCGTGAAATTGCTGCATAATCTACATGTTTCTTCAACATTAGCATTGGCCACATGCATCGAAAAACATGAAAAATTTACAAATGAAAGATGATCATAATATCTTCTTGACATAAAAATGTCATGTTTTTTATGCATGTGGCCACATCCAAATTCTCCACTAAAGACACATTTTCAAGCATTTTTTACCATGTTTTGTCAGTAACGTCAAAATGACGTCACTTGATGACGTCATAAGACTTCCTATGATGCTTCCTTTGGTGATATGCTCCTTTCATTAAAAGCGGGAAACATTCATTATATTTTGTATAATATATCAAGTATTTCTCATTAATTTTAATTTAAGGAAATTGTGCGGCCGTTTTAGGGGCTTCGTGGCCTTACCCCTTTTTATTTTTAATTTGTCATGTGGGGTACATTTTCACAATAATATTACAATCATGAAAATTACCCCACGCAAAAATTTCGATGTTTACAGAATCTTCAGTAAAGAATTCATTTCTCAGTCACAAAATCTATGTTATATTATATTAAATTAAAGACAACTTATTTTTTAGATAGAATACTGATATTAAATGATGAGAATGTATATACATGTATTACATTAGGGGTTAGACGTCACTTCTAACATTAAAAAAATCACCGTTTAATCATTCATATGTTGCATTTACAAACTACAATATTATATATATATAGATCAAAAATGGAAAGGCAAGAGCATCATGCTAAAATCTCATTTTCATCAAATTTCTTTTCAAGCAGTATCATAAATTATATGTTATATAAAACAATACTATAGAAGTATTATAAATATTAAAATAAATATGTAAAAGTCAACGTTTTTATGGCATTTATTTCTTCACACTGCTAATTCCTTACTTTTCACAATAAATAATTTACATCATACACAGAAATGACCTACGCGCATATGTCTTCATGGTGGAGAAAAGTTTACACACACAAAGTGTTCAAACATGCATAAGTGTATTACAGATAGCAATAAAAACTGTGTTTGTAAAACACAATTGCCCCAGTCGGCATCTTTGTTGGCATTAACACCATTTTCTGAAATATGAAAGCCCTATCACTCACCACTGAAAAAGTTATGTCCAATGTTATCATTTCTGAAAAGTAGGTCAATGAAAGGTCAATGAAAGGTCAAATTCAAGGTCATAAGGTAAAACAATTTGGTATCAATGGAAAGGTCTTCTCAAAAGGAATACTTATGTGAAATATGAGAGCCCTATCACTCACTGTTTAAAAGTTTTGAACAATGTTAAAGTTTTTGAAAAGTAGGTCAAATTTTAAACGTCTTCAAATTCAATAGCATTATTTAAGAGCAGATAAATTTGCAGCATGGACCAAACAAGCATGTTTTGGGTACTTTACCCTCGTCAGTGATAGTCAAGTTCAAGAGGGCTAAAATTGAAAAGGTCTCATCACTTAGAGTACACAAATGTGAAATAATAAAGCCCTATCACTCACCATTCAAAAGTTATCCCCAATGTTAAAGTTTTTGCATAGTAGATCAAAGGTCAAAGTCAAGGTCAAGATGTCAAAAATTTTAGTATCAATGGAAAGGTCTTATCGCAAGGAATACACATGTGAAATATTAGAGCTCTATCACCTACCATTCAAAAGTTATGCCAAATATAAAAAGTTTTTGCCTTGGACAAACACACAAACAGGCCAAAAGAGTATATGCCCCCGAATCTGTGATTCTTGGGGCATAAAAAACCCACCAATCGATATCTTTCGCTGGTGGTCAATATCATACGATAACATCCTATGATCAGCCAATCAAAATTAAAGCGCTCTCGGGATTATGTTATAAATATAACTATGATATTTACCAGAGATTTATGCTCCTTGTTATTGGCGTCAAACTGAGACGTTGTGTTTATTGCTTTGAAGCTGTTGAGTATTTCGTTATGCTTGGCCATGTCCGTTGCTAATATACATCTGACAAAGTGAATAATATATTTACATCTGATAAAGTGAATAATATATTTACATCTTATGATAAGATTAATATATATCTTATAATAGCCATTTTCACCATATGATTCACTCAGACCACTTTTGCCTTTTGTATTTTGCCCACTAGAAACAATGAAATAACATCATCATATACCAGTGAATGCCACAGTAAAGAGCCATTTGACGTAATTTCATAATCTTGAGAGGGTAAAACTTCACATGAAAAGACAGATCCTTGCTATGAAAAGGTCTGTATGAAAAAGAATTTTGCTTATTGTTAAAAAATACAACTATTTGATAATTACTGTGAACATAGTTATTTTCGCTGGGGAAAATTTGGCGGTTATAACGTCAAGATGTAATGTCTGGGGGGAACTTTCGCAATATGAAAGTATCTTCCTTTGTAAGAACACAGCAGGGTTATTTTCGCATGGGGGAAATTTTTGCAAAATCCATTGATTTGCGAAATACGCGAAAATTGCCCCCACGTGAAAATTTCACGTTTACAATATGCAGTCAGGATAATAACAATTCTTCATCTTTTCGATATACAGAGTTACTTCCCATATGGGACGGTATGTGACTTAAGAGAATTACCGTATGACGGCATGTAATTCCTATTGAAGCAATGTATTTGAAGCTTGTTTTCCCTGAATTTTATGCTTGTTTTGGCTGGTTTCCATAGAAATTGACGAACTCGAGATAAGCTAATGTCAGATACAGTCCCATATAAGAAGTTGCTCTTTATATTCAAAAGACAGATTCTGACTACATGTATAGACCTTTCAGGATAAGGTTCCCTCAGATCACTTTTGTCTCTTCGTATGGTACTTTTTCCACTCAAAACAATGAAATGTCGACATTGCGCTGCATTGCATGCCACAGTTTAGAGCAGTATGACGTCATGTCATTGTTTTGAGTGCAAAAAGTACCATACGAAGAGAAATATAGCAATCCAAGGAATGCTTGTGTCGCCTGCGAAGCGGATTTTTTTTTTATTGAAATAAGGTTAGATATCAAGGGCAAGGTCACTAGGTCAAAAATTATCGAATGTTTAGTAAGGTCTTTTCATAAGGAATACAAATGTGAAATATCAAAGCCTATCACCCACCAATCAAAAGATATAGCCAATCTAAGATTTTTTGAAAAGTAGGTCAAATATCTAGGTCAAGGTCACAAGGTCAAAAATCATATTATGTGTAGAAAGGCTTGTCACAGGGAATACACATGTGAAATATCAAAGCCCTATCACTTACCAATATAAAGATGTAGCCCATCTTAGATATTTTGAAAAGTAGGTCAAATATCTAGGTCAAGATCACGAGGTCAAAAATTATGGTATGCATTGAAAGGTCTTGTCACAAAGATTGCACATGTGAAATATCAAAGCCCATATCATATACCAATCAAGAGATATAGCCATATACCAATCAAGAGATATAGCCAATCTTAGATTTTTTGAAAAATAGGTCAAATATCTAGGTCAAGGTCACAAGGTCAAAAATTTTGGTATGTGTAGAAAGGTCGTGTCACAAGGAGTACACATGTGAAATATCAAAGCCCTATAACTTACCAATGAAAAGTTATGGGGTGTGACACCCAAAGTGTGACAGACAGATGGACGGACGGACTGACTGACAACGGACAAAGTGATCCCTAAGTGTCGCTGTGCTTCGCAGGCGACACAAAAAAGTGATCCGAACGAACCTTATCCTGAAAGGGTCTTTTATACAATCAAAATGAATTACAAGATTCTATGAAAGATTCAAAGGTTTCATCAGAAGTTTCTTTATTATCATATAAACCTTGTGCTTTGATCATTATTAAGTAGGAAAATTCAGTGTCACTTTCCCTTGACAATTGGTCATCAAATTCAAATCCTTTGTAAAATGATAGCATTACCATAAAGAATTGAAATTCTAACACTAAAATCCTTTGTAAAATGATAGCATTACCATAAAATTTACATTTAATTTCAAATTTTGAATATCAAATCATACTTGATCATGCCCTCCCTGACTTTTCTGTACTGGTCTTTACTCATATTACAGAAGATGTTACAATGCTTCTTCTCGAGAATCTCAAACGCCACCGCACAGTGATGGTTCTCTAACGGTGATATGTCGTTATACCGCATGGCCAACTCTGTTCTGGCGTTGATCTGAAAATGGAGCAATTTATATACTTATCAACCTCATATTTCAATTTTGAAAAGTGTTCTATTTACTTCATTATCTAAATTCTAAAAGTGTTGTATTTACTTCATTTTAAAAGAAGGGTAACGTAGTATATCCCTGAAACTGCATACTTTACATCTATATATTTTGACCTCTGACCCCTGACCTTGAAAATCATTAGGGTTGATCCTCTAGCCACGTACAGCATTTGTGGTAGGTGTGGCGATTCTACACTGTTTACTGTGTCTGCTAATTACGGTATGTTCTGAAGATTTTTACTATAAATTGTAAACTCTGACCATGAACTTTTACCTTTGACATTGAAAATTGATAGTATTTATTCTTTCCCTATGGCAGACATTTGGAAGGTTTGGTTATTCTAGTATACAATATCTAGTTTGTATTGTATTATTCAAAAGGTTCTAGACACTCAAAGAGAACACCCTCTTATGGCAGGGATGCTATAATAAATACATGTACCCCTCTGATACTTTGAAATGTTTCAAGCTTAATGCATAATAAGCACAGTTTTGGTAAACCTTTACAGTATATTGTATCAATTTCATGAAATGATGCCTTGCATTTAGCTTGATTGAGTCTTAATCAACTAACATTTTAATAAGGATGCTTCAGTCAAACACATTCAATAAAGATGATAAAGACCAAGACAATTTTCACTAGTCTACATAACTGTATTGACTGTATTATGACAGGAGGGATCCCCTCCATGGATAAAACCTTTGTTTGTGAAACATGAATGCCCACTGTTGGCATCTTTGTTAGTATAAAACACCATTTTCTGTCTAGTAGGTGAAAGCTCGGTCACAAGGTAAAAAATGTTGGTATCAACAGAAAGGTATTGTCACAAGGAATGATGCCCTATCACTTACCATTCCAAAGTTATGCCCAATGTTTAAAGTTTTTGAAAAGTAGATCAAAGGCCAAGGTAAAAAATATTGGTGTCAATAGAAAGGCCATGCCATCAGGAATACACATGTGAAATATCAAAGCCCTTTCACTTAAAACCATTGATAAAGGTATGCCCAATGTTAAAGTTTTTGTCATGGACAAACAGACAGACAGGCCAAAAAACTATATGCCCCCGAATCTTTGATTCAAAGGGCATAAAAAATATCTAGATTCGCCCGCGTTATATGCATTTACTACACATCCGTCTGATAATCCATGTACAATTCTAACTGAATTTCTCTTAGATAAATGATTTCAATTAAGCAGGGGGGTCTCAAAGTGAGCTTCATGGCATTGAAAAATAGGCAAACAGAAGATTTCACTGGCAATAAAATGCTAGAATAAAATATCCCCCTTTACATGTAACAAATCAAGATATCCCATCAAAGGTTTCCACCATTAGATTCATCTATTCCCTCTTGTCTAATATCGATTAAAAGGGAGACAACTCACTTTCAATAATACAAGATTAATGACATGGTAGCCAGACGTTAAATGACAAACTGAAAACAGAAGAATAGCATTGGGTACGGATAAAGCTGTATAAATTGGTATCTGTCTGGTAATCTAGGTATCAGAGAGGGTTTTGGAGAGAGCGAGAGAGAGAGCGCGAGCGAGAGCGAGAGATATGCTTTTAATCCTGTGATTTTCTGTTGATTTATTTTATTCGTGAGCTTATGCATAATTCAGTGTGTCTATCTACATTTCTGTACAATTAATATTTAATATCATTTTAAAGCTACCTTTTCAAATTTAAGTGCATACTTTAACATCGCAAAAAATGGGGAAAACGAATTTAATCCGCCATACGATACTACGCGCCTTCCGTAATGCTGCTCTTTGAAAATTTACCCAGTGACGTGTTTTCTAGGAAAAGATAGCATTACCAATAATGAGATAGCTTTGAAAACGGTGAAAATTGAATCTGAGGAAAAGCCCAAGTGTTTTAGCATGATAATATACATATAATGCGATACCATATGCCAAGAACGGGAGAGCTTTATTGGATTTTGTAGTCCTCAATGGTCTATTAAAGGGCTGGTCTACGTTGTATAGATCTATGGCCCACGATATCTAGAGGAAGTAAGAAATCGAAATTCGGTATCATCTTACATGGATCGAACTTGCCTTTACATAGAGTGGATACAATTAGGAAGTCGAAAAAAAAACCGATTTATTGATTTTTCTATCATATTGCGCTACATTAAGTACAAAGTATCGCCATCAATGATTGTTTTAAAATCCCTATTTCATCTCTTTCATCCCTAAAATCTTGGCCACAACTTCCAGATCGGCGCTTGGGTTGAAAATTCAACATTTCAGTAGATATTTCAGTCGAAATTCAACATTTTAGTTGACAAATTTTAAACGTATTCAGGCTGACGGGCTGATGGATATACATGTAGGTCTTTTATGAGTATGGACTCTTTCAAAACTTGGAATTCACGTGCCTAGGCCTAGATTCAGTAATGAAAATTTGCAAAATACGAAAATTTCTTAGCAATATTTTCGTCAATTAATCGATGAAGTGTAGCACGATATGACTGTCAGGTAACTAAGGACGCACAAATTCCGTTTGTCTGTCAGATGAAATATATATACCGAAGATTACTTAATCAGGACTCGTGAAAGAAAGACAAACGAGTTCCTTCATGCGATGCCAGAATAAAACCATAGCTTCCGAAAGCCAAGTTGCACTTTTAGCTGCACATTTTTCCAATATCTAACCGTATTCAGGCATAAACTGGGACATATTAACCCAAGAAAAACTTGAACTTAACATCTATTTTAAGTAATAATTACCATAATAGACCCAATCTTGAAAGAATTTTTTATGCGGGAATTTCTTCTAATGAATATCGACAAAGGAATCTTTTGGCGTTTTCATCATTAACTACGGTGATTTTAATCCTCTAGCTTTTTCCTCATTAGATACGGAGAAATGCACTTTTCTTAATTCTCTAATATTTGCAGCTACATGCAACGCAATTCTAAGGCGTAAGATGCTTAGCGTGAACTTACACAGCTTTAGGGATTTGAGGATGCAATTTGAAGAAAAATTGTCTGTAATTTTAGCTTTTATCGGCGAATGGATATTAACTAAAGAAGAAAAGATGCATGGTTTCTTAAATTGTAAATCACACTTTCCTCAAGTGGGGTTTCTGAAATTAACTTGACGATTTGTGATGCGCACTTGATTATAAAAGAGGGTTTACATCTGAGATTATGTAAGATCAAGCGCAGATCTTGAGGATGGGCCGGGGGGGAGCTATTGGGTAAGGATACAAAAATATTGTTTTTGTCGTTTTTACGCTTGATTTTGTTTTAAAAAAACACAAGCTGACCCCCTCCTTGACAAGCTGACCAGCTAGACTCCTAAGCGCGAATCTAGAGGGGGACTAAGACCCCAATTCTCTTGCAAAGAGTTATCGCCCCTTACCATTCACTTGAATGTAGTGCCAGTCACGGACACCCCTACCCCCCCCCCCCCCCCGTAAGAAAAGATTTTGGATCCGCCCTTTAATCCATTCCATGAACGTTACAATAATTTTTAGGGAAACTACTGGAAATTGTTCAAGCTAATTTACATTTTTTTAGTGGGATTCTTCTATTGAGCTGTATAATTCAATCTAAGAAACAACTTTCTATTCTAACCCTGACAAAACATGAAATTCTATAAATAACGGTAATACAGCATCTCAGCGCAGAAAATCCGTTTGTCGATATGTCGTTTCTTGGCTTGGAAAGAAAATCCGCTTCGAAAAAATAGATGGGACAATTGGGAGAAAAAAGGAAATCTCTCTCGGTGAAATTCTTTTCCTTTCATTGATGAATTGCGCCTCATTTATTCAAATCTTACCAATAAATTACGCTAGCTTTTGTGACAAATTGCATCCGTTTTCCGAATTTGTCCCAAGAAATTGAATTTCCACACAGCAGCCGGACATTTATTGTGACTGAGATTATTGAGAACACTTAAACCTCTGTCCACAACGTCCACGTACTTCAACAGTCTGTACTTTACTTTTACTCAGTCTTTCCGTCAGTCTGTCCTTACGTCATTTAATCCGTCCTGTCCATCATGTACGGGTCTATAGAGGGAATTCGATGGCTCCTGACCACCTAGGAATTCCTTTTCCGACTTTGCGTTATATTTTCCTTGTACAAGATTACATCCCCCGCCGCCCTCAACAAATGTACTAGACATTCATTTTTTACTAGACATTCATTTTTTTCTGGATTTGCACATTTGCACATGACCAATGCCTTTGGTTTTCTTTACCTCGCAGAAATTCCTTCTAATAAGGCCATGAAGGACTCCAAAAAGGCTAAACGATATTTTAAAAGCTCTAATGACCTTGAACTTTCATCCCGAAGTTGAAATCTTAATTTTCGTTCGTTTGCAATGGTTTATATGTGTTCAAATTGACTCCAAATGGTGTATTTAGCCCTTTGGAAGGGGAATATTTGGGGCTAAACATTCCATGTGGAGGAGAAGGGGTGGGGGTAAACTAGTATAAGAGTATAAGCAAACTTCAAAATACAAAATCAAACGCATCGTTCGGCAGAGCGATTCTAAAATACACCAGAAAACTCTGAGCGAATTTTGTTTTCACGCACAGGAAAAACTAATTAAACGTAGATGAAAGGGTTAAAGGAAACTCAAATAAACGTAGAGAGCTTATTAAATTTGCTCTGTCTAATCAAGTGTGAGAAAAATCGGAGGTGCGTACTGAGTAGCCAGTTCCCTGAAAGATAAAGCTACAAAAACCATGACATCCGATCAATCTGATTTGGAATTAAGTTTACACATATTGGATACACTGTAAAGAAAAGCAAAAACCTGGAAATAAATCAAAGAATTCAGAGCTAGTGTAATTCTAGCTAATACAATGTGAAAATTTCAGTGAAAATTTACATCTGCTCCAGCAATTTCAAGACGATAAGTCAATTACTTCCAAATTCTACTTTCTTTCACTTTGACTAATCACTAAATGAAAGAGGTGACTAGAACCCTTTACTCCTTGCATCTACACCATATCGCATGAATTATATTGAATATGAACTACATGTAATATTATTCTGCTAATTGAATATCATGAATGTGAAGTTAGATCGTTGGACAGACAAGTTGTAGGACAGACAGACTGTTGGAAAGATAGATCATTTGGACAGAAAGACAGATTTTCTGAGAATTTGACAGAAAAAAAAAAACTGTTGGCCAGACCGTTGAACAGATTAGTCATTGGACAGACAGACATACAGTTGCACAAATATACATTTGGACAGGCAGTTAATCTGACAATTGGACAGACAGATTGTTGGACAGATTTTGTTGGACAAACAGTTGGAGAGACAAACAGTTGGAGGAACAAACAGTTGGAGAGACGAGAGGAGGAGAAGAGAAGGAGGGGGGGGGGGGGGGTAAACTAGTATAAAAGTATGTCAGAATCATCAAAGATGTATATTGGCTTTTAAAGGCAAAACCACTCAAGCAGAAAAAGTAGGTCAAGGTCATTTTATGAAAGATTGATCAAAGATACATCCAAAATGCAAGTTTGGTACATGTATCACTTATACTTTGCTCAATATTGGCTTTTAAAGGCAAAATCACTCAAGCAGAAAAAGTAGGTCGAGGTCATTTTATGAAAGATTGATCAAAGACACATCCAATATGAAAGTTTGGTACATGTAGTAGTTATACTTTGCTCAATATTGGCTTTATAGAGCAAAATCACTCAAGCGGAAAAAGTAGGTCAAGGTCATTTTATGAAAGATTGATCAAAGATACATCCAATATGCAAGTTTGGTACATGTATCACTTAAACTTTGCTCAATATTGGCTTTTAAAGGCAAAATCACTCAAGCGAAAAAAGTAGGTCGAGGTCATTTTATGAAAGTTTGATCAAAGATACATCTAATATGCAAGTTTGGAACATCTAGCACTTATACTTTGCTCAATATTGGCTTTTAAAGGCAAAATCACTCAAGCGGAAAAAGTAGGTCAAGGTCATTTTATGAAAGTTTGATCAAAGATACATCCAATATGCAAGTTTGGTACATGTAGCACTTATAATTTGCTCAATATTGGCTTTTAAAAGCGAAATCACTCAAGTGGAAAAAGTAGATCAGATGCTGCATCCGATGCATGGGTCCATCTCGCATCCAAAGATGAATCACTTGTGCAAGTTTGGTTACTGTAGCATCAGTACTTTGTCAGATACTGAGCTACCCAAAACTTCTTAACCAAGTCACTCAAGCGGAAAATGTAGGTCAGATGCTGCATCCGATGCATGGGTTCACCTCAGCATCCAAAGATGAATCACTTGTGCAAGTTTGGTTACTGTAGCATCAGTACTTTGTCAGATACTGAGCTACCCCAAACTTCTTAACCAAGTCACTCAAGCAGAAAATGTAGGTCAGATGCTGCATACGATGCATGGGTTCACCTCAGCATCCAAAGATGAATCACTTGTGCTAGTTTGGTTACTGTAGCATTAGTAGTTTGTCAGATACTGAGCTACCCCAAACTTCTTAACCAAGTCACTCAAGCAGAAAATGTAGGTCAGATGCTGCATCCGATGCATGGGTTCACCTCAGCATCCAAAGATGAATCGCTTGTGCAAGTTTGGTTACTGTAGCATTAGTACTTTGTCAGATACTGAGCTACCCCAAACTTCTTAACCAAGTCACTCAAGCGGAAAATGTAGGTCAGATGCTGCATACGATGCATGGGTTCACCTCAGCATCCAAAGATGAATCACTTGTGCAAGTTTGGTTACTGTAGCATTAGTACTTTGTCAGATACTGAGCTACCCCAAACTTCTTAACCGGACGCGGACACGGACGCAGACGCGGACGTGTGGGGTTATAGCATAAGCTCACTCAACTTCCTCGAGGTGAGCTAATCAAACGCATCTTTCGGCAGAGTGATTCTAACATCAAATGAATAATATGGGCGAATTCTGTTTTAGTTGGAGAGACAAACAGTTGGAGAGACAAACAGTTGGAGAAACAAACAGTTGGAGAGACAAACAGTTGGAGAGAGACAAACAGTTGGAGAGACAAACAGTTGGAGAGACAAATAGTTGGAGAGACAAACAGTTGGAGAGACAAACAGTTGGAGAGACAAACAGCAGGAGAGACAAACAGCAGGAGAGACAAACAGCAGGAGAGACAAATAGTTGAAGAAACAAACAGTTGGAGAGACAAACAGCTGGAGAGACAAATAGTTGGATAGACAAACAGTTGGAGAGACAAATAGTTGGAGAGAGACAAACAGTTGGAGAAACAAACAGTTGGAGAGACAAACAGTTGGAGTGACAAACAGTTGGAGTGACAAACAGTTGGAGAGAGACAAACAGTTGGAGAGACAAACAGTTGGAGAGACAAACAGTTGCATAGTCAGATACATGTACTAGTAGACATTTGGACAGACAGTTAATCTGACAAATGAACAGACAGATTGTTGGACAGACTTTGTTGGACAAAAAGTTTGAGAGACAAACAGTTAGAATGATAGATCAAGTGGACAGACAGACAATTAATTTGAAAAATCAAATTCAAGGAATTGTGGTCCCCCGCTTTGGGTGTTTGTCTTTAAAGAAGTACTTACAGACACCCCCCTTCTTTAAGTTTTCATAATATATCTCATGTATTATGAAAATTCTACATATCAAAAGATTGAACTCTAAGAAAAAGTCAAAAGGTCAAAAACTTTTGTTACCAAGGGAAAGGTCTTGTGAAAAGGAATGCACATGTGAAATATGAAAGTCTTATTACTTACCATCAAAAAGTTATGGTCAAGGTTTAAGTTTTTAAATGTGGGTCAACCTCCAAGGACAAGGTCACATGGTCAGAATGTTGTAACATTTATTTTGTCACAAGGAATACATGTGTGAAATATGAAATTCCAATCACTAACCTACTTTTGCGGTCAGCCTAGTACCCTCGAAACTTTGTCTCAGTGAATAGTTATATCAAATGCACAATTCAATAAAAGAAAGATGATTCTACTTAATATACAGTAGTTTGATTAAGAGACTGTTGGATAGACAGAACTGTCCTATCATTTCTTCTGAAACTACAAGGCAGACACTTCTTCCTTTATTTACTAAATTCAACATTTAAAAGTTCAACTCTATCATTATGCAACACTCTCCATACTAACTGGTTAATGACAGGTCAGAAAGTTTGTTAAAATTATTAATAAAATATGGTGTCCGAAAACAGTTTAATAAAACACTTGCAGGAATCTGTGGGCTACTTTTGACCTCTGAATAAACCCTTGAATGTTGCTTTAATTCATGAAAAAGCCAATAAAATCTAATTATCTATTCTTCTGTATTGAGAGATTGACAAGGAATCAGATTGGCGTGGCCCTTAATGCCATCGAACGCTACCATTCAAGTATTATAAGAGAGGAAGCCAGAAAAAAATCTGATCCATTCGTTACTATTTCTATTCTTTTTTTTACACTGAATCACTAGATTTCCATTGATTAGAGCATATAAATAGAAATCAAGAGATTTATCAATTGAAAGTATGAAAGGGAAACCTTATGGGCGTAATTTAATGATACACTGAAATCTTTTGAATAGAAACACTGAGCCCCTGAAACTTTGTGACTGTGTCCTTTATAATTTCAAGCATATTTTGTAAATTAATGATTATTTTCTGCTTTAGAAAGATTATCAGAAGCCATGAAATTACCTCTTACACTGCTGTTACATCATTCTTTAAAATAAGGCAAATCCAAGGTCGTAAATTACAAGATGTCAAGGTCACTTAGTACAGATAACATATCAATATAACAAGCTTACTAAATCATAAAGGTCATTTTCTTACCAAGGTCAATAAATGACCTACGTTATTCTTACCTGATAAGCATTCTTTTAACTTTGGTAATCAAGGCCATGATCAACTGATGAACAACATTTTATCTGACCAGATAAGCACTATTGTAACCTTGGTTATCAAGTTCAAGGTCAATTAATGACCTACATTTTATCTTACCCAAAAGCATTTTGTAACCTTGGCAATCAAGGACTAAGGTCAATTGATGACTTATATTTTATCTTTCCTGATCAAAATTATTGTAACCTTGGTAATCAAAGTCAAAGGTCATTTTCTTACCTACATCTTACTTGATAAGCACTATTGAAACCTGAATCGCAATCAAGGTAAAGGTCAATTGATGACCTACATTTTATCTGACCTGATAGGCACTATTGTAACCTTAGTAATCAAGGTCAAGGTCAATTGATGACCTACATTTGATCTTACCTGATAAGCATTATTGTAGCCTGGATGATCAAGGTCATGGCAGATTGCTGAGGTCAGGAGTATCATAATGTCAAGGTCATCTAGTAAAGATGGCAAATCTATAAGCCAGGTTAGCCCATACATCTGAAAGAAGAGAATAAGGATTTTTTTTGTATTTCATGTTCAGCTTAAGAATATAATTTCATATTTGTCTTTTTGATATACAAATTTGGACGTCATTCATTTATAATATCATCAAATTCTACGGAAACCTGCATATAACTCGGGGGAAACTTGCTTCAAATAGGAATAAAAGTCTTACTTTGGTAAAAAGTAGAATAATTTATTTCTTTGCAGGCAATTTCTATCATAAAGATGTAATGATAGAGAACATGTTGCTAAAGATCTTCCAGTTTGTTTCAAAGCAAATTACCTAGTGCACGACTACAATCACAGAATGATATTTGAACCATCAAAGATAATGTTTTCATATTTCACATTATATTTATCTTACATCTACACAGCCAATTGTGCCTCATATGAAATTCATGTGAAATTTACATGAACTTTACATGAAAGTTCACATGAAATTTATGTGAAATGAGCACGAACATGAAATTTACATGAAATTTTTCACATGAAATTCATGTTATGTGAATTCAGTTTCCTATGGAGGTCACTTTCACAATTCATGTGAAATTCATGTGAAGGAAATTTATGTGAAATTCATGTGAAATATTTTTCACATAAATCTATGTGAAATTTATATGAATTTTACATGAACTTTCATGTGAAATTTATATGATGCTCATTTCATATGAATTTCATGTGAGGCACAATTGGCTGTGTAATTCATAACGGTAGGATTGAGGTCAGTGACCTTGATTTGTGACCTTGAATGTGACCTTTTTATCTAAATAAGCATTCTTTCCACTTTGCTTCTGTTTCAGTGCACCAAAATCGGACCTGGTTTGATAATAGAATAAAAGTGCATGTGTACTTCAAACAATCAAAATACTGTGTTGAAATTTTTGAAATTCTTCTTTCCTGTCCTTTTTAAAAAATTTTCCTTCATCATAAATTGCAATTACTTCCAACTTGGATCTTTAGATTCATAACATTTCAATCGTTGCCTGACTTTTCCATCTTTTGATCCGAGCCTTCTAATAAAAGAATCCTATACGAGTTTCCAGGATATTGAATCTCTTTGTTCGATGACGAACATTCTCCGTTAAGTATGACTTAATTTTATCTCAGGCCTCGATGATTACAATCCCAATTATACGGCACTTTGAAGTAGATTTTTAGCTTGTATTCTTACACTGATTAGGGGTTTAAGACTTGAAATGGCTAATCTCCATTTTAATCAAAGATTTTGCTAATTAGCGATGGAATAGGGTACAGTAATAAACCAACGTGCTTCAGTAAATTTAGCTATACACCTGAATTGACGAGACGTTCTGATTACGTGGATAAAATTGATTTATAGCGAAAATGTTGATTGCAGGAAATAAGGTTTCATAAGGGGCAAGGAATCAATAAATTCTTATGGACAAATTTCCAACATGTTTTAAGCTTTAACGCAACCGGTAGATTAATATCGAAGGGTACGTCAACATTTTATGAAGAGTAAGAACTAATTAGCTTAAAGGAGTATGAATGGTTTATAAATTAAAGTAGCCTCCTTTTTATATTGCTCTCCTATTTTAGCAGACTTTTGTTGTTTCTGTTAAAAATATCCCCCTTTATATAAGGAAATGGATTTTCTGTATTAATTTTGTAATCATTCCTTGAAAGAGAAATAAATATCTATATTTTAAGAAAACTACTTTTAAAACCTTCAAAAACATTGTAAATTTCGCATAGATACAGTCAAATCTGCCTTTACGGTCACTTGTTTTCTACGGTCACTCCCTGTAACCGGTCACTTTGTACTCCCCCCAACACGATTTGCCATATAAAGTACCTAAATCAACGGCCTCTCTCGTAAAGCGGCCAGCGGTTAACAAAATCCTGACAGAAATTGCTTCCTACACTGTTTTCAGTGGCCATTTTTAGCAGAATAAGTAAATTTGTGTGTTTCAATAATGAATATCAACTAGTAGAAATGCAAATTTAAATGCATTAATTACACGGATATGTATAAATCTTTAACATATCGCTTTATTTGTTCAATAATAGATCGAAAATACACCGTATTTGCACCTTAGACATTATGATCTGTTTGGTTCCCTATATGGCCAACCTGGAATGAAAGGCCACCTGTCTTACGCAGCCATGTTTAGTTTTTCCCAGAGCTGACCGTCTATTACAGGTTTGACTGTATAATGCATAATGTAAACAAGGAATTTTAACACTATCTCAAATGAAAATCATTAAGTCAAATGACTCTTGACAGCTTTACACAATTACATCGACTTATCTATAAAAACATTTGTTTACTAAATCCTAGTTTTTTTTTATGTCTTCTGAGAAAGGACCTTGGAATGACCTGTACATGTAATACAATTCCATCATTTCCCATGATCTAACATTAAAGTCTACGAGACTCATACATATCAAATTTTCCCCGGATTTTTGACACCCTGCCCTGATACCCTGATGTTTATGACCCATATACGCTACAATTACGTAAACCAGTCATTGATTTTACTGGCTTAAGCCGTTACATTATCTAAAATTTCATCAGTAGAAAATGAGACTATTAATGAATTTGATATGCATGTACAAATAATCCACTGTAATTACGGTACATTATTTAACCAATACAGAAAACTCGATCAATTATGATTAATTTCATAAGGAAGGAGTTCCCGTCATATTATCGGAACTCCTCCATCCAGAAATTTCATTACAGTTAAAGTATCCTAATCATTCTACGCTACATTAATATCATTCTAATAGTATATAAATAAGTATAATATGATAAATATCACAGTGTTTACAAGGAGATAGATAGATAAATTGGGTCAATGAAAAAGTTACTCAGTTGAGGCGAAGCTGAACCAAATACGATATTTTTCATGTACCTAATTTTTTTGACGTCAATATTCTTTACATTTTTAATGACGTGATTTTCATTCATTATTGATTTGACAAAACTGTGTTACACAAATTGTCCTGATTTACATAATTTTTTGCAGCTCAAAAATTAAAATTCTCAGATATCTTTTATTCATTTTGTTTTAAATAATTTTTCCATGCATTTTACATGACAATGTTTTAACAAAGATGACAATGGGAAAAAAGGCATTCACAGAGTTCCTGAAATCCTCCATTGTAACAAAAATGTGTAATGTCACAATTCTTTTCTGGATTTTTTTTGTTCCAAATAATAGATACAACGTGTGTTTTTCTTGGACCACCCTATTTTTCATCTGCAATCTGATAAAACTGATACATTTCATGAACTCTGCATACATAATGAGAAATTCTAGATTGACACTTTATCCTTGATTTTTACATTTCATTACAATATCTGATAATTTCAATACGATATCTGATTATTTCAATACGATATCTGATAACTTCATTACGATATCTGATAATTTCATTACAATATCTGATAAGTTCATTACGATATCTGACAAGTTCATTTCGATATCTGATAACTTCATTACGATATTACGAAATCTGATAACTTCATTACGATATCTGATAACTTCAATACGATATCTGATAACTTCATTAAGATACCTGATAATTTTAATTTTTAGACAGGACCATGGCAAAATGTATATGTACTAACCATTTGGGCCACCATAAAGCAGTGTTTAAAGTTGTGGAAAGGCACTTGATTATAATTTCTATAAATCTCATACAACCAATTATGAAGAACAGGCATCTGGAAAAGACAACATCTTTATGAAATGTCCAGGAATTTCACAAATCATTGATCTTATTAATAATTGAACTTTGAAAATTGTAGTATTAGATCAACATTAAAACCGAATTTGATTTACTATATTTTGATACAACTTTCATATACATGTACTGTAAAATTTATGTAGTTATTTTCGCTGGAGGGAAGTTTCGTGATTATAACATCAGGATGTTACAGGGGGTAATATTCGCCATATAAATGTCTCTGCCTTTGTAAGAATGCAGCAGTGTTATTTTCGAGCGAGGAAAATTTTTGCGAAGTCCACTGATTCTGGAAGCACTTGAAAATTACACACACGCAAAAATTTTCACGTTTTCAGTAATGCAAGCAAAAAGTTATAAAGAAGATGAGTATCACTTACCCTTCCTTCTTTCTTAAGTTTTTCAATATGACATTGTATATTACGTAAATCATTTCAATTCTTAAAGCCTTGTTATTATAAACTACTTTCATGTACCTTACTTATTTTAGTGCATATAAATTTTAGGGGGGAAACACTCCCAATTTGAAAATGTGCCTTACCTCAATATTAAATTTTGATAAGATCCCTAGGTCTATATACATTTGCCGTAAAAAAATGAGCATTTCTGAATCGTCCCATTGCCAATTTGAAAATGTGCCTTACCTCAATATTAAATTTTGATAAGATCCCTAGGTCTATATACATTTGTCGCAACAAAATGAGCATTTCTGAATCGTCCCATTGCCAATTGTCAAATGTTGGCTTCCGCAAATATTTCTGTACTTCTTCCGTCACTTGAACTTTGCTGAAAAAGAAATATTGAATTTAAAACCAAATTTTCTCCATTTGCGTTCAAAAATAAATTCAAGGAGACAATTAAAGGACTAAACATATCACTTGACATAAACTTTACTGACCAATTGCAAATATTATAGTGACTGACAACTAGCAGAATATCATTTTATGTTTCATACCCTCATGTTGGAAGTAATCTCCCCCCCCCCCCTTCCCCTTTCCCCTTCTTATTTTCATCTTTATCTCTTGATGAAATCAAGAAAAAGTTTTTAAATATTCATAGAATATTTTTGACCTTTTTTTAGTATAGTCTAATAGATTCCCTCTTTATGGGTATTATTGAATTAGAATGGAGAATTTTCATATCTTTGATAAAAGAGAGGCATGAAGAAATCAAAATAATATTTTATAGAAAGAAAAACAGCTTTTTAAAACATAACAAACCGTCCCATTCCTTATTTGTCAAGTAGGTTAATATACAAATCATATACCAATAATCTAGACTCAATTCTTACAAAAATTCAAAAGCATTCTATTTCAATTTAAACTATAGAAATACTGTAAATCTACATTTGCGCTCCCTCAAATCCTCATTTCTATAAATCCTATCCCCTCATGTACATGATGTAGGAGGGTCTATTTTTTACTTATTTCATCCATTTCAAATCGGTTAATGTATCTGTATAATTCCTTTATTCGATTTCAGTTTGAAAATAGATTTCTTCAAGAAGAAAGCGTAAGAATTGAAAATAAGATTACAATAGGTGTGACACGATATAAATATTCATTATTTTTTTCTTTTTAATCTCGATAATATCAGCTACATCAAAGAACATCTTCCGTATGATTCAGTACTTTCTTATAGAATTCCAATCCAAAAATCGATCAAAAAACCAATTATGAAATGTACAAAGGCCCATAACTCTGTCACTCTCTTTTCCATAACTGCTTATCATTTCAATCTACATACATTTGAAAAATTCTGATAAAGTCGAATATGGCTTAATCATACGTCATTGAACATCAATTTGTGTTCGGCTCCTCGAGCTTAAAATTATTCATGAAATCGGGATTGTGTGTCATTTCTATTGAATAGAGATACACAGCCGAGGGGAGCTGGGACGTACGGATAAACAAGAAATTGACCTTTCAAGCCTCAGGTCTAACATGTTGTCTTACAGTCACTTTAGTTTACTATTAAGCCAATAACCAGAAACTTTTGCAAGTATCAATTTCACAAGTTCAAATTTTAATTTTTTTATTTCTGGAAATCGTCCCAATAAGTCTAAATTTTTTCAATCTAGTTTCTAGAATTACATGTAACTAGTCTAAATTTAGTTACATACTTAGGTATAGAGTTTTGTACACTTACTTTTTTTTTTCAGTTTAACATAAAAAGTGACTGATGATATGTATCAGTATAACAAGTAAAGTAACTGTTAAAGGTAGCGAAATTGGTGAGAATGATGACTGTAAATAAGTTTAAGAGAGAACCTGAGCATGCAAGTTTATAAAATGTAAAGGAAATACCATTTTTTTGGAAGAAACAATATTTTGATTCAAATTTCAAATTATCTCAACATTTTCGAATCTAACTAGAATTGTTTGATGATTTTTTTTATAGTTTCATAAATCTATTCAAATGTACATACACTGAGCAGAAGTCTATTTGAGGATGTCGGTATAAATTCATTTAGAAACAAGAGCAACCTTATACTTATGTATATCTATCATTATATGCTAAATTTTCTAAATAATTTGAGTCATTTACAAAATAAATATGTTTAATGTGTGTATTTGCATATGATGATTGTTGAAACAAAATGACAAAGTAAGTCTAACAGCTGTATCCATTGTTGTTAGTAAGACTAGTATTGTTTTACTTTATGCCATATTTTTCCAACTTCGAGGACCTTTATGTTTGCAAAAGCATAGTGACATTGAATACCATTTATTTATATATCTGTCTGTCCATCAATTTCCTGTCCAGGTGGGTCAAGAAGATGATCATCAGAATTGGATAATCATTCATTTTTGGTGAATTCTAGGGAGGTCCTGATCACTCCCCCCCCCACACACATTTCAAAATTTTTATTTTAATTGCATGCTTTGGTTGAAAGAATGTTATCTTAAATCAAGGAATGGATGCCATTCCATTCATGTGCTACATGCAATCAAATATACATTAAAGCGTTACTACATAAGATTAAGAATTCCTTCTCATGCTTTGAAATAGAGGGTGTAATTTTCCCCGATAGTTCTAGCCGCATTATCTAATTATCCAAGACAAAAAGATTTTTCTTCCAATACAAGTCCCTGATTGAGAGACAAGAAAGTGGAAACCGATTTAGCGGAGTCTTAATGGCGCAATCACCCCCAAAGCATCAATTCCCGTCATTTGTCATATTGGACTTGACACGTTTTTATAGGCTAGACACTACCATCAATAAGGTCTCATTAACTCTCGTAATTAACGTGAATCAAGCCGGTCCCATAGAAATATGGCTATTGATCAGTATGGTCACTTGAGCCTCCTCCGTAATCTTTTGTTCAAGCATGCTTTCCCCTGATAACATTCACGGAAAGATTTTAAATTTTTTTTATGTTTTGTTCTTTTTTTGTTCCTCCTTAACGACCATTTTTTTTGTAGCGATCACATCACTGAATGGAGACTGTTTTGAATAGGGCATTGATCTGGACTATAGTCAATCCTCGGCATTTTGTGAGAAAAAAATAAGTACACCAGCTTTAACATTGGATTTGTTTAACAATTACATCAAAATGGGAACAGCTTAGTATATACCCCTTTCCCAGGATCTGAACCTCCTACACACACACCCTCCCCCCTCCCTTCTCCTTTAATCTTCTCTACATAAAGATGATCTTCCTCTGCATTATTACTTGGAGATCAATGAAATTACAAAAGTATGGTATGTGTAAACAACTGTAATTCAAAGTTTACATACATGGTATCATAGCAAAAAAGTTTTTAAGTTCATGGTATTGATTGGATGGTTGATTCTACAGGGAAATTTGATTGGGTACTTTTAAATTTAACTTTTGTTATATCAACTTTGAGCCCAGCCTTTCATAACAAAAGTTGAGTAGGTAAATCTAAAAGAGAATTTCTCGTGGCATCGAGAAGATCTATTGCCCCATTCAACCCCCCCCCCTTTCCACCAAGTTATATTGCATTTTTTTTCTGAAATCATAGCCTATATTCACAAAATCTAATTCCCTGAGAAATACTTTAAGTATATACATGAGCATTTACTTGTAACATTGAAAAAGACGACTCTTCACTGACCTCATTTTCCTGAACTTTTCGAACACTCTCCTATTGTGTTCCTCCGTCTTCCGTATGGACTGTGTTTTGTCCCAGAAAGGTTGTAATGAAGTACCACATGATATGTCCTTAAACAGTCCTAACCAACTCAGGTGGTCAACACTCTGAAAAATACATATCCAAAATACTTATTATACAGGACATCTTCTTCATGTCATTCTGGTTTCTTTTTTTTTTTTTTTTTTTTGGGGGGGGGGGGGGGGTTGGTTGATACAATTTCATGCTTCATGAATTAAGGTTGATATCACTAGGTCAACCATTATAGATGCAAGTAAAACACTTGAGAATTAATATTTGAGTGGGTAATGATGGAATTTAGAGCTTTTAAAAATCTTGTCACAAGGAATATTCAATTCCTCAAAATGACAAAGTGATACTAGGTCAAGGTCATGATTGGTTCATGTAAATAAATTCTTGAATCTTGTGTTAAATTGCAGGTAAAGCGCAAGGGTAATAATTGCAACTTTGTGTTGTCTTGCATTCTTTCAAAATCACACTTAACCAAATTATTGATATGATACATCAAACCCCCCCCCCCTTTTTTTTGACACACATCAAATCCTCCTTAAAAGTACACTTTAGTTATAATAGCTACACATAGACCATCACTGGATTTAATGGCATGTATGCGAAGCACCATCTGATTTAAGGTAGAGCATCCCTCAGGTCTCAGATGCTCATATTTCCAAAATATCAACTTTTACAATATTTTCATTCCCATATATTCAAAGCTTATGTTAAACCCGATATACAAACAAAATATAATTCGTGGTTTTATGAATACCGAGATCTTTAAAAGCCGTTGGAACTTTAGCATTGGAACTTATGGGAAAAGTAAGTAAAATCCCTTTTTAGAGGCGATAAAATGTAACTATAATAGTTTCTTTTCTCAAAACCGTATTAGTTTGATAATCTGAATAATATTCTGAAGAGAAAAAATAGGGTATCCAGGAAAATATTACCAGCAATTCTGACCTGAGGGATACTCTACCTTAACATGGACTTTATACGTTATGGGCTTTATAAATGTGAAGTAAACATTTCTTGCAAAAACAATTATCTCACTTTTGAATATTTCAACATGTTCAACATAATTTCAAACAGTATTATCATATTACATATACATTTTTTTCATTCTACATTTTTTTTGGTGAAAATTCTCATTTTTAATTCAAAGTTCAAAACCTGTAATTATCACTTGTATTGAGAATCAAAATGAACATAAAACTTCTATCAACTGAATTATTGATAGTCAAAATGATCGAAAACCTTCAAGAATCAACATGATGTTATATTTGAGGAGAAGTAGATATAAAAATTTTAAAATATTGGTATTCCACAACTACGTACCTCTAATTTTTCTTTGAAGTGCTCAACCTTATGTTTGAGCTCGCCGACAACTGGAGGCATATCACCGTTCTCTACAAAGACCTTCCTCTCAAGCTTGGCTAACCTGTAAATACAAATAACGTTTTCGTCTTTCTTAATTTATTTCTTCTAAGTAACAATTTTGGATTACAAGGAATTACCAAGGAGAAACAGCCACCTGTTCTCTCTGATACCGTTAAAACAGAAGTACTGATCAGTGTAAGCATATTATGACGTCACACATCGTGCTCTAATATTTTCCGGAAGTGACCTATTTTCTTAATTGCAATTTGGTACAGGTACAAACGTACGTTGTTACATCGCTTTTAAACTGCATTTGCTGTTACAATTAATATTTTTCTCGCAAAAAAAAATTTTAAGGTCATTTACTGTTAGTTGTTTAAATTAAAAAAGTTTTGTATGGCTTTTCCTTTAAGAGTTTACATTTGTTCTTGATTTTTTTTTTCAGGGAGGGAGTGGGGCCACTTACAGTCCTAAAAGGGGATCAATCCTATCATTTTGGAAAAAAAGATATGTTACAGCCAGCGATTTTGACAAAATTTGAACTGGGACCAGGAACCCCAATATTCCCTTTCCTTTAGATCTGCATCAGATAACGATATGATTGGCCCCAACTAGAAAAGCCAGGGCATGCTTATAAAGGTGTTTTGAATGTGGTTCTCCTTTTTTATGCCCCCGTAATCGAAGATTTGGGGGTATATAGTTTTTGGTCTGTCCGTCTGTCTGTTTGTCCGCAAAAACTTTAACCTTGGGCATAACTTTTGAATGGTAAGTGATAGGGCTTTCACATTTCACATGTGCATTCCTTGTGACAAGACCTTTCCACGGATACCAAAATTTTTTACTTTGTGACCTTGACCTTGGAGTTTGACCTACATTTGAAAAACTTTAACCTTGGGCATAACTTTTGAATGGTAAGTGATATGGCTTTCATATTTCATGTGTATTCCTTATGAAAAGACCTTTCCATGGATCCCAAAATTTTTTACCTTGTGACCTTGACCTTGGAGTTTGATCTACTTTTGAAAAACTTTAACCTTGGTCATAACTTCTGAATGGTAAGTGATAAGGCTTTCATCATTTGCATGTGTTTTCCTTGTGACAAGACCTTTCCATGGATACCAAAATTATTTACCTCTTGACCTTGACCTTGGAGTTTGACCTAATTTCGAAAATTTAAACTTCAGCCATAACTTTTGAGTGTTAAGTGATAGGGCTTTCATATTTCACATATGAATTCAATGTGGCAAGACTTTTCCATGGATGCCAAATTTGACCTTGTGACCTTGACCTCAAATGTGAAACTACTTTTCATCTGTTTTACAGTCTAAGATGCCAATGGGGGCATTCATGTTTCACAAACACAGGTTTTTTATTTAAACTGAGTACAAATGTATAAGGGAAAAAAATAAAAGTAACAGTACTAAAAGATTGGATAGCTTAAACATCGCTGATCAGAAGTACATGCAGACGGTCCAACTAATTCCCTTCCATCACTGTAAGCTTAAAACTAGACTTGCTCAAGTCCTTATATCAAATAATTTTAAAACTAAATTCATATTTCTTTACTTGCAAGCAAAAGTTGTCTTCTCTGTATTGTGATATAAGATCTCTGCAACCAATTGCTCACTGCTTATAGTTTTAAAAGGGGCATTTCTTTTCTCTTTGAAAAATTTTAATTCATAATTGCAATACTCTTCATATAACTTTATTTGATATAAGGACTTGAGCAAGTATGGCTTAAAACTTGTAAAATTTGTTGACTAAAAAACATTACTCGCTCTCTCTCTCAGACGATAGATCCAAGATGTTATCTTTTCAACCTATCATTATAAATCCCATTCTACGTGTCTAATATAAATAGTTTACTGCATCTGCTTCAGAGTTTATACGATAAATATAGACACTTAAAACTAAGGTACTATAGTCAGAATCAATGTTATGCCATTGCCAAGAAAAGGTTATATAAGAAACCAAGTACACACACACAGAGAGAGAGAGAGAGAGAGAGAGAGAGAGAGAGAGAGAGAGAGAATAAAGCATTATGGAGTTTTTCCCCCTTACAGACGGTATCTGACGTAAAACCATTGTGACGTCATGAAAATGTTATGGTAACGTCGATTTTATACTGTCATTTCCCAGACTTTTAGGACTGTTTCCATAGAATTTGACAACATCATAATCAGTCTACGTCAGATACAATCTCAAATGGGAAATAACTCTAGTTTTCGAAAACAGCGAATAGAAATTACTCTTTTGAAAACAAAACCATATCAATACTGTACCAATAAATCATCTTGGATTTCTATATTGAAATCATAAACTACAGACTTTGGAACAGGAGAATTACTAAGGCTAACAAATAAACATTGTAAGGGTTTCGAACACGCTTTGTTAATGTCGGAACAGCTTCAAACACGTATCAGCTTCGAACGAACTCTATGAACTCATAACCGCTTCAAACATGCTTTGTGAACATTTTTTAAAACAGCTTCGAACATGCTTTTTGAACGTATATCGGCTTCGAATACGTTTTGTGAACATCGAAACACCTACGAACATCGTAACGACTCAAGCGTGTGATATGAACGTCTTAAGGCCAGACCTTTTTTCTTTGTTACGCACCACGTCAAGCAATGGAAACCTATCTACCAATCCGTTAAAAAACATACAACAGAGAGACGTGGATATCTAAAAAAAAACGTAAGAAATATCCAGAGAGAGCAGCATCTCAATGTAGGTATTCCGAAGCAAAGAAAGTGGTATAAAATCATTTTTAGTTCATTTTTATGTTACCCAACCATCCACTGCAAATTGTTGACACTTCATTTCTGTCTTCAAAAAAGTAGAACTGATTTCACATTATTTTCAGTGTCAGGCTATCATAATTGGTTTACAGCTAATAAGTCTGTTATTCAATGAAAAATCGGTGATATATATCATTTTTCATCACAAATCAATATCTTTTGTCACTTTGTCTAATCCGTTTTGTTTTATTCACTTTGTATATCATATCACTCCAGGCAGATTTCAAACGTAATTAAGCATGGTTTTTTTTTTTTTGCTTTTTCGTTACCATGGCAACAGAAATTAAAATTATCTCTCATTTCCTTGTAATGAAGAAAGAAACTTAGACCACACTCTCTAATGAGTAAAAAGTACTTTACTAATAAGCTAATTACAAATTCCTATATCCAGTCCAGTAAGCTTTCAGCGCTCATTAAGGTTGCACCCCGGAGTGTCGTAGACGTTTTCTTCACTTCCGTCGAATCGAACACTCGGCGTACTAATCGCCGCAGCCCCGCAGAGAATGTGTAAAATATCCCTAATAAGGCAATAAAATTATCATCATTAAAATCCTATTTCTGGGAATAATTCGTCCATACTTCCTGGACCTCAAGGTGAATGAACATTCAGTAAGGCAGATATGATGGTGACATCAGACCAGCTGTTGTTCAGAGAATTTTCTCTCCTTTATTTTGATTTCATTTTTCCCATCCATTCATTGGTTTATAGGAAGGTGAAGATAAATTTGTTTTCTGAGGAGAGGAGGAGGGTTTGGAGGAAATTATACTTGAATTCATATGTGAAAGATTTTACGCAATTTTAGTTATAGTCGGAAATATCAAGACCGTCTATGCTTATAAATATAGAGTAATGAACATGATGAAAAAATTGGAATGCAAAATATTTGAGAATCTGCACATCCCAATATAGACCTGATTTCTCTTTCTGTTTACATTCAAGTGTCAACTAAGTACTAGTAAACAGATACTCTCTCTCCTCCCTCTCTCTCTCATCTGAAAAAATGAAAGCAGTGTCTCACCTAGCTTCTATTGCACTAATGTCAACGCCCAACTGGACGGCTACAGGAGTATCTGAAATGACAAGTGAACAAGAGCAATTCAATCTAAAAATAAAGGATATATGATCCCCCCTCCCCCTTAATTGGAAGACTGGGGGCCTAAAAATGAACGGACAAAACCCCTCTGATTACCGTACAACAATGGCAGCACTTCAAGTTTTATAACGTTGATTAGCAGTATTTTAAAAGTACAATTTTTGTATATATATATACATATATGTTTATATTTTTCTTAGAATTTAAACTACTAGTAACTTACAAATTTGTACAGAAAGAGGATTCCATTTTATTTAATGTAGAATGAGAATCAGAGATATTTGGATACATGATGCACGTCATATTTCTTAGCACCGCTGTCAGTTTATTATATAGTGTGTGAGTATCATGAACATGATGTGATGTGTATGGCTTCCCTCCATATTTTGATTTATTGTACATGTATGACTGAAAAATATGCTCATCACTGATTGGCTGATAACAATGTCTGAAGCTTCTGAATATATCGCTATAACCACCTCAAGAGAGCTAATTTAGAACAACTCTCATATTTTCCCCAGTATCTTTCTAAAATTGGCGTTGTAGTTATGACGTTATAATAGTAACGGCATATGCATAAATTTTGCATCATCAGAAAATGCCTATAAATTCTTTACAGCAATGGATGCTATCAAGCTAATCATTGTATTTCATGATCATAAAATAAAACAATTAATTACCTTGTGTTCAGTAGATATTATACAATTAATTACCTTGTGTGAGGTAGATATAGCAGTATAGCAACCCGAAGGATATGTTATTCACCGTGGCCGCAAGCCGAGGTGAATAACATATGCCGAGGGTTGCTATACTGCTATATCTACTGAACACAAGGTAATTAATTGTTTTATTGTATGATCATAAAATACAACGATCAGCTTGATCAGCTTGATAGCATCCATTGCTGTAAGGAATTTATAGGTATTCTCTTATGGCGCGAAATATATGACTATGCCGCTACTATTATAACGTCATAACTACAACGCTAATTTTAGAAAGATGCTGGGGAAAATATGAGAGTTGTTCTAAATTTAGCTCTCTAGAGGTGGTTATAGCAATATATTCAGAAGCTCCAGACATGTTACCAACCAATCAGTGATGGGCATATTTTGCAGTCATACAATAAAGCAGTATAGTGACTCTCGGCATATGTCATTGACCTCGGCCTGCGGCCTCGGTGGATAACATATCCTTCGGGTTGCTATACTGCTATATCTACCTCGCACAAGGTAATAAATTGTATAATATCGTACATGTAATTTTCTAACCATTAAAGAGAGCAGTGACCACTTCATGTTTCTTTAGTGTATCAGGGGTATTATCTAGTAGTTTTGGAGATATTACATGTCATTAAGCTATATCCTTTGTGTTTTGTGTTTTGGAGATATTACATGTCCAGTGATTAGGATAACCATGCGCCCTGCGCCATAGTCACATTCAAATCTAAAATGGCACATTTAAATTTTACTTCGTGCGCCAATGTGGCGCATTAAATTTTAAAACAAATTGTGGAAATCTTCCGTTCTTTTATTCAACGTGGTTATGACTTCACCATATTCATGATCACTTCTTTAAAGTTGCCATAACATTACATTTGTTTACTTTTTGTATCAATTGATACACCAGACAGTAATTTGAAAGTGTCATTTATTCAAAACACCATCGTTTCTTATTGCAACAATCCCTATTTCAAAAATTTATACATGTATGTACGTACAAATGGACTTCACTTGTAAAGACGAATGATGGACAAAACGCAAATTTCATACAAAGTTTTGTCATTAGATTTGGATGTACTGTAGTTTACAACAATTTACAGTCGAGCCAGTGTGTTTTTTGGGGGGAGAGAGGGGAGTTTTCAGGCAAAATTATTAATTATAAATTCAGGTTCAAAGGATGCAACGAATCTTTAAGACGATCTTTTGAGACTGTTTGGCTCAAATGCGCCCCCCTATTTCCCATGTTTAAGTACAGAAAAGTCCGTCTAGACATTTGGAGTGGCCGGTGATGCAGATCCATATCTGTTCTTGCTTGATTGTTTGTTTTTTTTTTTTGCAAATTGCTCATGGCACATTCATTTTCAACAATGACGCATTCATTTTGTAAATGGCACATTAATGTTCCAAGAGAAGGGGCCATTGTCACATTCACCTGATTGCCTATCCTGATCACTGCATGTCAATAAGGTAATCCTTTGTGTTTTGGAGATATTACATGTCAATTAGGTAATCCTTTGTGTTTTGGAGATATTACATGTCAATTAGGTAATCCTTTGTGTTTTGGAGATATTACATGTCAATTAGGTAATCCTTTGTGTTTTGGAGATATTACATGTCAATTAGGTCATCCTTTGTGTTTTGGAGATATTACATGTCAATTAGGTAATCCTTTGTGTTTTGGAGATATTACATGTCAATTAGGTCATCCTTTGTGTTTTGGAGATATTACATGTCAATAAGGTTACCCTTTGTGTTTTGTGTTTTGAAGATACTACATGTCAATAAGGTTATCCTTTGTGTTTTGGAGATATTACATGTCAATAAGGTTATCCTTTGTGTTTTGTGTTTTGGAGATATTATATGTCAATAAGGTTATCCTTTGTGTTTTGTGTTTTGGAGATATTACATGTCAATAAGGTTACCCTTTGTGTTTTGTGTTTTGGAGATATTACATGTCAATAAGGTTATCCTTTGTGTTTTGGAGATATTACATGTCAATAAGGTTACCCTTTGTGTTTTGTGTTTTGGAGATATTATATGTCAATAAGGTTACCTTTGTATTTTATGGATACACGATATTTGATACATGATATATTTTCTTAACATTGCAGTGAGCAGCTACCATCTCCAGTTTATATCGTGTATCAGGAGTATTTTCTGGTAGTTTAGGAGATGTGTTATATTGTTACATGATACATACATGTATATGATACATGATATATTTTCTTACAATTGCAGTGAGCAGCTACCACTTCCAGTTTGTATTGTGTATCAGGAGTATTTTCTGGTAGTTTAGGAGATGTGTTATATTGTTACATGATACATATATGATACATAATATATTTTCTTACCATTGCAGTGACCAGCTACCACCTCCAGTCTATATCATGTATCAGGAGTATTTTCTGGTAGTTTATGAGATGTGTTATATTGTTACATGATACATACATGTATATGATACATGATATATTTTCTTACCATTGCAGTGAGCAGCTACCACTTCCAGTTTGTATCGTGTATCAGGAGTATTTTCTGGTAGTTTCGGAGATATGTTGATGAGGTTACCCTTTGTGTTATATAGTTTGAGTATGTCATCGGGGCTTGCTTCAGCTGCTGCTCGAAATGTTTCTGTAATATCAAAAAGAACACTGTTATTACAATACAATTTATTACTGATTGTACTCATTTCTTTTTATCTTGGAGATCATATAATGCATTTCTTAATGTAGGCTGAAAATTTGCTGTGTTCAAATCATTGGTCACCTCACTGTAATTTTAGGTCATAGGTCAAGGTTACAAGATTTGCGAGATGCAAAATAGGAATTTTTCTAGTTTAAGTTGCAGCTCATACATGTATACAAAGAGAAGCTACAACATTTAAAACTAAAGTGAAAACGGAAAGGAAATCTAAGGCTTCTGAAAAAGTAAAAATGCAAAAAAATTCTTGTTCCACAGCTTAAATACCAGTTTTATATCTTCTATGATACACGTATGGCTTGATAACTTTTTAGGATCCTAAAAGCCTATGGACAAGTTGAAACATCCATGTGCGATATGGGCTCATTTGGGACTCTTGTTACATATTAATAATATCTACCCTTCGAAATCGCACGTTGTGCAAAGTTTGGAATAATTGCTCTCTACTTAATACTATATCTAAAGTTTTATTAGCCTGTAAAATCACTTTCAAACATTTTCCACTTGAAAATTTTTATTTACACGAATGTAAACAGCGTATACAAGTTGCAATAATCTGCCCAGTATATGTTACACTTTGTTTATACTACAATTTATAACATAGACCTGTGATAGATTACTCGAAAGTTTCGATCAATCGCTCTATTCCTCTTTTTATTTGCCCTGCATTAATCTGTTTATATAAGAGATTCACGATCAAATAAAAAGCTTTCCAAGCTGCAATTGCCAAGACCACCTCATCAATAAAACTCTCATCAGTGGCGGATCAAGGAACAGGGCAGAGGATCCAGAAAAACAACTGGAACACATCGGCGGATCCACAAAAAAATTGAAAGACACAGATTATTATTTTTTTTCTTTTTAAATCAGAATCATGTCCGTTATAATGACTTTTCCCAATGAAAATGTCTCCGATTTTCCATACATATCTGCATCAATTTACCCTTTATATATACATGCTATATATAGTGAAACCGATTTTTCAGCATTTAGATCATTTCGTAATTTTAGTATTACTCAAGAAAATTATCGGAAAGTCAAAACTGGACGTATTTTTCAATTGAATTTGACTGAAAAAAAAGACTACTTGTCAATTATTCATTGCATTAGATGTAAAATAGGATACCCAAGGCACATTCAACAAACACCCTACCCTATTCATATACACAATTCACTCCCTTACAAAATGTCAATAACCTATCAATATCTAATTTTTATAATATCATCCATATCATCTTTTCATAATTTCCCTGACTTTAGACCTGAATCAGGGATTATAATATTGAGGGCACTAACTCATGCATGTGCAAATCCAGAGGAACAAAAAAGGGGTTAGAGGATGTCAGTTTTAATATAAAAAAAATTCCAATCTTAGTTTTATGCATAAAACAAGAATAATTTCAAAAGAGCGGATGGACCCCCAGCCCGCTTTTCAAAGGTATCTGGATCCGCGAAAGTATCGGGCTGGCTTGGAACCATTCCACAATCCCTTGAAATTTGTCGTAAATGTTTGCGTTTCATTTTTCTCAATAAAAGAATCTTTCGGCTATGTGTAACTAACACCTCCCCCCCCCAAAAAAAAAAAAAATTCCATATCAAATTGTCAAAATGTTTCTTTTTGTTAATTTGCGTTTCACCTTTTAAAAAAAATTAACCCACGGTTGTCTAGACCCCCCCCCCTCCTTTTCCCATTTGAATTTGTCAAAATGCTTCATTCTATAATTTTGTGTTTCACTTTTTTAAAAATTTGAATCCCCTGGTTGGGCTGGAAACCCCCCCTTCCCCCTTTCCCTTTCCCTTTTCCCGTAGTCTGTATTCGCGCACGCAACGAATAATTTCTCATTTGAACTTCGAAATCTATCTTCTATTTAGTGCTCGCAAATTTCTCTCTCTTTATGCTCCAATAGCGATAATACTTATATCAAATTCTTCGTTTCAATGAACTTTGTCGTGAGCATAGGAAATATTTCTTTCATAACATTCTGTTTTGGTCTCCCTCTCAGGAATTTCGTTTCATGTCCGCATATTCAAGTGGATTAATCAATTTTCCCATAAAGTAAATATTGGGGAAGCCCGTTGAGAATTTTCAATGTACATACAATATTTAACAAAATCATTCTGAAGTTCGCTTATGAATATTTGACCAAGTCAATTTACATCGATACGATTTCTGATATTGCTTTCCGAATTTGCGTTAAATTCGATAGGTAAACTGCACCGCCAGACGATCCAAAATTTATGAAACATGTATGAAATGTAATTTAAAAATCGACTAAATGTATTGGCAACAATTTAAACAGAATTAGAGTGTCGCTACAAACAATATAGTTAAAGGTACCTTTCACAGGTGCGCGCTCTCAAATTGTCATAATTATAATTTCAATCGTTTCTCCCGTAGTTAAATTGGAGAAGGAATTGATTTTATTTTCTACGTAATGCACTGTCTTTTCTATAGTTTACAAACAATTTCCCAAGTCTTCTCACTTGATTGAAAATTTTATGAATTTTCAAGACCAAAGGAATGAAAATTGGCGAAATGTAAGAGCTTAGCTTTGCTTCTCAAGAGGTCCAACCCAATTAGAAGGTTGAGTTTGACTTCTGCTGGGCGGGGAGAGGGGGCAACCACAGGTTGAGGCGAAATTAATTTTGGTATATTTTTTGTCATTACTGTACACATGGTACATGGCCGTTGCACTTGTCAGAATTATTTTTGGTATTTTCTTCAAAAATGACAATTTCTCCTTTCGTAGAAGTTACCAGAACACGTATGGTATACCATAAAAGACTTGTGTCTGTAGATGAAGAATGTTTTGCAGGAGTCCATCCTATGATTTAGAGAAGAATAAACCCAAAACAGGGAAAATAATAATTTTCTGGCAACTTCATGCAGTCATTAACCCCCCCCCCCCCCTTAACACCACACATTTTTAACACCTATGATACATGTAGATCTCCTCGTGGTCTCTACTTTCAGAAAGTAGAGAAGGGGCGGATTACATTGAGGATAGTTGGCGTCGAGCCCCTGACTTGTGGACGTGATGTAGAGACTGAAAGTATATTTGTTCTGTCTTTCAATGACAATTTTTTAAAGATGAAACCGTGTTCTTCCTACTAAGGTATACTGACAATTCGTGAGGGAGATTAAGCTTTATCTCTCGACTGACAGGTGTATACATACAATTCACAGTCATCACAAGATTTATCCCCCCTTGTTTCTCCTAAACACTTGACATTGCCTGAGATTCACCGAAGCCAGATAAAATCTGGAGTGCTTCCATTCAGTTAAATCACTTCACTTATCTCTGAATCGTGTCTTATTTCATTACAATTCTTCAAACTTCTCACGTTGAACGAGTCTTAGTCGTGAAGTGGTAGTTTTGATTGATTTAGCGACCCCCAACAACAGTCCAGTTCATAGATAAAGCCATGTCAATCTCTAGGCATGACTATCAGTGGACATTTTTGCACTAAGTCCAGCTACTGTGCAAAGAGGGGAAATAACTGAAAAACAAACACAGATCTAGTGTAGAGGGGGGGGGGGTTAGGGGGAAGAACCCTTTCCCCTGGAATTTGGCAATATTAAATGTTATTTTTCCCCTGTTTTTTCTTTCACATATATGAAAATTATTTGCTTGAGCCTCCCAATCCCATGATGGAATGGACTCCCTCCGGGAGTCCCCTGGATAAATTTTCAAGATCCACCAAAGAAGAAGTCTTGATCATGTTGATTTAGAACAGATTCCGGTTTCAATACACTCATAATCCAACATGGAAATGTCCAAAGAAAATTCAGGATGACTTGAGTTAGCTTATAGGCGGTCGCTCACATGTTTTTGTCCTTTCTGTTTTAATGACACAAACAGACAATTACTGTCAGTCTGTCCAGTTGTCTGTTACTTTCACACATGAAATCATTTTACAATTATATACATCCATCCAATCCATCTACCCGCAGGCTGGCCAAGCACGCTGAAACTCAACATTCAATGACTGTGGGTCAAGGTCATTTTCAAGGTCATAGTCACCAGGTTTAGTTATGACTTTGACCTTGATGATGACCTTGACTCACAGCCAATGAATGTTGAGTACAAATTCCTCAACCCACCCCCCCCCCCCCCCCCCCCAAAAAAAAAAAAAAAAAAAACCACCTACATGTACTTTTCTTTCCGATTCAGATTACCTTGATCAACTGTCAGTGAATGTTGTCTGATGTCAGTGTCCAATTTCCTTGATCCCCCCCTCCACTCATCCTCTGTTTGAATCTGACATTCATGTTTGTATTTACTACAAAGTATTTCATACTACTACGAATACATTGATTTTTTTCCCCATTTTCTCCCTCTAATGGAGATTCCTCAGGTCAGATCACCACTACCTTATTACTCTTCCCATGTACAAGGTTATTGTGGATTCTCGCTTAAACTCTGGAGGTGTCTAATTGATCTTTATTTCTCATTCAAACCATTGACACTTATATCTGTTTCCATGGTAACAATACAAACAATATTACCAGTATTTAAGAACCTCATACAGGTAAGAAAAGAAAATTCTGGTTCGACTTGTGCAATTCCTTTTAAGGCCAAAAAATAATAAAGGTAAAATCAGTAAAACTGATGGATGCTCCCTGATCACAATAATTTTGGTACCAAAAGTTTGATTTTCTGAGCATGCTGAGTGTCTTAGACCTTTCAGAAATGACCATGACTGACCTTGACCTTTAATCATAATATGACCTTGAAGACAAATTATATTATGATCATCATGATCATCACACTTTTTAGTTCATAAAAGGTATCAAGCAATCAAAAGTTTAATACAAAAATTCCTCAAGTGAGTTTCCTCAATTGCTGGATAAGCCAGGGCTCTCGATCAGCCTAATTTGGGGCCCATATTCGACCCCAGTCCCAATTCAAAATTAATTTTTTTTCCCCATTTTATTGACCATTTTTCCCAATTTGACACCTAATTGAAACTTCAACAAATTCTCATTTTCAAGTGAAAAGGCATCCAAACTTTTATTTAGAATATATTTCCCTAATTTATGACAAAAAATGTCACTATTTTTCCCAATTTCAAAGGCCCCGGGTCCCAGGCATTCCCAAAAATGGGTGTAAGAGTCCTGTAGGCACATTTTTGGTTGGCACTTTCCACACCTGTTGGTAAGCAGTTTTTTAATAAAATCCTAGAACACTGTACCGGTACTTGTAACCTGAGTACTCAAATACCAAAATGATTACATTTTAGTATGGTATACATGGTATATGTAAAGTACATTTTTAAAACATACTCATACTTATAGATGCTCTAAAGACCTCAAATACATGTATATTTTTGTATTTGTAAGTCTAAACATTATTTTAAAAGTGCGTTTTAACTTAAAATTGATCTATAGTTTAACAAACATGTTAAATTCTATCACTCACTCACTGACATTTTTATGATCATCCTAATGTCAAAAAGGTTAGCACATTTTACTTGAATCATTTAAATTGTAGTAATCATGTACTTTTCCATGACCAGAATATTACCCTTAAGCCAGCACATTGTTAGGCAATATAAATTATGTATCATAAAGACTAAACCGATATGAATTTTCATCGTGTTCAAAGATAAAATATGGCAAATTTATGAACAATACCTGCAATCAAATAATGTAAACATTGTAAGAAACACAGCTGGATCTGTGTTATTAATCATGTTAATAGATTAAACTGTGCTACTAGAGATTGTCAATTTGAAACAATATAAACTAATATTTTTGTAATCTACATGGACAGTAAGAATTCAAGGGCTGATCTGGACTTTGCCAAAAATTGTGATATGTATTGTATTTTTCCTCCTTTTTTTCGATAGCCTTTCACCAAATTTTCTGCATTTGCATGTAGATCCATCGTCCACCCATGGAAAATAATCCATGTATGTAGTATAATTTTTGACAAACACAGAAGTCAGAAAACTGTCCTCTTTTTGATATTGACACCATATAATTGACAGTGACACAGAAGTACAGTAATTTAAATATCAAGCAGTCAAGGATGATAAAATCAATAGTATTGTTTACAATTCAGTTTTAATTTCTGTCATTCCAGCTCCAGGATCCACCACTGATGAAGACTTAGATCTGCAAGATTTTTGACTGTAAGTGACCGTTTCACAGTTATTTTCATACTTTGGTTACATCAAAATTTAGCAATAGTCGAAAGATAGAATATTTTGTTCAAGAAAAAATGTGAACAAGCTACCATACGGTTACTTACCTCTCAGATCATCAGGTGTGTCGTCGCTACGAAATTCGGCCTGTTCTTTCTTTTCTCCGACTTCAAAATAAATCACTTTCGTTGCCATAGTCCCTCCGATATCACTAAAATATCCCCATCTACACAAAAATCACGATTTCAAGTCATTTTATCCTCTAAACATTACAGATCATGTAACACAACATAACAAATATCCGAACGTGAGAAAATCATAAACTTTTCACACTGACTCTTGACAGTTCGTTCCAAATCTCTCGTGCGTTTTACTTTCACTGGCGCATTTATAGAAAGTACAATTTACGTGCTATTTCCCGCAAAATTCAATTTAGAACAGCTTTTTAAAACAGATCCTGTTGCCAATGAAGCAGACGCGCTTCCAATCGGATACGATAGCAAGTAGTGTCATCTAAAGTAAAATATATCGGCAATTTGCTCCATATATTGATTCTCCCAGGAGGATGGATTATTACAGGGCGCAGTCACGTGACTATAGTTAAAGCTATCGCAATTTTTGTTTTCAGTTAGCTTTTTGATTTATTTGGGGAAACTTATTGTTGTTACAGGGTGATTTTTGCTAAATAAGTTAACCTGAACAGTTATGTTATGGCAGTAATGTTCCAAATCCCGTGTCACTACTAACATTTACGCTAGATAAATTAATGTTACAGTAATCTTTCAAGAGCGACATACGCGAATCCCGTGCATGCAGGGCACTGGGGATAGGTTCTTCATTATTTTTCTTTCTTCAAAAAGAGGCGAATTTTATCCGCTGTATTGGATATATGGAAAAGCCTTAGGACTGGATCGGGACTCCGGGTGCGCGCTAATCATCACTTTTAAAATTCCACGATTGTCAAAATGTTGCTAAACGCCAAAATAGAAAGGAGGAAAAAGATGCGTTTTAAGTATATATCTTTATATACATTTTGAAAATATATATTAAGAACAGATAATTTGCAGCATGGACAAGTTAGAGGAAAGCTATCTAGATTCGCTAAGAAGGTTTAAACTTTTGATTTTTTTTTTGACTGCCTCACTATACATTCAGTGGCGGATCCAGCGCCCCCTTTGCCGGGGGGTCGAGGGGCGAATTTTGCCGGGCAGATTTTTACTGAAAATGGGCCAAAATATACTTGTTTTTGGAAAATGTTGGGTCAGTGCCGGGGGGGGGGGGGGGGCGGACGCCCCCTCCGCACCCCCCTGAATCCGCCACTGACATTCGTGCTCTCTACGAGATGCAACTGTGACCCACATGTGGTGGTGGTAATGGCAGTGATTGTAATGAAAATGATGGTGATGAGGAGGAGGACGACGACGATTTGGAGAAACCAAACATTGTCATTCACTTTCAATTTTTTGTTGCAAGAAGGCATAATTATGTAAAGCCTTATTTACATAAAACCTTGTTTATGTAAAACAAAAATTCTAATGTTGATGCAGGTCACCTAAGGAACATGCCCGCGTCCTTTTCGCCTTTTTATAAACAAAATCACATCAAGAAAGGAGAAATTGATACAAATTAACATTGTGAATACAAATTAATATTTGAAAATGAGTAAAAGGGCTCAATCTAGAAGATAAACATTCATATTTAATATATTATGTACATTGTACTTATCACAACTTCTAGATGAGGTTTAACGTTTGTACATATTATAGCAGACTGTTTTTGACGCAGTTTTTGACCTCACGAGTCCGTCACATATGTATGTATGTATTTATGTAATTTAGTTTGCAAGACACACATTTTATGGAAAATTCGTCGACTTATAAAGTAATAATATAACACATGACACAAATCCTTTCCGTGTATTATTTTTCATTTATTTTTTAGTCATTTTAATCATTTTAAGATATCTGTTTTGATTTTCGGTAAAATTTATCATTTTTTTTTTTACATGTGATCTGCACTTTTTTTTTCTTTTTTTTTTTTTTGGTCAATCCGAGAATCATGCAGATCTTATATTTCTCGTCCTGTGCCCATGTCGGTCTTTTTTTTTGCATGAAACACTAATGTTTGCCTTGCAACTCTGGCCATACCGTTTTGACTGATAAGTCAGAGGGGATATATTTCACGATTATTTCTTCTTGGAGAAAAAATCTACATGTATTTGTACCAAAACTGTGATTTGGGGTTTGACTTTCCTTTGTTCTACGAAAAAGGATTGCCTTGGTCAACTTAATTTACAGTAGATTAAAATATTTCTTCCAGAGGGAAGGATCGATGATAACAAATAAAAACACAAACACTCAGATACACAAATTTTCGGCCCCTTGGCCTTTCATATACAATTCGTCCCTATCCATCGTCGTTTCAGGAGTGCCAGCAAAATTGCAGTAGATTCAAATATTTCTTCCAGAGGGAAGGGATGATAAAAAATAAAAACACAAACACTCAGATACACAAATATTCGGCCCCTTGGCCTTTAGATACACAAATATTCGGCCCCTTGGCCTTTAAAGGCCAAGGGGCCGAACATTTGTGTATCTGAGTGTTTGTGTTTTTATTTGACAACTTAATTTATATTTCACATACTTTCCTTTCGTTCCTGATTAGACTTTCGATCAATATCGTATTTTTTACTCTTTATAACATTTGCTTTGTTATTAAAACATTTGAATTTGAACGGCTATCTTAGAAACTATAAACATTCACAAGTCCTTGGGCTATCATATGATTTTTCCGACTCGATCCGGCCGACGCAGTTTCCATCGCTGTACGAAATATAATGGAACTTTACAGGAATCGAGAAAAACTGGTTTTTTTTTTTCTTTTTTTTTTTGGACAAACTACGATTCGTCGACAAATTCTTTCCTTCCCTTGGCAACCTCCATCAATCCTTATAGAAAGTAAGCGAAGCGATGTCTCTTACCAAAATTAAGATTTAGAGCTCTAACACATGCTCTGAATGGTCAAAGCATTTCAACTTCTCTGCAGTCGCTGCTTAAAAATCCATGCATGAAACTTTGTAGGAAACAAAGGAGGGGATCTCCAACAACACCAGGTTGCAGCACCCACAGCAAAACCCCAAAACACCCAATGCAAAAACACAGAGCAGACAAGCACAGAAAGAGACGCAAAAGGGACAAGGAAGCGTCAACGCATAACGCAGAAACATCAAACACAAAGGACTACACATAAACCAACGAGACCAATGGGCAGACTCTGAAGTGAATGGGATACTCCTCAACAATTGTTTTGTCGACCTGATACAAACTTTCGATTTCTTCACCACAATCAAAGCACAGAATCTCATTCACGTTGCAAGTAAGTACTCAATGTCTCCCGCTAAAAAAGTATTTTTAGTCTTGATCCGTAAAACAAGATGGCTGCCACGGGCATTTATTGGCTGATCAATGTCTTGTTGATTTCTCCTCTACAACCTCTGTCCAGAATTTCATCGAACATTATAGGACAAAATAGTTTGGGTCCTCAGCCAATATGTTTTTTATCTATAAAAAAGATGGCCATCATCTATTCTGATTAACATTTTTTTTTCAGTTTCATCGCCGTTCAAAATTCCATGAAATCTTTCAGGAAACAATAAATTAAAATGGGTCTAACAAAATCTCACAAGATGGTCATCAATAGACCCTATTTGCTGGCATTCTTTTTTACATCTCTATACAACATTCCAATGCAGCCAACTCCCCCCTCCCCTTCCCCCCCACCCTTAAGATTGCCTTCTGAAAGAAACAACAATCTTTACACGCATGCATTTATACATGTCTTTATTTCTAAACAAAACAGCGATGAAGAGGATTAATACTTCTACATAAAGAAACCTCTGACTTACAGGCATAATATGTAATATTTTTCAAACAAAAACAGTAATGAAGTAAATTCAAATAAGATAGCCTTACTTTTTTTCATGGACTGATATAAACATAATATAGATAGATGTAGTGCACTATCAGGGTTGCCAGCACTCTCGGTGAACAAAAAAATTCCCATACTTCATTTTCCCCTGACTGATATGGATTTTCATTTTTCACTGGCCAAATTCTAAAATTCCCTGAAAAAATAAGAGTCCCCTTAGGTGTTGCCGGTAGGGGACTGAAAAAGGCAATTTCCCTGACTTTTCAAGACTGCTGGCAACCCTAACTATAGTTAAAAAAAAATTCTGCAGAAATTGACATGACTACTTGTATCAGTGTAATAATGAATATACAAGATACATTGTACAGTGTTGAAATCATATGTTATTTTGTCAGTTATGCACAATGCCTGTATAAAGAGGTCCAACTTCCTTGTTTTATGAACCTCCAGTCTCATTATACTCAAATATGTGCCAGTTGACAACTGAAAATTAATCTCGTAATGCAGAACAATATTCTATTTTTCTATATTTTCAGGTCACCTAGATGACTGATCACAAAAGGGGAAATATTAGGCGGTGTAATGGTATGTAAGCTATGAGTTTTATCCTAAATCTGGCGAGATACAAAGTAGTTGTTTTTTATAATGCACAAAAAAAAAAAAAAAAAAAAAAAAAAAATAATAATGGTATGTAAGCTATGAGTTTTATCCTAAATCTGGCGAGATACAAAGTTGTTGTTGTTTATAATGCACAAAAAAAAAAAACACAAAAAAAACATAGGGTAATCACAGATTACGAAGCTCACCTCGTGACAGCAAAATTCAATTCAAACATATTTCTTAGTACATGTATATTGGCTTTTAAAGGCAAAACCACTCAAGCAGAAAAAGTAGGTCAAGGTCATTTTATGAAAGTTTGATCAAAGATACATCCAATATGCAAGTTTGGTACATGTAGCAGTTATACTTTGCTCAATATTGGCTTTATAGAGCAAAATCACTCAAGCGGAAGAAGTAGGTCAAGGTCATTTTATGAAAGATTGATCAAAGATACATCCAATATGCAAGTTTGGTACATGTATCACTTATACTTTGCTCAATATTGGCTTTTAAGAGCAAAATCATTCAAGCGGAAAAAGTAGGTCGAGGTCATTTTATGAAAGTTTGATAAAAGATACATCCAATATGCAAGTTTGGTACATCTAGCACTTATACTTTGCTCAATATTGGCTTTTAAAGGCAAAATCACTCAAGCGGAAAAAGTAGGTCGAGGTCATTTTATGAAAGTCTGATCAAAGATACATCTAATATGCAAGTTTGGAACATCTAGCACTTATACTTTGCTTAATATTGGCTTTTAAAGGCAAAATCACTCAAGCGGAAAAAGTAGGTCAAGGTCATTTTATGAAAGTTTGATCAAAGATACATCCAATATGCAAGTTTGGTACATGTAGCACTTATACTTTGCTCAATATTGGCTTTTAAAAGCGAAATCACTCAAGTGGAAAAAGTAGGTCAGATGCTGCATCCGATGCATGGGTCCATCTCGGCATCCAAAGATGAATCACTTGTGCAAGTTTGGTTACTGTAGCATTAGTACTTTGTTAGATACTGAACTACCCCAAACTTCTTATCCAAATCACTCAAGCGGAAAATGTAGGTCAGATGCTGCATCCGATGCACGGGTTCACCTCAGCATCCAAAGATGAATCACTTGTGCAAGTTTGGTTACTGTAGCATCAGTACTTTGTCAGATACTGAGCTACCCCAAACTTCTTAACCAAGTCACTCAAGCGGAAAATGTAGGTCAGATGCTGCATACGATGCATGGGTTCACCTCAGCATCCAAAGATGAATCACTTGTGCCAGTTTGGTAACTGTAGCATTAGCACTTTGTCAGATACTGAGCTACCCCAAACTTCTTAACCAAGTCACTCAAGCGGAAAATGTAGGTCAGATGCTGCATCCGATGCATGGGTTCACCTCAGCATCCAAAGATGAATCACTTGTGCAAGTTTGGTTACTGTAGCATTAGTACTTTGTCAGATACTGAGCTACCCCAAACTTCTTAACCGGACGCGGACGCGGACGCGGACGCGTGGGGTTATAGCATAAGCTCACTCAACTTCGTCGAGGTGAGCTAAAAACCCTGAACAATGTTCTTTTTTCACTTTCATCTACATAAAACTTGTTGATCATTTTTGTCCTTATAAAACAATATTATTTCTCTTATTTTGGGTACAACTCATACATTTGTGGCTAAGACATCATTATACTGCATGCAATACATTTCCCTCTATGTGATAATAATCTACATTACTCGAAAAGAAAGAAATACCTTAAGTTCCGCATTCCTAGATTACCTACCATGTCATAATGATAAATGCAAATTTTTTCCTGGAATGATCGATTGTCATATAAAATGCCATGATTAAGAATGCTCTAAAAATTAATTATTTATTAAAGACAGTTGAATGTCAAAGTACATACAAATACATGTATAATCAACTTTCCGAATCCATACACTTTTAAATGAAATCAACCTCTAATTTTTATGAAATCATGAGAAAAATGTCCCCTTTCTGCAAGAATGCTGATCCATTCAATGAAACAAGTGTACCCCTTATACATTAATTGATTACAGGTAGAATTACAAAAATTCATATCTTTCAAAGTTTTTTTGTAAAATGACAGCAAGTGTAAAGCTTTCTGCAGTTGATAGATATCTTTATTTGATAAGCTCCCTCTCACTGATGCTATATTTAAATTCTTCAGAACTTCACTCTTCAGTAATTTCAAAGTTATAATTTCACACTTGGAGTAATGGTACAAATGTATATATGAAATAGACTCACAGGAAAATTTAAATCAGATGTTGTACAAAGGAGTAAAAAAATACTGATGCACCAATATTTCAAACTGGCTAGTTTTGTCAAATTTACTTAACAATGAAACTCTTATCACATTCCAAAAGCAATTAGAAAGAAACTAAGTTTTGACGAAATAATATACAGAAAGCAACTTATACATTACTGTTGTTCACACTTACTGTCTTTTGACAGTATAATTCATTGATTTCTAATCTGATATTGCCTTCCATACAGTCATGAGGCAGAAAAATGAAAAACTGATCAGAATTAGGCCATAAGCTGGTAAAATTAATCTTTTTGTACTGCAGGCTTTCATAGAGAACAACGAGATTTTCCCTCAAAAATTACTTCTGTTCATCAATACCGTATAACCAGAAATTTTCGCGAGTCTTAAATTTCGCAATTCTATAGTAAAATAGGGTGTCTTTATTTTCGTGAGTACAAGTTTCGTGATTCCTAAATTGCGAGCAAATATGTACATATGATGTTACTGTTTTGTACCTTTCATTGTTGAAGTTTTAGTTAGGTCTCTGATAAGAGTACACTCAGATCACTTCTTTTTGCGTTTTATTGGAAAAATTAAAGCATGACACATGTACGATTAGAATGAAATGTAAATGATATACCATTTCATGTTGTAACTTATCAAACAGAATAATTTTTTGCGATTCCAAATCACCCGTGAATACAGAAAAAATTAGTATCTTGCGAAAATTTCTGGTTATACGGTAAATTACAAATACTCAGGTAACTTTCGCATAAATCATTTGGTGAAATTCTGTTGAAGAGTACAATCAAAACAGTGAAAATGAGTGAAATACATATAAAATATACATGAACATTAAAATACAACTAATTGAGTATAGTAATACTATATATATATATATATGAATAGGAGAAGAGTCTTAAATTCATGAAAAAAAATATATAAATGAAAGAAGCACATGTAGAATAATCGTGGATCATAAATTTTGACAGCAATATGTTTCACCTTGACCTTTACCTTGACCTTTACTGTGACCTTGACCTTTGAAGCACTTTACTCTTATTGTAATGACGTTTCCTTGCAATATAAACATATTGATGGATAAAACTTATACAATTATGATTTTCAGACGAATGGATATACAAATGATACTTAACAGAATATTCTCTAGCTTTTCAGAGGCAACATTATATGCAGGCAAATGTGTTGCATATGTCAAATTGACCCTTCCGAAAGCAGGAAAAAATTGAGAAATTCCATGACGTCACAATGCAATTTCGATGTTTGACTGAGGTTCAAAGCTTGTTTGTCCAAGGTAAAAGCATTGTGATGTCACAAAATTTTGCATTTATTTCCCGCAATCGGAAGGGTAAATTCACATGGAATGTCACATGAAATTCACGTATTTTTTTTTCATATGAATTTCATGTGCCGCACAATTTTGCTGCTGTGTACAAATAAGTACATAACGTAACAGTGAAATACATGTGGCAGTAACATAAAAAACTTCTAAACATTTTCTCTAACATTTGAATTTGACTGGTAGATATATTTCACATGTAATTAAATAAAATTGTATATACATTTTGTATGTAATCTAACAAAAAAGAAATTCATTGTTTATAAGCAACTCTGACTGAAAAATTGACGAAAAATCCAACCCCCATATGAGACAATCTCCCTGTCAATATGATAGGATGAAAATTGGCACATAATATTTTTCAGAAATACAAATTCTGTATCAACAATAATGACAAACTTTATAAATGAGCGACTTAGCAAATATCACAGTGCTATTTTGAGAAGTGATGTAATACATCTTCCGGGGGATACACTTTGCATATAGCGGAGGTCAGGACTCCCAACTTTGCCTCTCTGCCGGCTTTTTGTCGCCAGACTTGTATTACCCGATATCCCACTCCTTGGATCCCCTCCTCACGAGAATAATCCATGTGGATTTGCTCTAGTTCTGGATCCGCAACTGATAAGGCACGACCTAAATAAATGGATCAAATACATGTAACGATGAATATTTACACATATGCAAATTATATACAGCATTTCATATCAGAGGCGTATGTGGCAAGTGTATATGCATTATAACATAGTAATTCTAAGTTTGGCATTTATCAGAATACTAAAAAGATTACTGAACAGTGTTTGGTTTTCCCTGCTGCATGGAATTTATAGAAATTCAATGATACTGAACTGTCTTCATGAAAACTCACTAGTTATATGCCTGGGGCTACCCAAAATTCTGCTGGGTTAGTAGAAATTGTCAAAGAAACTATACAACTGGCGAGTAGAAATTGTCCTCCAGCTAGTGGTTAAAAATAACTTTAACACCACAGAAAAGAGAGGATTGAAAACTTATGTCTCATGTGTTATACATGTACACGGTGGGTAAGGGAGCAACCGTTTTATTTTTATGGGGGGGCTGGAAGACTTTTGCCAGCCGGAAAATTTTTTTCGGCTATTTTAAGAGCCGAAAAATTTTTTTCGCCGGCCCTTCGGGCCGGATTATTTTTTTTGGGTTAGTTTCCAATGTTGAAAATTACCCTAAAGTTTAAATAATTCAGCATGATTTTTTGGCCATATTAAACATCAAACACACAATGAGTTCATCTCTTGCCAACAGATCACTTCATTTTAATTTCTTGAATGGAATATGGTGCCTATAATCTGTTTACTAAAATGATACTCAACGGAGACAGGCTATATGGTGCTAATGACTTTTGAATTTGATTTATTCACTCCAAATTGCTTAAAGTTTGTTCAATTTTTTATACTTTGTTTATGATACACAAAAAAGTGTTTACTCATGGGCAGTGGAAAGGTCGGAAGAGAGGGGTGAGGGGCAATTTCATGATCCGGGAAATTTTTTTCATCGGCCCTTCGGGCCGGAAAATTTTTTTCCCTAAAATTTCGATCCGGAATTTTTTTTTGCAAAGTCTTCCTCCCCCCCCATAAAAATCAAATGGTTGCTCCCTAATCTCACATCGCAGAATAATTTTTTCTACATTTTTATGCAATATAGATCATTTATAACAAAAAGAGGAATGTGATGCAGTGTAAGAATGTCTTAGCTATGAGTTGTATCCAAAATAAGGTGATTATTAGTTTTTAATAACGCATAAAAACGATTGGCATTCTACTTTCACTTTCATCTACATGGGTCACGCCAATCTTTTTTTTCGGCTCTATAAAAAGATATTATTCTCTTATTTTGGATAACATTCATAGCTTTGGCATCCTTACACTGCATTACATTCCCCTATTTGTGATACATAATCTATATCACAAGAAATTATAGAAAAACATACTGTTCTGCGTTGCTAGATATAACCAACCGTGATGTAGAGAGAGACAGTTTCTTTTTTTCATGATGCGAAATAAACTGTGAACTAACTACTTCAGATAAAGGTTATTGTTATATCTGATTCAGTATCTCTATATGAAATCCTCATGCCTATAAATTCAAACATTTGACCAAGCAGTCAATGGTTACATCAATATTGGCCCTAGGGCAATAGTTCAAAAACTATTGACCGAGAAACATCACATCGTTTGTGACGTCACATCATTTATGACGTTAATAAACTCTACCTATTTTTCTGCGCTCTTTCTCTTATAGACGAAAATTAATGTAAACATGCCGGGCCAAAAGGTTCGTTGCTGCAGTATTGAAGTAAGGTATAATAAAACAATCATTGACTGGGAATTCGGGTAACATATGATTTGTTGGACCTTCTGACAAAATATAGTCCTAGGCCTTCCGCCTCGGGCAATATTTTGTCTTCAGGTCCAACAAATCATATATTGCCCTCATTTCCAGTCATTAATTGTATATTATGTTTCATAGATTTTGATATCATGGCTTACCTATTCGTCTCCAAGACTTGCCCATGAATTTGGAGGCTGTCCTCACATCTTGATCACCAACCAACCTCTCTGACGCTGAAATTGAAAAAAAAAAAAATCTGACTAAAATGGCAGCATTCCAAAGGATGCACATGTAGCCTGCAAAACACAGTGCCACATTATGTGGTGTGACACCCAATTGTGACAAAAAGAAAGACAATGGATAAAGTGCTATACTTTGAATGCTATTTTGTCAATTTGTTCCCTTAGTTTAAACGGTATTCATTGCCTGATATAAAATTTCAATTAGTATATGGCATTACATAAATAAGCTGAATTTAGCTAAAAAACAGAATTATTTTCTAAGTGCTCTCCAATTTGCTTCCTTTTATAAATATATCATCGCTAGAATTTGAAAGCCATAATACATGTATGTACAACAACGATGAAAAACTGTGTTTATGTGGTAATTAACTAAATGCTTTTCTAACGTAACCTGCTTTACTTCTTATAATCCTACTTACTTAATAAATCCTGATGATCTGGTGTAACAACTGGCTTTGTACTGCCCCTAGCTGCCGTAGACGCATGTCTTTCATCGTCGGAAGAAGATGAAGAACTAGAGCTGTCGTGCCGTGACCTTCCATGACGTCCTTTTTTGGAAGATGAGGTTTGGTTTATCACCATGACGTTATTATTTCCTATCTGGACATTCTTTGAGCTTTTGATGTTGATATGTGTGTTTTTGCCGAACGCTCCTGGTTTGTCGATTTTTATGGCCGTTCCGTCTACGTTATATTTGGTTTTGGGAGGTGGTGCAGAATAACCTTTAAAAGAATCATAATATGTACAGATGATCGTGATATATTCCATTCCAAACTGAAAACAAATTTGAAAATTATCTAAATTATGAAATGAGTGAGACTGTAAATGAATAAATGAACTACAACAATGTTAAAGAAACAGAGGAATCTCATCCTCGTTCAAAGGATTTGCAACATCCATGACTTGAAAAGCCTCATCGAATCGGGTTGTGAATTTCCGACAAGAGAGTGGTTAGATTCCCCTGTTTCTATAGCAACGTCATAATGGATTCTACCGGTATTAATTTTCAGTATTCGTAGATATATAATACAAATTGAATACAATATATGCAACAACAGTGAAAAAAAGTATGGAAAACTGTATGGAGGGGGATTAGGGTCACAATGCTATTTGACTTGCTTACATGCTTCATGCTATGTTGCTTCATTTAATGTTTGATTATTCCATGTTCATTTGTCTTGCTTTCATTTCAAATTGACTTTATTGCATTTGTCTTTCTTCTTTATGCAATGTTGCTTTCGTGTATTTTACATTTGTCCTTCGTCAATGCATAATTGTCGTTCTACCATGCGTTATGACATCTTTCAATGTGCCATCATTCTTTCGTCCTAATGCCATGATTGCTTCGTCAATGCTAACCTCAATTTTGATACCAGGTGGCGCTCCGTATGTGTCCGTTCCTTGAAATTAACTTTGAGACGTCCCCTGTTGCAGTACTTGGAAAAATGAGTTATAAATAGCGGAAAAAAGCAAAAGCCGATTGAAATATTTGAACAAAAAACATCTCATTAAATGATAAATATTTGGACCTTTTCTGTTTGTTTGTTTGGTTTGTTTGTTTGTTTGTTTTTTTTTACACAGTAATAGCCATTTGGGGATTTGAAAGCTCTAGAAAGTTTTGCTTTTGCTTTGTAAGGCTTCGAGGCTCAACTGTTAGCGTGCCTGACCCTCTATGCATTTTTTTCCCGCATGGGTTCGAATCCCATCGGCAACATAATTTTTTTTTCTGAATTGTGAGTGGGAAATTATATAGACGTCAGTTTTTTTCTGAGATATCGTGGGAAAGGCGGTATTTCATATCGAAAAATTCTAGATAAATTGAAACTGCCGCGCGTCCTACACTGATCGAACCTTGAGATCAACATCCCCCGGCCCTATTGATTCAGTCAATAATGCAGTTTCTAGTCTCCTTTCATAATTTTGACCTTGAAAATTTACCTTTTGACATCTCTGTATGCCAAAATTACTCCAAGCTGATGTCCAGGACAAGCGGAGCGTAGGAGAAAGGGGGGGGGGGGCAGCGCTACCGCTCGCCAGTTTTTTTTTTTAGACTTTCTGAATAATTTAGCTAAATATTCTGATCTATCCTTTATACATATTACTTTATCAACGTACATGAAGACATTTAACTCAGTCTATATAGAATATTATTACATGTAATGAAAGAGGGTATAGAAAGTATTTTCTGATAAGTCAAAATTTGCTAAAAATAATTCCTGGCTTGCTACCGCTCGCCAGACATTTATTCATGTACTTAAAATTTAGAATTGCACCAGAAATGTTAACATTTGTGCATACAGAACATGAACCCCCCATATTTTTTTAAATCTATTCCCCTCCCCCTTTATTTATTTTTTTTTCTTCATTTATTTATTTATTTTATTTTAATTTTTTTACTTGTTAGAAATTTTGGGATGTTGTGCCCCTCCACTTTTTCAGGCAGAGCTACGCCGTTGGTCCAGGACTTCGCCTGCTCAGGAACGTGGCACAGTTCAGTGTCATTCACAGCCTTTTTCAACAATGGCCAAAATTTAGACCTTTATTGTGATCCTATACTGCGTGTTAGGAGCGCAAGGAAGGTCCAAATTATTATATTTCTTGAATAAATATTACTTGTCAGATTCTCCTTGTTCAGTGGCGGATCCAGCGCCCCCTTTGCCGGGGGTAAAGGGGCGAATTTTGCCGATTTTACTGATGTACCTGTTTTTGCCGGGAAAATATTGGGTCTGTGCAGGAACATCCCCTAAATCCGCCAATTTTGTTCGACCCAAGATCAAGGTTAAGATTGAAATCCAAGCGTTTGATGCTTGCAAGGATTGACCTTGAACATTGACCTTCATAAGTCCATACTTCAAAGTCAATTATTATAGAAGTTTTATCTTTTTATACAAGAATCACCCGATTTATGGTACAGAAACGACATTGACGGGCATATAAAAGGCAAGGAATTAAAATTATGACTTTTCATAGATGACTTGCAAGCGACGATAGTGAGCCAACGAAGCGTTTGCAAAGTTTTGTAATAAAAATGATTTTGTATTTCAACTGAATAATGATAATGTACAGTTGCCCGCCATATTTTTTTTTCCAAATCAATGACCCCCCCCCCCCCCCCGCGCCAAGACAAAATGAAAAAAAAATTGCATAAAAACATTTTATTAGTATAAGTACCCCCAATTTTTTTCTACATCCTCTACTGGGCAGATGGACAACATGGACAAGTTACATTATACTTAAAACTGATCACAGGAGTGAGATACTATCATCGCTTGGTCACAAATCCTTTCCTCATTACAAAAAAGTTACCCTTTCTTCTATATGTCTATATTAATATAGACATATATTAATATAGACATATAAAAGAAAGGGTTTGTATCGAGGAAAGGGTATGTGACAAAGCGATAATACCTCACCCCTGTGCTTAAAATTGACAAAAGGGAAAAAATGTATCCTCGTCCGGGATTCGAACCCACTCGGAAAGATGCAAAATAATATGTTATGGCCTACGTGATAACCACTACGCCACAGAGATTCTTCATCATGGCGCATAGTTTATTGATACTGTCGGTTAAAACTTACAAAAATCTTATGCATACAAAATCAAATATTTACTAATTCCTTATAATTATTGATATCGATATCGATAATATAATTACTTTTCGAACGATACTGTAGTAGAATTTAAAATAATTTCTAACGACAGGGGATGTTTCAAAGTTCATTTCAAGGAACGGGCACATGCGGTCGCGCGAAGCGCCATCTGGTATCAAAATTGAAGTTAGCATTGACGAAGCAATAATAGCATTAAGACGAAAGGATAATGGCAGAAAGAATGATGTCATAAAGCATGGTATAATGACAATTATGCATTGACGAAGGACAAATGTAAAATGTAGGGAAGCAAAATTACACAAAGAAGAAAGATAAAGTCAATTTGAAATGAAAGCAAGATAAATGAACATGGAATAATCAAACATTGAATGAAGCAACATAGCATGAAGCATGTAAGCAAGTCAAATAGCATTGTGACCCTAATCCCCCTCCATAAAACTGAAGTGTGACAGACGGACGGACAGACAGACAGACAGACAGACAAACTGGGTGGAAACTATAAGTCACCTCTGGCAAGCCGGTAGGAAACTAACAATAGGAATCTAACCCGAGACTTTCTGCTTTCTTTGAAGATGCTCTTACCAATTGAGCCTTAAAAACGGGCACATGATACCAAACCATCACATACCATCAGGTTGAGGGTGATAATCTCCCAATATCAACTCTGTCTGTACCTTTGTTGGCCTCTTACTTATACTTCATAGCTCTTTTGACCTAATGCCTGCTGTTACATGTAAGAAGTACTCTATTAGGGTACGGAACCCTTATATGAATAATGTTTGTACAACAACTCGATTATCCAAAGATACCTTGAGGGGGTGGATAATAATCTACCTCATCACTTCCTGCATGAACTCTGCTCATACCTTTGATATAGCTTCTTAAAATACTTGCTTCATAGCTCTTTTGAACTAAAACCAACTTTTAAGGAGTACTCTATCATGGTTTGGGTACCCTTAATGCATGTATAAAGACCCCAGTATCTAATCATATGTTCTGGGGGGGGGGGAGAGATAATTACTGTCATCACATCCTATGTGAACTCAGCCCATTCCTTTGGTAGCCCTCTTTTACATCCTTCATAACCAATTATTAAGGTATTAAGGGTATAATAACAATGTCGTCTTCAAGCTAGAAATTGTGTACTTCAATATCTTATATACTTTTAGATATCCGATATTTTTTTAATTTTTCATTCAACTCACGATGAAAATGTATGGTCCTGAACATTGCCGAAGTCATGCTTCTTCATGGTATTTATTTTTCTGTTATCAAAACAACTGGAAATAGAGTATTATAACCTAATACATGTACCCTAAAAGAAAGGTAAAAAGGTAAAGAAGTGCTCTAGTAGGATGGTGGGGACACTTAAAATTTGTCTAAAGACTCTATAGTTTCCACACATACCTTCTGGGGGTGGGTGATAATCCCCTCCATCACTCCCTATGTGAACTCTGCCCATTCCTTTGGTAGCCTCTTTTACTTGCTTCATAGCTCTTTTGACCTAAAAAATTGTTTAACATACATAAACATTTTAAATGTCTATGCACTGATCACTATAAATGGATGTGGGTAACATTTTGAAAGATGGAATCAATTTTAAAAAAATTAGCATCTTCACAAATCATAGATCCAATATGTGACATATTAAACCGTCCTACTCTTCAGAAGACCCTTAGGATGTATCAGATCTGTGATTTACGAAGGATGAATCAATTTTAGTGCAATTGACAATTCTTATCCATTATAATCTATTACAAATTGAGGATTCAGCTGCAGAATTTTGAATTTGGGCACTCTCAATAACTTATCTCTGCTATATACATGTATATGAAATATGAATCACATTAGAAAAAGTGCACATACAGTGATTTTTTTTGGCCGGATTTACCGCCGAATATCGGTGGCTTCCCCTCGTAAAAATTAGCTTTATTTTCCCAAAAATCGGCCCATATTTTCCGGATACACGGAGATCAAAATTGTTTTCAAGATTGAAATGAAAATGACATGAAACGTGCACAAAAGTAATCCACGGCAAGGTTCTCATTAAGAGCCGGCGACCGGCGATTTCTCGCCTCCTACTTTGGGTAAAATCGCCGCCTACTTTCCGTAAAATAATGTTGTATCTCAGTTTCTTTAAGTATGAAAACTGAACGTGTACTAAAGGAAATTACGTTGTCCTTTAAAAAGCTTTCACTATACAAGCTACGTACGCGATAAATATTTCTGTAACTACAGTGAGTACGGTAAATTGATTTCAACACGGCGTGACGGGTCATTTTACGGCAACGTATATTAAAGAAGTACTATAGGACGATCAGATCTCAACTTTTCATGCCTGTAAATAAGATTTTTAATTAATATGAAAATTGTATAGTTATTGACCACGCGCCTCCACGTGCCACGGACAATCAAACGCCGGTCATGATAGTGATACTCACGTTCTTCAACTTTTTCTCCCTCGGTCTATTTTCTGTATGTAAACAATGTACTAGAAATTATTTGAACAACATCAAGAATTCATTGTTATACTGAGTCTATTGAAACATCCACAAGGTGCGAGGCTCTGCGAGCCGACAGTAACTGCTGAGTGCGCGATCCCGCTCGCAGAATTCAAAACGTCCGAGTGACACACATTCGTTAAATATCTTGCATCCGTAGACCGAAACGTTCATCAATTTAATATGATCTATACTACAGGTACATGCTTACAACTCAATGCTCTCAAAAATTTCGAAAGGAAAATGTTTTTTGTTTTAAAAATCGAATGTTCACACTGAGGAGAGCGCCATAAAAAAAATACATCTAAATACCCATATTATAACTGATAGTTCAAAGCTTCAATAGGCGAAAAGGGGTGTACCTTTGTTTTTGCAAACTCTTTCACTTTCCTGGTAGTAATACTGATAACTTTAAGGCATTTGTGAACAGGAAATTGCTGTTTTGAACCAATAATTTGAGCATTTCTTCAAAGGAATTTTGTTTCTAGATTTTCCCAATTTGTTCCAAATATCGCATATTTTCCCAAATGAAAAGGTACAGGTGGCTTTTAAAAAAGGTAAAAAAATCACTGACATACGTCATTACGTATCACATTTATTCAATTTTTCACTTTAATACCTGTTTCATCGCATCAGCAACCTCACGATCAACATCCACTGTTCTCCGTGACCGTCCAGTGGCCATCTTTGATTTTTACAAAAACTGTTGTTACCTGGGGCGTACTGAAGTTGTGTAGCTAGACACAGCTACTTCACGGCATATGTAGTCTGAATCACTGCACACAAGCTCCACCTAACCCTAAAAGTAAATTCATAAAATTAAAATTACATGATTTTTTTAACAACACATGGAAGCTAGTTTCTTCTGTTAATTAAAGCCAATAGACCTTCTTCAAATTACCGTTCGGACTTGCATTTTAGACACTCCAAGACCCGACATCACTACTTTTGACGTTATTTCTAATTGTGACATCAGTTTAAAGTTACGTCAAATGTTGTCATGTCGGGTCTTAGGATGTGTAAAATACTAGTCAACTGTGGTGATGTGAAAATCGTCTATTGTCCAACATCACACTTGTTGGCAGACATAAATATAGAATCTCAAATGAATTTTCATTTCATACGATATATTATGAAACGGGTTGTGTGTTGTGTATCCACGAGCCTTGGTTAGGGGATATAAATGCACAGCAAATTTCATAATACATCGTATGAAATGAAAATTCATTTGAGATTCTCTTTATCACATGATATTGCCTAAATATGTGTATTTCTAACGTGAAATCAACATTTCTGAGAATCAGAGGCAAACCACGCCGTGACCTACAGGTCGTCTGCTATGCCATGAGAAGTAGTTCCTCATCGAATAGATATATTCTGACAGTGTCCGTAAGAGAAAATATTTCAAATTTGTGCAGTATTTCATTACAATAATTAATTCTACAACCATTTTAATAAATGAAATTGAATCCATGTCTGGATTTAACAATTGACCGATATTTGAAAGGTCACACTTGTCAAAGTTTATGTGCTTTGGTTCCAAACTTTACCAATTGCATTCAAGCAGAGCGATATGTAATGTGTTATCATATCATATATTTATGAGATGGCTTTATGAAACTGCATAACGTGTGTATCATGTGATAAACATCTATATGATGTCACAACCAAATGGCCTATCAAAGCATTATTTGACAAATTGACAGGCCATTAATTATGACGTCAAAGGGCTCATGATCGGCCTGATTTAGTGCCGATATTCTGCCCCATTCCCAATAATACTATTAGTATTTTTTTTCCAAATTTATTGAAATCTCTTCAGAAAATTTATGTATTAATTTTTCAATGTGAACATTTTGCATGGTAGAAATGGATAAAGTCCGTGAGTTGTAATCAAATATGGCAGTTAACTTAGAGGTGTGACAACATTGTAAATATACATGTACTGTGATGTACCTCATGCACAATATTGTATATCTATATATGAGTTCGAATAAACAATATCTGTTGGATGGTATGTATTCAATTCAAAGTTGCTCAAGGCAAAGTAGACAAAATCATGTCTTTACAATTTCTGAAGTGAGCGACTTGGACCATTCTCACATTATTGGGCAAATCCAGAGGAGAAAAAAAATGAAAAATAATATAACAAGCAAGAATGTGCGATTTCCAGTATTTCAGCAGAGTTCTTGAAATTTCCATGAAATGTCGTACAATTGCGAATTGTGAGCGTCCAAATAATAGACATACAGTGAGTTCTCATCGAACCAAACAATTTTTTATCGGCAGATTTCACAAATTTGATAAAACAGCGATCGGCACAATGATCAAAAGATATAGGCTATACTCTGAATCAGTACAAGCAGTTTGGAAATGACAATTATGAGACCCATATAAATATAACGATCATTAACCACTTTAATTTTTAGATTCTTCATTTAAGTAACAGTTAGGCATGGTCCATTTGATATTCTGGGGGGGGGGGCTTGGGTTTTTTGTTGGAGCAAGATTATTTTTTTCGCCACGTACCGGGCAAAATTATTTTTTTCTTGCAAAGTTGGAGCAAGGAAATTTTTTTTACAACAATTAATGTGAATATTAAGAATGTTTGTGTTTTTTCAATAGAAATTCTTTATTTTTACTTAATTCTTTATTGATGAAATACCATGACATGAGGCGTACATCATAGATTCATACACAAATTAACATTCAATGATATAAAATATTTTCTTTTCTTATCTTAAAACATTCATCTAAATATTTGCACAAATATTTGGTGAATACTTAAATTACTCTGAACATTACTTTATTTTTATGTAAAACTTGTATTCACTTCTAAACTGAGAGAGATAAAAAGATTTTGCAATATGCTACATATTAAATTTTCAGTGAACAATATGTATATATTAGGTCATGTAATGTGCAAGAGGGCCTGAGGGGAGGGTCTTCTAGACAAGATTTTACATGCAGAAATGAAAACTCATGAAAAACTTAATCAAATTCTCCTTCCAAATTAGACACTTTGGTGATACATGTATCTAATAAGACTAATAGATTATATTGAATATATTTAAGCATTTAAGGAAGCCCCTTGTTTCAGTCACATGCATACTTTTGATATTTTAAATATCACCTTGCCATTACAGAAGAAAACTATGGCGAGCGAAGTGAGCCAAAAATTTTTCATAGACAGTTAAACCTGCGGCGAGCGAAGCGAGCCGAAAAATTTTCAGGAATTTTTAGCGAATTTTATGGTTATTCTTCAAATTCAGATTACTTGTAAGAGCAAGATTATTTTTTTCTGTCACATCATAAGCAAATTTATTTTTTTCATCAAAATTCAGAGCAAAATTATTTTTTTCGAAAAAAACCCAAGCCCCCCCCCCCCAGAATATCAAATGGACCGTGCCTAACTGTCCGCGCAGCTCACTTCAGAAATCGGAAAATTGAAGATTTCTCTACTTTGTCATCAATTTTTGCGTTTAAAATTTTTATAGGGAGATAGATCTCAAACCCTCATAACTAACGGTGTATGATATATGTCTGTACGACCAATACTACGTTCATAGTGAAAGAAAATAGTTTTAGACAGGGTGTTTTCTATGTTAATTTTAGTGTGACGTCGCCGATCTTTAACACCGAGTCTATGGAGAACGTCGCTGACGTCGCGCTAAAATTAACATAGAAATCTCCCCATCTAAAACTTTTTTCTTTCACTGTGAGCGTAGTATTGGTCGTACAGACATATATCATACACCGTTAGTTATGAGAGTTCAAGATCTATCCTCTTATATAAATTTTAACCGGAAAATATGCCGATAAAGGAGAGAAAACTTCAATTTTCCAATTTCTGAAGTGAGCTGCGCGGACAGTAGATAAAGTGTGGTCTGAATTTCCTCTGACAAACTGATAAGTAGTCAAATACCGATCTTCAAAAGAATAAAAGAAACCTGAATGACGTGTTTTTGATGAATAAAGCTAACTTTTCGAGATTCAGTCCTTCTTTTTCAACATCTGGCTTTGAACATCGTTGATATTTTGAAACAAGTTTGAGAAAAACCCCAAATTTATTTTTAGCATCCGGAAATTCACTGCCGTTCTCGGTTTAGAAATTATAGTTCAGCTCCAAAATGGACGACAGGTGCACTCGATGGAATTTTACGTTTTGACGAAGTTTAAGCTTAATTTGCTTGTAATAACTAACCAAAATCACAATGTCTGATAGGTAAGAGTCGTACAGATACAAATAAAGCTAAAACCTTACTCCTTATTTCACGTAAGCAATAATTTATACGTGACCGAGAGTGTGAACAAGTGAATGTTTACATAATTTCCATGGCAATAAAATAAGAAAATGGTCAAGTAAATTTGAACAGAATCTTCGTTCTCAGAGGCTTTTTGTAGAGGGTGGCATAGCTCATTTGGTAATCGTGAGAATCTCATATCAGCTCTGCATTCCGTTGTTGAGTGGGTTTCAGACCCCGATTGATTAACTTCGGGAGCATGATTGTGACATAAATACCTTTGCATGGCATGTGAGCAGACTGTTGACAGCAATCATTAAATTAGTAGACCGCTCGACAGTCTGTTTTTGTTTGTTGGTTAATTTTTTTATTCTTTACAATTTACAATTAAGCCTTTCATGTCTAAGACTTTCTTAACCATTTATAATACTTACTGGGGATTAAACCTTCCCTTCTGCCGTCACTTGTTAATAATAAATTTATGTCGCTAGTAGAAATTTACATGTAGAACTGTCGAGGCATGTCATGTATCTTTTCCCATGATTCGGTAGACCTAAATGACCTATAGCTATATCACCTGCAGTGTTCTAGGATTTTATTCAAAATTTACCACTTACCAACGGGTAAGTGCCCAATATAAATGAGCTACCCAGCAAGTAAACTCACTTACCCAAACAAAAATGTCAGAATAGAAAGGGGATGTTAATTTTCTATTGCGCATCCTAGTCATTACCATGAAAATGAATTATTATGTCCAGAAGTATTGTCACACTGAAAATACAGGATGACTGCTGAAGTATGATCTTGTACTTTAGGGCAACTATTTACTTCTGTTTTTTGATACATATTCACGGAGAGTGTAATAGGGATTGTGCTTCAAAATTCACTTACCAACGGGTAAGTAGCATTCTGTTTTCCAGTTACCCGACCTCAATTTTCACTTACCTTGGGTAACGGGTAAACATTGGAATCCTAGAACACTGCACCTGAGCTGTTCCATCCTGTGACAAAATCCCACTATGTACCGTAAGGTTGAATTCTTTTGATTTTCAAGGTCAAGGACAAGGGTAACACATTTCAGGGTTTTTTTTTTGTGTTTTAGGGAAGGTGCCTGTGCCTGTCCCATTTGGGAAAATTTGCAACAGTTTGCTAAACTTGGGAAAATTTTTATACAAATTCTCACCAAAGTATAACCCTAAAGTATAATTTATTAACACTGATAATCCATTGATTTGGTTGAACTGGACAAGGGATGAATAAAAGACTTTTAAAAATGCACTTCGAAATAGGAATTTTGTGCTGACCTCCAGGTTTTGAGTCATATTTTCTCAGGTGATTTTTTCATGATTCCTCTTTGGGAATTTCAGGGTGATTTTTTGGGAAAAATAGAGGAAATTTGGCATTGGGAAGTGGCCGAAATTCGGCCCCAAAACAAGGAAAAAAAAAACCCTGCATTTTGTAAGTCAAGATCACCAGGGACTTTCAATGTAGTCTTAAAAACCTTGTGAACATTTAGCAAATCATCGTACATGTAGAATCACCAAACATACCTCTTGTGTTCCCTATGGAGAGAGGATTATTAAAAGCCTATTCAGTGATTTTTCTCTAGCAAATTGGGGCCGAATTTTGGCCCATCCCAACTCAAAATTCCTACCATTTTTTTCCAAAACAACTGACCTAAAATTCCCAAAAATTGAGAGTACAACTTGATTCAACACAAAATAATTTTACACGAAATATCTTAACTTATAGAAACGGTCATGATCATTGGCCAAAAAACAAGAAAAATTGCCTTATACATGTAAGAGACAAACATGCAGATATAAGGTCAACAGGGTCAAAGGTCAATGGGGCCAAATGCTGACACTATTTAGGCCTTAAAGGTTATGAACATCTTATAACACGTTACAATTGTAAGGAGATACCAAGATTTTGTTGCAGTTATTTATACTAATGCTATACTTGTTATATTGACAGTGGATCTGTACAGAACAGCAGCATAGTGAGCCATGAGACTGGTGGCACCGAGGACACCACAAATACAGGTGGATCCAGTGGCGTATCCTCCATTCCTCTAGCTATGGTCCCTGCCTATAAACATCTAAAGAAATCCGGATTCAGGGACAAGCCATTGCCAGAGGTAGAAATTTTTCTAATGATGATATTAATTTACTTTCACCAGTGACTGTCCCTTGGTGTCCACTGTAAATATTTTTGGGATCCCCAAATATTCAACATCACCCTCAATACGGAAGATCGCAAATATATTTAACCAAAGTTTTATGTACTTTTTCGCACACTATCTGATTGTTCTCCATTGTCTTGACAAACTCATCAATTTACTTGGGCAGAAAAGGTGCCCAAGTTTTGAACAATAGTTTAGGTAGGTGACTATAATGCAAATCAGAATGGAAACGCTGCATGCACTGTAGTTGTGATCTTGCGTATTGCTAACTTTACATTATGATGCCCTATCTGATGGCGTGTCAAACAATGCTTTGAAAGGCTATTGTCATCAGGATCTTCTTTATCTCATTGATTATGACATCATAATGTAAAATCGTACATTTGGCGATCTGGTTTTTACTGGTGCTTATAATTATTGTATATCTAATATTACTTGACACTTTCAGTCTTTCCCAAAATCACTAGACTGGCGCCCTAGGCTACCAAATTTTTTTCTGGGCTAGTAGAAATTCTTTAAGAAACTATACAAAAAAATAGTAAAATTTATCATCGGGCTAGTGGCTAACAAATTTTTCGGAAAGACTGCACTTTAACAGAAGATGACCACTGGAAGGTAAAACATTTTTACACCATCTCTGAATGTTCCTGATAAGTTATGTTAATGATTCAATTATAAATTTCAGCTTCCTTCTCATCGATTTCAATATTCAGTATGGCATGATCTGAGAGAAGCATGTCTGACAGGAACACAGTTGAAAGCTCCAAGAGTCAGAGATGGTAAGGCGTAAAGCAGAACATGCCGTATTAATTTTGTATAAACCTTGAGTACCTGGCCATTTATATTCGCTATTTTCGAATACCAGAGTTACTTCCCATTTGAGACGGTATCTGACATAGACTGATTATGACGCCATCAAAGTACATGGAAACAGTCCAAAAGGTTTGGGAAATGACAGTATAAAATCGACGTTGCCATACCATTTTCATGGCGTCACAATGGTTTTAAGTCAGATACTGTCTGTAAGGGGAAACAACTCTGTATTCCGCAAAGACTCAATATCTTGCTTGAAATCCATAGATATTTTTTCCTTGGAAGGATTTAAAAATTAAGTAGTCAAAATTCACCTACTTGTAAATGAAATTTGATGTTACATGATTGTAATTTTGTAACTTTGCTAAGATGGATAGTTAAAATTCTATTGCAGTGTACTATATATCAAAACTGCATGCAAACTTTTATAAATAAATTTTTCAGTTTCTAATTTATTTTTGATTGTGAAATTTTACAATAGAAAAAATACAAAGCATTAAAAATTGTAATACTGTTATTTTTCGAAATAAATCAGGTCCAAAAGAGAAGGAGGACGCATTCTATGATCTGAAAGATGACCACAATCAATTAATCCATCATTCCTTACATGGAAGGAGAAGGAGAGAACATAGGCATATGTTAGAAGAATGGGAACAAGCTAAGGTATGGATTGGCAATTTAAGGGGTTAAAGTGGGTTGGGTGTGTGTGTTGGGGGGGGGGGAGATGATCACAATCAGTTCATCCATCATTCCTTACATGGAAGGAGGAGGAGAGAACATAGGCATATGTTAGAAGAATGGGAACAAGCTAAGGTATGGATTGGCAATTTAAGGGGTTAAATTGGGTGGGGTGTGTGTGTTTGGGGGGGGGGGAGACCATCACAATCAGTTAATCCTGATGATCATTCCTTACACGGAAGGAGGAGGAGAGAACATCGTCATAAGAAAGAAGAGTGGGAACAGACTAAGGTATGGAGTATATTGGCAATTTAAGAGGGGAAGGGGGATGGTCAGGGGAAGATAATTTCAATCAGACAATCAGCTGATCCATCATTCCTTACATGGAAAGAGGAGGAGAGGACAGCGTCATAAGTTAGGATAATGGGAACAGACTAAGGTATGGAGTATATTGGCAATTTAAGAGGGGGGGGGGAAGACGATTACCATCAGACAATCAGCTGATCCATCATTCATTACATGGAAAGAGGAGGAGAGAGCATTGTCATAAGCTTGAGGAATGGGAACAAGCTAAGGTATGAGACACATTTGTAGTTTAACAGTGGTAGGGGGAATGGGGACAGGGAAAGGGTGGGTGCAGAGGAATTGAAAGACCATCATAATCAGTTGATAAATCATTTAATACGTGGAAAGACGTCATAAGCTAGAGGAATAGGAACAAGCTAAGGCGACAGAAATTGAACTCTTAGTTTTACGGATCTGCTGACCCTGATTTTACCACAATTTGGAAAAAATAAAATGAACTGATTGTACAAAATTGTTCATCAAAATTATAGGTTTTAACTTTTCGTTCTCACTTAATCTTTATTGTACAAATCTTTAAGATAATGTGGCTTTGAAAACAGGATAAAAAAGTTAAATTAAGATCGTGATTGTGGCACAACACATGAAATGTTGAAGTTTACTGATTTTTATTTTATTTTTATTTCCTCCTCCTACCCTATTTTGAAAAAATAAAATCCGTAAAACTAAAAATTAAATTTCTGTCGCTTAAGGTATATAATACATTGGGAGTAAGGGTGGCAGGGATGGGTGGATGGTGGGGTTAGGGAGGACAATCACTTACCAGTGACATATTCAACTGGGCCCATGCTACATGTATGCAAGCTGACCTTTTAATATTCCCAAAAAATGTATTTATTCCCTATCCTATCAGAAATTGCATTGAACTTTTTTAAAACCCCACAATAGCAAAAACAGTTCTATTTAATTTTAAGGTTTCCTTTTGCAAAGATTAAGAAGATTTGGAAATGGAAAATTTAATGTACTTTTTATTGAATGTCTTTTTGAAATATCACTTTTTTCATCTGTTTTATGCATATACATTACAACTCTTTCTTTCATGCATGTGAAATAAAACCAAAAAGATAGAAAAAAGAAATGTTTTGTCATTTTCATCTTTCAGTTTGCCAGCCTGTCGTACCAAGAGCTGTATCACAAATATCAGCGAACAAACTTTTACAACATTCTCGGGCGTTTACACTCGGTGGAACATCTGTTTATTACGCACAATGAAATCAACGACCTGTCGTCATTCTCATTTCCGAGGTAAGAGAAATTACTGCATAACGTTTCTGTATATGTGGGAACTTGCGCTATATGATTCTGGATTATGAAGAAATTTTCACATTTTCAGATGAAAACTATGTGAGTATCATTTGATTCATTTAATATTATACAATTATTGACTGGGAATGAGGGCAATATATGATTTGTTGGACCTGAAGATAAAATATTGCCCGAGGCCGTAGGTCGAGGGCTATATTTTGTCTGAAGGTCCAACAAATCATATATTGCCCGAATTCCCAGTCAATAATTGTTTTGTTATACCTTAATTACATCAATACTGCAGCAACGAAGCGATTAACCCGGCATGTCTACGTTCATTTTCTTCTATAAGAGAAAGAGCGCGGAAAAATAGGTAGAGCTAATAGCGTCATCAATGACGTGACGTCACAAACGATGTACCGTTTATCGGTCAATATTTTTTAAAATATTGCCCTAGGGCCAATATTGATGTAAATATTGACCGCTTGGTCAAATATTCGAATTTATAGGCATTTTTCCTATGGGGATTTTATATAGAGATGCTGACAAGGGTATAACAAAATTCGTAATTGACTTCATATGGTCAACATATACGTTTTATACTTGAATTTGAAGACCTTATACATTTGTACCACTTGGTGAGTGTCACTGCTGGTGGACCAAGAGTCCCTGAGGGCACATGTAGCCAAGGTCGATCTATTTCGGTTGGTCGTTTCTTCAAACGCATTTGAAAATTTCTGTTAACAAAATTTTCTCAAATTTCTAAAACCTGGGTCCTGTAGCATGATATCCCAGCCATTTTGCTATGTCTTTCGGTATAATTAGGACATAATTTTCACAGATTTTGGTCATATTACATTGTTTAGATTGAGGATCACTGACGAGGGTTAAATACCCGAAACGTGCATGTCTGGTCCATGCTGTAAATTTATCTGCTCTAAAATGATGCTAATGAATTTGAAGATGTTAAACATTATAACTTTCATTTTAGGTGCACAGAACTGAACCTTAGCAACAACTACATTTCCTCCTTCAAGGTCAGTATATTTACATTTTACAATACAATTCATCTATTATCTCAGTCTACGATAAATTATTTAAAAATCATGTCCTTCCATTTGACTTTGACTGTAAAGTAAAATCTATCAATTGAACATGCATATATATGTACATGTAATTTTGATAAATTCAATGTTTTTTGTACACAGAAATGCCACAGCTTTTACTGACAACCATCGAGACTTGACATTTTTGTAGAAGTTTAAATTTATTTGTTTTCTGTTTCCATGGTAACAGAATCTTCCCAAGATTCCCAGCATCAAATCGTTAAACCTGGAGGACAACGACATCGACTCTTACAATGGATTAAGTCGGCTAAAATCTACTCCCATCACCGAGCTCTACCTAAACGGCAATCCTGTCTGCTTCCAGATCAATTACCGACCAAAGTAAGAATTTCTTAATGGCACAATAAATTGGCGCGGACTTCAACTTTCTGCTTTGTCTGGTATTTGATGAATCCTTCTATGCTTTTGCCATTCAAAAAAGGTTGACATATTTCAAAAAGAAGACCATCTCATTATGACATCATGATAAAAGTTTGCCATGAATATTTTACAATTTACATGTAAATATTTTAATAATAGAATTCTGTTGAAGTCAAATATACATGTAATATGAAATTCTCTTACATACATTTTTTGCTTTGTCAGCTTCTGTTGGTCATTCTGATAAAAGTACATTACTTATTAACTAAACTGTTTATGTACACTGTACTATTAAATACTTTTGATGCTAACATTTTTTTCGCTTATTTCAGGGTTTTTCAGATTCTTACTCAGTTGAAGGTTCTAGATGGTGTCAACAAGCTTCAAACTGACCTTGAATTCCAGGATCCCGGTGATGTAGAGGAACCGGGGTCTAATGGTTGTGTCATCCAGTGAATGGATTAACAGGATTATCTCTCATGGAAGATTAATGGATAATCTAACAAATACGATTGGATTTTGGATTCATTTCTGTTCAAATTTTCAAGTGTTCTGAAGTTGCAGTCAGACAGATAAAATGATGAAATTTGTACACTATATATGTACTGTTAAAATATGTGTTAAAGATATGTTGGATATGTAATTTTTCAGTCCTGATATAGCAGTGTCTATACTCCATGCAACTCACTTTGGAAACTTTATAAACATGATTTTGACCACTTGATCATGTAAAACATAAGACAAAATTGTATTTTCTTGATATTTATGCAAATTTACATTGTCTTAGAAGGAGGATGAGGTTTTAATAATTTAATGTGAAAACTTTATTTTGGAGAAGTTGATTTTAGGGGACCATTTTCAACAGAAAGCATATACGGTCCTTTTGGTATAAATTTTTTGATTGACGGTGCACACAATCAAACTTCAAAGACAAAACAAGTTTTAGATGGGCTTTTTCCCATGCGATTTTTTCTGGTGACAAAACAATCAAAATTGCGTTTATCCAGGTTCTGAAGTGACCTGCATGGACAGTAGACATAACAGCATAACATTGAAAACAGTATAGGCTATAGCTTCATCAGTCCATGTCAATGTAATATAATACGTGTATTTAAGTCAGAAACTATCGGTAGAATGACTTTCATTTTTCAACAAGAATTCTAGCTCAGCTTTTCATATATTATTTGAATATATTTTTTGTTTTCCTGTAAATATATTGTTCTTCGATTTATTCAGATTTCTGCCGTCCAAAGTTACTTTGTCATCCGTCCATTCCAAAAGTGGTTATGTATATTGTATATACATGTACATGTACATGTACATTGTATTTTAATTTTTTTTTCATGTTGACCCACTATTTATGTATATTTATTATAGAAAATCAATTTGATTATATGTTCTAATCTTTTTGTATATCATTCTATTCATAATGAAATATCGTTTAAACTAGACTATTCATGAATATGTAACAGGAGAGAAAAAGATGTGACCGGACTGGGATTTGAACCTTAGACCTTCCGCTACCAAGGCAGATGTTCTAACCAACTGAGCTATACTTGCACGATACCCGTTCCTGCCACACTCCTCTCCACCAATTTTTTAGATCTCCATGCCCTGGAAACCTCACACGAGACTCCAAATCACTGTGAGTCGCCAGTTCTGTAACAGGAGAGGAAAAGATGTGACTGGACCAGGAATCGAACCTGAGACCTTCTGCTATCAGGGCAGATGCTCTTACCAACTGAGCTATCTGAGCACGATACCTGTTCCTGCCACACTTCATTCAAATTAACTGTCAATAAATGAAGTAAAGTCTCTATAATAATTTCTTGATCAGTTTCTTCATTGTATCATTAACTATTGAACAATCTGTTTTTGCTCCAAGGGGAATAAATGTATTAAAATTGTTCAAATACATGTACATGTATATACAAGCATTACATATTTTGATATTCTATTGTACAATGAATTTATATTATTAATTTCAATTCTTTGAATTTTCATACTTAAGTTTACCATGAAATAATCCCTCGTCTGTGATTGTACTTAAATTTTGTTGTTGTTAGTACTTGCGTAATTGATTGTTCCATCGTATTTGTACACTGTGAAAGTTTTTTTTATTGAAATCATATTGTATTCATGTATTGAATATGGCCATGGAAACAGTGAAAGTATGAATACTCATATTGGGATATTTTTGTCCCAATTTTTTTTATCCTTTTGCTCCTCTGGTAAAATTAGGGCCATAGAATCACGGACAACATGCTTTTACATGTATTTACGCGTTTTGGTAAAACTACGTGTAAATTTGTGAGTAAATCAAAATAATACAATTTATACCTGCAAATCATTCAAACATCAATAATGTTATTCTCATTCCAATTCACTGATTTGAAATGCATGCATGGCCAATTGTGCCTCGTTTGAAATTCATGTGAAATTTACATCAACTTAACATGAAAGTTCACATGAAATTAGCACAAACATGAAATTTACATGAATTTTTTTAACACGAAATTCATGTGAAGTTTCTGACATGAATTTTGTATAAATTGGGATCAGCTGTTCTTAATTTCTTTCTGTCATTGAGTATTTATATATGTTTAGATTTATACTTTGTGTTTATATATAGAAAAATCATGCTGGACATGCTGGATTTCATATCACTTGTAAAATTTCTATTCTTTAATAAAAAGTTGAGTATACAAATTGTTGTTGTTTGTTGATTTGTGTATAAAAGAGATGGATAATAATATAAATTGTCAAGGGTAACTAGGTCAAGGTCACTAGGTTAAAGGTCATATTCTAATGCAATGTCACTATAACGGCAAATTTCATTGGTTGTTTGCTCCTTAATTACGGCTGTTAAACGAGAACATATTAGGCTTTAATGATGCTAATGTCACATTTCGCCTTATATTCACAAAAATATAGATTGCAATAGAATGGAAATAACTAGATACTCACATTATGTTAATTGCAGATGGTAAATACTGATTTTACGGTGCAAACATCTGTTTTTCTGGCTCTGATAACGCTTCGCTAGAAAAACTCGGGTTGTGACCGTAAAATCAGCATTTACTGTCCGCAAACATAACGTTGGAAGCTAGTTATTCCCCAAGTATGGAGTGACAGCTCGTTTCACAAGGAATCTACATTTGAAATTCAAAGCCCTATAGAGTCTATATATAATAGGGATACAGCTAAAGTTACACTATGTCAAATTTTACATCATATAAATTGGAATGTCTAGCCTTGGGTAACCTACATGTATAATATTATGCTTCTACTGCTTACAATTCCGTAGATTTTGCTTCAACCAGAAACTTTAATTAAAATCTTTAACTAGGTCAAATCCAAGGTCACTAGATCAAATGTTACGGCATAAATTGAAAGGTCTTGTCATTGGAAACCTTCAAGTATAATACTATGTTTCTACTGCATACAGTTCCTTGGATTTTGCTTCAACCAGAAACTTGAACCAAAATCTTTAACTAGGTCAAAGTCCAAGGTTGAGGTCACTAGGTCATATGTTATAGCATAAATTGAAAGGTCTTGACATGGGCAACCTACATGTATAACATTATATTTCTACTTCATATAGTTCCTTACATTTTGCTTCAACCAGAAACTTTAATCAAAATCTTTAATGAAGTCAAATTCCAAGGTCGCGAGGTCAAATGTTACGACATAACTTGAAAGGTCTTGATATGGGTAACCTACATGTTTCTACTGCATATAGTTCCTTAGATTTTGCTTCAACCAGAAACTATAATCAAAATGTTTACGACAGACGGATATCATCAATCAAAAGACCAGAATTGCTTTGCAATCCAGCCAAAAACTTCCATAAATGTTAACCATAGGGAGAAATCAACGAAAACCTATTGATTTTCATGGTCATAGGCACAGTAATATTAATGTAGCCTAGAAAGTAGGAAAACCTTGCAAATACAATACCGGTAAATGTCACAATCTATAGACAGATTTCTCTAAATCATTTTGGCTTAAAGTACCGCTGATAAATTTCACTATCTGAAACATGCATGTTGCATGTATTGTGTACCGTATTTAAACATTTTGACCAGGAGGTATTGCTCTCTGGCTGCAGAGTTGAAGCACTTTGTTTTATCTCTTGTATCCACTGTTGGTCTTGTAAGAAGCTACAGACTGATTTTTACATTTATTAGAACCAAAGGAATTTACTGTCCTGTTCACTAATTCTAGAGCACCCTGTTGGCGATTTTGTTGTCTGAAGAATTTTCCTATTATTTATTGGTTCAAGAATTGACCTTCTTTAGTTGTATTGGAAATTTACTTCAACTTGCCCTATCAGCTGCCTTCAAACTGCAATCTGTGTCAACAATAGTAAACAGTGACGTCAAAGTTTCCGACATGGGAGACAACAGTATCATATTTTAAAGAAAACCGGGAAAATAGGATGCTCGGGATTTAGTAAACAGGACAGTAACTCTGCAACTCATAGGTGAAAGTTTGTCTTGTCCATGTGAAACAGACATGTTGCCATAGATACTATATATAAAACGATTTTTATGTGAAACAGACATGTTGCCATAGATACTATATATAAAACGATCTTTATGTAAAAGATGAATCTTTATTAGTTGACGATATTAATATCATAACAGAGTATATATAGTACACACATTACAGATTAAGGCATTTACACAATATACTATGATCGGTCATGAAATATATTAGTAATACAATATATAGCCCATTTATCGTACACATATAATACAATATCATAAATCTTATTCATTTTTATGAAGAGATTTAATTTTATTATATAACAATATCATGATAAATTCAAGCATGAATATCTTTGATACAGTAATACACGTACCAGACTTTTATTGATTTGTCGAGGTGTAAAATGAAATTAAAATAAAAGAATTTGCTCAAATTTGGTTGTTCTCAATATTTGATAAAAACACTTCAATAAGATGTAATTTTCATTTTATCTCCTCATACATGTATCATAACTATAGAAAATCAAACATGTATCACAACGTTAGAAACTTGACAAATTCTACTGGTTTTCTGAGAAAATTAAAAAAATAGCAATTTCTACTTTTGTTGTGTATATAAAAAAACTCCTAGGTAACAATTAGTTTTATTTCTTTTTTTTTCTACAATTACAACAAAAGTTAGAGGGGGTGTTTGAAAGTACATGTACAAAAATATAACTGGTTAAAGCATAACAATTATAAACATGTACATTATAAACATTAGCAATGACTAGTCGTGTTAAGTAATGGTTTCACCTTACTTGTACAGTAACGTACAGTCAGACAGACGTACATACAATATGTGCCTACATAAAAAACAACAATTACAGTTAAACAAAATATATTACTTCTGATATGACCTTGACCTTCCATAGTATAAATGTATAAAGTATAACAGACATACAAACACACAGACAGACAAAGTGTAGACGATTATTTTTTATTTTCAAGGGAACTGTACTTGACCGATACATAGGATGAAATTAATAACAATTCAGGATTATTCATAGATAAAATAAATACCATATTGTAAGTAACAGCTAATGTAATATATTTCAAGAGGGCTCCAACATTTCAGTGCAAAGAAAGCTAAAACTTGGTTCCAAAGAGTTTGGCAAATACAATATACAGTAATCATCCAGTAAATTTATTTAAGAAATAACAACTAGCTAGTCGTGGTTTATTGTCCAGTAATCCCCCCGAGTCGCACGAACTAATCAAATTAGCACCATGTCGCGAAGCTACATTGTAGCTAGTTGTTATTGTCTTGCAGGGGACAATGGGCAGGGCTTAGCGGAACTGAAGTTTGTTGGAGATTTTACACCAGGCGATTCTATAGCATGTGACTGGGCGGAGTTTAGTGCACTGGAAGTTTGTTCCAGGAGATAATACACCAGGCGAGTTCTATAATACATATATGGAGAAAATCTCAAGTCATATTAGAATACCTATTCATCACTAGTGATGAAACAATTGTTGATTGCTAAAGTCTTCTTATTCCGATAATCGATTTGAATTTCTTACAATCGATTGTTGCTGAAAGGAAGGTGTTTTGTGTTTCTGTATTTATCTGCCTCTTTTTCTACGTAACAAATACCATTACTTGTTGTTTTACCCGTAAACAGGCAGACGATTAGAAATTGAATGCTTCAAATTCTGTTTTCAGCAAAATGAACTAAAATCCATGCAGAAAAATACCAACTTTCTATCTTTTATGTTTAAATTTCCATGTAATATTGTTTTCTGATTTAGATCGATAATCAATCAGTTTACCCTTTCTGATTACCGATTAATGGGGGGCAAACAGGGGGTACCTTTCTCCTACTCCAACCCCCTTACCTCCCCCTCCATTTTACCCTATTCTTACCTATCCCTCCCTTCCTGCCCCCTTTCCTCCCGCCCCTTTACCTCCCTCTCTCCTCCCACCCCCCTTCCTACCCCCTCCCTTTCACCCTGTCCACCCCCTCATTAATAATTCTGATGTACAACACTATTCATTATATTTTGTATCCTACATAAAAACAAGATTGTATGAAGGAATATTATGACATATAAAGCACTGACTTTGGTCAGAATATGAATGCAATATGATGTGATACAAGTCCGAAATTCAGAATAACAATTCTATACATCAAGTACAGAAGAAAACTTATAATACAAAGTATGAATTGCTGGTCAAATACACATGTACGTCTGAAGGTAGGTAAAAGAAACCATGATATTCTATAGCACTACTTGAACTAGAGAATGCAAGTAAACCAAACGTCATTGCTACAGTAGTTTTTGTATTGCAACAACCATCCACACACAGAAATATGACCTTGAACTTCAACCTTTTGATCCCAAAAGCAAGTACCATTAGTTACCCTATCAACATCCACTTGTCATTTTTTTTTCATTGATATAATATTTTTAACAAATCACCTGGAAACCAGAGGTTTAAGTCTGTATTTCACCCAAGTGACCTTTTACACAAAAGTCAAAATGTATTTTCACCTTTCATATTAATATACCAAATTTGGTTTGGATTGGTCAGTGGATACTTGAGATCAAAACTTAAAACCAAAATCTAAAGTGAGATTTTAAAAATATTTCTTCCAGAGGAAAGGGATGATACAAATAAACACACAAACACTCGAATACACAAATCTTCTGCCTCTTCAAGGATTTTATCAAGTGCAAAAACCGACAATGTATAATAAGACTAGGTAAAATCCATCTTTGCTTCTCTGGCGTTCATGGCAAAATTTTGCAATGAACGTTAGAGAAGCAATGATTTTGCAATGAATACCGGAGAAGCAAAGATGGATTTTATATAGTCTTATTATACATGTACATTGTCAATTTTTACACTTGATAAAGGCCAAAGGGCCAAAAATTTGTGTATTCAAGTGTTTGTGTTTTTATCAAAATCAGCTAAAGGAGGGATCTTTAGTAATCACTGGATCTTGAAGAGAAATTGGTTAAAACTGGTGACCTTGACCTATTGACCTTAAAGATCAATATGTACATGTACATTTGAATGTTTATAAATATTGATTAAATCAAAATATGGTTTATAGTTGTTTGAGAGGATCTTATCATCAAAAAGCATAGTGTAACAGAATGACAGAAAGATTGACAAACTTTTCACGGCAGAAGCACTGAAATCAAAATACTGTATGTGTACTCTATAATTTTAGCGCAACCAAAGGGGTAGGGCCATGAAGCCCGATATTGGCCCTTATTTTGATAAATTTTGAACATTGTACTTCATAGAATTTTTAAGTGTATTTGACATTTTGAAACGTTCTCTACTGAATCACGAATCTACTTTTTGTAAACATTGCTTTTATCAACACCTTTCAGCCCTTTGAAAACACCAAAATAGGTCATATTTGGCGAAATTGATGCAAAAACTCAATATTTCTATTAAATTAGCAATGGCCGCATGCATTAACTATGATGGAAAATTTATATGTGAAAGAGTATCATTATATCCTCTTGTCATAAAAGTTTTATCTCATGCGGCCACATTGAATTCTACGACAAAAGACAAATTCCTAGCAATTTTTGCCATGTTTTGTCAATAACGTCAAAATGACGTCACTTCATGACGTCATTACAGTTAAATGGCACATTGTTTGGTGATATTATTCTTTTCATGAAAAGCGGTAAACATTCGTGTATTTTCATGAGAGATATCAAGTATTCCTCATGAAATTTATTTTAAGAGAAAAATCAAGGGCCGATTTAGGGGTCTCGTGGCCCTATCCCTTTTAGCACAAACAGGACAAAAATGGGCCAATTAACATATTAGCGTAATCATGAATTAGCGCACTTGACTTTCCTTCCAATATAAACTATAAAAGTTCAATAATTTAGTGTAGTCTAGTCTTGAATCTTTACAGCGCTAACTCCGCTAAGATATGAATCCCGCAAAATCAAGTAAACATACAGTAGTGCAAATTTATAATCACTACCTACATGTAATTTCAAAGCACTATGCTAAAAAACTTCTATAAGGAAGGAGAGTCCTAAAATCACATATACATGTATGTACTAAACTATCGCCAAAACCTGAGAAAATTATAATATATACTTGGCCAGTTGAAGGAGGTAGGTTGAAAAATCCTAGGAAAAAGGAGTGCAACGTGCATTTTACAATATCGTGTATTTTTGTTTTCATCAAGTATGTACATGTATAATGTTTATGCTCACATTAAATGTTAATAATTCTGCTTAAATTTGTCATTATATATTATTATGACAAATACTACTGACCATTTACCCATATTGATTTCTATTTATAGAACAGGTTTCTATTTTTAGGACCAGGTTCGGGGGGAGTAAGGGGGTGGGGTGGGGTGGTTGTTAGGAAGGAGGGAAGAATTACTACCAGATATCTGTAACAATGAATATCTATCAATCACCTTGCTATAAATTCATTACAAACTACAATCTTTGAAAAAAACTAGGATATTACAAATTAAAATCAAACGATACCTTCAAAGAAATATTTTCAAAATAACTAAGCAACGATTGGAATACAATGTGTTTAACACATAGTCATTACATGTAGTTGTACCATAGTTAAGAGGTTTTTACAAATTTACAACAATATTCTATTTTGTTGAAGGAATTACGAAAAAATAGAAGAAAGAGAAATAATAAATGGTTTATATTTCATTAATTAAAAATGGATATGTATATGAAAGGGAATGAGTATAAATACATGTAAAAAGTAACAAGATAACATTAAAACAATAAAGCCTGTGTTTGTGAAACACGAATGCCCCCGGTGGCATCTTTGGTAGTATGAACACTATTTTCTGTTAAGTACACATATGTGAGGTCACTGGGTTAAAAGGTCAAAGGTCAAGGTCACGAGGTCAAAAAGTTTGGTATCAATGGAAAGGTCTTGTCACAAGGAATACACATGTGAAATATGAAAGCCCTATCACTTCCCATTCAAAAGTTATGCCAAATGTTAAAGTTTTTGAAAAGTAGGTCAAAGGTCAAGGTCAAGGTCATGAGGTCAAAAATGTTGGTATCAATGGAAAGGTCTTGTCACAAGGAATACACATGTGAAATATTGAAGCCCTATCACTTCCCATTCAAAAGTTATGCCCAATGTTAAAGTTTTTGAAAAGTAGGTCAAAGGTCAAGGTCAAGGCCACGAGGTCAAAAATTTTGGTATCAATGGAAAGGTCTTGTCACAAGGAATACACATGTGAAATATGAAAGCCCTAACACTTCCCATTCAAAAGTTATGCCCAATGTTAAAGTTTTTGAAAAGTAGGTCAAAGGTCAAGGTCAAGGTCACGAGGTCAAAAATTTTGGTATCAATGGAAAGATCTTGTCACAAGAAATACACATGTGAAATATGAAAGCCCTATCACTTCCCATATAAAAGTTATGCCCAATGTTAAAGTTTTTGAAAAGTAGGTCAAAGGTCAAGGTCACGAGGTCAAAAATTTTGGTATCAATGGAAAGGTCTTGTCACAAGGAATACACATGTGAAATATGAAAGCCCTATCACTTCCCATTCAAAAGTTATGCCCAATGTTAAAATTTTTGAAAAGTAGGTCAAAGGTCAAGGTCAAGGTCACGAGGTAAAAAATTTTGGTATCAATGGAAAGGTCTTGTCACAAGGAATACACATGTGAAATATGAAAGCCCTATCACTTCCCATTCAAAAGTTATGCCCAATGTTAAAGTTTTTGAAAAGTAGGTCAAAGGTCAAGGTCAAGGTCACGAGGTCAAAAATTTTGGTATCAATGGAAAGGTCATGTCACAAGGAATACACATGTGAAATATTGAAGCCCTATCACTTCCCATTCAAAAGTTATGCCCAATGTTAAAGTTTTTGAAAAGTAGGTCAAAGGTCAAAGTCAAGGTCACGAGGTCAAAAATTTTGGTATCAATGGAAAGGTCTTGTCACAAGGAATACACATGTGAAATATGAAAGCCCTATCACTTACCATTCAAAAGTTATGCCCAATGTTAAAGTTTTTGAAAAGTAGGTCAAAGGTCAAGGTCAAGGCCACGAGGTCAAAAATTTTGGTATGAATGGAAAGGTCTTGTCACAAGGAATACACATGTGAAATATGAAAGCCCTATCACTTCCCATTCAAAAGTTATGCCCAATGTTAAAGTTTTTGAAAAGTAGGTCAAAGGTCAAGGTCAAGGTCACGAGGTCAAAAATTTTGGTATCAATGGAAAGGTCTTGTCACAAGGAATACACATGTGAAATATGAAAGCCCTATCACTTCCCATTCAAAAGTTATGTCCAATGTTAAAGTTTTTCGGACAAACAGACAAACAGACAAACAGACAAACAGATAAACAGACAAACAGACAAACAGATAAACAGACAAACAGACGGACAGGCCAAAAACTATATGCCCCCGAATCTTTGATTCCGGGGGCATAAAAATGCGTAGGAGTTGAAAGTTCAGACCAATTGGGGATATTGGTACAATTATGTTCCACACATCCTTATAAAATCTGTACAAATATCTTAATCAGTTGATAATATAATCAAGGTCCATATAATTATACAGGTAACAAAGTTAAACAATAATTTACAAATTAGCAAATACAGTATATTACAAAATTTTGATCATTACACATTCATTCACACTTAATATGTTGTTTATGCCCTTTTATACAACTCCCATGCACTCAAATAATAGCTGACATATCTTATTCGTACATACGGTATTTAAACACAAGCTCAATTTGTAGTTTAATACAAAAGTCACCAACTTCTATTCTTTTTAACGTCAAGGTCACAAAAAAACATTTTGGAGAGCAAATTGAATGTACATGTACTTGTTGTAGCAGAAGATAAGGTCAAATTGAACACCCTCCATTCAGAGAAGAATATTTATGCTTTAATTTTTCGAAGACTTAATGATGTACTTTATAATTTACAATTTAAGTGCACATGTACCAAAACACTCCATCCTGCAAAGTACATATGGGGAAACATGTCTCATCAAGAAATTGCTACACGTATATTTATGATTTTTATAAATTTTATAATCACTATCTATGTTTCTTAATTATGTTCCCTGCTATAAATGGCAGAATTTTATAGTACTAGAGCTCTGTCCATTTCAATGGTCGAACAAATGCAGTTTCCATCGTCTCTCATCAAGATTGCTACATTCATGATATATTATAAAACATTAAAAACTTTTATAATCGCTATCTATGTATCTTAACTACATTCCCTCCTATAAATGGCAGAATTTGATAGAACTAAAGCTCTGTCTGTTACGATGGTCGAACTTATGTAAACTGTAGTTTTCTATTGTCTCATCAAGATTGCTACATTCATAGTATATTATAAAACATTCAAAAATTTCATAATCGCTATCTATGTATCTTAGCTACTTTCCCTGCTATAAATGGCAGAATTTGATAGTGCTAGAGCTCTGTCCGTTACGATGGTCGAACAAATGTAGTTTTCTATTGTCTATAAGCACTTCTTTTATACAGCCGGTAAAACCTGTATAATATTCACTTGGAAGACCTAAAGGAAGCTCCGTCTTACCACCTGCAATAATCAAATGAAATGTACATGTAATTAACGTAATTAAGAAGTAATAACTAGCTAGCCATGGTTTATTGTCCAGTAATTCCCTTTGACGTATGAGCCAATCAAACTATCACCTTGATGCAAACTAGTTGTTATTTCTACTGTATATTCCAATTAAAGCAGACGACAAGTAGTTTTGCTGTTGTATATGTGTTGTTTTCAGAAAATCAATTTCAGGGTAAGCGCGTGAGTAGGCGTGGCTTATCTGGCTATGAATGTGTTGGAGAATAGACCACAGGCGAGCTCTATAGCACATAAAGGGAGAAAATCTTAAGTTGTATTAGAATATATACTGTAAAACGAGAATATTTAGCGCTCGATTTATTTTAGCGCTATTAGCGCAAAGGCATGGTTGCGCTAAATTAAGTAGTGCGCTAAAATTCTCCGATGTAACATTAAATTACAATAAGAAAAAAATCGACATTTGGACATTTTATTCAAAGTGCATTACACGGTGTCCACGGCATGGTCTATCCGACAACGCTTTTTGTTGTTTTTGTAGCTAATTAGATAATTGGATTAACATGATTAACGCTAGCGCTTGGGTAGATAATGATAGTACACGCGCCGTGATTAACATGTACAGTTGTAATGGGTAGATCATGATTGTCTACGTATCGTAATAACCAATCATGAAATATAAAGAAGAGTCGGACGAGATTATTCTTTACCAAAAAAAAAATAATAATAATGAAGTTGTATTTAATCGGAACAAATTTTCATTCCAACCAATCAGATTAAAAAATTGTAGTCATACCTAAATGCAGGATGTTCATATGTATTATTTCTAACGAGAAGACTTCTCTCTCGCTTATATTTAGATGGCGTAACATTTGTGTGAAAACACAGAACTTTATAACACAAGCTACATATACGCTACATATACGGTAAAAAAGGAGATCTATAAAAAAAAGTTTGCAAACATTAATACAAGCATACGAATAGGTAATTCAACTGTCCAAGACACGTGCCGGCATGTAGTCAACACCTATGTGTATCGCTGTGAACATGTACATTAGATGCGCAGTCTTTAAAAGGATTTATTTACACAACGTGAATAAAATCGGGATGTTAGCACCGTTGCTGTAAAACGATTCGTTACGCCAAGTTGAAAAATTGGGACGATATATATTCATCCATTTTACAGAACAGCGTTATTGTCTTTCATCACTTTGAATAGAATTGATATTATTTCGTATTACCAACGATCGTCCGAACATGAGACGCGACGGATATTTTTTTGTCTGACGTTACAAAAAAATTACGATTCATCGACGGCAATTTGCTACCTGCGATGTCTGAGAAACAAAGTCCTAAAGTCACTGTGCGCTAATTTTGTTGACCAGATGGTGTCAATGCGCTAAATTAAGTTTGCGCCGAAAGGTTTTAATCCCTCATTGCGCTAAAATATGTTTGCGCTAAATATTCTCGTTTTACAGTAGTATAAATAGGTGAAAGCAATAAAATTGTTTACCTAGAAAAGTTTAGCAAGAAATCATTTTTTTAACTCCCATATTGAAGATTGAGGGGGCATATTTTTGTCACGTCTGTCTGGTTCAAGATTTTAAAAAAGAAAGCGGTTGAACATTCATATGAATGTATAATACGTGTATGTACATTGTATATTCCTTTTAAAAGACTCAATCTTCTGGTATCAAGGTCTGACAATGTGACCTTGACCTTGCTTAACTTAACCTACACACAAAAGACATCTGTTACAAATCTAGTTTGCTTTTTGTTTCTCTTCAGAGGATTTCCTTTAAATGTATGGGCATACTTCTGGTTATACATGTAATTGTGAAAAAATAATCCATATTAAATTTTGAACTTGACCTGTATTTCTTGTACAAGAATTTATATTCAAGAAATAAATTTATTATCTTTAACTATTTTCTTATAAATGTATGGAAACCACAAACTATTGATTTTTTCTGCCTCATTCATTTTCTATAGCTTACCTATCCAGAGCATTCCATTGGTATCGAGCTGTGTAGCTCCCATATAAGATTCAGCACTCACTAACGACTCGTTATCTACCTGGAGTATACCGGCACGCTCATCTCTGAAAAAAGACACGTTCAGAATGCACATTACTTCAAAATATACTAATAAGGTATTCAATGTACAGTGTTGCGCCAAACATAGCTGATATATGACTATAAACCTTTATCACTATCTTTTTTATGTCGGTCATCGTTCAGTATTTTAATGTTAAAATACAGCAAGTGTTAAATGTGGTATTTTGTGACCCTTAGCGGTGACTTCATTTCAAAATGAAAATTGAAGTTTTCGTTTGCACTTTTTTCCAAATTGAGCGCAAATTAGACAGATAAGCATGAATGTTAGATGTTTATGACAAATTCATAGAACCTCTGATTTGAATGTTTAATTTCAATCTGTTGTTACTCTAGGCCAAAGAGTTTTATCAAATTACTGAAGCAGGACATTCTAAACAACTTACCAACCTCAAGAAGAAATTCATTGAATAAAACTCACAACAACAGAAATTATTCACCGTTTACACTTGCTGTCTTATCACATTAAGTCACTTACCTTGATGCCATAATCTGGTGCCATTTCCCATCGTCCACTCTAACCACAGATTTCAGTATGTGCAAAGTCTGATCTGTTTGTTTTCCCAGGTTATAACTAAATTCTACTTTTCCATTTACGATGGATATGGCCAGGTAATCTCCCAGTATATTACTACGTCCATTTTGGAATAACATTAAGCCACCGTTACTTCTCGTTCGGAATTTAATAGTATATCTGTTCACTCTTTGTGCTCTTTGTCTGAAAATGAAAATTCATTTTGTTTTGAATCAAGAATTCTTATATTAACAACATATATGCTATGTACGAAAGTCTGTAGGGCTCAAGTGGTAGACGAGAAATTATTTTTTCATGTACGTTTTCCTGGTATATAGCAAAATTAGTTGTATAAGTTGTGTACATGTAACAAAACTTAAGCGTTATGTCATGAAACTTATGTGGTATTAACTTCAGGTTAACATATCATTCACAATATATCAAGCAGAAGTTTAGCAATATAATGCATATGTTTTGGGATGTAATGCGTAACTTTGGGAATACATATAACACGCAAGTTTGGTGATATATAATAAGCAAGTTAGGCGTTATAACACTAAACCATTGCAAATTAGGTTCATGATATAAAGCAAGAGCTACGAAATATGATGTGAAAGTTTTGCTAAATAACATTGAAATTTCGCATTATTGCTAGAACAATTCATTTTCCTCCGCTGCCACTTGAGCCCGATTGGTTTTCATATCTATAATGTAAGTCTAAGGTTTAAAAGATTGATACATTTCAAAATGGAGTGAAAGATACATGTAGGTAGGCTGTTAAATAAAAATATCCAATACTCACTTAGTTGTGACTTCATTTGGATATTGTAAGTACGTTGATCCGTCAAAATCTACAGGAAGGTCACGGTTAATAGAGTCTGCCTCTGATAAGAAAAAAAAATCGAAATGATTAAAATCATTAGACAATTTGCATTTTACAATACTGACAAAAAGATAAAAATCTTTGACACTCTAGAGTTAAGTTTTTATACTCTAGAAGTAATGTTTTTACATTTACACTCTAGGAGTAAATTTTTTACACTCAAGTTTTGTAAAGATTCATGACAAGTTTTATTCACTTGAAGTTACAAGGAACATTTTAACATACTAGAAGTATGTAAAAAAAATTTTTTACACACTAAAAGTCACATGTTAAGGTTTTATAGACTAGAAGTTACATGTACAGATTCTTTACATTCTAGAAATAACATGTAAACTTTTACAATCTATCATTTACATGTCATTTTTTTTTTATACATTATAGAAGTTAAACGTAAAGTTTTTTTTTACACTCTAGAAGTTGCATCTTCAGTTTTTACACTCAAAAGTTACATGTTCAGTTTTTACACTCTTTAAGTTACATATAAAGTTTAAAAAAATTCAAAGTTACATACATGTAAAGTTTTTTTTACACTGTAGAATCTACATGTTAAGTTTTTATACTCTAAAAGTTACATGTACAGATTCTTTACATTCTAGAAATAACATGTAAATTTTTACACTCTAGAAGTTACATGTAAATTTTTTTTCTTTTAAATTAAAGTTGAGAGAGTATTGCTATTTAATCTTACTTTTTTCACATCTCTGTCCGTAATACTTTGTCGGACATTTACAGTCTGCCTCCTCTAGGCGCGGCACACATATGCCCCCGTTAAGGCATGGATTAACGTTACAAGGTGGTCCTTTATATTCTAGAATACCTAGTGCATCCCTGGCCGTCTCCATTAAATTGTCATATTGATGACCATTTATGTAAATCTGTATGAGTAAAATGAAGTTAATTTAATTCATTCATTTTGGAACACCATTCATGCTGTTATGCATGTTTCCAATCTCACATGCAAAACACAGTTTCATAAGTGAACGTCCAATTTCAGCTATAAAATCACAACGTTTCAGCTTTCAAATCAATGATGACATTGTGTTCCTTTTAATGCTACAATGTGACATCATTAAATATGTGTTTTAAACATAAGACGTAGGATCGGTATATTACTATTTGTATTTGAATAATTTGTCTGCACAAATTGTATGATTTCACATGGATTAGTTAGAAATTATGTTCTTCCATATCTTACATATTTTCAGATATTTGATATTTTTTTAATGTTTCATTGAACTCGCCAAGATAATGTACGGTCCCGAACATTGTGCGTCTTCCACCAACTTTGTGGTGTTTAAATTTTCTGTTATTAAAACAACTGGAAATAGAGTTTTATACCCCTACTGCCTTAATAGGACATTGCGAATAAAATGTACCTGTTTGACTAAATTTGTGACTACAAAATGATATAATTTATGCCTGCAGATCATTCAAATACACAGACATGTTAGCCCTAATTTGGTGTATTAGCTCTCTAAGCTTAATTTTGACCAGAATATCTTGATTGACAATTATGCATCTTTAATTGTAGGCATAAATGAGTTTGAATAAATTCATCTTTGATAATTGCCACTTATCTATTGGCCGAAATATGAAATATTTGTGTATAGCATGGATTTCAATAAGAGGGCAGCAACCGGCAAAATATGGACTCCTCAAATGGCAGAAATCACCGTTTCAAATATCTTCTGATCGTTTATTTTCTCATATAAAGTTAAAACGATCTGTCTCATATTCTTAACCGCCGCCTCGAATAAATCTTAAAGAAAAACCTGTATAGAAATATATGCTGCTTCACATGCATTCACTAATCTTACCATTAGGTTCATGACAATAGTATTAACTAGTATTATACTACAATGAACATGAATGGTTGTGATACTGACCCTTTGTATGACTCCTGTAAGATTATGTTGTATCCCGGAATCATATGGAATGGAGTAATTATTCATAAAGCCTCCCAGATACAATGATGATCCTGCTAAATTTAGTTCTGTTAAAACACCCTGAAAGTACATGTAAATTAATGTGAAATAAGGATAAATGAAGCATACATGTATGTACCTGGTTTAAAAAAACTTCATTAATGTTGTTAATGAATAAATTTTTGTCTATTATTTTTCTTTTTTGTAATCATTTTGATTTAGCTTATTAAATACAGAAGTTAAAATTGGAGTGTTCATATTGTTTTGTTTTGAATTTACCAAAAGTCAACAAAATAACCTTTAAAATTGAACATAACTCAAGGTGCAAGATTGTGATTCTTCATAAGATTTATCCATATACAACGATTTGATTTCAGTTTCAGATACTGTAATTATGGTCATTTTTGCAGGGGAAAAATTTGCGATTATAACATCAAGACTTTTTCTGTGAGAAATATTCGCGATAAAAGTGTATCTCCCATTGAAAAAATGCAACGGGGATATTTTTGCATGGGGGAAATTTTCGTGAAATCCCTCTATTTGCGAAAAACACGAAAATTACCCCCATGCAAAAATTTCCACGTTTACAATAGTCCTGCAGTCATATCTACCACATAAAATATCACAGAAAAGTAATTTCGCCTGAAAATAATCTGTAAATAATAGTGTCTAATTTGACTTAAAATTTGACTTATTTGTTTACAATTTAAATACACAAATAAGGAAATTACATGTTAAACAGATGTCTTACCTCTGATTTACCACTATATCTCCATTTATCTTTATTATCTATAAGTAATGTTCCATTTCTCCCTATTATCTGTATCAATACTTCATGCCATTTATTTAACTGTATTATCTTTTCTTCACTCCTGTAACGAAAGAAAAGTTCATATACGTAAAGTGTGAGGAAATAATTCATATATGTATTTCAATATGAGAAAGAGATAAATTTCAAATCAAAATTCAAATTACATATGCAACATATTTTGCAATATTCAGATTTTTTAAAAATAGAATTAAGTTTCTATCTCTTTGGTTCAATATCTTCATTTGCAGTTATGATTTATTTTCATAGAAAGAAGAGTTATCTCTCTTTGTCTCCAAACAGTATAATGTTAAGATTTCATTTTGTGGAAACAAGAGTTGTCTCTCTTTGTCTCCAACCAATTTTTTCACAGAAATATGAGTCTCTCTTTGTCTACAAGACTTCATCTGCTATTGTGTATGACCAAACTCTTTAGAAATAATTTATTATATAACATGTCATTTTGTTCTATTATCATATTTGCTACATTAGAAAAGTAAAACATAGGGTAATCAAAGATTACATAGCTCGCCTACACAGGTTTTTGTCAGAAACCAGGTTAAAGTTTATGAAAAGTAGGTCAAAGTCCAAGGTCAAGGTCACTAAGTCAAAGGTCATGGTCTCAAATGAAAAGTCTCGTCACAAGGTATCTACATGTGAAATATCAAAGCCCTACCCCTTATAGTTCAAGAAATATAGCCCAGGTTAAAGTTTTGTCTACAGACGACGATGCCGAGGGTATGGCATTAGCTCTCCGTACTTTTTCGTCCCGGCGAGCTAAAAATCTTTACAGCTAACAGCTGTTTATTTTCCAATTCATCAAAGCAGGCAACCAGATATCACAAAGTTGGCAATACATGAATTTGCATTGTGATGCCATATCAGAAATTTCTACGACACATCAGACAGAGTTATCAAATCATGTCGTCACATGTGAATTTTTTGCCAAATGATGTGATATCTGATGCCTTGACTTGTAAAATCTAGATTTAGATGGGTGAAAATCATTTCTTCGAAAATGGACAAATGGATGACAGATGCCATGAGATGAATTTTAGAAAATTCTTACCTAATTATTACAGTACTTGTCCCCATGTTGAACTTGAACTCGATTTTCTGATTTACAATATTCAGTGAAATATAATCTCCTATACCATTAGGGAATTGACTGGCATACATAATGACCCCGTTAGATTTCGAGGTCAAAAACCAGACTCTTATTGATAAAGAATTACTGCCAATTTCTCCAACAGGGATCTCGATGAAGGAAGAACCAATGAATTGAGGAACAAAAATTTTCTTCAGTCGTTCTGAAATCAGAATTAACTTTTTATATCACAATGTATACATATAAACCTATAACATTCTAAATATTCCAAAATATTTTTACTACTGGTATAAGATTTTCTGTGTTAAACACCCATATAGGCAACTACAGCTGTATTTATCCAATACTTTCTGTTGCCTATATTGTTATGTTAAGTTCAAATTTTGAACGTAGGAGGAATTCACTAACATCAAGATACTTTTGATGTTGTTACATACATGTATAACATAAGCAATGTTCATACAAATAAAGTTTTCTAATATTTAGTATGAATGTAAATGTTAGTAATTTCCTGCCTTACATTTGGTGTTCATTGGTGCAAAATTCTGGTTGGCACACATGCAAATTTTCTAAGAATCGCTTTTTTGCAATTCAAGGAATTTGTAATTGACCTACCAGAATTATACACACAATCATGGACCTACATGTTATTAATTTTTGCAACTTCATGTATCATCTAGATGATAACATTAGTATAGAACAAAGAAATTTTTAGGGATCTTTTGTTAAGATAGACAAGTTATAAATAGATCATTTGGAAATTCAAATCAAGTGGTTCATATCCAAGATAAAAAGTCATTTGGCTTTTCAATTTCTTTATTGGCTATTTTCGAAAACCAGAGTTACTTCCCATTTGAGACGGTATCTGATGTAGACTGATTGTGACGTCAAATTCTATGGAAACAGTCCTAAAAGTCTGGGAAATGGCCGTATAAAATCGATGTTACCATACCATTTTCATGACGTCACAATGGTTTTACGTCAGATACCTTCTGTAAAGGGAAATAACCCTGTATTCCGCAAAGACTCAATAGTGACATCTGTAAAGTCCTGGTCACAATACAACATATCACCATGGCATAGTCACACTACATGTACAATGAAATTATTAAATCATAGGCCAAATATCATGAAACATTGTCTGTTCACAATTTTGAGAAATTCATGTATAAATTATCTATTGTCCATCAATTATCTAAAAGTGAACAAACACTATTTACCATATTCGCAGAATTCGCCCTCCATGTTTTCTGGACACACGCATTCCGGGTATCCATTCTCACTTCGTTGACATGTTGACCCTTCACGACACTGATAGGTCAGGCACGGATCTAACACTCTCTGACAAAAGTCACCTAATTGGTTAAATAAAGAAAAAGTCGCAAGTCACATGATTGAAAATGAGGTACAAATATCATATGTTACATGTACATGATTATGTAATGTATATATAACAATTTACAAAATAAAAATGCAATAGATGATTTTCACATAACCGCAATCAACTTGCATTTTACACATTCTAAGACCCGCCATCACAAGATTTGACGTAACTTTAAACTGTGACGTTGTAGCAGATTTATGACGACACAATAAGAAATTATGTCAAAAGTTTTGATGTCGGGTCTTGGTGTGTCTAAAATGCAAGTCTACCGGTAATATGAAGACGGTCTATTAAGAAGCTTATTCTATAGAATGGAAAGAACCTCTGCTAAATTGAACAAAAAAAAAATTGATTATATAAGGTTTAAACTTGATTTGGATTTGGTCTAAGTTTGACCTTGACTTTTTAACCTTAGGGCCTAATCATTATGCTGTTGCAGATTACAAGGTCATAACAAATTTCAAAACAATTTGTTATTTATTATTCTAATTCCAGAAGAAAATTGTATCACAAATGAATAAGATGTGCTTGTCAAATACTAAGCCTCACTTTGCATCTACACTGAACAATTTGTGTGTTTTTAGCATGATAGAAAGTAACAAAATGCCTTTTACTTCAATATACCTGACATAAAAATTTGATTTTATATCCTAATACTGCTGTCTTACCACTAAATCCTTTTCTACAGATGCATTGGAACATTTCCGAGTCTGCCATCAAACAGTTTCCGCCATGTTTACAGGGCATGCTGTGACAGGGATTTGTACCGCACTGCCGCATGTCACGTCCACCAATGATGTCACCACTGAATTGTGGGTAGGCTAGATTGTAGTACACAGGAGCGTTGGACTCCCCGGCTTGGAACATGGTGATACAGCCAGCCAATCCTATGGTTACACCTACCCTGTCAGCAATCCTTCTGAAATTTAATGATAACACAAACAGCTTATTTTCCAGTAATCCAGCAAGACATTCGACATCATAAACTTTGGTAATATTTTCTTTGTAACTTTTCTATAGAAAATATGAAAACAAATCTGGACACATCAAGACAGAGTGATCAAATATGATTGATATCCCAATGAAAATTTTTGCCGAATGATGTAATGTTCAGTGTCTATGCGTATAGAATCTAGGTTAAGAATGAGCAAACTCTTAATTGGGAAAAGGACTAGCTATTTGATTTTCTTTTCTAGGAATAGTGGGACTGCAGAATCAAGTCAACAAACATCAAATGCAGGAAAATTAAATGACTTTTAAGATTAACTGAACGTAAGCTTACCTGCCAGCAGGGTCTGGTAAGTTGCCGAGGGCGATATGTCCGGAGAGGTCAAGTGACGTCAGGGACCCTGGACTCTCAGCATTGATGATTGGGTCACCATTGACCTTGAGGAAACCTTTCTTGCCGAGTCTGTTCACGATGACCTTGTGCTCGACCTGCGTGGCTAACTCGTGCTCACTCCTTATGACTGCTACTCCACTGCCAAGGTCATACCTGTTATCAAGAAGTACATATTTTGGAATGGGACAATCCATTTAAATGCTTTTGAAAGTATTTGACAATTAATACATGTAACTAAAGCATTGATACAATTTTCTTGCATGTTAAATAAGAGAAAATGATACGTAAAAGAAGAAATGAAAAGAAAAAAAGAAAATGAAAAAATTTGGTTTTGGTCAAAAACTTACATGTAAAGGCATTTACAATAGCTCTTTTTGATTTAATTAGAATGAACCATTCTATGAATTTTCATGTCATGGGTCAAGGTCATGAGGTAAAACTATTTCACATCGCATACACAGATTAATACCTTAATAAGCCTAAAATGCTATATAACATGGAATTTTAAATTTCTAAGACTAATAATGGAGATACAAAAAAAAATCCTTTATGTATAAAAAATTTATCAAATTTCACAAAAGCGCATACTTGTATTCCAATATTCCATTATTCAGTGCGACAGACACAAAATCTCCCGTCCCGTTAGGATACTGACTGGCGTAGAGAATGATACCATCTTTATTGTAGGAGAGAAAGGCGATCTGGAACATCAGGTCATCCGCAGGCTGTCGTACCTCCTTAACAACTAATGTTGACTTCCCGGAGAAGGCAGGCGATGTGATGTACACATCTAAAAATAGAATGAAAACAAAGCTTCCCAGAGAAGGCAGGCAATGCCATATACATGTACATGAAAAATAGGATGATACAAAATGAGTGCATGTTTTTCTGGAGCTCAAGTCTAGACCGCATGTTGACTCAGGTTGATCAAGCCTGCAGATGCAGACTTAAAAAAACAAGAGTTCTAAGATTTCAAACGGTGTCATAAGGTGCATGCTCCAATATTAAGGTCAATCTAGATCTGTAACAGTGAATATTACTGGTCTACTCTAAGCAGAAGACGACTTCAGAATTGAGTTCCTGATAAAAACTCTCAGTGTGCTTGTGAAACACAATGCCTCTGCCCACATGCAATTTTCTCTTTGGACTGAATTTCAGTGCGTACACTTGTGAAATCACATATCAAACTCAATAATGTCTCAAAGTCAAAACTTTTGGTACCAATTACTTTCTTTTTACCTTAATGTAAAATATTTATGCTGTCATCTTAAAGACTACTGAAGTTACAGCGCTACAACCAAAGTTTTGACAGACAGACGGAAAGACAGATGTAATGAAGAAAACTAACACTTACCATCTCTAAACACAGGCCAATCTTAGGGGACAGAGACATCCATATGCTAGCGACTCTTCTAGTTCACCCTCCTTCCCCCCCCCCCTATAAAACAACAACAAATTCTATATAATGAAGAGAATGAACACTAACCATCTCTACACACAGGCCCTGTGAATCCAAGGGGACATAGACACCTATATCCTAGTGACTCGTCTAGTTCACACGTCCCTCCGTTACGGCAAGGATTGTTATAGCATGGCGTTAAATTCTCTACAGTTTCTAATGGCATGGCAGTTTTCACTTCTGTCAAAAAGATGGATTTACAACATAATTTCAGTGTTCAGCAAGTTTCATGTAAATATATGCAAATTGTTTTAGTATGTTTTTAAAAATTGTAGAAAAAGATGCAGAAAAAGTCCAATTTTCAGGAATTGTAAAGGTAAAGAATTTGGTGCATTAGCACAGCCTTAACAGAGCTTAACTCGGCTAAAATATAAATTCCGATACATAAATACTCCATCAGTACTGTATGTGTACTTATTTTAGCGCAACCAAATTTTAGCGCAAACAGGGTAAAATAGGACAAATCGACATATTAGCGTAATCATGAATTAGTGCACCTGACTAATTTTCAACATTAATCTTTAAAAGTTCAATAATTTTACGTAATTCTTCGTAAGTCTTGAATTAGTGCAGTCTTTATAGCACTAACTGCGCTAAAATATGAATCCCGCTAAAATAAGTACACATACTTAGATCTCATATGTATAGACACCATTCATCACATTCTTAATCACCACATTTTGTAATGCTTGGTGTTTGGATTACTGGAAAATAAGTTATTTTGTATGTGTAATTCGTGGCCATAGTAAAACAAATACTTGTAAATGCATTATATATTTTAGTGAATATGCAAAGGTATGACCTACCAAGGCACTTTTCTCCATCGAGTGAAGGTATATAGCCATCAAGGCACTGACACGTGCCTAAGTAACACTGACTATACTCTGCTATACAGTACGAGTCATCGTAACAGATGTCCGATATCTTACCTAAAATAGAATAATCATAACAGAGAAATACAATCATTAAAAGTAGTTTACATGTAAAGAAATATGGATACTAGTATCCTTAATTGAAAAGGAGTGCAGCATCTTCGATTCAATGTTCACACACTGGAATGTAGAAATGAAATTGACAAAGGTGAATCAGAAGTATAGTTCCTGAAATACTGCTATACGTTTACATGTACTTTAAAGAATTTTCAAGCCCTTTACTTTTTTATATTTCTCAAAATTCTTCTAGAAAGTGTATGTTTGTAATGTGAATTTAGTGTATGACATTGAAAATCTTCTTAAATTTAAAATTCACAAGTCTCTAAAATTTTGATCTTCTAAAATTTTCGAACTTTTTTTAATATACATGTATATCAGCAATTCAAATATGAAGCAATCATTATCATAAGAAAAGAGTATGTACATTATGATTTGTATATGCTGTATTCTAATTCTGCAAAATTAAAACTATAAGATAAACTAATAAAGCTGTGCCCAGTTTCACAAAAATTCTTAAGAAAAATTTCAGGAATTTTTGTAACTTTCATCATCAAATAAAAGCAATAAATTCTTTTTCAGTGTAGATTACAATGTACATTCTAATATCCCTTCTTCATACTAAATAAAAATTCAGATACAAAACATCGAGATTCTTTTAGTTTATAGGGGAACTAAACAATCAAGTTACGAAAATTCCAAAATTTTTTCGCAAGTATTTTTGTGAAATAGGCAGCTGGTGGGCATAGGGCCACAAGTGTTGCTGAAAATCTTTGAAAACACACTTTCAGAAACTTTCTAGTATTCATGTATAAGAGCTAGGCCCTCACAAGCTCAATGTTTAGGTTTGTGTAAAGTAACTTAATACTGTCAAAATACAGAAAGTGTGAACGAATACAGTTGATACATCTTCATACTTTTGATGAACTCATTTGGTAAGTTGCTTCACAATGTTGGTAAATTTATAATTTTGAAAATAGGAACCCTAATAATAATCTTACATTTCAAAATGTACATGTATAAAGTAGAATTATCAAACTTCAACATTTCATAAAAAAAACAGGGTAATCAAAGATTACATAGCTCGCCTATACAGGTTTTTGTCAGAAACCAGGGTAAAGTTTTTGAAAAGTAGGTCAAAGTCCAAGGTCAAGGTCAAAGGTCATGGTCTCAAATGAAAGGTCTCGTCACAAGGTATCTACATGTGAAATATCAAAGCCCTATCCCTTATAGTTCAAGAGATATAGCCCAGGTTAAAGTGTTGTCTACGGACGACGCCGCCGAGAGTGTGGCATTAGCTCTCCGGACTTTTTCGTCCTGGCGAGCTAAAAAAATATCAAATAAAAAAAAAAAAAATCACCAGAAAAGAGAATCAGCCCAATTTCCAAAATTTAATGGCACAAAAGAAAACCCATTTTACTCTGCCACATAAAAGCATTTCTTAAGCTTAAAGGAACTTGGAGAACCGGAGCTTTGATTTCAACAAGTGAACATGCATAGCATCGAGAAGTGATTGCAACAAAATATAAAACAACAGAACGGATTTGCAACAAATAAGGCGTCACGTCACCACATTTAGCAGCCATATTTTTTTTCCGTTATTATTTTTTTGTCGTTATACCAGTAAATCTGGACTTGGTAGGGGGGCGGGCAGTGGATTTGATTGTCATCATATTTGTAACCTTACTAACGATATGCCGCGTCGTTTTCCGAGGCCGATTGATGGGCTGGTCCATTCGGGGAGTTACAGCATCTGAAAGAAAACATACATGTACATGTATTATTCGTTTGTACATGTGTGTTGAAAGCAATTCAAATGGTACAAGTGAAGAAATACGTGTATAAGTTATTAATACTAATTTTTTTCTGGTGTGGCTACCGCTTTTTTTTCTGATGGCATTTGCAGTATACAGCATTCAATTTGCCCAATTGTATTGTTGCCCGACTGAGAGTACTTCAAACAGAATCACTTCTCTTTAATCACAAGTTGTTTAATTTAGAAGAAATTACAGTATTTATAATACATGTATATTTTACTTGTCTCAAATTTGACCCAAAGTTAATTTGCTAAATGGCAAATAAAAAAGGGACAAAAGTTTTAAAGTACTAAGTACATGTCTATAGCACATCAACTTCAACTGTATTGCAAAAGTATAACTAGCATTGCATGTATGATAATTGCAATTGCTGTGTGTTGCATACTCTCAATAGACCACTAGCCGAAATTCATAATGGTTGATAAAATTACGAAAAATGTCCAAGCTAAGCCACTTTGGCGCATTTTTTCATTGTTACGTCTCAATGAGATTGCGTCTTTCAAAAGTGACGTCATAATGAAACATAGTGTAATCAAAGATTACAAAGCTCATCTCATGGCAGCATTCTATCATGGCAGGAGTCAAAGAATACACAGTTTTGAATTTGAAAACCTGTCCTACTGAGAACCAACAAAAATGATACCTAACAAAAACAAAATAGGAAAAGGGAAGTAGAGTATTTCATTTATTGACCCAAATTTTGCCTGAATGGGTGTACTCTTTTGATACCCAAATCTTCCTAACATGTGCACTCAAGCGGAAAATATAGGTAATGACCTACATTTAAACGTAGATTCATGATCTACTCTTAAAGACGCATCATCTGTGCAAGTTTGAACTTCCTAGCACTCATAATAGAGAAATAAAACTTCTTAACATACTAGTGTGGACGCGGACGCGGGCGCAGGCGTGGACGCCAACACGGACACAGACGACAGGGTAATAGCATAAGCTCCCTCTCACTTTGTGAGGTGAGCTAAAAACAATGCCAAAAGATGTCAACTTGGATATTTTGAGCTTTCTAACGAAATCGGAAAATGGTCCATTAACAAACACAAATTAAGACGCTTATTCCATAAAAATAGCAATCCAAGGAATGCTTGTGTCGCCTGTGAAGCGGTTTGATTATTATTCTAGAAAGTGGATCAAAATTATTGGTATCAGTAGAAAAGTCATTTCAAATGAAATTCATTTGAAATATCAGACCTCTTAGTTACAAATTAAAAGATATGGTCATTCTCAAATTTTCAGAAAAGAGTGTCAATCATCTAGGTCAAGGTCACTACGTAAAAATTGGTAACAAAAAGGTCTCATCATAAGAAATATTAAAGACCTATCACCTACCAATCAAAAGATATATACAACCTAAGAAAAGTAGGTCAAATATCTAGGTCAATGTCAAAAGGTAAAAATTATGGTATGTGTAGAATGGCATTGTTAAAAGGAAAATACATGTGAAATATCAAAGCCCTATCACCTACCAATCAAAAGATATAGCCAATATTACTTTTCTTGAAAAGTAGATCAAATATCTAGGTCAAGGTCAAAAGGTCAAATATTATGGTATGTGTAGAAAGGTCTTGTCACAAGGAATACTCATGTGGAATACCAAAGCCCTATCACTTACCAATCAAAACATAGTGTAATCAAAGATTACGAAGCTCACCTCGCGGCAGCAAAGTTCAATTTAAACATAACTCTAAGTATATGTATAATAAGAAAATCACTCAAGTGGAAAAAAGTAGGTCAAGGTCATTTTTATGAAAGTTTGATCAAAGATACATCCAATATGCAAGTTTGGTACATGTAGCACTTATACTTTGCTCAATATTGGCCTTTAAAGGCAAAATCACTCAAGTGGAAGAAGTAGGTCAAGGTCATTTTATGAAAGTTTGATCAAAGATACATCCAATATGCAAGTTTGGTACATGTAGCACTTATACTTTGCTCAATATTAGCCTTTAAAGGCAGAATCACTCAAGCTGAAAAAGTAGGTCAAGGTCATTTTATGAAAGTTTGACCAAAGATACATCCAATATGCAAGTTTGGTACATGTAGCACTTATACTTTGCTCAATATTGGCCTTACAAGGCAAAATAACTCAAGCAGAAAAAGTAGGTCAGATGCTGCATCCGATGCATGGGTTCACCTCAGCATCTCAAGATGAATCACTTTTGCAAGTTTGGTTACTGTAGCATCAGTACTTTGTCAGATACTGAGCTACCCCAAAAACTTTAACCAGACATTGACAAAGTCATTCAACTGGAAAATGTAGGTCAGATGCTGCATCCGATGCATGGGTTCACCTCAGCATCCCAAGATGAATCACTTGTGCAAGTTTGGTTACTGTAGCATCAGTACTTTGTCAGATACTAAGTTGCCCAAAAACTTTAACCGGACGTGGATGCGGACGCGGACGCCGGGGTTATAGCATAAGCTCATCTCAACTTCGTCGAGGTGAGCTAAAGATATATCCATTCTAAATTTTTTTGAAAAGTAGGTCAAATATGTAGGTCAAGGTCGATAGGTCAAAACCCATGGTATGTGTAGGAAGGTCTTGTCACAAGGAACACACATGTGAAATATCAAAGCCCTATCACTTACCAATCAAAAGATATATCCATTCTAAATTTTTTTGAAAAGTAGGTCAAATTTGTAGGTCAAGGTCACTAGGTCAAAAATTATGGTATGTGTAAGAAGGTCTTGCCACAAGGAATACACATGTGAAATATCAAAGCCCTATCACTTACCAATCAAAAGTTATGGGCTGTGACACCCAAAGTGTGACAGACAGACAGACTGACAGACGGACGGACAGACGGACAAAGTGATCCCTAAGTGTCACTATGCTTCGCAGGCGACACAAAAAAGAGGTGTGACCTTTAACCTTTACTGGAGTACACGAGATAAGGCTACCAACTTACCAATACAAGGTCCAATGTAGGCCCTAGCTATAGGTCTCTGTTCTTTACAAGCCTGGTACTGCATGTGACAATTAGAACGGTACGTTTTACTATCGTTTCCGCACTGCTCCAGCCCGTTTATTCCGAGGTTACTTTGAAGGCATTCCAGGGAATCACATTTACAAACGACCCCGCTCCCTTCCTGCGCGCAGTAACCTCCGTAGTGACATGTGACTTCGGAACAGTCCCTGCCATTGTAACGGGTCAGTTCGTCTGAAAATGAAAATAAAATATTGTAATTGCACTTATTTCTGATAAAAACTCATTCATCCTTTAGAGAACATACATGTACATTTAATCTATCATCAATAACTTTGATGTATGGCCATATTAAGACTTTTGAAAACTGTATAATCCATGTCATTGATAGACTATTTTAGAAGATGTGGCCTTGACCTTTGACCTTGATAGTAATCAAAGTTCTTCTGTATTCTGTTCCAAAATTCTACAAGTTCAGGAATTCTTCCTCTTATAGCAACTTGTATCACAAAACTATACAGAATACGCAAGATCAAAATACTGCGCGTGCAGTATGTCCGTTCTGATTTGCATTATAGTCACCTACCTAAACCATTGTTTAAAACTTGGGCACCTTTTCTGCCCAAGAAAATTGATGACATCAAGACAACCCTCTAACTCAGTAAAATTCATTAGTACAGTCATGTTCCTGCTACATAATTCGGTATTTTTTGGATATACATGTAACTTTCATAGTCTTTGGCCATATTTCATTGTTAAGACTGAGGATCAATGACGAGGGTTAAGTACCCGAAACGTGCATGTCTAGTCCATGCTGCAAATTTATCTGTCCTTAAATGATGCTATGAATTTGAAGACGTAACACATGTAACTTACTATCTATTCCACAGACATCAAAGTACACCAACTTTCCGTCAGGGCACATATCACATTGTTGACCTACGATGTTTTCCTTACATTCACACTTTCCGTCATTTTGTCTGCAGTCTTCTCGACGAGAGCCAAATTCATTACAATTACAAGCTGAAAGGATAAATTCATTAGCAATTAAAGGCAGTTAAGACATACAACCATTTAAATTTACCCTTTTGAATGCAAAAACATTTGAGAAACTTCAAAAGTAACAATACATTTTTTATGGTTAACCTTAAGGTTTGATGCTTGTTTGTCTAAGGATAAACATTGTGATGTGCACTTTCTTTCTAAAGGAGTCAAATACAGACTGGATAGACAATAGATTGATTCATTTTTGAAACGTTCCAAACAAAACTTGCATAAGTTTTCACATATTTGAGATGATAAATTCTATGTTTGTGAAACATGAATGTCCCCAGTGGCATCTTTGTTAGTATAAACACCATTTCCTGTTAAGTATGTGAAAGGTCAAGGTCAGGGTCACTAGGTTAAAAAATTTTGGTATCAATGGAAAAATCTTGTGACAAGGAATACACATGTGAAATATGAAAGGCCTATCACTTACTATTCAAAAGTTATGCCCAATATTAAAGTTTTCGAAAAGTAGGTCAAAGGTCAAGGTCAAGGTCACGAGGTCAAAAATTTTGGCATCAATGGAAAGGTCTTGTCACAAGAAATACACATCTGAAATATCAAAGCCCTATCACGTACCATTCAAAAGTTATTCCCAATGTTAAAGTTTTTGAAAAGTAGGTCAAAGGCCAAGGTCAAATATTTTGGTATCAATGGAAAGGTCTTGTCATAACGAATACACATGTGAAATATCAAAGCCCTATTACTTACCATTCAAAAGTTATGCCCAATGTTAAAGTTTTTGAAAGTTTAAGGTCAAGACGTCAAAAATTTTGGTATCAATGCAGTGTTCTAGGATTCCATTACCCATTACCAAAGGTAAGTGAAAATTGAGGTCCGGTAACTGGAAAACAGAATGCTACTTACCCTTTGGTAAGTCAATCCCCATTACACTCTCAGTGTATATGTAGCAAAAACAGAAGTAAATAGTCACCCTAAAGTACAAGATCATATTTCAGCAGATCCTGTATTTTCAGTGTGACAATATTTCTGGACATATTAATTTATTTTCATGGCAATGGCTAAGATGCGCAATAGAAAATGAACTTCCCTTTTTTATTCTGACATTTTTGCTTGGGCAAGTGAGTTTCCTTGCTGTGTAAGCACATTTTTTGGTGGGCACTTACCTGTTGGTAATTGGTTTTCGAATAAAATCCTAGAACACTGCAATGGAAACTGGAAAGGTCTTGTCAAAAGGAATACACAAGTGAAATATCAAAGCCCTATCACCTTCCATTCAAAAGTTATGGACAAGGTTAAAGTTTTTGGACAAACAAACAGATAAACAGACGGACAGTCCAAACACTATATGCCCCCGAATCTATGATTCTGGGGCATAAAAAATAATGCAAATGGTACATGAATGTATGCTATTTTGTCAAAGGGAATGACGTTTAATTAAAGAGACTTAGTACGATATTTATCGTTACTACTGATACATGTACGTACATCTGCATCCGTCAAAACTTAAATCGGCCAATCCCCAGTATTTTGGCATACATCTGTCACATTTTGCCCCGCCCACTCCTTCTTTACAGTCACAGTAGCCTCTTTGAGGATTACACTGCAGCGCAACAGAGCCGTATTTGTTACATCGACACGTCTCTGAAATATGACAAATTCAGTTGTATAATTCATCGTTTTTCTTATAATACAAAAATTCAATTTGAAATTTTGAAATTTAAATTTTCAATGAAATTACAAGTGTTACAATTTGCAAGTCAAAGTGAGATAGCAGAAATGTTTTAGAAGTATTAAATCATCTACATGACCTTATTGCTTCAAATTACAAACAATATCTATGGGTTAAGTTTTCCAAGATTTGCTTACTTGCCAGAACTAGACATTATGCACAATATCTGTTAGATTGCAAAATAAATGGTATCAGTTGAAATTCAAAAATCCTTTCATTTTATAAATGAACGGCAATTAATCTATAAAGACCATAATACTCTTTACATTTCCACGTTTAATTGCATGATTAGAAAATCAAAATTACAAAGTCTTTCTTTCTATACATAACAATTTCAAAATGCACTCAAAGATAAAAATAATGGGTAAAACCATTGATATCAATTACCCAAAATAATGAAAAAATAAAAAAAAAAGTTGAGAAAGTCTAAACATGCAAAAATCTAAGGAATTATGAAAAAGTTTACATTACATCAGGTGATGGTTCATGATAACCTGTAATTGTACGGAATCATTAAAAAATACAGCAAAAGATAGTAATTAGAATTTTATCTATCCCTCAGTAAGGGTTTAATAATATTTCCTTTCATTTTGATCATTCAGTATCTTTACATTCATTGAAGAAAACTTGCATCTTGCATCTTGGACATTAAAGTCTATTTCAGCTTAATTCGCTCCATCTATTTTACGAATCTTAAATGCATCCCCATTTTTCTCAAATCATCTCACTTCAAATCATATGTACATGTACATGTATATACTTACTTAACTATTCAAATTTAAACTTTATCTATTTTACAACGTTTAACAAACAAGTTACACAACTTATATCGATGTGTCACGTTGGCTCAGATGTTTGCGTGAGGAACAGGAGAAAACCGGAGTGTTGCAGAGAAAAACCCTCTGTTGAGGCCTGGGTGGGGGACCACCTACCCTCCAACATAAGACTCATTGCCAAATCTGGGGTTCGAACCCGGGACCTTAAAAGTGAGAAGCGAGCGCACTACCACTGCGCTAACCCGGCCACACTTAACTATTATGATCTGTGCTTACTATGCATCCTTCATGACTAACAAAATTTAATCATATCAAGATCGAAATACAAAAAATATATAAAATCACAATTTTTACCTATTTTGTTTAAGGCTTATTTACCAACCATATAAAGGAAGTCTTTCATTGTCGACTAAGTATGGCCAAAGAACAAACTCATTTTAGCTGTTCATACCTGGACATCCAGCCCTTTTTGGACCTAAAGCGAATGTATTTCCGTCACCGCAGCAACCAAACTTTGACTTTACGCAACTTCCCACATCAATTGGCAAGCGTTCTGTATTATGTTAGAGTAATAATAAAATCCCATCTTAAATGAATAATTGGATACGTATGAGATAAGTGATATGCCTGACTGCAAAGCTTCATTCTGACTCACTCATAGAAAAAATCTTTAGATTCAGAATCTGTACCCATACAAGGCTCTTGATCAGCCTAATCTGGAGCCCATATTTTGAGCCTAGTCCCAATGCAAAATAGTATTTTTTTTCATTACTATCTTTTTTTTAAAAATTTATTGGCCATTTTCCCCTAATCTGACACCTTGTAGAAATTCCCCTAATTTGACACCTCGTAGAAAATTCAACAAAATGAATTAAAAATTCTAATTTTGAAGTGTAAAGGCATCCAAACTTATTTTATAAACATTGTATTTTCCCAATGTATGAGCAAATGCTACTATTTTTCCCCAAATTCAAAGGCCCCAGTCCCCAAAAATGGGTGCTAAGAGCCCTGCCATACATGAAACCTCAAATTTCAAATTTGTGTTGGTAATTTGCTAATACATGTAGCACTATCTTTTTTTTGTTTAAGTTCCATTTTCTTGATGACTTACAAAAACAATGTTTAAAAGGGACTTTCTTAGCTTTGCAATCAGGCTTCTTCCCCATACTATGAAAGTTAATTAAAGATTAAAACTGATATTACTAGTAATAAGTGCAAATTGGACAGCATTACTTGTGTACTTTTTATTCTATTAAGCATTCGTATTCCACAGCAATCTATGAAAATTCAAATTAATTAAATTAAGCACAGTAGACAATATTACTTGTCATAATTATGAAAGGCATATGTGATATTAACACCAATATTTCATCAACCAATAAGTGTATTACAATTATAAACGTGTATGGTTTGGGTAAAATGATAATGGTGAATGAATTAATGCCCACAATTTAAGCCAACATAACAAATGAGAGTTCACCAAATGTCCAAAGTCGCACCTTTTCCGTTTTGTTTTTTTTAATTTTGATGTCAATAGCCCTTTTTTTAAAATTTTGATGTCAATGGGCCTTTTTTTTTTAATTTTGATATCAATGGCCCTTTTTTTTAAATTTTGATGTCAATGGCCCTTTTTTTTTAATTCTGATGTCAATAGCTCTTTTTTTAAATTTTGATATCAATGGCCCTTTTTTTAAATTTTGATGTCAATGGCCCTTTTTTTTAATTTTGATGTCAATGGCCCTTCAAACAATGCTTCGACAGACCTTTTGACATTCAAATCACCTGGCCCTTTATTTGTAACGGCATAATAGTCTCGGACACTACTGGTGTACTGATTTACATTAAATCTAGGTAGAAGTGAACAGGCACTTATTCCACTTTTTTAAAATCTGCGGCTTGAAACAATAATGTGAATAACTCACTAGTCTGTTCCAACCAAGTGTTAGACATCGTCTTTCATGGTTAAAATTAAACAGGTACTTATTTTAAAACATTTAAAAATTCTGCAGCCTGAAAGAATAATGTAGTGAATAACTCACTAGTCTGTTAGAACCAAGTGTTAGAATTTGTCTTTCATGGTAAATAATCACAAAAGTAGAAAGATTAAGGGAGAACTAATCTTCACTAAAATTGAAGATTTATGGGGAACTATACGGCACCCATTGGCATCTGAGATTTCATATCGAAGAAAAAGATTGAAGCTTATCCTTTTGATTATAACGTTATATTGTATCCTCTCTTTTCGATATACAGAGTTACCTCCCTTTTTCGGAAGGTATCTGACATAAACACATTATGACGCAATGAAATTCCTATAGAGACATCGTATTTGAAGCATGTTTTCCCTGAACTTTATGCTTGTTTCCATAGACTTTGATGACGTCACAATTACTTTACGTCAGATACCGTCCTAAATGAGAAGGGAACAAAAAGACCCAATAAGTCCCCCAACAAGTACAATGTTGGACATTTGGCGACCCCTCAGTTATACATTGAAATAATTATCAGTACTTGCCCTCAGCACAGCATTTCCCGTACTGTAGGTGACAATAACTTCGCGGTGGACACACTCCGTGCCAAACAGCACAGTTGTAGTCCATGCCTGTGCTGGGATCAACAAGTGGTGATTCCCCGTCACACGGTTCTTCTGCTATATCTGCATTAGAAACAGATTACAATGTATGTCATTAGCTATTGCGCCACAAATAAAATTCTACAATTTTTAAGTTGATTAAGTACGAGTCTATATTATCATCGAATCCAATTTCTCAGATTTTCCTTTAAATCATCCCTCAGCATTGCAGTTTTCTATGGAAATCTTTTTGATTTCCCATTTTTAATTCAACATTGCAGATTTCCTTGGAAATCTTTTTGATAAAAGATTTCCCATTTTTAATTCAACATTGCAGATTTCAATGGGAATCACGATTTCCCATTTTTACTCAACATTGCAGATTTCAATGGGGATCTTGATTTCCCATTTTTAATTCAACATTGCAAATTTCAATGGATTTTTCATTCTATTACTTGCATTTGTTAAATCTAAATTTTCCATGGGAACCTTGATCTCTTTCATTTTCTTTTTTTATCTAATAGCATTGCAGTTTTCTACAGGAATTTCAAGGATCTTCCATTTTATAACTTACCATTGTTTTACCAATTATCTTGTATCTTCCATTTCCTTAATTTCCATTGCAGTTTTCCTTAATTATCACTTGAATTTTCCATTTTATGACTTACCATAGCAATTTTCCATGGAATCTCTTCGCTTTTCTATTTTATTAGTTATCATTGCGATTTAAAACAAGATCTCTTGGATTTTTCATTTCATTACTTAGGCCATGTAAAATAAAATCTATGTTTCTCAGACACCGCCACGCGCTATAATTTGCCGCCGACGAGACGTTTTTATTGCAACTTCAGAAAAAAAAATCCGCCGTGTCTTATCCTAAAACGTCGATTAAAAACGAAATATCCATTTATTTCATTGAACGTATGTTGTCCTGTAAAATCATCCAAACAGTGCCCGATGAATAAATACTTTATAATTAAAAAGCCTGTATAATTCACGGCATGTTGCGTATTTACGTTACAGGTAAAGACTTTATCCACGCGCCGTTTAAAGGGAAAGGATATACTAACAATGTGCCGGCACGTGTCACGGACACATGGACGGCTGGCCATTCGCATGTTCAATACATCGAGTATTACATGTATTAGAACGTTGGTATAGTTTTCTTTATTGATCTCTACAGCATATGTAAATACCTATGCCGAACAATAGCAAGTGTCCATTGTAATACTTCCGAATCTATTAATAATGACGTTCACGTTGTAAAAAGTATAAGCAAGGACCGCCGACGAACGTAAGAGAAACGTAGTTAAATCCTTAAATCTATGAACAAAAGAATTTATATTGTACCCAGGCCGTGTACATTATTTTATTAGACTGTGGTTAATGCTGAACATTTCATTTGATTTCTAAAGCTTCCGCGTCATCCAGACTTGACTTCCGAAGATATACGCTATCGGCCAAATTTTTGACCATATGAACGGGTCCATACGAGGAAGTGAGGGGTCGTATTTAATTTGAACTTGGTTTAAACAAAGTGTGAGCAAATAACACCCGTTGAGTCTGTTACACGATTCTTCTAAATGTACCACGGCAATCAAAACACGTCATACTTCGTATATTAAATTTTGTATCTATTAGCTTCTTCCATTCAGACAGATGAGCTACGTCTCCCCATTCACAGAAGGAAGGAACTTATTTACAGGAGAAAGCCATAAATTTTAATGTACATGTACCATTATTTTGACTTATGGTTCAAATACAGTTTTCTATGAAGAAAAACAGGGGGGGGGGGGCAGCATAAGATTTTTTGCCTTACATGAATAATGGGGGGAGGGGGTAGACAGGAGAGAAGATTTTTTTTGCCTTACATGAATAATAAGAGTACTCTTGATGGAAAAAAAAAACCAAAAAATAAAATCCCTACCTACCTTGCCACTTTTTTAGACCCAATTATCTGAGAAACATAGAATTTATTTTACATGGCCTTACCATTGCAATTTTCCATTGGAATCTTTTTGCTTTTAAATTCTATTAGTTACCATTGCAATTTTAAATGAGAATCCCTTGGATTTTCCATTTTATTACTTACCATTGCAATTTTAAATATGAATTTCCATTTTCCATGGATTTTTCATTTTATTACTTACCATTGCAGTTTTCCATGGGAATCTCTTGGATTTTCCGTTTAGTACGACAAGCTTCCTCTTTCATCTCACACAAGTTTCCATAAGTTTTTCCATCTGATCCACAGACTGGAGCCCTGAATAAAACAATACGTTAATTATATCGGAAAAAGCAACGGTATTTTTTTCCACGAGCAATAAACTTAATTCCATTAACTTTAAGATATTTCCAACTTTCAGCCTGATCAAATATATCATGTTCAATTTCTAGAGTCAAATTCAATCACAGTACCATTACTTTTCATGAATCATGAATAGAAACAGTTTTCACAAAACTTTTTAAACCCGAACACCCTGAAGACAAATTCTACCAGCCCATTATCTACGGTAGCTTCTTAAACAATTCCTTCCAATGTAGCTTGGCAGAATTTCTTGCCGGCTCAGTATTGGGCTATTGAGTTTTAGGGACGAATCAGTGATTTTTGGCCCAATTTACCACCGAATATGTGTAGTTTTCCCTTTTAAAATTTGGCTTCATTAATTTCCCAAAATATTAGGTATAAACTCCCAATTTGAATGTCCTGAAATTTTGTTTTGAAGTATGAATTACATGTATTTGCAATACGAATCTTCCTCAGAAATTGAATGCAATGATAGCTTGAGTGCTTAACATCACCCAAATCTTATATTGAATGATTTTCAACAAGTTTTTGAGTGTTATACATGTATATAAGACGTAGCTTTGGTCTGATATTTCCCAATTTATCCCAAAATGTTGCATATTTTCCAAAACAAAAGGGTAAGGGTGGTATTTAAAAATGGCAAAAGAATCACTGCAAATGCAGAAAAGGCCATATAAAAATGTTCTACTACATACCTGACGGCATCACAGTCTAAGTCACAGATGCACTCCACTTTTCCCTTCCGTATCTGGCAGTATCCTCCATACGGACATATACTGCTGTCACACAGAATGAGGCTTTCTACTTTCTCTCCATCCCCATCTTCTGTCTCTCCATCTCCTGACCCCGCCTCCTCCTCGTCACCTGACCCCTCACCCGAACCATCACCTGACCCCTCTAAGCCAATCACATACATGTACAGTGTTACAACAATTGCATGCAGAAAGTGGCCAATAGCAGATAGCGTTACAATATTCAAGACATGTTACAAGGATATAGTCAAAACTAGTTTCAAACAATTTGTAACATGGTGAAAAATGTTGAAATTCAAGAATTAAAAGAAAAATCTTGAGAAAGTATCTTGTACTACATTAAGATACAAAATTACCATGCAGTGAAACAAAATACATCACATATGTACAAACATTAAAATCATTTCAGAGGATAAGTTGAGTCGAACAAGAAATTTCTTGAAGCAAACTAGATCTAAAACACTTTAGATACAACAAAATAATAATCAAAAATTTACCAGAGGGATTGACATTTGGCTCATCTTTACACAAGTCTTCATACAGTGTGGTTTTCTGTTCGCACGCGGCTTTTCTCATTTCACAACGGTTTCTGTATCTTCCTCCGTCACTTGCACAGACTAGATCCCCGCCACTTTCACAATATCGTGGACATACACACTGACCGTTAACGCAGTGAGATCCGAATCGGCAGACTTGACCACTACATAAGTCTGTTAGGAAAAGATTGGAGGAATTATTAGCAAGCAGTCGCTTAAAACACACACAGATAAAATGAATACAGGAAAACTTTCCCTTTCATTTGACATGCAAAGAGCAAATTCAAATTTGAAAGAAGCTACATGAGTAAGCTTACTCGACAGATTTGTGCATGTGTGAAAATTCAAGACTGGGTGATTAAATCTAAATTTGCTTTAGGACCAAAATTAAAATTATAGTAATTTTTTGTATACATGTACATTATTTAGCTATTTTTGTGCAAGAAAAAAAAATAATATGGGTATGCTGAAAAAGTGTTGTAACGATAGTTGCCAATGTCGCCGCTATGGTGCTGAAACTTAGAAGTCTCCGACTATTGATAATGGTTTTGAAACTCCTCCGATAGTTTCTGATAATAAATAGTTAAATTTTTCTGATTTTACAAGACTAATGCTGAAGTATTAAGTGCATGCACGTATAGTACCTCCCTGTAATCAATAGTGAATTCAAAGGTGTACATTCAAAATCAAAGCCTTCTACAATTTGGTGTTTAAATTCTATTAAACAAAAAGTTATTTGAAAGCTAAGAGGACCAATGTTTAGAACAGATGGACAAACAGACAGACAGATGGACGATCAGGAAATAATGTCCTCTTGCCTTAACAAACACTTTATAAAAACATACGTAGGTAATCACAGATTACGAAGCTCACCTCGTGGCAGCCAAATTCAATTCAATCATATTTCTTAGTACATGTATACTGGCTTTTAAAGGCAAAATCATTCAAGTGGAAAAAGTCATTTTATGAAAGTTTGATCAAAGATACATCCAATATGCAAGTTTGGTACATGTAGCACTTATTCTTTGCTCAATATTGGCTTTGAAAGGCAAAATCACTCAAGCGGAAAAAGTAGGTCAAGGTCATTTTATGAAAGTTTGATCAAAGATACATCTAATATGCAAGTTTGGAACATGTAGCACTTATTCTTTGCTCAATATTGGCTTTGAAAGGCAAAATCAATCAAGCGGAAAAAGTAGGTCAAGGTCATTTTATGAAAGTTTGATCAAAGATACATCCAATATGCAAGTTTGGTACATGTAGCACTTATACTTTGTTCAATATTGGCTTTTAAAAGCAAAATCACTCAAGTGGAAAAAGTAGGTCAGATGCTGCATCCGATGCATGGGTCCATCTTGGCATCCAAAGATAAATCACTTGTGCAAGTTTGGTTACTGTAGCATTAGTACTTTGTCAGATACTGAGCTACCCCAAACTTCTTAACCAAGTCACTCAAGCGGAAAATGTAGGTCAGATGCTGCATCCGATGCATGGGTCCATCTCGGCATCCAAAGATGAATCACTTGTGCAAGTTTGGTTACTGTAGCATTAGTACTTTGTCAGATACTGAGCTATCCCAAACTTCTAAACCAAGTCACTCAAGTGGAAAATATAGGTCAGATGCAGCATCTGATGCATAGGTGCACCTCAGCATCCAAAGATGAATCACTTGTGCAAGTTTGGTTACTGTAGCATCAGTACTTTGCCAAATACTGAGCTACCCCAAACTTCTTAACCGGACGCAGACGCGGACACGGTCGCGGACGCGCGGGGGTATAGCATAAGCTCACTCAACTTCGTTGAGGTGAGCTAAAAAGTTCCTTACCACACTGGCCATGAGATTTTATGTAGATTGTTTTCTTCTGTTTACAGGACGCTACACGCAGGAAACATTCATTGTGGTATTCCTTTGAGTCGTTGCCACAAACGGGTGCCTCGGTCTGCTCGGAGAAAAAATGAAAATTATTAAAATCATTGTATCTACGAGTCATGCAAAGGTAAAAGTTCAGGTTTATAGTCTCGTATAACCTGAGCCTGAGATAGAATAGAGTTATTTTAAAGTCAACTGTGGGAAGTTTCTGAAATCCAAAGTAATTCCTGGCTTCTGAATTTAACTTTATTATTCCTTTAATAACTTTCAACTTCCAATGATAGGGAGAGCTTTGTACAGGTTATAAGAGACTTAGCCAATACAAGACTCACATTTATGACTAGATTGTTCAAAAAATCATTCCAAGGAATGCATGTGTCGCCTGCGAAACAAAGCGACACTCAGGAATCACTTTTATAGGGTGTGACATCCAAGTGTGACAGACAGACAGACAGATGGACAACGGACAAAGTGATCCCTAAGTGTCGCTATGCTTTGCAGGCGACACAAAAAAGGAAAGTCACCTTTCCCATATTTGACCTTCACCTTGAAAGCAACCTTTACCATCTTTAGGTCTTACAATTCATCAAACTTAACCATCCCTGCTGGTTTGATAGTAGAATAAAGTATATCAAGTAAGTTATAGGCGTTTAATGAAAGCTTGACAACCCGACTGACAGATAGATAGACAGAGGGAGTCAGGACACTGACAACCTGACTGACAGATAGATAGACAGAGGGAGTCAGGACACTGACAACCTGACTGACAGATAGATAGACAGAGGGAGTCAGGACACTGACAACCTGACTGACAGATAGATAGACAGAGGGAGTCAGGACACTGACAACCTGACTGACAGATAGATAGACAGAGGGAGTCAGGACACTGACAACCTGACTGACAGATAGATAGACAGAGGGAGTCAGAACACTGACAACCTGACTGACAGATAGATAGACAGAGGGAGTCAGGACACTGACAACCTGACTGACAGATAGATAGACAGAGGGAGTCAGGACACTGACAACCCGACTGACAGATAGATAGACAGAGGGAGTCAGGACACTGACAACCTGACTGACAGATAGATAGACAGAGGGAGTCAGGACACTGACAACCCGACTGACAGATAGATAGACAGAGGGAGTCAGGACACTGACAACCTGACTGACAGACAGATAGACAGAGGGAGTCAGGACACTGACAACCTGACTGACAGATAGATAGACAGAGGGAGTCAGGACACTGACAACCTGACTGACAGATAGATAGACAGAGGGAGTCAGGACACTGACAACCTGACTGACAGATAGATAGACAGAGGGAGTCAGGACACTGACAACCTGACTGACAGATAGATAGACAGAGGGAGTCAGGACACTGACAACCTGACTGACAGATAGATAGACAGAGGGAGTCAGGACACTGACAACCCGACTGACAGATAGATAGACAGAGGGAGTCTGGACACTACATAAAGTGATCTATATTAGCAGCCCTTGCGTTTCAGACAACATAAAAACTCCACACACGGTAGCATCATACCACCAACTTGAATTTAAAGACGAATTGGACATTCCCAAAAGTTTATACTATGTTACCTTGAAAGATATATAAAAAGACTATATACATGTATTTAACATACGTCTCTGATTGAATACTTACATATTCACAAGACATATTGGTGGGGCATATACACGCTGCGTCATGTCCAGTACCGTTACAGAACGAGAAATACTCGCACTTCTTTACCGTGCCACATCCCTCCCCAGCTGAAAATTAGAATTTGATCAAGTAAATCATGTCAGTTTTCAATGAATCACCTTACAGTTGTGCAACCAGTAAGTGCACATTTTCTATCTTATCATATGAGGCAGCTATCCTATCGTATCTGTTAATTTCTAAAGGGTATCGTAAGAGAATCTAAGGGATTTCTATCCTATGTGGCTGTATGGGTTCCCATGGGGCTGTATGGGTTCCCATGGGGCTGTATGGGTTAAATGAATCCTAAGGGGCTCTATGGGTACCTAACGGCTTATATGGGGTGCTATCGGTTTCTATCAGGCGCTATGGGTTCCTACGGGTGTGGTGGGATATAATTATTAATGATTACACATTAATTAGAAATATTTTCTTCTAAACAATTATCTAATCCACATTGTCATATCACATATGCTATATCTTCATATCACACCATTTCTCTTTATCCTCTTCATTTCGGCAGATAATCGGCTAATTCGTTCCTTTAGTAGTATAGATTACTTCAAAAGATTATTATAATTCATCAATTCTAGTTTCCATACTAGGAGAATCTAGTAAGATACTGTAAATTGGTTTTTATTCGTCAGGTACCAATTTTCGTCATTTTCGTCAGTGCCTCCTTTGACGAAATAACGTATAGACGAATATAAATACTCCCGACAAAATATAGTGTAGAAAGGAAAAATTGAATCTTAAGACTTATTACGACAGGCAATTGATAAATCATTGAAAACTGAATACAACTACAAAGTTGCATATGCATATAATGTACTTCTAATCACCAAATCATTATATGTTTTCACAACAAGTTTGTCTCGACTTGTTTGTTTACCAATAATTGTTAGACAAACAATGAAAACAAACGCATACGGCCTATCTGAATGGTAAGTTGGCATTTGCACAGACAAATTTACATTTTAGGGACCCTTGGATGACAAATTTACCTACTGACGAAATGGTCATTTTGAACGAATTGACGAAAATTGGTCTTGACGAAAATAAAGCAATTTACAGTATCCCATCATACCGCAGTATCCTATATGTTGTTGCTGTACATTGGTTCCCCTCTCACAATTCTCCTTGTCCAAAGCACACTGTGAGTCATACGTCCTATTGTTACTACCACACACCTGAATTACAAAACTTTTTTTTTAACATTTCACCTCCTAAGCCAAGAATTTAATGATGCTTGCTACTTGTTAATTCTTTTTCATACTTGCTGTCTTAGAACCATATCCAAATGTAGTATACACAGCTAATTGTGTCTCATATGAATTGAGCATCATGTTATTTTCACATGAGAGTTCAAGTGAAATTCATATAAATTTCACATAGGATTTATGTGAAAAATATTTCCCATGAATTTCACATAAACTACTTCACATGAATTTTACATGAATTTTTTTATGTGATCTTCATGAAAAATTGAATTTATAAGAAATTCATGTCAGAAAATTCACATGAATTTCATGTCAAAAATTTCATGTAAATTTCATCTTCATGCTTGTTTCACATAAATTTTATGAGAACTTTTAAGTAAAACTTATGTAAATTTCACATGAATTCCATATCAGGCACAATTGGCTGTGTAATATATGTACTTACAGGTTTGAATTCATTAAGACATGATTTACATTGACACCGCGTTGCTCCGTTTCTTTCCTCCACACAAACTTGACCTTTGATTGGACATCTGACCCGGCTACAGGGACCAATATCTGGCAACAAAACAATAAGTGCCTTTTTTCCAACCTTTATTTTTTTTATTGATAAAGTCAAAGGTGAAGCAAAATATTGTGGAAAATTAAGGATTTAAACATAGAGTAATCAAAGATTACATAGCTCGCCTATACAGGTTTTTGTCAGTAACCAGGTTAAAGTTTTTGAAAAGTAGGTCAAAGTCCAAGGTCAAGGTCACTAGGTCAAAGGTCATGGTCTCAAATGAAAGGTCTCGTCACAAGGTATCTACATGTGAAATATTAAAGCCCTACCCCTTATAGTTCAAGAGATATAGCCCAAGTTAAAGTTTTGTCTACGGATGACGACAACGACGTTGCCGAGGGTATGGCATTGATTGTCCTGGCGAGCTAAAAAGAAATTCAAGCTTTCCAGATTTATTTCTATTTCAAGCAATATAATGTATTTCAAAGTGTATTACGAGTAATATAAAGTATTTAAAGGTGTATTTTAAGCAATATAATGTATTTCAAGGTGACATATTACAAGCAGTATAATATATTTCAAGGTGTATTTCATGCAAGCAATGTATTGTATTTCAAGGTGCTAATCAATATTTTTCTAACAAGGTTTATACCACATTCTACTCACCACAGTTCCCCTCTTTTAACACACCAAGGTCCTTGATTTTATTGGTGCATGCGTACTGGCGAAGTTTACATTCGTTATCAAAGTTCATCCCGTTACTCCCACACACTGGTTTAACTACCGGTTCACATTTAGGGAGGCACTTACATACCGGGTTGTTGTTACGATCAATCACACAGTCACCATAGGGACACGTTATACCTCGGCAGGGGTTGCTCTCTGTCAATATGATCATTTAATGAGAATTTAATGACGATTCTGATGATTTGTAGAAATTGACGCTAAAAAACATGTAAAGTTGTGCTATTACCAATAACAAGCATTCTATATGAGCTGTATTATAAAATCTTCAATTGTTGTGATCGATGCTAATACTGTATCGAATAAACTACATGAACAGCCTTAAAAAGTAAGAATTGATGAAAATTTTGAATAGGTTATACAATTTGTAAATAGATTCTAGATTCACTATATCCAAAAAACCTTGAATAATACAATATTGTCACGTGTCTTCTCTTGGAAAACGATATTAATGAAGTTGCTTAATAGACCATTTTCCAATCTTGTTATACAGCTCGACAAAATGTCCGAGCCAATATATTTTGGCGTTGTTTTTCATTATGATGTCACTAATAAAAGAGAAGTAACAATGAAAAAGAGCGCAAAAATTGCCCAACTCGGACATTTTTCGTCATTTTGTCAGCCATAATGAATTACGGCAAGTGGTCTAATTTAATTAATATGCAAAATTGTAACATGTTATACATATATATTGAGAGCTAACAATCCCTAAGACTTGGGTGTAGACTTTTATTGCAAAGAATGCATTTAATACAGGAAAAAAATCTGTTATGTTCACTAACGAAGTACAAGTGATTGAAATTAACTCCCCCCGCCCCTTAACCTTTCTCAAAGTTTCAGAGATGCATGTCAAAATAATCATGATAAATGGCCGCAATTCATAAAACTGCGAAGAAAGGGCAATAAATCTTGCTTGAAGTGTAAGGAACTGACAGCTTTAGTTTCACTACCCACTCCCCGTTCGTTATGCAACGGGAATTGAGATGACTTGAATGCTTGCATGGCTTCTTTATTCGTTATCATTCATCAGAATCAATGGAGAGAAAAAAGGCGAGACTATTCTGAATTATTGAAGAGAAAAGAAGGTAACCAGCCCTGTTTTTTAGCGAACAAGAATGTTACGTTAACCCTGAAGAAGTTGATCTTGTGAATTATTAAGCAACTTCACATAATCTGGGCTTGTGAGGAAAGATACTGTTCATTCAGTCAAAAAGAATGCAACTTTACACAGGTAAGAAAACTAGAGGTCCAAGTGGGCCGCTATGGCTCACCTTGGCAGAGCATTGTCTGATTGATGTATCATTATTGTGCCTTGTCTTATCGTCATGAAGTCTTGTGGAGAGCTTTTCTTTCTTTATTTCCATTTTACATTGAAAGATACAAAACAATATTAGGCCATTATAATTTAATAATTTGTTTCACGTCCAGATCTTTTTCTAAAAGGTACCACCGCCCCCCTCCTGTCAAGCAGGAAAACACACACACACAAGATCAATATGAAGGGATTTGGAGGGGAAGACTGAACTGAAAACATAAAAGAAAATATCTTTCTTCAAGTAAGAAAGTGAGAAAAATCACTATTATCTCCCAATATTAATGATTATTTAGGCATTTTATCGTATTCAAGATTATTAACCTGATATACCTGAAAAATGCATGTTTATGTATGTTTCTTTCTGAGCAATTTTCCTAAAAGTACCCGTCCGCAAATGTAAAACAAAATATTTAATAATTACCATGGCCTTTTATGCCCTATCTGAGAAAAGCATAAAAATTATCAGTGTTAGTAATCTGAAGTGGATCCTTATTTAAGAACAAAAATAAACAATCATGAAATAAAAAAGTGAAATGTCCTGAATTTAGAAACACAAAATCAAAAGCTGTGCCCAGAGTTTTGTGAACACAACATTTACTTTCTACTACATGTATACGTGATATCATCTAATGATAACAATTTTGTGAAACAAAGTCAAAATGATTGTACTAAATTACTGCTATCTAAGTGAAAAAAACTCATTAACTTAAAATACATGTACATGTATGTATTCATGGTTTTCTGGGTAAATCTTAAGGAGTAAAGAAAAAGTCACAGACAGACGGATGGACTGACAGACAGATGATAGCTGTCTATGGCTGTTTGACATGTACCTAAATGCTTCAATTGAAGAACGGATTGTGAATAATTTTATCTCAGATTTGAAAGTTATAACCATCTGTTCTGCTCTAGTAGTAAATCCCTCCTTGCAAGTAAAATTGAATTTTGGCCGCATGCAACCACACACGCAAAAAATCCAATAAAAAGTTTAAATAAACAAATAAACTATAAACCGCTAAAGGTAGTAAGGCCTGATTGCGAAGTGTTTGTATTAGATGGCATATACTTTTTTGTGCAGACACAAAGCCCTATCACTAATCATTCAAAAGTTATGGCCAAGGTTAAAGCTTTACAAAAGTAGGCCCAACTCTGAGGTCAAGGTCACTTAAGGTCAAATTTGCAGCCGATTTTGATTTGCTCATCATGGTCTATCACCATTTCAAGTTTCAACTTGCTGCTCCTAGCAATTTTCTCTCAACAGATTTAAACGCAATACTTTAACCAAAATGTTGACGCACTGAGAGACAGACAGACAGACAGACTGACAGACGGACATCCCCATTTCATAGATCGGATTTTGCTTCGCAATCCGGCCATATATGTACTCAATGTAAACTTGCATAGGTAGGGGCGTCTCTAAAATTTTGGATATATAAAATCCACTGGATAAAAGGTCCTGGAGTGTCTTAAAGGTAAATCATCATGATCATGAAATATGCTTTAATGTAAATGTATATCGACTGGACAAACAGACAACAGCCAAGTAATATTCCAGGGATTTTTTTACCCTTCGATTCCAGGGGCCTAGGCCTTCAAAATTGGTAAAAATAGCTACCTTTCGTTGAAATTGGGAAAAAACTATACAAATAAATTGAGAAAAGAAGCAAAAGATCTTCTGACATTTGCTACTAATGAAGACGATTGAAGGCATATAGACACCTGTAGTACCAAGAATATTACTTTTCAGATAGTGAACATTGCAAAACAGATAATTATGAATATATTTTCAGTAATTGCAAAGGGTTTTTATACTTTGTTTACTAGAATTTTATTGTTTTCAAATTGGGAATTTTAAGCTCAGAAATTGGGAAAAATGCCTGTTTTTCAGCATTGGGAATAGGACCGAATTTCGGCCCTCATGGAGAACCCCTAAAAAATCACTGTATTCCCTGTATGTTACTTTTGCTTTGCAGGAAATATACATGTAAGGTAACAAGAGAGAGAGATCAGGGTAAGAAAAAGAAAACTTAATGTTCTAATGACCTAAGTCTCTAATAATACATGTATGGCGGTGGAAGTGCACTGACAACAGAAAACTAAGAATAAAACAGAAAGAGATTCTGACCGAGGTGTAATTTCCGCAATAATGTTCATACCAACATGAAAGATTACCAATAATACCTATTACACATAGTATATTTATATGTGATGCCAGAGACATAAAGTTTGTAGAAGTGGATAAGTTCACTTTAAGTACGCTACTGGTGGACTAACTAATGGTAATATTCACTATGACCATGCAAGGTTAAATTTCATTTCTATTTTTTAGTTACAAGATACCCGTACTTAGAAATTTCTGAATTTTTCTTTCAAGATTGAAAGTAATGAAAATAATATTAAACGAAATCTCCTTTCTTGCTTTTACTGGAGATACACATACTTAAATTCTTTTTTGATTTTTCTCTCAAAATTGAAGTTTTTAAAAAACCCTAGAAATTAATTATATGATAGAATTTCATCCAATCAAAAGTTGCTTTTTTTTCTTGCAGTCAAAATTATCAACTGCATAATACTACATATCCAATGTGTATGAATAAAAAATCACTAAAAATACCGAAATCATAGAATTTGCAGAATTTAATCTTGCATGACCATGATGATCGCAAAGCGTGAGAGAGTGCTGCGACAATGTTTGACGGTTAGCGACCTGAATTTGGTACAGGCTGGTAATCGACGGGCTCCATCGTGAGGCCTTGCATTGGTAAAAGGTTACACTATCAGTATTGGTATTCCATAGTAATACAAATGTATGAAAATGTCCATAACAATGATGTTCATGATGATTTAGGGATCTCAAAAGGCATGAAATGTTTACTAACAAACAATTTTTTACTTGAGATAAACTTATCAGAGTTTGTTTTTAAAATATCTGACATAACATTTCAGTGTGAAAGACCAGTCTTCATGAAAACCCACTGGCTAGATGCCTGAGGCCAGTAGAATTTCACTAATAAACAAATAACTGGTAAAAATTGTCTTCAAACAGTGGTTGAAAAAAGTTTTCGTAAAGACTGAAGGCAGCATGGAAGATAATGTAAACGGTCTGGAAATCAAAACGAAGACCTTATGCTACCTTGGTACATATAGATGCTTCACTTACCGTGCACAATTACTGTAATAAATGTACACTAGAAAGATTTCTCTCGTTAATCATAATGTCATTTATGAGTAAATGCGGACCTTCCTACCACTAAATCGTTCGGATGTTTAATGTTATTATACCGCCGTACAAACAGAGAAATTGAAATTATTTGGCCATGGAGAATCTTCTTGAAGACACTTTTGAGAACCCTATTTAATGTCTAATGAGAAGAAAAATAAACTTTTAAAATGAATGAATGAAAGAGGATATAATGAATGGTCTAATGATCTAAAAGAGATTACATCTTAATTAAGGCATTGATATACAGTAAGAAATCATTTGTAGAAATTTCCAGAAATTTTATCATGTTTATATGATGTTTTATTTGAGCCTTGAATATTCATACTATTATATACTCTGTGGATTAACATTTCATAGCAATCTAATTTTTGTATGCATTGATTCTATGATTTCTACACTATGCTTGTCACAATGGTCATTAGGTCTAAATTTGAAGTCAGTAAGATGAACATACGAAATTTCAGAAAAAAAACTTAATTTCTCCTACAGTAGACTTAACTCAATAGACATGATAAAATTGATATACACGACATATTTTTAATAGGCTGTCAATGCCTCATCTAAATGATGAGAATGATTATAACATTTATAATAATGCATTGTATTATAATATCTGAAAAGCAACATTGATATGATCTCTTACACTTCTAGATACATCTGACTTCATCAATACAAAAAAAATATTCAATTTCTATAGCGAGTTAGAATACTCTACATGCTCTTAAAGCTTACCGGCACAGTTCCCTCTCGATATTACTTTTAAGGATGGATTGTTGGTAAGGCAAGCTTCTCTCCGAAGTAAGCAGGGGTTCCCGTACTTCTTCCCATCTGACCCACATACCAAGTCGAGTGTATCTGGACACGCTTCGTGGCACTTGCATGTTGGATTTCGGTTCCGGTCCAGTTGGCACACTGACGGATATGAACAGTTTTTGTATTCTTTGCAGGGATCTGAAACAGAATTATACTTACTTAGAATGTTTTGCTTCAATTTGTTTAATTTCTACATGTATGTTAAACATTTCAAATTAAGCTTCAGATGTTATATATTTTTTTAATATGCAGGGTACTGCACATTTTGTACATGTAGTACCATTTGCCATTGGCAAGCATTTCATGGCAGAATAATCATACCTGTCAACTGAGTCTCCCTCTTTTGGAGGGAGACTCCCTATTTTTGACCTTATCTCCCTCCTTGGCATTTCTCCCTCTTTTTTCGCCAATCACCCTTTCTCCCTAAGTCCCTAGCTCTTTTGGCATATTTACAAAAGAAGAATAACTCTTGATAGCGACATTCAGACTATCAGCATATTTTAGGACAAATGCAAGAAAAAATTTTTAGATTGCAAAAAATTATTGATACATATTTTGATCATTTTTAAAAAATGTTTTTGCAATGAAATTTCAGTACAATGAAATCATTCCAAAATTGTTACATTGCAAAATGTCGCGATTCATTAAAAATGTAGCAAAATGGGTTCACGCAAGATTTCCCTCTTTTTCAAGTGCCAAGGCGGGAGATCTCCCTCTCTTTAAGATTTCAATGTTGACGGGTATGCATAATTTAAAAGAAAAAATTATCTCCCTGTGGTGGATCCGGTAGTGTAGGTACCGATAGTTTAGTACAAGTTCTAAGAGTGAGCTATCGGGATGTCCCTTTAGGCTTTAGGTCACTGGGGATTGAGTCTGACTCAATGGCCTGGACGGCCTGGTTCAAGTGACGGACCGGGCACCTGCAAACTACTTCATTGGTGATGAGGTGAACGATTGGTGTGTGTGGGCCAACTCCATCTGCAGGAGTGGAGACAGAACCCTGCCAGGGGTTAGAGAGTGGCCACACAGCGGGGTATACCCAATGCCCTCAAAGAAAGGGGGAAGGGTGTAGTGGATCCGGTAGTGCAGGTACCGATAATTCAGTACAAGTTCTTTTTCAGACTGTCAGCTATCGGGATGTCCCTTTAGCTCACTCGGGAATGAGTCTGACTATGGATATTTCCCCCACCTATAAATTACAAAGCTGCAATCTTTTACATACCACCTCAATGACACAAGCCATAAAAAATATATATAGCAAAGGTAGTTATAGTGCAACAAAGATGCTATTTTCCAAAGGCACATGAAGAAATTAGCGGGTCAATATCCTGTATGATGCCCCCTTTACACTACAGGTCATAAGAGAATAGCATGACAATTTTACCAGTGATATCAATGACATATAGGCTTTTTCGTCAGTGGCGGATTCAGGGGGGTGCGAGGGGGCATCTACCCCCCCCCCCCAGCACTGACCCAAAATTTTCCAAAAACAGGTATATTTTAGCCCATTTTCAGTAACAATCGGCAATATTCACCCCTTGACCCCCCCCCCCCCGGCAAAGGGGGTGCTGTATCCGCCACTGTTCATGCATACCCAGTTGCTACATGTGACTGCGGCATTTTCTTATTCGGTAACAGGAAATGACCGAAAGAAACAGCGTCTTCGTTGCCCTGTAACCACAGTCGCCGCGTAACCCTTGTCAGTGTTCGCTTCTTATTCCTTTACCCCCTCACACGTGTGAGGGGGTAATTTAAATTTTTTGCGTAACGCGGCGTCTGTGCTGTACTACAGCAGAGGAAGCTCGAGCAGGTTTGTTTTACAGTAATTTTCATATCATTCGCTATTTTTTTTCTTAATTTCATCAAATATAAAGGATATATATCTATTATATCTTGCCTTGAAAATCAAAGAAACAAATGAAAAACACGTAATTATGCAAACCGAAAGTGAGCAGGATTTCGCGCACTACATGACTGATCGTTTCGATCGATTAATAATTTCGAAACAACACATTTCGTCTTTCCTTTGTAGGCTAAGCTTCTCACGCAGTGGATTATGTAAAACCAAATAAACAGAAACTCAAATAAATAGATTTTCAATAAATAAATAAATAAATAAATAAATAAATAAATAAATAAATAAATAAATAAATAAATAAATAAATAAATAAATAAATAAATAAATAAATAAATAAATAAATAAATAAATAATTTTTTAAATTAATTAATTAATTAATAAATCTCTTTAAATTTACAGAGCTCTATAAAAGAAGTGAAAGCACTCTAATTCAATTACAGTATAGATCTATTTTAAATTCATAGTTCGACGATTATAGTTTGATTGGAGTGCTTTCGGTCATTCTAAAGAGCTGTTTAATTCTTTTACAGAGCTCTCTGATTAAATTAATTAAAGAGCTCTCTCATTCTTTTACATGTATATGTAGGGCTCTTTAATTAATAACAACATGGAGTCGTCCCTTTCAAAGAGCTGTCTTATACAATTAAAAAGCTCTCTAAAAGAATAAGAGAGCTCTTTGATTGAATTAAAAAGCTCTCTAAAAGAATCAGAGAGCTCTTTGATTGATTTAAAGAGCTCTGTAAAAGAATTGAAGAGTTCTTCAATTGGATCAAAGAGCTTTCTAGAAAATTACAATGAATTAAAGGGCTCTATTACTGTATTCTTTTAAATAGGTCTTCAATTATTTGAAGAGCTCTCTTATCTTATCAATTAAGTACAGAGCTTTATTAAAAGAATAAGATAGCTCTGTAATTGTATTACAGAACTTTTTATAGCACCCGCTAATAAAATAAAAGAGCTCTTTTTGAAATTTTGGTTAATTCCAGGGGAGGGGATGTATAAATTAATGATAGGTTTCAAGTTGAAAAAATATAAATCGTACATGATACCACTTTAATGTACATATTGTGAATTAAAAGGAAAGTAATTTTTACTGCTTACACTACAATATAAGTACAAAATATATAAAATTTTATCCAAAAGCATGAAAAGGGCCTTTTGTTTATAGTATGCGATTATACGATTTTCATAATTCTAGAGAAATGGTTTTATTTACGGGGAATATTTCTTAAATACCTAGATACTTCGGAAAACAATATTTGAAACATTAACTTTAGCAAAACATGAAAACATGTCATGATAAATAAAGGTCATACAATACGAAGAAAACAAGATTTTAATCACCCCCTGAAGCAAACGCAAAAACATGATCTGCAGACAAAATATTGAACCCCATAGAGCGTGGATCTGGTGGGAGAGAGGAGGGGGTGGTTTAGCAGGTCAGGACCCCAACCTGGGATTTGCCTGAAATGCTTATTTGTCTCTCTTTCTTACTACGGGGTGTAAGTGTAATTTTCTTCAAAATAATCACTAGGTTGGACACCCCCTCCTCTGACGGCTTTGTTTCCCCTTGGAATTTTTTCTGGATCCGCCTATGAAGTCGTAGTGATGTCAGGAGCCAGTGAGATACATCACCCTTATTACCCGCGAACACGTTTGTTATGCTCATGATACATTTTTTACTAGAAGAAAAAAGTGCTTGTAAACATTCATGAGGCTGTAGGTTAGGTAACCAGGGACGTAACTAGATGTGTACGCACAATGTAAGAAAGGGGGTTTGGGTCGTGGAAGTTATCCTTTTTTCGAAGTTCTTGAAGACGGGCGAGCGGTAGTTTTGGTATATTCAGAGTAAAGATGTTAGAATTATATATATCTCTTTTCTCTATCAGGGAGTTTTGATGCTCATTAACAAAAATTAAGCCCAATTCCTTTTATACTGATCAGGTAATACCCGAGGAGGGGGGGTATGTTCAGCTGCATATAATTTTGTTCATTAATATGTGGGGGCGATGGCGAGCCAGGTACACTTTTCTAAAGGAAGAAGATTCTCAAAATGAAAGGTTTAATTTAGAATAGTGAAAAGGGAAGGGCTCTAGATCCGCATAATGGTTCCGGAGAAAGGTTGCCGAATCTCTCTCTCTCTCTCTCTCTCTCTCTCTCTCCTTGTGATACTTAACCTTATTTGCAAAAATAATGTGTACACCGCGCCCAGGCGTACTTGCAGGCGTAATGGGTTACTTTACCATTTCTGTCAACTTCGAAATTTTAAAAAGAGGGAATCTCCCGCCTTGACAGTTGAAAAGAGGGAGATAACACATGAACCAATTTTTTGACATCTAATATCTATGGTAAATTGTGCATCTTTAAGGGAACCTTCATGGAATGCTAACCATCCAAGTCTAAGAAAATGTATAAACATTGATTACAAATGATCATAATGATTATTCACTCTTTTTCATGAGATATTTAAATGATAAGTGGGAGATGTGGCTCAAAATAGGGAAACTCCCACAGGAGAGGGAGATTGTAATTTTAGGATCGAGGGAGATGAGGCAAAAAAAGAGGGAGACTCCCTCCAAAAGAGGAAGAGCTGACATGTATGCTCTACGCGCGCGGATCACAAAATCTCTCCCGGGGGACCTAGCATATAATTTTGAAATTAATATTCGTCAAAAAAAAAAAAAAAAAAGAAGATCAATTAAGATATAAATAAAATTAATTTAGATAGAAAAAAAATTCAGCTTTTCCGGCAGATAACAGCGGGAGAGGGGAGGGTCTTGGTCCTCCTCTGGATTCGCGTTTGAGGAACATGTTTTTGTTTATCCTCGTTCTGCTTTTTTTTTCTAATAAAGAAAACTGTTTACATAATACAGGTTTTTTTTCCACGAAAGTAATCTTATATAAATCACTCCAGATGATAAAAAGCCATTCTTGACGTTTTGAATCTTTAGTTTTGCAGAGAAGTTTGAGCTTGTTGTACACACGAACACACTTTAAAAAAGATGATTTTCCTTTGTCTCCTAGCTACTTTTCTAGCCTCCGAAGCCTGTGTGGACACGGGGAAACCATGTGAGACTGCAGAATTATGGAATGAGATACAGAACTTAAAGACATTATTAAAACAGGAGAGGAACCTGAGACTGTCATTTGAGCAGATACAATTGAACACTCTCAGTGACCTGGCTTTGAGAGTGAGCTGTAATGAAACTCAGGTGAAGAGTTACACAGCCTCTGTCAGGACACTCGAGCAGCGCTTGAACACTATCAACAGAAGTAAGATTTTTCATTGATTTCTTTATTTTCAGTTTTTTTTAATATTTACGAATTCAGACATTTGAATAAACGAAGAAGTTATGTATAAAAGCAGAATAGGAATTTTGGACGCTTTTATTGATGCTTTTAACAAAGAGTTATTGTTTTCGCATAAAACAAGTGAAATCCTAATTTTTCTATTTCCTTTTAATAAAAAAATCCCCTAAAATTTCCCTCTCTTACAATTTTAGGATACATTTCTATTCCATTTTCATGATTCTTAGAAATTGAAAAGAAAGATAAATTCCCTAATTAATTTGCTCTGAATGAAATATGAAAAATAATCAAATTTTGATGAATCGATGCATTTTGAGTTTTAATTTTGTCCCCATGATTGTTATGTATAAGCTGCCTAACGTATCATATATTATCACGCTTAAGACAAAAATGTTGGAATCCGATTGGTCAGATCATGGTCACATGACGCCGTGAAAAAACCGTATTAGGCTTGTAAATCCGTATCGGGCGAGTAGTTTATTATGACGTCGTGAATTGTATGATACAGAGACCCCCACACATACAGTAAGAGGTCTTCGACGTGATAAATTCGTTACACGGTTAGTGACCTGATACGGAAAAATACATGGTGTGAAAAGAAAATCCGTATCGGGCTCGGCTTTCGCATCGCCCGATACGGGTTTTCTTTTCACACCATGTGTTTTTCCGTATCAGCAGCCAATTTCACGAAAAAATCGTAAGTATTTTCTTAAGTAAACGTACTTACGTATTTCTTCAGAAAATACTTGTGACAATTTCACGAACGAAGTCCTAAGATTTCGGGGGGAAAATGAGAAATATGGTGAAACAAGGTCACAGAGTCGAAGAAATATTTTCTTTCAAAATTTTATATTTAACACCAGTAGTAGGACAGAAAATATGTGCACTGAAATCATGAAACGATGACTGTTTACTGTATCTGACGTCATCACCCAGTAAAGTATGACGTCATCAGAAGAGAATCTGCAGTATCACCTGCTATAATAATGATTTATATCTAAATAGTACCTGAATGTGCGGTGGAATGGGCGATGATCGAGCTGTTGGTCTTTGTACATCATCGGTAACCAAATCTGTGATTATCGAGATTTCTTGCCTTGGAAACCTGTACCTACGAATTAGTTCTTGGTCAGATAGGGTATCAAGAACCTGCGATCGGTCTCTGAAAACTCTTTCTTTCTTAATATTTCGACTGGCAATCAATGATAATAAGTAAACTGACGCCATTTTGTTTTCTATACTATACTTAAGAATTTTCGTAGAAAAACTTACGAAATTCGTAGGTATTCTAAGAATTTTGTTAATGACTTGCGACAGCCCTAAGTCAGTCGCAAAGTTACGAACAATTTTTATCGTATCTCTGTACTTACGAACTTTGGTGAAATCGAGTTTAGGATTTTTTTTATACTTGCGTATAAAAATCGTTCGTAAGAATTTTCGTGAAATTGGCTGCTGGTCACTAACTAAACGTGTAACTAATATTATATAATTATTTAAGAATTGAATGTTTATTTTTGCCATTTTATTGGATGATGAAATGTCAGTTGTCGTATCACAAATTGTGTAAAACCGCGTAGCGTAGCGAAGCGGTTTTACGCAAAATTTGTGATACGACAACTGACATTTCATCATCCAATAAAATGGCAAAAATAAACATTCAATACTTATAATTACCAAACATATGAATTTATTCCGAATTCGTACAAATTCTAAGGAAAATTGATTGATTACGATTGATTACGTGGCGTATGAAAATATAAAACTGGTACGAACTAGTTCCCTAACAACAAAAATGTTCGAGAGGAAAAAAAAGCAAGCCGACATTTAATCTGGAAAAAAGCATTTCCCCCTTCAGAACCTCAGCATGTTTTACCTATTTGCACTTACTGCTGTACTGTTATGACGTAATTTGTGACGCGTTGTTTATCGAAGGCAGCAGACATGACAGTTGAAAGTAGAAAATGAAGCAATTTGTGTTGGGATTTATACGGACTCTCAGACAGCATTTCTTGTACCTGTAGATTTTAAGTGTGAAGAAAAAACACGTTGTTAAGATCTACAGGTATCGGAATATCAGCTGTAAATTATTTCATAGGAATCAGAAAGGAAATCGGCAAGACAAGTTTGGTAAGTCGCGATTGCGTAGCTTTTGCTCAGTACTTTCAAATTTATTCATCCTACATGCTGTGTATGATGTGTATTAGATTAATTTCGATGATTTTAGAAAAATAAAGGACAAGTTTTTTCATGCATTTCTAATAAGTCAATCAAAATTTCCATAGAAACACAAGAAATCCGTCAACAAACTGCCGTTCATGTTCACTTGTTGCAGTTTTCAAATAATGCGCGTAGCAATCGATGTAATCTCGGCAAACATTCACAGTACTGTGCTGTGTTGTTTATGAGTCAACACATGGAACTGTCCCTAGTTTTAATGGATTATTTGAGACCATTTGTTTTGTTTATTTCATGCGTAAGACAATTCTTGATTTCTGTTGCGTTAGTGTGAAGGTAGTTCCGGTCAATTTTGACATTTTATCATCTCATAACGGAAGTCACAATAAATGCGATCGACCAATCAAAATGCTTAGAATCAGATAAACAAACACATTTGGTAATTATTGACTTTTAATGGGGTCTACTGGTGACTATACAGACCTAGTCAGGTATTGGTTGACCGAGGCCGAAGGCCGAGGTTAACCAATACCTGACCAGGTCTGTATAGTCACGAGTAGACCGAAATCAAAAGTCAAAAACTGCTTTATTAAACCATCAGGACTTTAGTAGCATTTGCATTGTAATGATACGCGAAGTCAAAGATCTAACACTACAAAATTCAACGCACGCGCTGGTACCGCACGCGCTAATCCCGAATACACCGCTTCGGAGCGTTAGCGGTCAACTCACTCTGAGGTACATGTACACTCTATCAAACAGCGTCTCCACCAATCAGAAATAAGCAAAATCGACAATAATTCCTGATCATTTAATAAATAATGACATATGCAGCCATTTTCCAGTCTGATTAATATCACCTCAGAACAGATCCTGAAAATAAAGGGGGGGGGGGGGGGGGGGCTGCCAGGGTCTATTTCAATATGCAATCCCATAAGTGAGTTTAAATCCTTTTTGCTAAAAACATTACAATCTCATGAATGCCACGGTACCACATGTATTCTTTTTTGCCAAAATTTTACTGATTGCCGTATGATGGTGCTTCTGAACTGGAAGTTAGAGAAAATGGCATATATATATATGTAATAAAATTTAGCAAAATAGGATCATTACCGGTCTCCCCACATTTCATTATATGATATCGCCATTTACCGGGGGGGGGGGGGTGGGGGGGGGGAGGGGGGTTAGGGGGAAAGACTATAGAGAAAAAATGAAACGAGCAAGATGCCAGTGACCCACGATATCCGCCTCTACTCTTCTTGAACTTTGACTTCAGAGTCTGAGAGATGGGAAGGAGGCGAATTTTGGCGTCGAGTTCCTGTGGAATTGATATAGGCTTTACATGTAGTCATATTTAACCTAAGTGAATTTTGTTTCAATTTCCTTTTGCAGCGTTGGTTTCCATGGAAAACGGATGTAAGTATAGAATTTATCGATTTTTGTAAAGAGAATTTTTTCAAAAAGTTTATAAATTTATGGCAATCATATCGTAATTGTTCATTTCCTACAAAACCTAGCAATTGGCCACTGAGACAAGTCACCGGGGACATCTCTGTCCGCCAGAACTTGAACTCATCACAAAATATAATTTTCAAGTGTAAAATTGCCATAATCTTTGTTCATAAATTGTAGGGAAAGGGCTTTCATAATGTTTCTGGAATTTGTGCCCAATCCTATTTCATCTATTGAAATAAAATATGTTTAAAAGGTAAAACATATAAAAGATGTTTTTCTTCGACGCCTGCAATGCAAGACCCTATAGGGAAAAATATTTCCGAATTCCTTATGTCTGTCTGTCTGTCCATCTGTCTAGTTATAGTAATCGCATTTTCCATAATTATCATTACATGATTGAAATATATGCATTAAGTCAATACTGCCTTAATCATGTAATGTACTAAATATGATTATAAATATCTTCACAATTTAACGTTCAAACGGTACAATACGGTATTCATTTTATAACAAGGATTTTGCTTAAATAATATTTGTGTGCCTTGTTTTCTATGTACAGCCATGACGCATTTAAATGATACATGGTCTAAATTTGTTTCAATTTCGTTATCTTTAAGGTGTATCTGGTCAATTCTCGGCATGGGATCACCCGATACAACCTGCATGGCCGGTGACACAGTCCGTAACGTTTGACCCGCCATTTCAGAAGGCTCCTGTCGTCACTTCCGGAATGACGATATTGGACTCCGAGTATGACACCAACGTCCGCGCCATCATCGAGATTACAAACATCACTAGATATGGATTTGAACTTATTCTGAAAACCTTCAACAACACCAAGCAATGGGGACTTAAGGCCAGCTGGATGGCGTGTCCGGCACGCTGAGGGATGTGTACATAAACAATGAATGGACTTTACTTTTATGACGTAAATATCATCAAATCGAAAAAAAAAAAAAAACCAAATTTATATACTATATATTATAAACTTCAGAAAGTTTGTGCTTGTATACTTTTTCTAATGTAATTAAAATCAAATCTTTTGACTAAAGTCTTTGCGCAGCTACGTTAAGGTGCTCCACGCAATGCATGACGTTAGAGAAAATTCCGCGAAAACATTGTGTGACGTTATAAATGACGTCACATCAGTTATCGTATGCTAGGGATATTTCAAGGGATAAATTGTACTGGATCGATTTTCGATATTATTGAGCATTCATCCTATTCCTTACATCAACTCTAAATGTTCCCAGTATCTTATTTACGAGAAGTAATGAAAGAATGCGTGTTTTTCCACAGTTTTGCACATCGGGTCATTGTAGGTCAAGCATGCGCAGTCTGAGTTCAGGGTTAAAGGGAAGCTTTGGATGAGAAACCGCTTTTATTTCACAGAGGAATCGCTGATTTTCAATTAGTAAATCAATATAAGAAATTGATAATTGTATCCTCATAAAGGAGCACGATTTTTATTTAGATAATTTGTTATATATTGTCCATATTTAGCTATTTAATGGAGTTTTACTGATTTACCGGCTTTAAAATAATCATTTCTTATTCATTTTTATATTCATTTAGTTGTTGTTGCTGCCGGGGTGGGGGGGGGGGGGGGGCGAGGGTGCCAGCTCATGCACATTAATAAAGTTTAATCTCAAGCATTATTTTTAAATAATATATATCATTACGAATACGGTGCTAAAATACATGTGTCAATAAATGGCTATACGGCGGGCACCGTATTCATAGCCGGTACAATTAACAGAACAATATTGAGACTTCAGATACGGTCAACTTGTACTAGACTAAATCTAAGAACAAATAGAAATAATAATAAAACAAATTGTAATCAACAAGAGATCGGGCGGGTTATAATTAGACTGAAACATGGTTAGCCTAGCCGGGAAAACCCCCCCCCCCCTCTCTCTCTCTTATTAATTTATTCAAGTTATATACATTTTTTTATCATGATTATTTTGTCACCGATAGAGCTCTGCTCACGAAAGCACTGTAACAAGTTTACAATCAATTTTGTTAAATACAATATTATCACCGCGTGGGATCGAAACGTATGGTGTTGTGATTCCTTACACAGTTTTGGGGTATTTTTTCATTTTCTAAATTAAACTTTACAAATTTTATGAGACGTTGCAGTAGGGCAACACCTAATAAATCAATCCATATTGTCCAGGTGTATGAAAAGTTCATAGTTTTTGCAAACACTTCAATAGTTTGTCGACAACAGAAAATCATCCCTTCTGATGAACTCTTGAAGTGTTTGCAAAAACTATAGACTTTTCAGATATATGAACGATATGGACTTACTTGTTAGACATTCTGCTACTGCAGCGTCTCATTAATTCTGTGCAGTATCACTTAAATGATGAGAAAACATCAAAATTATGCGTAAGGAATCACAACATCATACGTTTCGATCCCACGCGGTGATTATAGGACGGTCAGTATCGCGGTCTCAATATTTAGTCCGCCGGGTTGGATCATACGAGGAAATATTGCATTGATACTTTGATCCGCAGAAGTTTTATTGTCTAGCGGCAACCTTTATCACCAGAGTTATTCCCTACCACAAACTTTCCCACAAAGAAAATATATAATGTTTTAACTTGAAAAACATATATACTAAAAGCGGATGCCCGGACGAGGCTTATAAACCCTCCTGGGTCAGGTCCCCCCCCCCCCCCCCCCCCCCCCCCCCCCGGCCGGGCCTGTCTTCTTAATATATGTATATTACATTCTCATCGTTGTAAAAATAATACTAAAATAAAAAAAAAAAACCCCACTTTTCATTGTATCAGATATTAAAAACCCGTGTTATTATGTTGTACACAAGTATATGTTGCATGTTTACTAATGCTTTCCCGCTAAATTTCTATGACGTAATCCAGATCACCTGTGCGTTTAGGTCCCATCTGAAAATAGACTGATATCAGCCGGAACGCCAGTCGGCACTTGTCTTTGAAGTTTAAAAACGAAGTCACGTGACAAATGTTTTGAATATGACGACATTGTACCACGTCATCAAAAACGCGTCATACTGACTGTGATGCATGTGTAAACAAGAATGGCACAGGTGATTTTGATGGCAATAGAGATACCGTTTCAAGTCATAACACTTAATCAGGTAAATTTTGTGGCATTTTGAAATAAATCGGGCGTTGTCAAGGGCAGTTTTTCGCCAACGATCTGTTTACCTGCATTTTATTGCTTATTTTCTTTTAAAATTCCGGCTGGGAATGATTGGGAACAATCTGAATGTAAACTTCATATATCACCGAAGTCACCAAAACCAAAAATAGTATGCCGATCTTTGCCTTAAGGGGTTTGTGTCACCTTTCAAACTTCGATATGCTGTTCGGGCGTCCATCTTCCATGTCAACGTATGGAAACTCGTTTGTAAACAGAGAGTACACGGGTACACATGTACCCAAGTCGGTGCTGCGAAGTGGTTAGATTTGCCAAAATGAAACATGACATTGGCACAAAATCATCTACAAGGTATCAAACCATCAAACAAATGTTAACAATTCCATTGACACTTGAATTTGGTGTATTCTGAGTCCGTAATGATGAATTTTAATTAAAATCTGGTCATCGTTATAGCGTTTTTATTCCTATTTATAGAGAACTTACTGACTAAAATTCTATATAGGTATCATAATTGGGATTCTGTTGAAAAGATTATCATTGAACTTTGACCAGAAGTGCAAAGGGGAGCATTTGTGTCAGCTTTTAAAACCAACGGTGTATGCACAATTTTCGTTGGATCTTTAGCAGGGCTGAAACATATCAAAAATCCCTTTCAGAGGAATTTTAGTTATATGTAGTGAATTATACCTGAGTATTATTTGTTCTATAATAATATTTAAAATTTGAGATAAACAATCAAGGTCGTTTAGCCCAATTTATTCTTATTCCGCTACTTTGTGTGTCAAGAGTTATCCGCCCCTTTCAGAAATAATGCTTCCAACCGTCAAAGTAGGGATTGGCGTTCCGGCTGATATAGGGTAGTTTTAAAAAAATGTAATTTGCAGGTGACTACCCTTGTACAATTTCGATATTTTTATACAGAATCTATAGAGGACACTTCAATTGATCAAGATTTTGCTGCGCATTTACTAGAAATTTTAACAGTTGTGTAAAATGTGGATGTGTAGTCGACTTTTGCAGTGTTTTTACCACTTGTTTTCCTTCTCGGTATATTTTCTCCTCTTAATCGTTTTAAGTGTCACAGTGCCCAGCACATTTCTAAATCTACAGGATTTACTGAAGAAAACGATATAACACTTATATTATTTGTTCCTTATTTACAACTTGCAAAATTCAATTTAAAATCGAGACAGCACTGAAGAGTTATATTAGGACTGTCACGTGACACAGGGGAATCCCCCTGGTGAATTTTTTTTCTTAGCTACCAGACACCTACCAGATATTAAAAAAATACAGCTTTGAACTAAAGAAAGAACGTTTAAGCTGCAATTGAGAGTTGAATGCCAGGCACCGTAAAAATGGAATATTTTCAGCGCGACGTCAGCGTGGAGCACCTTAACGCAGCCGCGTGAAAAGTTGATTGTTAAGGTTCGCAAGATTTTCTTATCTGTACATATACTTCTGTATATCAAGAGAGATAACTCCAAAATTAATACGAAATGTAGCGTCTAGAGAGTGACCTACATGTGATCATTATATTAAATCATTTTGCTCTTTGCCTTTGTGAAGATCGAAGGGACAAACCTCATGCAACCAAGACCCCAGCAAAGCCACACGATATGCATAAGCAAGACTTTGTACATTTGTAGTAAACAAATGTGACTTAATATCATCATTAGGGAAAAGTACAGAGAAAGAGATGAATAACGTACAAATCTGATTGTTTGCAAGAGGTTTGACATTGTTGAACATATCTTAGTTTTTGGCGCACCAACTCTAATATAATCTCTTCACGCTCTATAGAATTGAAGAGGAAATCATCAACATGACGACTTTGCAGTGATCACAGCGGAACACACATTCACAAGACGTGAAAATGAGTACAAACGGACGGAGACAAAAACATCATATCACTGAAACATATGGTAGACAAAGATCCCTTTCTCATAAGGACATAAAGATTTATAAAGATGAGTTAATTTAAATGGAAAACAAAAAATAATCGGCTTCAACGAAATTGAAAAGATCGAAAATGTTTTTCAAATTTTAAGCATAACCACCTTTATATAACCTCATTTCGATCGATAAAAAAATCGGTGTTTTTTTTACCTTATTGAGAGGAAGCTCGAACTTATTTAAAAAGAATACCGCAATCACCGCTCGCTTGGCTTCAATGAAAAGATGCGATTTACACTAATGCCAATATAAGAGCTTAAGAACAAGACTAAAATGTTAACGACAAATTGATAATAGCTACATCTCCTAATCGATGAAAACTGGCCATCAACGCAATGCTAGAAAGCCATAATCTAAAATCAAGCATCGTTAATCTTCTATTCGCGACGTGTCCCTAGACTTGGCTTCCCAAGCGCGGATCTAGAGGGGCGGGGGGGGGGGGGGGGGGGGGGGGGAAGGGGGAGAGGGGTTGGGCATGGGCTGATCTAGAAAATGTTCACATGGAATTTAATGGGTTGATTTAGAAAATGTTCCAAGGGGATTGCAAACAGATGGACCAACCTATGGTTTCGATAAAATTTATACGCAAGAACGTGAAATATCAACAAAGTCTAGGAGGATGGGATCCTAAACCCCCTTTAGATCGGCGACTCAGGGGTCGGAGTAAGGGATCGAGTCATAATCATAATAAGGCTTTTTTCCCCCTTTTTTGCGTATATTTTTCCCCAACACCAAATGCTGGACACCCTGATGACTTGGAACCCCTTGTAAAAATGCACTAGATCCGCTGACGCCTGGCTTTCCTCTTGATCTTTGGTTCTATAATGCGTGGTCGCTCGCAGAAACATATATATCCAGCTTAATTGAGAACCAAATGGCTTTGAGACATTACCGCCATCTCGAGTTGATGACTGTAAGCACGCCTGGTTGCCTGAATACTCGATTATGAAACTGATACTAACTAAAAATAAATCCATAAAAAGACAGGAGAAGATCCCCGACCAGACGTTGCAATGACCATGTTGCAACGAAACACATACACAAAAGCATAAAATTGCATTAATAAAAATACCCTATCGTGGGTTACACATGTATGTAAGATAACCATAAACACAAATTCAGGTATTGCAGGAAACTTTAATAAATATGTGAAGGATCGTGTTGTTGGTGACTCCATTGAAAAAAATCAATCGACGATGGAATTGAGGTCTTGTTATATTTCTGAAAATGTCATGATGATGAAATAAAGTCCGTACTACTCGCCTTATTTGCAAATAAAATTACCATTTCGGAAACTGCAAACTAAGTAAAGGGTGTGGACACAATAGTGCCAATAGTTAATGTTAAGGTGATGAGTTCAATATTGAAGTGCAAACTATATATAGTGTGTTGACACCAAAACAATATTTTTAGATGGCGATTTCATATAAGTAGTGTAGGGGGTCCTACTAGAGCATTTGATGCTATTTTTAGAAATCATGAGGAAAAGATCTCAAACAAGACCAAGGGATCGTGATCACAACGGAGCACACGATGGGCAAAACACAATGGACACGAAACAACCACACCGCCGGCAAGCAGTAGGGAACAATGAGAACAAGGACAACAAACAGAGCAACACACAATACAGAGACACCATTATAACACTAGTGAACACCAAACAACAAATGGACACCAAACACCAATCTAATAGACACCAAACAAGGCAACAAGAACATCGACACCAAACAGACCATCAAAATATCAGAGACAACATTTAAACGCAAATGACAACACATAAAAGGAGGGAGACCAATGAGAATTCATAAACATAATTGTTCAGAAATGTGTACTTTTATATCATGATACTATTACTCATCAATTGGATTAAGAGGTGAGTTTCCCAATGTCTTCCATGAACGACATCCATTGAATTGCCGATTTGAAAATGTATTGCAACATTTTCCTTTTTATTACCGCAAAATTTATAAAATCAAAATCATGAACTACGGGTGTTAGTACTTCTATTTGGTTCAGTAATATTAATTTACTTTACATGTTTTTTTTTATCCTATCGTCAGAAACCCACATCTTCTCCTCCGTAAGACTAACATATGAGATAACCATCGTGCAATTTGGCTATTTGTTTCCGACGATTGTTTTATTCAAACTCTGCAATTAAAATATTTTCTACCCTTTGGTCTGAAAAAAAACCCCTCTCAAACATTTAAATGTTTCTATAAACAAAAAAATAACTGAACCAAAAGTAATTTACAGACTTAAACACCGACTATCTCTTTATCAAAACATTATGAGGACAACTCACTTTGTCATTTCACTGATTAAATCTTTGTCTATCAAGCATATTTCACTCAAATTGACAAGATAACTTTGTTGGGTGAGTTACACGAGCTCTTTATAGCGCGATCTCGGGGGCCTTTTACCAACATAATCAATAATGGCACTGAACGCCATTATACGTGTCCTCCTCCATTACCAACGTTCCTACGGCAAAGGACAATGCATTATGATACAGACGCCGATCTAGAGGATCAGGGGTCAGGTAATTGTCAGGTCCCCCTCCTCCTGAAATTTAATTTTTTTTCACATTTCTACAAGAATTCATTTTTCAAAACAAAAGGCTGGGAACCTACCCCCGAAATCTCAGACGGCCTGAATAACCCCTGGAAAAAAATCCTAGATCCACCCATGACATGTGTCCTTCTCCATTACATACGCATCTGTTGCAAAGGACAATGCAGTGTGATAGACATAATTTTGATTTAGAACGACCTCCAGTGCCGTTAAGGCAAGAGGAATCGATATTTCTACAAGCAGTAAAATGGATGTGTTGGGAACAAGGCATTCCATTGTGCAAGAGAATTTAATAAGCAACCACTACAATGAAATTAGTATTGAATGAGTCAGAAGGGATCCATTCCTCGTTTGGGTGAAATGTTGACGGCAATACATGCATATACTTTGAATAAACAATGATGAGAGCTCTGTCACAGAGGAGAAAGATGATGCCAGGCTGAATCATTTTATTTGTACGGACTATGTCACTCAATCGAAGCATTTGAATATTTTTTTCCAGTTTAAATTTTCCAAAATATTACTAGTATTTGAATGAAAAATGAGCAGAAACATTTACATTCAATGGGTGACTCTTATTTGCCCTTACTATTAATTGTAATAATTCCTGTTGGAGCATCTATTACTGAACTAAATGTCTAAAACTGTTAGATATACATAATTCACATACATGAATTCTATTTGAATTTCGTATTGTAATGAAGTGCAAAGTCAGTATAGTCTACATCGACCCGTCAGCAGGGCCGCGGAAAACGGGTATCGAAGTATCATAGCTTTAGAATATATAAAACACAATTCATATAGCCGACTATGAACACAGTCAAACCATTTATGTATCGTATAAAAATAAAACGCAAATTAAAAGTTATCTCATATGGGACTCATTGATCAATGGAGATCAGCAGTTTTCACATACGTGTATTTAAAAAAAAGCTATTAATTGCATGACCCTAAAACAACCGTGCATCATGGATATCAAAGAATACCAGGTGAAATTGTTGAGCTTCTTAGCAATTGGTGTCGACTCTTCACCATGTTGAGAAAGAACAAAGCAAATTTTAAAGAAGTGTTGAAATCGGGATCACTTACACCTAACCTTCATTTACTCCAACATGTGTCTGAGCTCGTCAGTAAAAGACGATTAGCTTTCTTTTTATGGAGATAGTTTTCTTTTTATGGAGACTGTACCAATGTTTACTTACCACATTTCCCGATATACTTCATCATAATTTCTCTTTGACTATGACAAGACCTTTTCCTAAGTTCACACAGGTTTTTGTACTCAACATTGTCGCTCCCACAGACAGGTTTTCCCTTCACGTTGTCCCCGTAATCATAGCATCTCTGAGGGCAAATACAGCGGTACTCTTTACCATCATTCGTGGCTGACAATTTGCATTGAAATCACAAGTAATCCCCTCACAAGGGTCGGTCTGTCCTTCGGGATACACATAACAACATCGTCCCCACTGAGAAACATCCATCAAACATAGCACAATAATCAACCACCAGGCTTGCCCAAATGTCTTAAGGGGCATTTTACCATGATAAGTAACGATCCTCATGACATTACATTGGCTGCATCCCAAGATGGAGAATTTGTCTTAGATTGGCACCGAGTTGGATTGGAATAAATCCCAACCTGTCGATATAAACTTCTATTCATCACAATCCCACAGCCCTCTTTGAAAAACCTTCGACAGGAAAACAAATCTCTCCTCTAAAAATCATAAATACAATCATAACGCCGATGGGATTTTCTTATAAACTCCAGCTATAGTCAACCATCGATCTTTCGCTTGTAAATACCGCTGCAACAAAAAGAAATTAGGTTTGCCTTGATTTCAACATCTGATTCTTCGTAATGCTGTCCAGAATTTGTTCATCTGGCGAGCCACTAGTACCATTCACAGCGCTATAGGAAAATTCCAATACATCCTCGACAGGAGCTCAGCGGTGCGCCTGGAGTCCATTAACATTTCCAATTACCAATATAGGAAAAAAGGAGGAAAAAACTAGGAATAGCAGTATAAATTATTAATGACATCCGTCTGAATTCCATACTGAAGACTGTGCTTTCTCATTCCAATCTTCCGAGGTTCCATTTATTAACATACAGCATGAGGACCGGAGAACAATTACTGACTGAGTGATAAATTGTAATGAATAGAAAATATATGTGCTCATTTCATTTCTGCTACAGCTTATGACATGTAACCATAAAGCTATCTTTTAGCAGCTTTATCAATGTGAAATATTCAAAGATTTTGGAATGTTATGAATACTGCGCATTGTTGGAAAGAAAAAATAGAAGTGATAGAAACGAAGATCCAGAAGGTACAAATACATGTGTAAAAACAGACGCATTAAGCTACGAAACAAATTAACAATTACACATCAACCACAAAGTCATTTGGACAATCGATTTATGACGGCTACTTGCTATATATGTATCGATAGCAACTCTTAAAGGGATTATTGTCCGGATTATGCAAGTAAAACCATCTCATGATGAATGATGAGACTGCACTTATAAACGTCTCTGTCATGATTTCGTAAGAAAACAGTAGGTACAGTATACAGACCAAACGGGAGTCGGAAAAACTATTCCTTTTTAATCATGTTACGTGGTAATTTTGAATAAGATTTTGTAAGCATTGAATATTTTTAGGACACCAAATACTTTTCAACCTCTACTTTTCTTATTTCAGCAATATTAAAAAGCTCATCGATTCAAATCATCTTAATCTACCTGAAGAATTTCCATTTGAACTTCCTTTCTGTCAATTATTGATACTGTACTTCTTTGAGGTTGAAAGGTAGAGATACTTCTTGAATTGATACATTGAGCGAGACATGATTTTACATAATAATTAGATAATTAATCCTCATCAGCGGTAGGTCTTGCCTAGATAATACTTCCGGAAAGGCTTTGACCCTCAATTAATTTTCCCACCCATCCTGCTGTCTTTCGGTACATTTTTGGATTTAATAACGTTCACACTCTTTGGTCATATTACATTGTTTAGGTTAAGGATAACTGAAGGGGGTTAAGTACCCGAAACGTACATGTCTGGTCCATGCTGCAAATGCATCTGTTCTTATAAAATGATGCTATTGAATCTGAAGACGTTCAACATTTAAAGAATTCAGCTCTATATTTAATCATTGGTGAGCGACTTCATATGTGTGAAGGGTAACCGAAACGCATATTAAAGAAATATGCAGCACAAAAATAGATGGATGATGCATGGATCGAAATAGTGTTCGCGCATATATTTTGCAAAATGCTATATCCAAGTTTGTGCGAGATCTCACATTATTGAGTATCAAATTGACATATTTGCATTCAATATTGCGATAACGACTGATCTTATCGGGCCTTTGTACCGTCGTTTTCTGCTTAACGGATATTAAATGCCACTAGTAGAAGGAATTCCACTCATGATGATATTATATTCTTCTCAGAGTTTCTTTTATACATTTTCATTTAAAGAATGTTAAAGGTCTTCAAATTCAATAGCACCATTTAAGAACAGATAAATTTGCAGCATAGACCAGACATGCACGTTTCGGGTACTTAACCCTCGTCAGTGGTCCTCAATCTAAACAATGTAATATGGTCAAATAGTGTGAAAGTCATTATGCCCAAAAATGTACCAAAAGACGTAGCAGGATGGGTGGGATATGATGCTACAAGATCGATGTTTTAGAAATTTCAAGAAATTTTGATAACATAAATTTTCGAATGCGTTGAAGATACAATCAATAGAAGTTGATCCAAATTAGCTACATGTGCCCGCGGGACTCCTGGTCCACCAGCAGTGACACTCACCAAAGTTAAACGCCTTCAAATTCAATATCATCATTTAAGGACAGATAAATTTGTAGCATGGACCAGACATGCACGTTTCGGGTAATTAACCCTAAAACATGACTGAAAAAGGATTGTCTGTTTTAAACGCCACTGTGTAAAGGAATCCAAAGGGAAGCTCATTAGCGAACCGTTGCTCTTCCCAGTTCTCTATTTACGTGCTCCGACTATGAAACCACAGAAAGAGCCCAAGATTTTGTATAAAACAAAAAGCAAATGGAATAAACCCACACAATAAATATTTCCAATTGGGAATTTAAACCAGAAATTCTGAAATATACACGATTGTAGACTCTCGCGGGATTGTCGGGAATATCAGACATGTTTTAATTGCAACTAATGGACATTAAACCAAGTCATATCACAATGGAGTACACGGTCGTGCTGCATCAAATATTAATCTTCGTTCAGGGATGCAGTACCTTTGCTATTTCAAATGCAATAGTTATAGAATTGAGAATCATTATTACTTCCCATCAGCATTAAATTTTAATGAAGGCATGACTGCAGGGCATTCAAATATTTTGTTTTCAATTGAAAACATGATCAAGAGGAGCGGATACAGAGAGGAATACATGTATAGGATCCAATCTTATGAGAGCAATGAAATTGAATTGTCAATTATATGTCGTTGAATTGACGCACATAACGTATCTTTTACCGGGCAACTTAATTCGGAAACTGGATAAATGCGAGTTTGACTTCTTTATCACACAAAAATGGAAATGACATTAATTTAATACCATCAAATAGAAACCGCTTTGTCGTAAATTTCGGTTATTTTTTCGTTTTGCGACAGTCAGTGCACGCAATCAAACTATTTTCCCCTTGACGTCGTGTCGCTGTCCATGGGTATCAATGTTAAAGTAGAAGAAGTCACACTGAAATTTAATATTCAAAACGCCCCATCTAAAATTGTTTGTCTGTATAATTCGATTCTTACACCGACGAAGAGAACCAGAGTTGCTTCCCATTTGAGACGGTATCTGACGAAGACTGATTATGACGTCATCAAATTCAATGGAAACAGTCCTAAAAGTATGGGAAATGCCGGTATAAAATCGACGTTACCATACTGTTTTCATGACGTCACAATGGTTTTACGTCAGATACCGTCTGTAAGGGGAAAAAACTCTGTATTCCGCAAAGACTCAATAACATATATCAAAATTTACATCTAATGAGTTAAAGAAGATTCTGACTATAATCTCAACAGCACTCTCAATAGAGCACCAAATTGAGCATCGACGGACCCCAAGCAAGCTAGAGGTGGGACCAGGTGCCCGGGAGGAGTAAGCATATCCTGTTGGCTAGCCGCACCCGCCGTCAAAGTGAGAACTTTTCAATTAGTGAATGAAAGTCAAACACAAAAACCAAAACCAGAAACAAAAATTATAATCAATAGGCTTACTCGTACGTCCTTTAAAATTACATGAAACAAAACACAAAGATAGGGTGGAGATCCCCAACAGCGAAAACAGCGGAACGCACTCTCATGAGAAAAGAAAAAAAAAGCGACCAAAACAGACGGGGACAACAACACAGCACCACAGAAAAACAAAGGACAACACTATCCATTAGTCCAGTGCTTGTACTTGACGCTGCTAAAACGCGCTATATTAATTAGTTAAGTTTAGATATGTTCAAATCTCTCACATGAGTTTAATGAGTTAAAGAAGATCCTGGCGATAATCTCAACAACACTCACAATAGAGCACGAAATTGAGCATTGACGGACCCCTAGCAAGCCAGAGGTGGGATCAGGTGCCCGGGAGGAGTTAACATCCCCTGTTGGCTAGCCGCACCCGCCGTCGATGTCCATGCAAGAAAATGAGAGAAAAATATGAAAAAAAAAACACGCACGGCACTGTCCGAGTTTTAGTTACCTACACAAATCCGAAGTTAGCGGCGCGGATAGTAAATATCCTGATGAATAAACTCGACAGCAAGCTAAAACGTGGGTTCTGTAGCATCATATCCCACCCATCCTGCTACGTCTTTCGGTACGCTTTTTCGACATAGTAACGTTCATACTTTTTTGGCATATTACATTGTTTAGATTCGAGGATCACTGACGAGGGTTAAGTACCCGAAACGTGCATGTCTGGTCCATGTTGCCAATTTATCTGTTCTTAAATGATGCTATTCAATTTGAAGACGTTTACATTCATACCACTTGGTTAGTGTCACTGCTGGTGGACCAGGAGTCACCGAGGGCACATGTAGCCAAGTTCGATCAATTTCGGTTGATCCTTTCTTCAACGCATTCTAAAATTTCTGTTGTCAAAAGTTCTTGAAATTTCTAAAACGTGGGTCCTGTAGCATCATATCCCACCCATCCTGCTACGTCTTTCGGTACGCTTTTTCGACTTTCATACTTTTTTGGCATATTACTGTACATTGTTTAGATTCGAGGATCACTGACGAGGGTTAAGTACCCGAAACGTGCATGTCTGGTCCATGTTGCCAATTTATCTATTCTTAAATGATGCTATTCAATTTGAAGACGTTTACATTTGACCCACTCAATCTTATTCTTATAAGTTTAGATGTGAAATGAGGGGCAGCAAACTAAGATTGATTTGTTCAACTGTGAATGATGTTTGGTTTTAATGATACGGAAGTTTTCCAACTCTTTACTTTTAAGTACCACTGATGAGGATTCCTTATCCGAAACTTGCATGTCATGTGTTTCGCGTTCCATTTTTTGTCTTCAGGCTCTCTGACAGCTGAGTTGAACACTCCGTTTTATTAACGGAAAGTTTTAGCTCTTCTCTGATACAGGATTTTGTTGTACTTTCACCTGGAAGTTTGAAGCCGGATATGTTCCTAATTAGCCAATCAATGAGCAGATATAGACGAGAAAAAAAAAAAAAAAAAAGAATTTCGAATCGCAAAAACCTATCAACATGTTGTATACATTTCGAAGTGAGCTATAGTATAAGCATATGTCTTTAGCTTTCCTATATCGTTTATATTGAACTTCTCATTTACAACTTAGGGATCAGTCTTATTCAAACTGTTCAACAGATTCTGAAGTCTTAATTATCATAATTGAACGTCCTCTCCAAAGATAAATCTTTTTGACTTACATTCACAGCTTCAATCAGCACAATTACTAAGCCCTTAATTTTCGTATTTCAACCGTGATAGTCTACCATATACTTCTGTGTTAATGTTATCAATATTGAAAAATATGTGGTATTTTTTGTTATATGATTTATTATTTCAGTGCACCAGGATATCGGTTGCCTAGTTTTACAGTGTTTCCCTACTTTTGTATATTCTCCGTCACAAAATTTCATAAGATTCTAGTATTCTAAAAATGATAAACTTTTCTAAAACTAAGGGACCTCCCCGAAGGCATAGCTCCGTCTCCGTCCTAAGGTTATTCTTTGGTATTATTTTCTTATCTCACCTCAGCGAAGCTCAAGTGAGCTATTGTCATAGCGCGTAGACTATTTCCATTTTAGACATCTTCTCTGCAACCGCCGCACAGAATTTCATGAAACCTTACAGGAAGTAATTTCTCAAGGTCCTCTACCAGGATTGTGTTTTTCGTGCCGATCGGTCAACAAATATGGCCGCCGAGGGCTTTTATTGGTTGACGCATTTTTGACGTCTCCTTTACAACCGCTGCACATACTTGTAGTTTACGAAACCTTACAGGACGCGAATACTCAATGTCTTGTACCAATGTTGTGTTTTTCTTGCCGATCAGTCAACAAATATGGCCGCTTTGATTGGCTGACGCATTCTCGACATCTCCAAAACTTATTCTCATAATTTCACGAAGCCTTACTCAAGGGCCTCCACATAATTATTCGCTATCATTCTTGTGTTTACCTCTGGGTAATTGGAGAAGTGAGAGGGTTGTGCGCACATAATCCAGGATAACCACACCATTTGCTACTTGCGTGACAAATGGCCGTCCAAAGTCGGCACCGATTGCCCAGTGGTCTCGTCGGTTTATGTTTAGTCTTTTGTGTTTGATGTTTACATGTCGTGTGTCTCTTTTCCGTCTCGTGCTGTACTCGTCTTTTGTGTTTTTAGCATCGGGTGTTTTGGTGTTTTGCTGTTGATGCTGCAACGGAGTCTCGGTGGAGATCTCCTCACGTCTTTTACAACTCAGGTGAGCGATGTGGCCCCCATTGCGTCTCTTGTTATTCTTAGATAAAATTCAGAAATTGGGCCCTGATTGATTCATTTGGATTTCCTCTATCTCGGCATTGAAAATAAAAAAAATTAAACTTGGTTTGTTTTACAACGTTTAACAAACAAGTTACACAACTTATATTAAGGAGGGATTCAACACCAAGATGGCGGCAGTATTATTTGCTTTCTCACTTCCTAGGAAAAGTGCAGTCCCTACTTCCTTAAAACATTTGATTCCCTGATTGATATACAAATTTGAGTATCCTGATGAAGTTTGAATAATTTCCGACGTAATTTGAAGGAATTATAGCGATTTTCAAAATTGTGGACTTTAGGAGTTTTATGCATGTGCTAACCACGACGTCATTTCAACGTTATCGGGGGAAAATGGCGTCAAAAACTATCCCATTCAAAATGCAATTAAAACATTAATGCAAAACGTATCGCATTGAAACTTTACATGTATGAAATAAAAAATTCAATTTTTATCTTAGTGTAGTCGTTGACAAATTTATATAACAAGGAAGCGGATGTCACTTCATTGAAAATGGACGAATTTGGAAGAAAAAATTGGAAAATATAAAGCTTTGTAAAATTTTAATCCCAAATTTAATTTTTCTCATTTAATAATGAAATAATATCTGGACATCGTTGAAAATTTTGTTAGTTTTTGACAAGGATTGATCCACAGGATTCCAAATAATCACCTATCAACTACAGTCAATTGGCTCGAAATTGCAATTTTTTCAGCGACGGTGTCATCTTTTATTGAAGTATCCTGCCTTTGTTTATAACACAATTCAGCTAATCTTTTCCATATGTAAGAGCAATATATTTATGAATATTTTGGAAGTTAAATCAAAATTAATTTCCAATAGCATTAAGAGAACCGGAATGACACTTTTAATATTATGACGTCATCAAGAAATTCACGGGTACGTTGAAAAATGCATATTTCAAAGTCTCATAGAAATTTTTCCTGTGGATAGAATCAAATGTAAGTTTGTATGATGAAGGACAGACAAGAAATGAATAATTTCAGAAATTTTGAGAAAAATTGAATTTGGCGTCAAAGTGTTCAATACCTCCTTAATGTCTCACGTTGGCTAAGATGTTGGCGTGAGGGGGTCCAAGGGGCAGGAGGAAACCGGAGTACCCGGAGAAAAACCCCCTGCTGAGGCCTGGGTGATGGACCACCTACCCTCTCACAAAAGACCCTTCGCCGAATCTGGGATTCGAACCCAGGACCTTAGAGGTGAGAAGCGAGCGCGTTACCACTGCGCTAACCCGGCCTTATTTTTTTTAGATAAATTGAACATCACTGATGCAATATTTCTTTATGACATGGACATATATGGTGCAATGAAAGTATTACAATGGAACAAATATTTCAATATTGCTAAACACTAGTTTGGTATCTAGTGCTCCTTGTCTGCTAGTCCCTGAGGATATCGGTCGCCTTGTTTGACTTAAATTCTCCGTCTCCAAATTTAGGGGTGTCTAGCTGAAGGTGTAGCTCTCTTTGACAATAAATTTAGGTAATCTTAAACATTAACTAAAACGAACAAAATAAATCAAAATGATTTTGGTGGCCTTCTCTCGGTTGGTACCATTTAGTGTTTTTTTCTGAATATAATTGCGTGAATAGAAGTGTATGTGTGTATGAGTGAGTGTTGTAAAAGGATCTGAATTATTTAGAGATGAGTAAGAGAGGTAGTACAAAATGTATAGCCTAAAATATAACTAAGAAGTAATGAATGAAAGCCGAAACCATATGCGAAAAACTACAATCGAAAGGCTTACGATTTTGGAAAAAAAAATACAAAACAGAATTTCTCCACACGAAAGGAAAACAGGACAAACAGACGGACACAACGACACAAGCACCACAGAAACACGAAGAACAACTTATCTTAAGAACCATCGCCAGTGCAAGTGCGGAAGGCATTGTAGAATGCGTTGTGGAAATACAACACACGCATCAATTGAGTTGTGCAAATGTAGGTACTGCAATTATCCTTTTGTGTAAATGTTTTCAAAAATTATCTTCCGAGTGACCCCAATCGAGATATTTCTATGAAAGACGAATATATTTGGAATTATGTATTCTTTAAATTTATAATACACAATATATAGTTTGAACAAAGAAGCTTGAGTGCTATTTAATGCAACATAAAACCAACTTCTTCTTCATCTCTCTAAGAATCAAATCAAACCAGACTAGAAGTCTAATGAAATCTAAAGCTACTTAAACAGCTCGAGAGCAAAACCAAGGATGCTTGAATGAAAGTCGTGGGAATTACAATAGTCTTTGAAAACACGGCATATTTGGACGAAGTGGCCTTCGGCTTAAGGTAGATGTTTGGCATGGTAATACGAACATACTTGATGCTCGTAGATAAGCTCACGATCCCATTCTTCTTTGTTCATTAATAAAACATCGGCACAATCTTATTAAGCGCTGAGATATTAGGTTAACCAGACCGTGGTTCACAGCGGTGTCTGAATCGATAAATCATAGTTGTCTTTCTTAGAACGGTGGCAGTGAAGTGCCATACCAATACTTGTGGTATAACAGTAAAATCCCTCTCCATGTGGAGCACCAACCCCTGTTTAATTGCAACCAACATTTCTTTCAACATTTATCCAACATTTTTGTGCTTGACGGTTTATGATACTCAAAACTGATGCCTAGAAAAAGAGTTAATAACCGAGCCTAAAAAGATATTACCATTTCTGATTACAGATTTTTGTCTATCTTTGCATTTCTATAGATCCCAAAGGCTATTACTGTGTTAATATCACTTTTTGTGTACGTACGTCTTTTTACCCTAGACACGTATAAAACTGTTCTTGAAATTCCTAATTGATCTGTCATGTGATTTGAATTATTTCAATTCTATATACACAATGCATACTAGTGTATACAGTTGGGAACAACCTTTCAAGGCAGCCATTTTTTATATATTGTTTTTTTATGTACCTGAAGGCATTTTCAATGAAATAGTTTATCCTTGGTTTCGTTGCATTTATATCTATCTTTTATTTTCATGTATCCCATGAAAGTATCAAACTTAAAAGATTGCAAAGAGTGTTCAGAAAGTGGAACAAATTTTTATTCTTCAATGCAAATCTGATGCACCTAATTTAGAAATTCATTTCCACAAAACTGTTTTCTGGCACATGCGGTTTTTTTTTATTTTACAAAATGTCATGAAAGCTAAATTGACCGCATACTAGTAGTCCAGTTAAAAAAACTTGACTTTCTACAAAAGGAGAAGCGTCATGATATATAAATAATTACTAATAATAATATACTGTCATTTCAACATGCAGATCAATATTCTCTTCATTAAACAATGGAGCAAATCATTCACTGTCCAAAGAAACAATATACACAGTCCGTAGGAAATCCGGGATACTCCGATCGTTCCTTGTTCTTTGGTCGTTGGACGCTCATGTGTTGTCAAAAGGGCCTTGTATTACACAAATATCATTTCTTGGATACCTTTGCTGAATACCATTCAATGTTAAACGTCTTCAAATTCAATAAATGTTATATACAGTTTAATTCTGGCCTCTTACTTTCCTGTTTCATATGAATATGATAGATCGGAGTAAGATTTCTCTATAAATTTACGATTACTGCATAAAGGAGCATTTCTATTAATATGACAAATAAGTTGCACTATATTTTCATTTTCAGATCTTAAGTTTTGAAAAATTAATCTACCATATCGTGAAGATTCTCTTACTTTGGTCGTATCTTTCTGTTTAAATATATATATTTGACGAATTTAAAAGTCAAAATACAATGTAAGATAATTGTTTTCTTTCTTATGAAATCGAGGTACGAGGAAGTTATCCACTCCTTCGTGAATGATTGAGTCCATTCTACTTCTCAGACAACATGATTTATTCAAATCAAACTTAAGTAAGTCACGATGGATACATTCCACAGAGGCTATCGACACTAGCGCAAAAAGCCTTTTCGTAAAGTTGCATTTCACGGTAGTGTTTTTTACTTTAACGACGTAACGGTCGTTAGACATAGAAATCAAGTTTCAGCATTAATGGATATACCCAGTTGGTTGCTCCACTAATAGCGGTACAACTCTCACTAGTTGCAGACCGCCCATCATTTCATTTTAAATCGCTTAATCTGTCAAAGAGTAATTTGTGACCACGGCTCGGTCGTTTCTAAGGGTAACTTCCTATTTTCCCTCTCATTTCGTATTTTTTTCTATCATTTTGAGAGGATTAAATTCATTTTCCATGCGAAATTTAACCGGAATTCAGGTTCTACAAACTCGGTGGCATTCCCATGGTGTTGCAAGAATTTGAAATTCTATGAATGTATTAACTGCAATGGTGTTATTTGATATTAAGGAAAAAGTTGAAACTAAGTCTCATAATGTGTGAAGATTTTACTTAAAAGCATTGACAAAAACCAACAGTATAGCTTGCTGACGGATTTTCTGAAATATTTCAAACATAAGTTGCCAACATGTCCTGAATGAAGATTTTCTCTTCTCTCAAGAGATCTATGAACTTCTTTTCATATTATTAACAATACTATGAACACGAATCAAGGGACTTCGCGAAAATTTTCACCACGAGAAAACTACCTTGCTACATTCTTTCAAATACAAGGACGATTATTCCGCTTATATTTCCCCGTAATGTCTTGATTCTGCAAACGCGATCTAACCCCCCCCCCCCCAGCGAAAATAACAACATTTACAGTAGATATATGTAACCGATAAAAACCTGGAGTTGTGTTCAAACACTAATGAAATAATTCAGACCTAAAGTAATTAGAGCTGAAACTCCATTGTTGTAGACAGTCGGCACTGGGGTGTAGTGGTTAAGGTGTCGGGCTAGTGATTTGTGACGGTTCGGGTATCGTGCCCGCTTAGCTCAGTCGGTAAGAGCGTCTGCCCTGTAAGCAGAAGGTCTCGGGTTCGATTCCCGGACTGGCCACATTTTCCATTTCGCCTGTCACAGTATTTGGTGCCGTGAGAGTGAACCTCATGAGTTGCTTGTGGTTTAGGGCAACTATGGGGAAGAACCATGGATTTATTTGTCTTTCTTTGTGAGGTTTCCGGTTAACAACTTTGGGAAACCTCAAATTTGGCGGGATGGAGTGTGACGGTTCGGGTATCGTGCCCGGTTAGCTCAGTCGGTAAGAGCGTCTGCCCTGTACATGCTGTAAGCAGAAGGTCTCGGGTTCGATTCCCGGACCGGCCACATTTTCCATTCCGACTGTCACAGATTAAATGTTGTTGGTTCGAGTCGCACAGGTACCACAGGTCGGACATCACATAGTAAATATCAATCATATGTGTTATAATATATACAGAAAGTTTTCTAGTCTGTATGTTGTAAACTAGGACTGAAACAAAGAAAACGGCAAAAGTGAGAGCGAACAAAAATCTTGTCCTGTTTTATAATATAATTCTTTGATTCAACGACGATGCTCTTTTAATTTTATGACTACTGAAAACAATTTCATCGATTTAAACTTCTCAGTGACACAATTAACCGATAATGAACAGGATAATGGATTTGATCATTATAAGTCAATACCTGATGTCAACACGTCACTCTATAGTTATTAAGGAAGAAATTACTTTCGTAAATTTTCCTTGTGTGGATATTTGCTTTATATCAAGCCTTTTGGATTCTCCAGAAAAAAGGACGATGCAAAACAAATTTCACTTTGACAAGTACAATTAAATGTACCTCCTTAGAAGAGCAGCTGTGTCTCTTCTTATTTCGGGATAAGTGGGAGGATTGTATGCAATGACTCCGGATGACCACACCATCTGGATTTACATGTACGTTGGGGATGGTCGTCCATAGTCAGCGGCGGCTGCAAAGTTGTCTTCCTAGCGTTTTTTTTTATATTTTCTTCATTCATGCTTAATTGTACGATATGTCTCCTTTTATAATTTGTAGGTCCATTTAATGTGGGTATTGTGAGTCTCCTTGTTTCCAATTACTTGAAAAATTGTTTTGTCCGATTCCCTTGATTTTGAAATTATGCACATGAATGCAAGGTAGTCTTGCTTGAAATATTCTCAATAGTTTACGTGAAATTGATTTTTTGAATAAAGATCATATAGAGTATCGCATATAGATGAGTGAATCCTTTAATTTCGATTGTTATTCTTAAGAGACGAAGATTCTAAATGGCCGAAAAAATTGTGTTGATACCTACATCAACCGAAACCGGAAGTACACGCTTAGCAACGTCATAAGCAACGTCCTTGGCAACAGAATTTCAAAGCTGCAAATAAACGTTGAAATGCGACGAAATGCAATAATAAGGAATTATTGTAATGTTTATGGTTGACTGAGGTATCAACACCAAATACTGAAGGAAAACGTATGAATCTTGCGCTACGCGCACGATTCAGTTTTCCCTTAATTTTTGGTGTTGATACCTCGGTCAACCAAAAAAATATTACAATGATTCCTTGAATGAAAGCACAAAAGCCGAACCCAGATCTAGGTTCCAATAACCACAATTGAAAGACTTGCAAATTTTGGAAAACATAAAAAAAGGTAAAGGTAGGGATTACATTCTCGTTCTCCTGAGCTCCACGCGACTTCTACAATCACATCCCTTACGAGACCTGTACCATGCAGTGTATTCTCAACTCCCTTTGGAGTATACAAGCAGAGCTGCCGTTTAGGCGCTAATGTTTTTCATTCACATTATAAGCTCGTCTCATGTGCCAGGTACTGGTTTACTCCTGGGTGGAGAGAGTGCAGCGTGGTGTAAAGTAACTTGCTCAAGGTTACAATGGTTTTGCAATAATCGGTGAAGGTGAGATTCAAACCCTCGACCTATCGGTTCTTGGTCCACCGTCAATACGCTACCAGTACGCACACAGAACTTTTGAAAGCGAAAAGACAAAATGGAAAAACAGACAGAGAGAATGACACAACTGCACATTTATACGATGGACAACTTATCGAACGAACTTTCTCCAGTGCAAGTGCGGAAGGCATTGTAGAAGACGCTGTCAAAAAGACATTTTCTGTTAACAAGACGAGGTTATGTCAAATGTACGTTTGACTGATGTATACGTTAAGTATTTGATAAAGCTTATGGCGACAAAGATTTAAGAAAAGTGTTTCACCTATCAAAGTGAGAATTATTTTAACAATATCTGCATATGGAATTCACCAAACATGTATCAAATTAGGGGATGATGGCACCACTAAACTATTTTTGTTATTTTGGTTCATTTTAGCTTTTAATGACACTTAACATTGATATTAAGTTGACCATCTGTCCTGTTGCATCATATCCGACTCATCCTGCTTCGTCTATAGGTATTTCATTTGACATATTTTTTATAGTCTTTGGCCATATTTCATTGCTAAGATTTAGGATCACTGATGAGTGTTAAGTACCCTTACAGTGCATGTTTGGTCCATGCTGCAAATGCATCGGTTCTTAGATGATGCTGTGAATTTGAAGTCGTAACATTTCGACACGAGGTGTCGTCATACTGACATTAAAAATTATCACAAAGGAAGTCGTACTTGTATCTGCAAAATGTTACTCAAATTTATATATCGGGATCGACTCCAGTCACTTAAGTCCTAGATAAAATCTTAAGCTTTTGACTGGAGTCGAATCTGATACCGTATCCCTAAAAAAATAGTAGGAATAATCAAACCATCGTCATGATGTACATACTCCAATATCAATGCTTAACTAAAATAGTGCATTTGCGCAACTGATGATTGTGGACCACTCTTAGATGTTGAGGGAATGGATAACCGGAACAGCAAATCCACTCTAGAGTCGACTCCCAGTAAAGAAGAATTTCCTCTTATACGGACGCCACTTCAATGTGATTGGTATTTTTACTTATACTGAAATGGATATTTTAACTTACCTGCCAGACAAGGACCCTCATTTTTTATATTGACCCGCGTCTTCTTGTGACAGCTATGTCGCTTGAGCTCGCATTCATTGTTAAAGGTGATTCCGTTTGTACCACACACCTTGTTGATGTCCGTCCGGCAAACGTCAATGCAATTACAGGATGGAAGATTGTCAATACCTACAGTGCAGATGCCGTGGAACTCACAGAAAATACCGTCACACGGCGCTGAAAGAAAATAAACAACAACGCTGAACTAAAGGAAGCAGAAAAGCACAGTAAACGAAGGTTAATTTGCCCTATCGTCATGTAAGAATTTTTCATATGTTTATGGATACTATTACTAAAATAGTCAAGAAATAACTATAGGAACCTTGAAGTTTTCCACGTGAGTGAGTGTTTAAAGTGTTATATAAACCTCAGTCACACAGAGCTAGATAAGACGAACGGACGAGTAACGGATAACAATATTTTCAATCCGTTGGTCTCCGTTGGCATCTGTTACTCATCCGTTAGTCGTCTGTTAAAAATCCGTTTATCCGTTACTCGTCCGGCGATGTCCGTTGACATGCTTTGAGCATGCGGCAAGTTTTGAGTATGCTCAAAACTTGCCACCCGACAGAATGGACAAAGGCGTTCATTATTGATACATTACGTGTCCGTTTGTATCCGTTTTGTCCGTTATATCTCCTCCGGTAGGTGTCCGTTGATATCTGTTAGGTTTCAGTTGATGTCCGGTAGACTCGAGTCACGAACGAACATCTTCTGGACGTGAAACGGATTAAACGGAGATGTAACGGACAGCTACCGGAGGCCAACGGACGAGTAACGGATGTCCGTTCATTGTCCGTTTTGTCAGGTTCTTATACGTGGAATTTCCAATTTATCCGTTCCTTTCCGTTATTTGTACGGTTAAGTCCATCAACGTCCAGTAGATCTCCGGTACTCGTACGGTACGTATCCGTTCCAAACTAGTCGCGAGATCCTCTAGCAGTGGCAGCGTTATTTTTTTTTTACACGGACGACTATCGGACTAAGGATTTTGGTAGTTTTTTTCATCGGTTAGACGTTCGTTCGCGCTATCAGGTTAAGTGTGATGCTACTTATCATTACTTCTTTCCAGCCCTGTCGCCTGCATTGTTTCGGCCATTTACCAATTTGACATCATATTTTTATTTTGCTATTTCCGAAAATTGTCATTTAATCCAAAAACATCATCGAAATTTAAGGAGGTTAGCATCTTAGCACAATCCATCCAATGCTATTTTGGTCATAAATTTTATTTAACTATGCTACATTTGTTTTGAGTCGACCCTGCACAAAATTTGGACACCGACATTCGTTGAAATTTTAAGTTAAAAAACTAAAACCAGAAGACGCTACTAAAACACATTTTGTTGTGTCAGAAAATCACTTTGGTATCTAATAAGTACCACTGATGAGGATTTAAAATCGGTTTGAAATTTTCTTCATGAAGGGAAAGCGTTGGAACAACTACGTATTATTTGAAGACAAAATAGAGTTTAAAATTGTTGATAAAGGCAAATAATAATGAATATCATTTGTAATTAATGTAGACAAAATATTCTTTGATGATGTTTTATTGCACCAAATGCACATTTCAACAAATGAAATGCCTCATTGTTGCTTGTTGACAAAACCAAATAATTAGAATTAGTCCATTCTCGAAGAGTAACTTTCATAGATGGCGTAAAATGGTTACTGAAGCCACACATAAAGTTTAGAGCTTGAAAATATAAAGATGCTTCTAAGCTTTAGAATAATTTATTCAAAGATTGGAAGTAAACATTTCTAGCCAATAAAGACGCACCAGGAAAATAGATAAAATTCTTTTAGTAAATCATCAATCTTTTAATTCATGCAATCAAGCCTGTAAATTTCAACTGAAAATTTGAGAGATCCATTTATATTTCTCCCCTAATAAAGCGGCACCTAGTGGTTAAAGTGTCAGGCCAGTAACCGAAGGGTTGCTTGTTCGAACCGAACTAGTACCGCGGTTCAACCGACATGTGTTATATAAATGAAAAAATGTCCTTGTCTGTGTTTAATGGTATTTGAAAAATAGATAAATATCTCTGCCTTCAATAATCAAAGAGATATCTCTGAAATTCATGTCTTCCAGATTCAGTGGAACTGAAATTCCAAGACGTCCATCAGCTGCATATTTCTTCCTTTGAAAGACCGTCCGAAATTCCGAATTTCCTCAAGCATTCTAAATAGGGCTTTAAATGATATCAGATAAGCTTGATTAAACTGGTAAATGAGGCAAGATAGGTCGACGTGAGGGAAGACGTCCGAAGGCAAAGACTGACAGGGGATACACCAGAGATAGAACATGATTGATTAACTATACTTCACAAAACCCAATCAAGTGTCACCATCAAGCTTAGGAGACCACTTTTTCTCTGTTTTTTTTCTGCGGTCGTAAAGAGGTGTCTCGTGTTGTTTCTACATTGTTAGATTTCGTTTTCACTATTGACATGCTGTCACACAAAAGAAATAAAGGAAACATCAGGCAGTAGAGTTTTGAACGTAAGAAGGGTTTATTTATTTGTTGATAATAATTTGTTTAATGCTCTTTGAAATTCTTCTTGTTACAATCACAGGACAAAAAACATAGCTCGAGTTAATTTCCGCCATCGCATCTACTGTTTCCTAGATATTACAACGAGATCAAATGATCAGTAGAACCATTTTCTGATAATTATCTTTATAGCTTAGAATTATGAACTGATTAGATAGGATATATAAGCGGAGAATAATTGCAGTAAATCTACAGTATCGTCTATTAAATATAAATGAATAATAAAATAAATGAATAAATAATTTATTAATTGATTCAAAACATAACGCAAACAGAAAATACAGTTACTACTGTCTCTGTCGTTGAATGATTTATGATACATTTTGTCAGACAGGCACATTACACCTCCTACCACTGTATTTTGATGACATTAAAACAATTTCTTTATAGGATTTTCCTGCCTAATGAGACACTAAGAAAATTTATGAGGTCGTAACGAGAACGGCTTCCTGTAGTTAAGAAAGATCACGTACCTTTAATGGTTAAAAAAATTAGAATGCTTAGGACGAGCTGTCCTTCAGACTGTTAGCTTTTATGTTCTAGAATAGGCTAGTGTCTATCGCCTTTTCTCTCTGTAAGGTTTTACAGCTTCAAAATCAATGTGAAAACGGCATGAATTTAAGATAATGGAACTTGGCATAGAAAAATTCTTCGCCAAAACCACCTTGCATTGACCAGAAAGGAGCATATCAACAATAATTCAATTATCAATGGACATTAGACAAACAACTTCAACAAAACCCTAGAGAGCAACGGCACACACATGTATGCAAAATAACTAAAGATTGTCTTTTTATCTGTATATTCCAATATGTGTTTTTGTTACGAAATATAGGGAATTAGCTTATTTTTGAAATAACAACTAGCGTTTGTTGTAGTTTGCGCCTTTATTTTTCTGCAAGAAAACGATAACTAATTCTAAAACTACGAACTAATCCGCTAACAACATTCCGGAATTAGGTGTGTGACGGTCAGGTACATAACACCCCCCCCCCCCACTTAAACAAAATAATAACTAGCGTTTGTTGTGCACAACCCTCCCACTTTTCCGACTACCCAGAGGTCTCGAAGAACGCACAATTGTGGTGTAAAACAACCTCCTCACTGTCAGATGTCCACACACAAACAAGACCGCAGACGCAGGGGCCCAAGCAACACAGATGAATATGTAAATGGATGTAAAAAGAGGGCGTACTTAATACAATCCGTGCTCTGCCGCCGCGAGCTCATGTATGTTATCACCCGAGGAGTCCGACTGACATTCAGAGAGGACAGGTGGTCGGGGCCTTGTCTTCTCTAAAGAGGTTTGGACAGGGCCCGTCATGGAGTCCCGTCGTCACAGTCAGTCAGAGTGCAAGTTTTAAGAATGCGCTTGTACAAGACTGTAGATTGGTCAAGTACCAAGACTAGTGTCCGTCTGGTGACATTAGGATCATACCCACGGTATAAAAGGCGTTTGATGATTCTGACGCATTTTCGATAGTGATGTTGTCTATCTTTGATCCTTCTTATCTTGTTAATAATGTCACCATAAAATGCAGATTGTGAAATACCCAAAGTAATATACTCTGTTGCCTGTATTGGTCCGAATTTCAAAACACTTACTGCTAAACCCCTCGCGGGGAACTTTTTTACGATTTCCACACGGCAAAGGGCATAAGTAGTCACAAATGAGTTCAAGAAGATCCTGACCCAAATGCACGAGAAAACGAAATAGACAATAACAAAGTAATGGCCTATAGTCCTTTATGACCTCATTTCCTATTGTTGTTGTACGACTTCTTCAACACATTATTCTAATTGTCATCGGAGAAACAAGCAATTATGCATCATCCGGAAACAAATATTTTCTGAGATAATTGAAGATTCAAGTTGGTATTAATCCTAGAGATTAATTCGGGGAAATTATACAAATAAGGTTGTGATTTTGTATAGGAAAAAATTCTATTCTCTCAACACTAAGCGATACCTACATGTAATCTGAATTTCCTATAGCATTTTGTTCCTTAAAAGATACATCACGTTCTATAATTTTTCCAACAAAGCAAATCATTCCATTACGGTTCTGTTTGTTACGTGATTGTTTTATGTCATGTCTCTTGTTTGTTTCAGTTTTATTATCTGACTTTTCACGTGCGTTAAGCTGCAGCTGTTGCTAATTATTTCCCCTTTCCTCATTCTTTAAGTTTCAAATCATGGAAAATTGTTAAGGATATGAGTGCTTTCAAACATTATGTTATCTCCCTTCCTTATCTTTGAGTGGATCACCGATATGAAATAGATAGAAAATAAAGAAACAAATAAATAAGCAGTTAAACTTGTTCCCCTTGGCTTGATTTGATGTTTGAAGTATATTTACTACTTCTTTCAAGCTCTGTCGCCTGAAAGAAGCTTTGTTTTGTTCTTTTATCAGTTTGACATCATATTTATTATTTTGCTATTTCGAAAAAATCATCCAAAACTAAAATCGAAATTAAAGGAGGTTAAGATCTGAACACCATCCCTCCAATGCTATTGATAATCGATTTTACTAAATTCTGCTACTGAATCAACCTTACAGGAAATTTGGAGCCGCGCAATCTCTGTAAAGTAATCGCAGAAATTTAAATTCAAAAAATAAAACCAGAGGGCGCTACTGAAACATATTTTGTGTCTAAAAATAACATTGGCTGGAAGGATTAAGAATCCGAAACATAAATCTTGAGCATTAAAATTGGTTTGAAAATTTCTTCAAGAAGGTAAAGAGTTGGAACACTTTCTTAAATGATGCTATTGAATTTGAAGACGTCTAACATTCGCATTATTTCAAAAGTGCGAAAATATATGTACATTAATGAAAAATACAAGCCAAGGAAAATCACATTACAGGAAATATATATGAATGAAAACGAAAGAAAGGAGGGGACAACATTCGGCTGAAGCACCTGCAGCAAGACATCGGAACACCGAGATGAGAAAAAAAAACAGACTAGACGATGAGAGACACAAAGGGACAAGTGAGAGCAAACACTAAAATGACACATAAATAAAGAAACAACCTGTACCGACTGAGGACGACCATCCGCTATCGGCAAAGAAGCAACCTGTGCCGAGTTAGGACGGCCATCCGCTTCTGGCAAAGAAGCAATCTGTGCCGATGTTAAACGTCTTTAAATTCAATAGCATCATTTAAAACATGATAAATTTTCAACATGGACCAGACATGCACGTTTAGGGTACTAAACCCTCGTCAGTGATCCTTAGTCTAAACAATGTAATATGGCCAAAAAATATGAAAATTGTGTCCAAAAATGTACCAAAATACGTAGAAGAATGGATGGGATATGATACTACAGGACCCACGTTTTAGAAATTTCAATAAAGTTTGTAACAGAAAATTTCAAATGCGTTGAAGAGACAGACGATCAACCGAAGTTGATCGAACTTGGCTACATGTGCCCTCGGGGACTCTTGGTCCACCAGCAGTGACACTCACCTAGTAGTTCAAATGTTAAACGTCTTTAAATTCAATAGCATCATTTAAAACATGATAAATTTTCAGCATGGACCAGACATGCACGTTTCGGGTACTAAACCCTCGTCAGTGATCCTTAGTCTAAACAATGTAATATGGCCAAAAAATATGAAAATTATGTCCAAAAATGTACCAAAATACGTCGAAGAATGGATGGGATATGATGCTACAGGACCCACGTTTTAGAAATTTCAATAAATTTTGTAACAGAAGTTAGGACTACCATTCGCTTCCGTCAAAGAAGCAACCTGTGCCGACTAAGGACGACCATCCTCTTCCGACAAAGAAGCAACCTGTGCCGACTTAGGACGATCATCCGCTTCCGGCAAAGAAGCAACCTGTACCGACTGAGGACGACCATCCGCTTCCGATAAAGAAGCAACCTTTGCCGACTAAGGACGATCATCCGCTTCCGGCAAAGAAGCAATCTGTGCCGACTTAGGACGATCATCCGCTTCCGGCAAAGAAGCAACCTGTGCCGACTTAGGACGACCATCCGGTTCCGACAAAGAAGCAACATGTGCCGACTTAGGACGACCATCCGCTTCCGGCAAAGAAGCAACCTGTGCCGACTTAGGACGATCATCCGCTTCCGGCAAAGAAGCAACCTGTGCCGACTTAGGACGACCATCCGCTTCCGGCAAAGAAGCAATTTGAGCTGACTTAGAACGACCATCCGCTTCCGACAAAGAAGCAACCTGTGCCGACTTAGGACGACCATCCGGCAAACTAGAACAAGAGAATAACATCTTAGCACCATCCCTCCAATGCTATTTTGAACATAGATTTTTTTGCATATGCCACGGAATCAACCCTACAAAAAAGCCACACACTCTCTGTAAAGTAACTGCAGAAATTTAAATTCTAAAATAACACCAGAGGGCGCTAGTGAAATGAATTTGGGCCGCTTATGAAAAGCAATTTGGCTGGAGGCATCACTGATGAGAATTTAATATTCGAAACACGTGTATGGTACATGAAAATTGGTTTGAAATTTTCTTCAAGAAGGTATAGAGTTGGAACACTTCCGTATTTTTAAGCAGTGCATGAAAGTATGGTCAAATACAGGTTTTTACTGGGAATTGATTATCACCAACGAACCAACCAACATCAGACAAGACATCTTCAACAAGCAATAGGGGACAACGAAACACACAACAATACCCATATCGAACGGTCGAACAAACAATTACAACACATTTCAAATTCAATATCATCATTTAAGACCAACTCACACCATAGAAACATGAAACAAAAAAGACCACACATAAGCCAACAAGACCAATGGCCAACCGGTGCCGACTTGAATGTTCAAGAAGATAATGGATCTGAGCAAATCAATTTTCTTTTCATGTAGATTTGTCGTCTTGACACACAAATAACGCGTATTCAAGATCCAGACGTTGTGCAAAAGGCCACACTAAGTATGTCTGGGATTGTCCCAGTGTTTAAGAATGTTTGTACTCGGAATTTGCCTTCTCTGACATAATTTCCTCAGCGAACCTGTCATACATTTCAATAAGGAATCATTACTTTTTTCTCGATCAAAAGGGGATTTTCGCATCACAGATTATCAACGATATCTCATTGATATTCATTGAAGGTTTTAAGACATAATTTGCACTAGATACGTTTTCGGAATTAGGAAAACTAGAACATGAGGTTGTTTGAGTAGTTTTTACTTTTCCTGGAATATTGATATATGGTAAATTTGGATAAAAATAATTCCATAGAATGCATTTGTCGCCTGCGAAACATAGCGATACTCAGGAATCACTTTTACAGAGTGTGAAATCCAAGTGTGACAGGCGGACGGACAGACAGACAGACGGATGGACGGACGGACGGACGGACGGACAAAGTGATCCCTTAGTGTCGCTATGCTTCGCAGGCGACACAAAAAGTAGGCCTGCTATACGTATAATCGTAAAATCGAAGAGAGCATAGACAATGAGAAATTCGATGCGGAGATTATAGATTGGTTAATAACCGGATAAACCTCACTTAGAGAATTATCCTTCCATATGAAGAATTTTGGGAGTAGTTCGACTGATATTTTCTCAAAGAAAAAAGACGATGTTCTTTTGGTAAAGAATCTATTAGTGACAATGAAATTATGAAATTTCTCGGAAAATTGAGATATTCAGAGCGTCTAAAGTAAAAAAAAAACCCCAAGAACAGATTTAAATTTACGTTTGTTCTCGAAAGGCTATACAATAAGCACACCTTAAAATATCCCAGAACAATGTCTACATGTCATGATTAAATCTACTTTATTTTACTTTATTCTTGAATTTATTAAACATTTAAAAATTGATTGAAAATTGATTAACATTTTGAATATGATTTAAATCTTAAAATTATCAAGATTTGAATTAAGAGATTCAGTGAAAATAAAAACTAATCAAATAAAAATTAAAAATTGAATAAAATTGAAATAGAAATTGAATTAAAGTTTTTTAAAGTCAAAATTAAAAAAAAAAACAACACCTTTTCTATTTTGTAAGCCACAAAAGAATAAAACATCGATTTTTTACAATAAATCATCGATTTATTACATAACACCTACAGCGTTATATACACCATAAACCTTATACCATACGAGGTAACTTCAAACTATATGAATACCTAAAGGATTAATATCAACACCATAATGAGGCTGTCCTGAATTGGGTTTCGTTCTGTTATGACATAATGCACGGGACACAAATTGATGTCTATGACTACAGCAGTATACATAATGCAAGTCATTTGCCAAAGATACCTTCCCCGTTCCCAGAGATATCGTGATAGAAACGACAAAAACCACGACGAACGTAATGTTGTCTGTACTTGTATCCCATAAAACAACAAAGTAGATTTGCAGCATTTTGAAATCGATAAATGTAAGCGATAAAATATTTTTGAACTATAAACGAGCATACAATTTGCCTCTGATTAAAAAAACTATGTTAGAAATACCATAAAAATAAAACAGAGAAAGAAAATCCGCAAATTAAGTCTGATAAAAAAACTATGTTAAAATACCATAAAAATTAAAGAAAGAAAGGAAATCCGCAAATTCTGATAATTCTAGGGAAACACCTTCTATACTTCGTAAAAAAAAAAATTAGAGTATCTACTTTTTTTTCCCATAGACACATACAATAATATTCAGGGTCCATAATATTCAAGCTATGTAAATGCCTGAAGGATTTATAAAGCACCAAAATGTGGCTTTGCTGGATTAGGTTTCGTTCTGATATGACATAATGGAGAGGACAAATTGATGTCTATGACTTTTGCCAAGATACCTTCCTGTCCCTATAGACATTGAATATGGATTCAACAAATACCAAGAATGTTATGCCGTTTGTATTTACATAACATAAAAACAACAAAGTCTATACGCAACATTTTGAAATCGAGAGATGAAAGTGATAAAAATAATTTTTAGACTTTCAACGAACAAACGATTTACCTTAGATATGAATTAGCAGGGAACTATAGAAAATTATAAAGATAGATAAAAAGAATATCATGAGCAGAAAGATTTGCTCCAGCTAAATTCTTATATTCCATTTTCTGTTTGAGAAAAAGATTCGAAATTGTCCATTTGTTCGCAATTGTATGCATCATGTTATTTCGATGCTTGAAAATGGCTCCCGGTTTTATGCATCGATATAATGCACCATACAGTGTAACATCAAACAATGTGAATACCTGAAGGATTAATATCACACCATGATGTGACTTTCTTTCTGTTATGACATAATGCACGGGAGACAAATTTATGTCTTTGTCTCCGTTAGAATGCAGTAGTCATTTACAAAAGATACCTTCCCCCTCCCTAGAGACATTGTAAATGGTTAACAAAAAACCTATAATGCTATATAGTTTGTATTTGCATCCCATAAAAAGAAAACAGTCGATTTGCAACATTGTGAACGCGATAAAATATTTTAAGAATTTAAGCGATCATAAAATTTGCCTCCGATATAAAATCTGAATGAAAAATACCATCAAAATGAAAAAAGAAAGAAAATCTGCAAATAATATATTATAAATCTAGTATCAGTCATTCTCTAAATGAGAAAAAAAGACAATGAAAGTTGTAATTGAAAACTGAGAGTATCATGGTTTTGTATAATTGTAGTCTATTTTATTCTTAATACATAATAATATCGAAGGGTTCCAACTCTATACCTTCTTGAAGAAAATTCCAAACCAATTTCCATGCACCAGACACGTGTTCACATGTCTACCTTTAACTCGTTCAAACTGCTGGTTCCTCGCGACTTAGAATTACATTTTTCCAAGTGACTTACTTTTCAACGCTGCTTCAAGTGACAAGCTTAATTAATGTAACGATATATTTATTTGAATTTTCCATTTAATTCTAAATCGTCATCATAATATAGGACGTTAACACTCTTTCACCATAAACAGAAGAAGTACCAGTAACTTATGTTGTCTCAAAGTCGAGCAGGCAAGGCAAAATCATTAGAATTTCTATTTGAACAGTTGCGAAACCCGGAATAAAGAATATACCGAAATGAGACCAGGTACCCAGGGAGAGTCAGCGTCTCCTGCTTGTATGCAACATCCGTCGCAACAGTTCCATAAAAACTTATCAAATTCGGTGATTATCTCGATCTACATATTCATGAACATATCAGGATAAGATGTCTTATTTGGTGTTGTTGACAGCCATTTAATCACAACCTAGAATGTCACTGATCATGGTAAAAGAGGGATCTCATATGCTTTTGGCCACCTTTTTCCATTCTATCACGCCTCTGAATAGACTCTACAGGAAAAATTGACCCACTCAATCTTTACAGAATAGATATACGAATTTTCGAAATTAAACAAAGGGCCCATTACTCAACAAATTTCTTCAATTTTTTTTTTATCAAATTGACTCCGAAAAATGCATGTCCGTTGCACCGCATAGAGATAAGAAATTGAAAGTGTTCCAACTCGTAACCTTCTTAAAAACATTTCAAACCAATTTTAATGCACCAGACACGTGTTTCGGTTAGTAAATCCTCATCAGTGATGCTTCAAGTCAAAGTGATTTGAAAAGTGCCGTCAAGTCTGATTTCTTGGAATTTATGAATCCACTTTACAAATAGTGCGCGGCTCCAAATTTCCTGTAGGGTTGTAGCATAATCAAATAAAATCTATGACTGAAATAGCGTAGGAGGGATGATGTGAGGATGTTAACCTCCCTTAATTTAGATGATATCTTAAGATGAAATGAAAATTTTTTCAAAATAATGACATAATACATGATTTCAAATTGATATAGGGCCAAAACAAAGCTTCTTCGTGCGACAGGATTGAAAAGAAAGTAATAAATAAACTTGAAACATTCAATTGCAGGGAGTTTGTTTAACTGCCCCACACTGCAAACGAAAATAAGTGTAGATCCCAAGAAAATGAAAGTGTTGCAGCTCATTTCCTCATTCAAAATTTCAAATCAATTTTAATGTACAAGACACGTGCTTCGGACAGTAAATCCTCATCAGTGGTACATGCACTGATATATATTTATGCGGAAAGTTTCTCTCTGTTCTTTTCGTTTTTCTGTCTATCATTTGAAGCACCTCATTATTTGTAAGTATATTGCATTTAAGGGAATGAAGGTTAATAAGATCTTCACATTGGCTTCCGCACACTAAATACGATACCGTCGTAAAAATCAGTATCACCATTACAAAATGCATATTTATGTGCTTTATAGATATCTTTTCCTGATAGAAATAAATCAAAATATAATTTGGCGGAACGGTTGACTGATAAGAAATAAATATTTCACAATTTTTTTTTAGAAAAAATGAATTTGGTGTTTTTAAAAATTCTTTATACCCCTTAAACACAAATTACTTGAAGAAGTATTAGTTAAAGAAGATCCTGACAATTATCTCAACAGCACTCACAGTGGAGCACACAATTGAGAATCGACGGACCCTTAGCAATGACAAATATTGATAATGACCATATCCCTGTCTACAGTACAAAATCGATAATTCAGAAAATCAGAAACCGAAGGCATACAAAATCAGGATAAAACAGGAACCAAAGCAAACAAAAACAAAAACCACCACCATATGAAAAGAAGCGAACTCCCGATATGAGAGTGAGACCAGGTGCCTAGGAAGAGTAAGCATCTCCTGCTTGCATGCAACACCCGTCGCTTCAATTCGGTAGAACTGTCACATCCGGTTACTTCCATGTGGAAGAGGTGGGACCAGGTGCCCGGGAGGAGTTAGCATTGCTGCAAAGGTGGTTTTCCTTTAATCAGCTTTGTCAAAGCATTTTCTCTTGTTTGAGCTGCAATACTGCACAGGAACCATTGTGGTTTACCAATCTGATTCTCGCTTTATTTGGAGAAAACCTAATTGAATGTGCATGCCATGTTTTCCTCACGTATTGTTGCAAAACACTCTGTCGATAGAACAAAATTCCATTTGGATTTTTTACGGAAATTAGGAATAACTAATTCGATAGATAATCGAGCGGCAACGCAAATTGCCTAACGCAGTTAGGCCGTTGGGAAATATTAGCTCCGTATTTGTTTTTCAGTGTATCAAACAAACCGCTAAGGGTTACAAGTGCCATTTCTATTTATCTAAATTTCTAACAATAAAAGGAAAACCTGCTAAACATCAATCAGTTTCCGCCTCGATTAATTAAGGGTTGTCCCCCCTGAAGGATTCCACCTCCAACAAGTGAGAGTCGATTGATAAAGCTTTATTTCTTACTTTCTCTTTGATGTTGCCATGTCTGGTTTCATAATGTACGGAATTTCAAAGGAAATTAATGCATGAATTCGGAAATTGCTAACTGTATCTACATATGAACTTATATGAAAATGTTTATGCTCCTATTTAACAAAATATGAATCAAATGCAGTTAAGCTTTTTGTAATGCCTTTGTTGCCTGAGGGAATTTGTACTTTATCGATGATTTTTATTGGCAAAATATATTATTTTTGATGAAAAAAAATGACTTCGGAATCGCATACCATTGTAAATTCCAATCGAATAAGAAAGATCATAAGCAATTCTTATTTTTTACATACGAGCTTACAGGTGATAAAAAATACTGGTATATGAGCACTGTCTTAATCAACATTAACAAAATACATAATGTTATAGTCGTTCGGCATACGAGTTGAAATATATTTGCAAATTCTCCGCCACCAAAAAAGGAAAGTTTCCAAGAACTAACTCTGTCCTTAAACAGCCAATTGTGCCTCATGTGAAATTCATGAGAAATTTTCATGATGTTCATTTCATATGAATCTCACGTGTGGCACAACCGGCTGTGTAGTAGGTTCTTTGGCAGAAGTTTTAGCTCTCATTTAGACTTTTGCTCTTCAGAAGTCTTTGTATTATTTGAACTTCTCCTTTTTCGGCCTCGAGCATCACAAATAAGTCATAATTTGTTGAAATGCGCATATGGTGCATTGTACTGTAGCCAAAGATCGATCAACTTCGGTGGATCGTCTGTCTCTTCAACGCATTCGAAAATTTCTGTAATCAAAAAATCTTGAAATTTCTAAAATGTGGGTCCTGTATCATCATATCCCCCCGCCCTGCTACGTTTTTCGATACATTTTTGGACATAATAATTTTCACACTCTTTGGCTTTATTACATTGTTTAGATTGAGGATCACTGAGGAGGGTTAAATACCCGAAACGTGCATGTCTGGTCCATGCTGCAAATTTGTCTGTTCGTAAATGATGCTATTGAATTTGAAAACGTTTTACATTTTTTGACACAAAATATATTTCAATATTGACAATTATACCTATTTCAAAATAACCATAACCAATAAAACAAGCCTCAGATCAGATCTTTTGAATCTGAATCGGAATTGAACCGGCCCGCGTCATCATCCAGTATAACGATTTTAAATACTGCATCTAAATAGACTGCATTCATAATTCTCTCTAAAAATCCCTTTTTCTGTTTCTGTTTCTTGGCTTTGGGGGATTTCGCTGGTTCAATTGTCAATATATATAAAGTGTATTTTGACTTTGAATTTCGACTTGGTCAATTATCCTCTTTGTTTTCAAGGAGTAGTTCCACCTTCCAGAAAACAAATCTGTTGATAAGTAAAAATAAATTGAGTAAAATCACATATCTTATAACAAACAAATCAGAAGAGACATTGTGAACTGTATACAGGGATATGGTCATTATCCATATTTGTCATTTTGAATTTTGCCACTCACGAAGATTTTGTATCGAAAACATTATGGAGAAGATGCTTATTTTCTCGGATTTGCAGTTAATCGTCGTAGACATTCATTTTCTATTCATATCTGCCATCATTAATTTGGCCTATCTTTCGCTTTGTCTTTCATCTTCTCTACATATCAAGAATCAATGGTGAATACATTACCACATAAAACTCGATATGCCCCCTGCCCCCATCATTAGTTTTGCAATAACGATGCATTTGTACTATATCAAAAACGTACAGGGATTGGACGATAATTACCGGAAATCCATTCGTCATCCGGGGTCTTAAACATGACATCTCACAACATTTCAGACAAAACACGGGATCGTTCTTTATTGGATTTGGTCGTCTGCAAGGAAATGAAATGTCGTTCGGTCAGCAACTTGCTACTTTTCTTTATGTTTGGAAATCATGTCATTTCCTTTTCTTACGAAATGTAACAATATATGACTGATTGTCGCGAAGAGATTTAGACTTTCATCATGCGGTCAGTCATCCTTCTCTTTTTGGTTTGTTAAAATTTTTAATTTTTCTTTCTATGAATATTAAAAAATAAGTCAGTCTTGTGTAACTTTATTGTTTTATTGTCTTCAATCAAATTTAAGCTTAGAGCGTTTCACAGAACTGTGTTATAAGCCAATTAAAGGAAGGATCATTTTCATTTCACGTAATGAAGCTCATTATCTAATCTTTAGTGGTCAACAGGTAGTCTAGTTTCTTTCAGTGGGCCGACAATGTCATTGCAAGGACGTTGCAAACATATAACAGAATGGACAAGTTAATATGGTTGTTTATGTTACAAAATCATTTTATTAAGATAAAACGGTTGAAACAATTACAATTTTCATTAACCGATTTACTCTGCACATTACATTTCGTGACTGTGTGAACGGCTGTTCTGACTTGCAACATGATCATGCGATGACCTATCCATTTGATTGTCGTAATAATTAGAAAATTGGGATTTCAGAAATCAAAAAGTCTAGACTGAACAACGTGCACTGCGAGAAATGCATTTGCTTTGAGTTACACATTATATTGATCGACACAAAAATGAACTAATTATTTAAAATTTACATGCTCATTTCATATGAATTTCATGTGAGGCACAATTGACCATTCCGACTGCGGGAAAAAAATAATGCAAAATTTCGTGACTTCACAATGCTTTTACCTCTGACAAATAAGCTTCGAACCTCGGTCAAACATCGAAATTGCATTGTGACGTCATGGAATTTCTCTATTTTTTCCCGCGTTCGGAAGGGTCAATTGACTGTAGATTTCTAGAGTACTGATAAGGAGGAGATTTTTTAAGATGATGGTGTTGGTGTTCCTTGTCCCTTTGGCGTCTCTTTCTGTGCGTGTCTGCTTTGTATTTTTGCATTGGGTATTTGGGATTTTGCTGTGGGTGCTGCAACCGAGTGTTGTTGGAGATCCCCTCCTTTACTTTGTAAAGAGTATTCATTGCAGATGGCGCCAATGAAATACAGTTTTGTGGCTCTCATCATTGAAGACGGGAACATGTGTACAGGACATTCCTCAATAATAGGGCAATCCTCTTTGCAATTGGAATATCAAATATAGAACATTTTAGCATCGATAAAAATAATGAGATCACGAAGGCGCTAGAATGGTAAGTATGTTTTAAAGGCATTCGTGTTAACGGTTCATTCAGAGTCCACATAAAATAATGCAAAGGGCACATTTTATGACACCGGAGCATGCGTAGCCTATATTTTAAGGAAAGCAAGCCATAAAATTTTCTCTTAATTAACCTTTAACAATTTATCTACAACTACTTAGGTATCAATTACAGGAAGATACAAGGCAGTAATGTGATATCCCATAAAATCCCAGAACAGTAAATTTGTAGGCAGTTTTAGAAATTCTTAATTTTTTTGTGTCCATTTTGTTTTTTGTTTTTGGTTGCATAGTTTAGAACTTCTTCATGCTGTCATTGGGTTATAATTACAGCCTGTTGGCAGTCTGGAGGTGAGTACAGGTCTAATAAGTCCATTCGAACACGCCCTGATCTCAAACCAAAAAGGGGAATCCAGAGAGGTTATGGGGTGTGTATGCGTGTGAAACAGTCTTTCATATTGTGAAATATTTACGTAGAAAAGGGAAATGAGCTGTTTAGCAACTTCTATTTGTGATGGAATTGGCCATCCCGAGCCATTCCAGTTGATTTGTGAAACCCAAACAATTGTCATTTTGACAGCAACATATATGATAATTATCGGTGGGACCCCAAACCAACATATATACATTACTTGTAGATCCCCTATGTTAAACGCCCATTAGGCAACTAGAATTATATTCCAATAACTTGAGTTGCTATTGTGACGTCACGTTTAAGTTTTGCATGTAGGGAGAATTTACCAACGTTAAAATACATTTGATATTGTTATAGGCAAAATGTGCGATGTGCATGTAAATAAAATGACCGGTAATTAGAATAAATGTAAAGATAATGTAATAACTGTCTTACTTTTGGTGTTCATGATCATCCAGAATTATATAGAGAATTAGTGTCTTAATTTGTGTTTTGTTACGGGTATGCAACACACAGCAAGTGTATTTATCGTACATGTAATGCGCGTTACAAAACACAAATTATGACATTTATTCTATATATATACAACACAGTTGTCTGTTTCATTTTTTTTCTAAAAACGCGTTTTTCAAAACAAGGTGACGTTAATATTCATGTCACCGCGGGTACAGTTTGCCGGTTGGAACAGCCGTCGCGGCATGTTTCTTAAGGTATCCGTTGTACAAATAAATATCAAGCGTATTACATAGTTAGAATCATTGACAATTTTTACCTAAATATACCGTATACAACATAAAAAATAGTTTCTATCATCAAAGGTCAAACTTTATTTTTTTACAACGTTTAACAAACGTCTCGCATAAAACACTCACCGAATTTAGAATTCCGTACGTCTGTATCAGAGGAAAGAAGGAAGCGCGATAACCTATCTAGACTTTCAAGTCATTTAAGACAAGTAAAAAAGTCATGTTTGTAAAACATTAATGCCCCCCTACCCCTTCTGTGATTAAAGTCCGTCACAACTTTATACTTGCATTGATACAACCTATGGGGGTATAAAGTAACAGTTTCATTTCAATATGTAACTCCACTCAAGAGATATTGAACAGAAACCCTGAAGTTTTGGTATTTTTCAAAGTGCAAGGAGCAAAACTCTGTCCAATTTTTTTATCGGACCTAAATATGAACTTGACCTAGATTTTCATTTGATGTGTCTGTATACAAAATTTCATTTCTATATGTAACTCCAATCAAGAGATATTGAACGGAAACCCTGAAATTTTGGTTTTTTTCGAAGTGCAAGGGGCATTACTCTGTCAAAATTTTGTTGATTGGACCCAAATAAGAACTTGACCTAGATTGTCATTTGATGTATCCGTATACAAAATTTCATTTCAATATGTAACTCCACTCAAGAGATATTGAACGGAAACCCTGAAATTTTGTTTTTTTTACTAAGAGCAAGGGGCATAACTCTGTCAAAATTTTGTTGATCAGACCCAAATATACACTTGACCTAGATTTTCATTTGATGTGTCTGTATACAAAATTTCATTTCAGTATGTAACTCCACTCAAGAGATATTGAACAGAAACCCTGAAATTTTGGTATTTTTCGAAGTGCAAGGGTCATAACTCTGTCAATTTTTTTTTCGATCGGACCTTAATATGAACTTGACCTGGATTTTTATTTGATGTGTCTGTATACAAAATTTCATTTCAATATGTAACTCCATTCAAGAGATATTGAACAGAAACCCTGAAACTTTGGTATTTTTCGAAATGCAAGGGGCATAACTGTCAAAATTTTTTTGATCGGACCCAAATATGAACTTGACCTAGATTTTTGTTTGATGTGTCTGGTTACAAAATTTCATTTCAATATGCGAATCCATTCCAGAGATATTGAACGGAAACTGATGTCGCGGACCGACCGACAGACCGACCGACCGACCGACCGACAGCGGCAAACCTGTATGTCCCCTCTTCTTCGAAGGGGGCATAAAAATTGATGTTTTCCAACTCTTTCCTTTCTTGAAAAAAAAAATTCACAACCAATCTAATTCACCAGACATGTGTTTCGGATTGTATTCTAATAATGGGTTCATCAAGGATAGATAGGGAATTTTCAGACACAAACAAAACATATTTCAGATGACTGATAAATGTTCACTATAAAACATAACAAAACAACAAATGCGTTGCAACGGTAGAGTTTGTAGGGTTTTGCGCACGTAATTCGGATTACCACACCATTTACTACTGACGCAGCAAATGATCGTCCGAAGTCGGCACTGATCTCGTCTTGTCTACTCTGTGTTCTGTGTTTTTGCATGGGGTGTTTTGGTGCTTTGCTGTGGGTGTTGCAGCCGTCAGTGATACAGCAGAGTGTTATCGGAGATCCCCTCATTTCTTTCATAACCAGTCAAACAGTAATAGAAATAATACTTTGTTGTTCAACTTTTGCTTCCTCAGCAAAATGAAGGAAACAGTTTGATGCCTATCTCTATTCATTCAGATTGTGCGCTCTATATCGTTGTTTCGAGACGTCACGGAAAGTAAGACTAACAAATTCCCGAAGAAACATTAGTGTAATTTTAAAGATTGTTTATTGTTCATGGGGCGTCAAAAATATATTCGCGAGGAAGAAAATTACAGAAAAAGAAAGGGGTAAAATTACTCTAGGAAACGAAAATGATATTTGAAATTGAATAGCGAAGCGAGCTGGGATCTTTAATTATTGAAATCAATGTAGATTCATTCAGGACTTAGAGCGACCTCCCGGTAAGGTGATAGGACGTAACTAGTCCATTTCCAACAAGTGTGGGATAGGAAAAAGGAAATTACATTTAGTTGTCACGCTATTGTTTCCTTGACCTATTGTTGCTTAAGGTATTTGGATTACACCTGACTCTCTCGCAGTTTTTCAATCACCTCCCTTAGCGAACAAATGTATTTTTCTATTTCTCATCATAGATCATATACGATTATGCCATTTATATGCACAAATCGCCTGTTTATGCAAATACAGAACCAACTTGATCATTTGGGATACCGCTCGCATATGTTGAATAGGCTTCATGCAACTTAAACTACCTCCCTAGTGAGACCTGTATCAATTCAGTGAATTCGCAACTCCTTTTAGAAAATACAGCATACAATCCACACAAGGCAATGCATTACCAGACGGTTTCAATAATACGAAAGTGTTCAAACTCTTTACCCTCTTGAAGAAAACCAATTTTAATACACCAGACACGTGTTTTTGGTAGTAAATCCTCATCAGTGATGCTTCAAGCCAAACTGATTTTCAGACACAGCTAAAATTCAGTAGCATTAGTAGCATTGCGTATCCGGGTAACTTTTAAGATAGGAGATTACAATGCAGAGTTAGGCCAATTACCAAATATTACGTTGACAATTCACATGTCCGGCATCTGCGATATTTAAGCTCACGTCTTATTGGTTCCAACTGCACCATGCTTATCAATAAGCTGCCATCGACACAATGTCAAAAATTGGTACATCTACATGTACATGTTGCAAAGGAGAAAACATACGTGAATCATGTGTGTGTTTTACAAAATTTGACAGGTATCGGCAAATCCCCTGTCAGTTTTTGTAAAACATCAGTATGGTAACCCTATGCTAATGCTTTGGTAAGGAATATTGACAAATATAAATAATGGCCATATCCCTATATACAGCACAAAATTGATAGATCAGAAAATCTTAAATCGAAGGCTTACAAAATCAGGATAAAACAGGAACCAAAGCAAACAACAAAAAAACCTCCGTCACATGATAAGAAGCAAACTCTCGATATGGGAGTGAGACCAGGTGCCCAGGAAGTGCTAGAAAACGCCTGCTTTTAACAACGTCGCCGTAAGAACGCATGACGTCATAGGAAAAAAGTTAAACATGAATCCCCTTGTTTTTTTAAACGCTCAGCCAATAAGAATACGCGTTATAAACGGAGTGCATTGGAATTTTCCTTATCTGTTCAAAAGTTATTAAGAGGGAGATCCTCAGCACGTTTCAGAACACTTTAGAATAAGACGACGAAAAGGCGCATATGATTAGAAAAAAGCGAAAAAAAGAATAAGACGAAAAAAGGCACATAAGACCAGAAAAAGGCACATTAGTTTAGAAAAAGGCGCATAATACGAGAAAATAGCAATCCAAGGAATGCTTGTGTCGCCTGCGAAGCGGTTTGATTATTATTCTAGTAAGTGGATCAAAATTATTGGTATCAGTAGAAAAGTATTTTCAAATGAAATTCATTTGAAATATCAGACCACTTAATTACAAATTAAAAGATGTGGTGATTCTCAAATCTTCAGAAAAGAGTGTCAGTCATCTAGGTCAAGGTCAATATGTAAAAATTGGTAACAAAAAGGTCTCATCATAAGAAATATTAAAGACCTATCACCTACTGTACCAATTAAAAGATATATACAACCTTAGAAAAGTAGGTCAAATATCTAGGTCAAGGTCAAAAGGTAAAAAATTATGGTATGTGTAGAATGGCATTGTTAAAAGGAAAATACATGTGAAATATCAAAGCCCTATCACCTACCAATCAAAAGATATAGCCAATATTACTTTTCTTGAAAAGTAGATCAAATATCTAGGTCAAGTAGTCAAATATTATGGTCTGTGTAGAAAGGTCTTGTCACAAGGAATACTCATGTGAAATACCAAAGCCCTATCACTTACCAATCATAAGATATATCCATTCTTAATTTTTTGTGAAAAGTAGGTCAAATATGTAGGTCAAGGTCAATAGGTCAAAAACCATGGTATTTGTAGGAAGGTCTTGTCACTAGGAATACACATGTGAAATATCAAAGCCCTATCACTTACCAATCAAAAGATATAGTGAATCTTATCTTTTTTTCAAAAGTAGGTCAAATATCTAGGTCAAGGTCACAAGGTCAAAAATTATGATATGTGTAGAAAGGTCTTGCCACAAGGATTGCACATGTGAAATATCAAAGTCCTAACACTTACCAATCAAAAGATATAATCATTCTTAATTTTTTTGAAAAGTAGGTCAACTTTCTAGGTAAAGGTCACTAGGTCAAAAATCATAGTATGTGTAAGAAGGTCTTGTCACAAGGAATACACATGTGAAATACCAAAGCCCTATCACTTACCAATCATAAAATATATCCATTCTTATTTTTTGTGAAAAGTAGGTCAAACATGTAGGTCAAGGTCAATAGGTCAAAAACCATGGTATGTGTAGGAAGGTCTTGTCACAAGGAATACACATGTGAAATATCAAAGCCCTATCACTTACCAATCAAAAGATATAGCGAATCTTATCTTTTTTTCAAAAGTAGGTCAAATATCTAGGTCAAGGTCACAAGGTCAAAAATTATGGTATGTGTAGAAAGGTCTTGCCACAAGGATTGCACATGTGAAATATCAAAGTCCTAACACTTACCAATCAAAAGATATATCCATTCTTAATTTTTTTGAAAAGTAGGTCAAATTTCTAGGTCAAGGTCACTAGGTCAAAAATTATGGTATGTGTAAGAAGGTCTTGTCACAAGGAATACACATGTGAAATATCAAAGCCCTATCACTTACCAATCAAAAGTTATTGGCTGTGACACCCAAAGTGTGACAGACAGACAGACAGACGGACGGACAGACGGACGGACGGACGGACAGACGGACAGACGGACAACGGACAAAGTGATCCCTAAGTGTCGCTATGCTTCGCAGGCGACACAAAAAAGGGCAAATAAGACGAGAAAAAGGCACATAAAACGAAAAAAGACGCATTCGACGTGAAAAAGGCGCATTAGATTGAAAAAGCGCATAAAACGAGGAAAGGGGAGATAAGACATGAAAAATACACAGAGGACGAGCGAAGGCGCATAAGATGAGAACAAAGTGACACAGAACTATACATGTTTTTGTATAATATCAATAGAGTCCCATTGAAAAAAAAAACAATTCATTCAATTTAGAGTTCAAGTGCTAGTATCAGACAAACGAGCAGACTGAAGGACAGACAGGACAAACTCAATAGTTCATTGATTTATTATACCACCGAAGGCATAAACATACTAATAAAAAGACAAAGCTTATAAAGATATAGCTTAAACAGTTTTGCCCTACTTGTAGAGACTTAGGCCATTTCTAATAATTAATTTCATGACTCCTAGATCGGCTCTAATTAATTTTATGTGGCATAAGTAGATTGTAGACTATAAAGAATACAGAAGCCCTCTGGTGTTTCTTTCCATATTTATCTTCAATATTGCAGACTCGAGCACTTTTTAAAGTGCAAGTATACAATAATTTATGCCTCAGTTGCCGTCATTTAAGATCACGACTTTATTGTCTAGGATATAATTGCAAAAGACAAGAGGAGCATCAAACATGGCAAATAACGGCGAATTACCAACTTGATAGTAATGAAAACAACATTTTGTTCTTACTACCATCCTCAAAAACCCAGGCTCGATTGCGCTTACAAATAAGTGTAACGCAATGGAGCCTGGGTTTCTGAGGATGTCTTACTACATGTTCAAGAATATAATATGAATTAAGTATCAACTTGATAGTCATCAAAATTTCATGCCGTTTTATAGACAAAAAAGATAAACAAGTGTGGATAGAATTCCCAATAGACAATGGAACGTTTAGATGTGGTATAACAAAGCCATACTTACATAGTAAAGTTTCCTCTGGAGGAATGTAGGGAATATCTGAAAAATAAGAGAAATAAATCGTTAATGTTTTTATCTTAATTGAAGACATTGCAAGATAATTCTGACAAAACTTCGAAAATAATGGTACTTTTATTCATCATGACCTTGATAAAAAAGGCCGCGTTGAATGACCAAGATGTATTTTCCCTCAATGGATTTTCCATACCAAAGTAGATGATGATGAAATATTCAACGGTAAAAGTATGTATATGAATTGCAAAAAAGTTAGATGATGATGAAATATTCAATGGTAAAAGTATTTATATGAATTACAAAAAAGTGACCACTCGAATTCATCTTTACTGGTCCTTAGATTACAATATTTAAATTTGAGGATTTGAGTTCGAATGTTTCTTTGACATTGAGTGTTTTGAATTTTTTCCCTGACATGGTCTCCATAGCACATTCTTTTTATATAGACATAACCTCAGACAGTACAGTGCATGCTTTATATGTTCCTTTTATTTATTTTCGTTCATGAACATCTACGGCGGGTGCGGCTAGCCAACAGGGAATGCTTACTCCTCCTGGGCACCTGGTCCCACCTCTAGCTTGCTGGGGTCCGTCGATGCTAAAATTGGTGCTCTATTGTGAGTGCTGTTGAGATTATTGTCAGGATTTTTAAAACTCATTTGTTTTATGTATTATTTTGGTTGACATTTTTATCTATTATTTGTACAAGTACACCTTCCCCAATAAAACCGCAGTCAGAAGCGGAATTGGGAGCGTCTATCTATAAACATGATAAAGTTTCCTCGGATGTTTTGCTTGGTGTTGGTGCTGCATACAATCGATTTGCTATCTAAAAGTGTCTCTAGTTGTTTGTGATGTTGCTTCTTTGAGTATTTTCCCCTCTACTTTGTAAAGCAATTGTATGATCTTGTGCATAAGTGTTTGCTGGTTAGTGCAGTACAGTATTGTAAGAGCCTCGATACCTTTTCCTTCTTTTACAAATAAAAACTATTTCATCTTTTACTTTGACATATATCATGATATCGATACAACAAAGAGTTCCTTAAAATGCAAGACAACATACTTTTAATTCGTGAAATAATATTTGAAACATAAAACATGGATAATTATTATGAGGAGAGAAAGACGTATGCTGCAGATGGCTGCAAAATAATATCATCTCATTATGACTTGCAATGAGAAGTAAAATTATACGAAATTAATATGTTGACAAAATTGTCGAACATGAAACCCTCACTGCAACTTAAGAGTCATTGTCTGCACTTGAAACGAGTACTTGCTCTAAGATGATCGGGTACATTTTCATATTCGATCCCCATTTGGTAACAGAAGAGCCCCTAAGAGATTGTCATCTACTTTCCTTAAGCTATCATGGTAAAACACGCTGATGATATTAGAATATTATTTGAGAGACCAGAAGCGGATCCAAAATACATGAAGGGAGACGGTAGCCTGCACATATTGCAAAAAATGAAAATGAAGAAATAAAGAGGAATAAATGAGTAAATAAATTTACAAAGAGAGAGAGAGAGAGAGAGAGAGAGAGAGAGAGAGAGAGAGAGAGAATTTTACATGAACATGTGCATTTTCTGACAGAACCTCTAAATGCGCTCCTGGATTTATTATCGTATGTACACCTCATCACCCTTATATTCGATACTTTTGGACCATGGAAAATTTATTGATGTTAGTTTCCTCGAACATGAAAGAAGATTATATTTCTATGTAATCTAAAAATGACATTCGTGCTCCAGACACGAAATTATTAGACGGCACGGAACTGATACAAGACTAAGGATAAAACGCAGCGGATCTGAGAAAGATGGTTTTTATCTAAGTTTTCTAATAAAGAAAAAAACGGGACCCCTTTAATACTTTACAAAGTGCCATTTGTTGAGTTAAGTACCCGAAACGTGCATGTGTGGTCCATACTGCATTTATCTGCTCTTAAATGATGCTTTTGAATTTGAAGACGTTTAACATTTGAACCACTTGGTGAGTGCCACTGCTGGTGGACCAGGAGTCCCCTAGGGCACATGTAGCTAAGTTCGATCAACTTCGGATGATCGTTTCTTTAACGCATTCCAAATTTCTGTTATCAATTTTTTTGAATTTCTAAAATGTGGGTCCTGTAGCATCATATCCCACCCATCCCGCTACGTCTTTCGGAAATTTTTTAGCCATAATAGACATAATAACTTATCCAACCAAAGATTGTACTCTATGTCTTCCGAAATGTAAGTAACCGGAAGTGACATTTCTACCGAATTGAAGCGGCGGGTGTTGCATGCAAGCAGGAGATGCTTACTCTTCCTGGGCACCTGGTCTCACTCCCGTATCGGGAGTTCGCTTCTTTTCATGTGGTGGAGGTTTTTTTTTGTTTGCTTTGGTTCTTGTTTTTTCCTGGTTTTGTATGCTTTCGGTTTCTGATTTTCTGAATTATCGATTTTGTGCTGTATACAGGGATATGGTCATTATCCATATTTGTCATTACACACTCTTTGGTCATATTACATTGTTTAGATTGAGGATCACTGACGAGGGTTAAGTACCCGTAAAGTGCATGTCAGGTCCATACTACAAATTTATCTGCTCTTAAATGATGCTATTAAATTTGAAGACGTTTAACGTTAACTCAACGTAGCAAAAATAAATAGATTAAACATTATCCCCTGTCAGGACCTCTTTCGTTGTGTATATTATGCTCTGGCATTTAGATATACTAATTTTAGCTGTTATGCACATAGTACATGTGCATGTAAGTAATTATTCTACGGCCACAGGGACATGAACGAGTACTCTGTCTAGTGAAACCGTTTAAGTTATTTCCCTCGCCGGTCGATCTCTTTGAAAGTGCGATGTGGGCTACCGAGTACCGTGGTCCTTGTGGAATAAGGCTTTTAGAATACTAAGTCTGCACCGGATCTTGTCATTCAGAAATTAATTTTTATTACAAAACAAAATTGTGTTTATTTCAATATTAAACAAAATTTTACTGCATTTACATGTAAATACTCGTAATATTATGGAAGGTTGCACAAAATGCAATATTTACAAACAGAATGTGTTTCATTACATTTGCAAGTAGAATTCAGAGGGTGTTGTGCGGTTAAATTGAGGGACAAGAAAAAAAGTCCATAACAGTAGCTCTTTAAGAAATGTCCTCTGGTACATTCTTTTTCTACAAACAAAAGCAATATGCTTTAGGCTCAAATTCTTTCTTAGACAATGTTAATGAATCCATTAAGTTCAGAAGAATTTCTTAAGTCGTCTGGATTTCAGCAGACTTTCTTCGGGATCAACGTGACACTTAATTCTTAGACAGCGATCATATGGCGCCAAAACGGTCATGCAATCTTATTTCAGTTAAGATGATTCGATAATACTACTTTTATTACAAAAGCATCATTTATATTCCATGGATGGAAGTCTAGATCAGCGGATTCATAAACAAGTCAACAATACTTCCTATCTGTAAAGTTACGAAAGTCTAAGAATAACTTTGTTACGAGCTTTCCTTAATAGTGTCTGATGGTTTTTTTTCTCAGAAATTGCTGCGGGCAAATAGGGCAAAATATAACCTTATTCATTCAAACTCATATAGAAGATGATCAATGTATTCAAAGTATGTAAATGTTTTTTTTTAATATGGTAGTGGGATATCTTTTGTACTGTCAATAGTAGACATTTTTCATCGTAAGGAACTTCGCGCTTCGAATTTTGTACTTCGCACTTCGAACATTGAAGAATAAGTGGCGTAGCTGCCGTTCGCGTATAAACTCATAAGCAGAGTCATCTACATTTTAATTAGTAAACTCAGTGGAATGGTATAATGGACTACCTGTACAACTGGCGCGCTTTTTTCGGCAACCCACTTATGAAATTAAAGTGCGAAGTTCGAAGTGCGGAGTGCGAAGTTCGTCACGGTGAAAAATGTCTAATAAGAAAGAATCGATTTAGATTTTTCGATAGCCATATTTTTCGTGTACTGTATTGCGTTTTTGAAGGCGTTCCGCGTTAGAGTTGCTTTTAGCGCTCGACGTCATTAGGAAATTCTTCTTGTAGCATTGATATTATAGAATAAATGTAAATTACCATACCTCAATTATCAGAATGTTCGTTGGGACACTACATAAGCAGATGTAGAGTAGAAAACGGAAGGAAAGTCCATTTGTCTCTAAGAAGACTTATTTTTCCGATTCTTGCGTATGTTTTTTTTTAATTATTAATATTGAAAAATATACTCGATGGGAATCAATTTCAGTGCACCCTTTGCGCATTTCAACAATTTATATCTTATCAGTGATGCTCGCGGCCTGATTAGAGGAAATCCAAATAGTGAATATGAGAAGAACGAAATTCAAAGATAAAAACATGATCTAAGATTTATAGCAAAGTCAAAGCTACATGTAAAGACAGAATTTATGAAAACAAGATAAGAATAAAGGAACGAATTTCAGTAAGATAATCATGTATTTTTTATTTCCTTTCACTATATTTCCATTTATATCCTCTTGTCATTTACTTCAAGGTTTTGTAGAAGTTTGCAAATTATTCAAATTGAAAAGCCGTTCGGAGAAAATATAATTCAATATAAGAATATAAGAGTTGAATTATGCATTCAAGGAGATACCCTTCCTCAGCTTTTCTTTTTAAAGTTTATCAAAAATTGGCACAGAGATTGACACTGAAATTTGGCGAACAATATTATTAGGGACTGGCAGTCAACAAAAAGAGATACCAAAACCTAGTGGCTGAAATAATTAATATTGCAATACATGTAGTTCTATGGTAATGAATTGCAGATCATGATATGCAGAAATAAGGTGAAATTAGTCGAATAGTATCCGAAGGGACTAACAGTTCATCCGCATATACCAAATTGAAATATATATCATATCAGTGCATCATAAGCGACATCTATGAATAATACGGAAGTGTTCCAAATCTATACCTTCTTGAAGAAAATTTATAACCAATTTTCATGCACCAGACACGTGTTCGAATATTAAATCCTCATCAGTGATGCTTCCAGCCACAGTGATTTTCATAAGCCGCACAAATTTATTTCACTAGCGCCCGCTGGTTTTATATTTCTGTATTTACTTTACAGAGAATGCGCGGCTCCAAATTTCTTGTAGGGTTGATTCAGTAGCATATCCAAATAAAATCTTTGTTCATAATAACATTGGAGGGATGGTGCTAAGATGTTAACCTCTGTTAATTTCGATGATATTTTTCGACGAAATGACAAGTTTCCGAAATAACAAAAAAAAAATATAAATGATGTTAAATTGATAAAGCGCCAAAACAAAGCTTCTATCAGGCGACAGAGCTGGAAAGAAGTTATTAATACACTTAACAAACATCAAGTCACGGGGAACTTACATTGGAGAGTATATCTAAACAACGAACATATGAAGAGCAAAATTCTAAACATGACCTTAAATATAGAGGGGGGGGGGGGGGTTGGAAAGCGGGTACCTCTCAACCCCTCCAACCCCCTTACCTCTCCCTCCTCACTCCCTCCTTTTCATCCTACACTTTCCTCCCCTCCCGCCCTTCCTCTCTCCTTTGGCCCCTTTCCTCCCCCTCCTCCCGTCCCCCTTCCTCCCCTTTCTTCCCTTCTCTCCCCTCTCACCCTCCTCCCGCACCCTTCCTCCCCCTCCCTTTCACCCTGTCCACCCCTCATACATGTCATATTTATAGCTTATCTTTACTCCTACCTCTCTGATAGGAATGGAAGCAATTGAAAATGTTGTCTAGATAGTTGGAACACTTAATCTATTCTTTACTACCAGAAACTGATATGAACTGAATGATAATTTCATTTCTATTCAATCCATTAGAAAAGTTATGTCAAATCGCTAAACGAATGAAATATATCCTTATCCTAATGACGGCACCAAGGGAAGAACCATTAAAATTCTTTCACAGTTTCAGTTAAATTATATTTTCTCCGAACGGCTTTTAATTTGAATAATTTGCAAACTTCTACAAAACCTTGAAATAAATGTCAAGAGGATATGAAATGAAATGTAGTGAAAGGAAATAACAAATACATAATTATATCACTTAAATTAGTTTTTCTAATCTTGTTTTCTTAAAAGCAAAAAGATTTCCTATCAATGTCAGAAATGAATTTATTTCTGCTCTAATACCTTAACATGTAATTTCTACTGAAGATAAATTAGCAATGATAAGCTGTCCTATTAGCCGGAAAGACAAATGAACAAATTCATAAACATATCGATTTGCTAAATTACTAGTAGAATTATTTGAATAACTTGTTGGATTTGAGTCTAATGAGTTATGAGCCGGCTGAAAAGAGCAACGACTTATTTTGAAGAGTTAACAAGAGCGGATCTAGAGGGCTTGGGGTAGGGATGGGAATGGGAAAGGTGAGGAATCCCTTAAATTATCAAAGATCCTTAGTTTCAAGGAGCCTGTTTTACAAAAAAAAAACTTCCAAAAATTTTCATCATCAAATAAAAGCTTGAAATCTTTTTTCAGTTTAGATTATGCTGTCCTTTTTGAAAGCATTTCTTCTTATACTTAATTCAGAAACAAAACATCGCGATTTTTAGCATTATATAAGAAGTGCTAAGCTATCAAAAGTACGAAAATTTAAAAAAGCGTATTATTTGTATATTTGTAAAATAGGCTCCATGTTTTAATGTATATTTGTTTTTCAATTTCTCTCCTTAAAAGTGAACCCTTTCTTTGGAAAAAAATCTAGATCCGCCCATTTGTTTTGGGCGCGAATCAAATGGTGTTCATTGGTTGTTTTAACAGGAGTAAATTTTATTATCGTTTGCTTAGTTTTACTGTGCACCTGCACTGACTTGAAATATATTTTAAGTTTTTCTGATACAAAATTTGATAAATCATTCTGAGACCATGGGGTATCTTCATAATGACAAAGCTCTGTCATCAGCTGGCTCTTCGGCATATATTTTTGAACATGTTCTGAATTCGCTCATATATTTTTCACTATTTGGATTTCCATCTTTTCGGCATCGAGTATCACTGACGATACATTATTCGTTTCAATGTGCAAATGGTTCACAAATAATTACGACAGAATATATATATATATTTCAGTATTGACAACTTCAACTAGGTTTGTATCTCTTCTGTTAAACTATTATTTCCCGCGGATAACATTTGCTTAGTTTCACAGTGCTTCACTTACTAGAAGTATATCTTAAAATTTTCGAAAAATAAAAACAATTCCAACTCTATTGGGTTTCTTCCTGATAGGATAATGGCATAACAATGTTCTTATTTGACTTCTTATTTATCTAAGGTAATATTAAGAATTTCGCTCATCATATATTCACTTAGCCTATCTAAATAATTTTTTCGGCCTCGAGTATCACTGATGATACATGTTTGTTTTAATGCGCAAACGGTTCACTAAATTATTACAATAGAATAAATGTATCAATATTAAAAATATATACTTAAAAAAAACACAATGAAATTCAGAGAGCACCATTCTTGATGGGTTCGGGTATTTAATCTTCATAAGCAGTTTTTTTTTTGATTGAGAGAAAAACAAACAAACAAACAAACAAACAAACAAACAAACTAAGATGAAAAACGAGAAAAGAAAATCGAAATTTGCGCATTACATAACTTAGCATCTTTCTTTGTATCCTAGCATTGTATCCTTGTAATTTGTACGGTGACATATGTATGCGCCAAAATGAAAGAGATATGTCAGAAAAACTCACTTGTCTCTTCGTTCAAATTTGCCTTTAATACAAAGGTTGTCAGTTGATACAAATAATATTTTCAAGAAAATATTGTTCCGCACTTTTGTTCAAGACAGATGTGTTAATTATTTCTGCCTCAGAATTTTTCTATAGTTTACCGAGAATTAATGTGAAAAAGAATTTCATGATCAATTTCAAGTGCTTGGAAAGCGATACATTGCCTTCAACTTCAAGTCATGATGAGTATTATATATATATATATATAGTAATCGACTTAAATTGCACAGGACGTATAATCTCTTAATGCCTAAATTCTCAGAAAAGCTCACTTATCTCTTCGTTCAAATTTGTCTTTAATACAGAGCTTATTAGTTATACAAAAACATTTTCAAGAAAATATTGTTCCGCACTTTAGTTCAAGAGAGATGTGTTTATTACTTATACTTTACCAAGAATTAATGTAAAAGAGAATGTTATGATCAATTTTATGTGCATGGAAAGCGATACATTGCCTCCGACTTTCAGCCATGATTAGTTTCATATTATAGTGATAGACTTAAATTTTACAGACTTAAAACATCTTTATGCCTTAATTCTCATGATATCATTTTATTTTTATTGTTGTCATCTATAACCAAAATAAGTGTGTTTTAACCCTCTTACATGTACCAGAAAAGAGCCTAATGGAAATTAAAGTTTGAAATTCGAGATTCATTTGCAAACCTCATTTATAAATTGTAAAACACGACCAAATGAAGATCATAATGCACAAAGCTAGGCCACAAATGGACAAAACTGTGCAAATTCAGTCAGCAAATCTATATTGATCTGCATCGGAAACAGTAATAAAAGAACTATCTAGCTCATAAGGCATAATGCATCTTACTATGGCGCTCTATGGAGGATATAGTGCAACATATCACTTTACATATGCTTTATACATTGTCAAATTATGTTTATATGAGATATGTTTTGCGTTCCAGAGGGAGTTCGGAAGGGAAGCTATTATGCAGATAAGGAATTGACATACTCGGATGTTATTAATCATATGGAATGAGGGAATTAATTATACACATTCACTAGAAATGTGAAATCTATACTATGCCTCTCGTAATGAACCTTCTATTTTACATTTCCTTACAAGCAACAGGTATTGAGTTGCGGAAAACAGAGTTATCTCCCTTTTGAGACGGTATCTGCCGTTAACCTGTTATGACGTCATGAAAATGTTATGATCAAGCCGATTTTATACCGTCATTTCCCAGAGTTTTAGGATCGTTTCCATAAAATTTGATGACGTCACAATTAGTCTACGTCATATACCGTCCCAAATGGGAAGTAACTCTGTTTTTCAAAAAAAGGGAAAGAAAAAAAAAAAAGAAAAGAAATAAACGAGGTACGAAATCTTAAAAGGACTTAGCGGCAGCACCCACAGTGAAACAATGAAGGACCCAAGTAGGGAACAACATAAAAAGAGACACTAAAGGGATAAGAAAGTGAAAGTGGAAATGTAATTAAGTACACCAGTTCATCATATCTAAGTGTTGTTGATCTGCATTAATATATATTATCATTATAAAAGAGCGATCTCTATAAGGCAAAATGCATCCTAGTGTGCCCCTCTAAGGAGAATATAGTGCAATCTTTCACTTAAGAGGGTATGAGCGTGAACAAATCAAACGTAAACCGTATCGATGTCGTAAAGAAAACAAAATATGAAAACTTGTTGAACTAATGGTTGAATATACCTCTAGATTAAAGAGCAATGCATTTCGAATTTGACGAGCAATATATATCCTTGTTTACATCTAAAATACGCTTCTATCACTACATCGTTTTACCCTTGGCATATAGTTTACGTCATCAACGGGAGTTTGTTTGACGTCATACTGAATTATGACGTTGTAATATTTTTCCGCGAATTATCATGAAAGCGCTTTGTGCTTGTTCTTTAGAAGTCCTGTAAATTCAGTTTGTCTTATATTATTTCACGCCATGACAACTTTACGGAGCGGAATAATTTGATTGCGATTGAATTGAGTAACAGTTTAATACATGTTCTTCAAATTTATTCTTGCATAAAAAAAAAACACAAATAAATTCAAAAGAAAAAATATATTTTATAGTTCAAGTTGACGATGCGGCGTTACTGACCACGCAATTTACCCCAAATATTGAAAACGTGTAAAACCTATATATCTTGAAAGTACTTTTCTTTCATTTACAAAACGTATGTGTTATAATGATTTAGTCAGAATTTATATCACGAGGACTATTGATTAGAAAGTGAGCATGACAACCGACTGTCAAATCATCAAGAGGACCAAAGATCACGTACATCATGTACATGTATGTTGTAAAATAAATGGACCCGAAGGACTCCGTATACACACTTCCCATTGTACGCCCTGTTGAAAAGGGAATTATTCTGTTTCAATTTTAATAATCTATGATATAACGACATTCATTGAAGAGAGCATGTGCAGGAAATCAATGCGGAAGACAGGGTGTGCGTTAACTACCTTTCCTATCATACTGACACCCCCCCCCCCTTCTAATCCCAGCACTTAGTAAAATGAAACTAGAAATGTGCCTCAGCTAACTTTAGATGAATTGTTTCAAAGCAAACTTATCAAGAGACTAAGAAATCCCTCGTATCGTTGTTCTACTAAAGCTGCTTCATTTTTTTTTTCAAATCTGGTACAATATGTACGAATGTCAAAACTACATGTACATATATAAATAGATACGTGTAGATGCCGCAAAATCAATTTTGAGAGAAATGATATACAGAAGAAGCATACAGATAGGAATCTAGCACATTCATTTTTCTCATTCACTGAGATTAGCAGTATACAATATCGCCGAGCATTACCTAAAGTGAGCGTCGCGATGAGCGCTACGTCACGTTACGTTGTCGGTGCTTAAAAGCGCTAAGTGTTGGGAAAATGAATAAGAAATTGATCAGAATATAACTCAAATTTTTAGTCTGAAGTTCAGACTATAAGAAATCTCAGATAAAATGTATAGATATATAACAACTTTCCATTTTCAATCATAAACAACGGATTTATCATATCCAGAGACTTGGTCAGAGGAATTCTAAGCTAAATATCTTTTAAACGGCTACACTCTTTTTTCTATAAATTATTTTTTTGTCTCTAGCATGTATCACTAGATGATAAAAGAAACATTTTATCAAAATTCTATTATGCCAACAACTTCGAAAATCAATGTTTTTAAACTTTTCATACAATTTTTACTGTCAAAAATGGGATGAAATAAATGTCCTTCTCCAGCATGGTTACCATGGCAACATAAATATTTTTTCCGAAAATGATAAATTTACTTCATTTGCTACGTCAATGGATAAAAATTTACTTCGTACTGTGTTATGTTGATTTTTAAAATAAAGTCCAAAGTTGGGACATTGTTTTAGAAAAAAATGTGCAGAGTTACCTCCCTTTTTTGTCGGTATATAGGGGACAAACGGCTACACTCTTTTTTTCATGAAATATTGCAATCGATGAAGGAAGGGATATTCTTTTATATGTAGACAATTATTTTCAATTTCTATTATTCCCTGAAAATGCGGTTCACACTCATACCTCCTTAAATTAACATATGCTTTATACATTGTCAAATTATGTTTATATGAGATATGTTTTGTGATCCCCTGGGAGTGGGGGAAGGGAAGCTATTATTCAGATAAGGAATTGATACACTCGGATGTTATAAATCATATAAAATGAGAGAATTGATTATACAAATTCACAAGAAATGTTAAATCCATACTATGCCTTTCTTAAGAATCCTTCTTTTTATTCTATTCTTTTTTACAGGTTTTGGAGGGAAAGTGTGGGGGAGTATGAACAGGAAAAAGTATGTCTCAATAACATACTACAGTAGGTATCTCATAGAGCGAGATTCTCTTCAATGACGAATCTTTATTAACTTTCCATTTTTGAGTATTCAAGAACAATTCATGTGAATTACAAATGGAAGAAAATTATGTAATCGTTGTATGACAAATATGGACAATGACCATATCCAAATACACAGTACAAAATCGATAATTCAGAAAATTATAAACCGAAGGCATACAAAATCCGGAATCATAAAACTGGAACCAAAGCAAACAAACAAAAACATCCACCATATGAAATGAAGCGAAAGCCCAATATTGGCGTGATACCAGGTGCCCAGGAAGAGTCATCATCTCCTGCTTGCATGCAACACCCGTCGCTTCAATTCCCTTTCCTTACGAAAATAAATGTCTGTAGCCTGAGAATCGGATATGCCATATGTTGATACTTTTAATTTTAAACTCCATTTGACGTTGGTATTCGTTTTCTTATATATCATATTAAACCGAGCTCAAGGATTTGTCATATATTAAGCTAGCATATGTATCTCTATACGTGGATTTAGGAAAAGTATTCGGGCTACCTAAAATCGTCAGAAAAGTTTATATTTAGATTTTATTGTTTTTTTTTTCAAATTAAATGTCTAGGACCCTCTCCCCCTATATCATCTCCGCGTATTACATTGGACAAAAATTTCCCTTCATAATCAATTTGATAATTCGAGCTTTGCCCATTGGTCTCGTTGGCTTATGTGTGGTCTTTTGTGTTTCATGTTTCTATGATGTGAGTTGGTTTTCCCTCTCCCTTCTGTGTGTCTTTCTGTGCGTGTCTACTCTGTGTTTTTGCATGGGGTGTTTTGCTTTTTTACTGTAGGTGCTGCAGCCGAGTGTTGTTGCAGATCCCCTCTTTTCTTGAGATAACAGTAAGCTCCCATTACAGATAAGCGCTAGACTTGCTCAAGTCCTTATATCAAATAAAGTCGTGTGAAGAGATTTACAATTATGAAATATTTTTTAAATAGAAAGGATTGGCCCCTTTTAACTAGAAGCAGTGAGCAATTGGTTGCAGAGATGAAAGGCAATGAAGAATACTTTTGCTTGCTTGTAAAGAGATTTCACTCTATGAATAAAAAGTGATAAACTTGTATTTAACTTTAATATTAATTTGATATATAAGGACTTGAGCAAGTCTAAATAAGCGCATTCCATTGAAATTTAGAGTACTATTTTCATACTTCAATTTCAAGTATCATAGTAACACCAATAGTGAGAGCGACAAGATTATGTCTGTATAAATCAATGGTAAAGATCGCCACTTCATGGAAAAACTTTTTATCATGTTAACGAAGGGATCGATTGATTGGCCCTGTAGAAGCAATACCATATTATATGTATTGGCACTGGAGAAATTGATTGGAAAAACAGAGATCCGATTGATTTCACGCCCTATCAGTAAGGACAAACATCAACGGGGACAAATTCTGAAATTCCCCAGTGCAGATCGTGACGCGAATTGTTCTAGAGTGCAAATTCATATTCCACAGCTGGTTTCTTGTTTGATGGTTATATGTCAACCGGGAATTCTGAATGACCGGCAATGAAACATGGTAAACGTTCACATAAGGCTAGTACTTCCTGTTCGACAGTGGACGATTACCCGCGACTGAGTGTTTATTTTTTTCGATTCAACGCTGGTGTTAGAGGTCTTCTGAAGCCATAAATTAATCTTTCATATCTGAACACCGATACTAGAAACCTGTCTTTTCTTTTAGAATTATGATCAAAATTTGTGAGGTAAACATCCTTGCAACGACTGCATATATGTTTTCATCTCAGTCACATTTTCATTTAATTTCGCATCTGAATAGACCCTTCGAAAAATTATGAGCAGCTTATTTTTCAGGAATAAGCTATTTGATACTTTGAAATAATACAAAGGGGATCTACGACTTTGAGTATTTTTAGTAAGACGTATACCACTTATCCAAAACATGCAGATTTGGTTTACCATGTTTGAAATGTACATGTATTGTCCAGAAAGCAGATCTCTGACAGCAGTGGGGTGCACTTATTATTTTCTTCATGATTGCCCAATGACTTCTTAAAAACTGGTTTATTTTTTTTAATTATAAACTAAGGAATAATTTTGCAATGAAAGAGAACCAGACCCCCTCCCCTACATCCCGTGGCGCTGTGATTTTGTCTTGAAGTCGTCTTTTCGTCTTTTCCCGTGAGAAAACGTTAAACTGTTTTTACTGTTGGGAACTTCCTCTCTCGTATCCTTACTGTTTCGTATATTTTTCAAGAATTTTTTTGCCAATTGAATGAAATTTTTTTTTATTTCTATTTTGACTTGCATTCACTGATTACATAATATTTACAAACACCAAATGGTTAAACATAAAGGTAAGATAAAATGAATATTCATGATCTTCAATTTCGTCATTAAGGTGATGTTTGTTAAGGTAGAGCATCCCTCTGGTCAGAATTATGGAAATTTTATGCCTGGATACGCCTTTTTTTCTCTTCATAGTATTGTTAAGATTATCAAACTAATATGGTTTTGGGAAAAGAAACTTTTATAGTTACATTTCATGACCCCTAAAAAGGGATTTTTCTTCATTTTCCCATAGCGTCCGATGTTAAAGTTCAAATGGATACACTCTCGGTATTACATGTATCATGAAACCAAGAATTATATTTTGTTTGTATTTCAGGTTTAACATAAGCTTTGAATATATAGAAATGAAAATATTGTAAAAGTTGTTATTTAGGAACTATGAGCATCTGAGACCTGAGGGATGCTCTACCTTAATGTGATGAAAGCATACGAAAATGCAATGTTCTTTTGTTTTCAAAACGATGTCACAAGAGACATTGATTTGTGAGGAAAAAGTTGTTTCACTGAATTATTAAATGAATGAACAGCTTGAAATAGTCGTTCAAATTAAATATGCAAGAAGAATGATATATCAAAACTAGATGGCTACTGTTGCAAGCAACAGACGGATTCCTCCTTTATTTGACCTTCCTCAGAACTGACATGTTAAAATCCGAATAAAGAAGATGAAAAAAGAATAGTTGCTTTAGTACCTTATTCACTTCAGGAAATGAGTCAAAAGAGCTTATGTCTAACTTGGGACTCTTATCTATTTATCGACAAAAAAGAAGAAAAAAACGATAAATACCTTTCAAGTTTAGGAAGGCTTTAAACTCCTAGATCTATTCTATCCATTTTGAATCCTGTTGAATAACTATTCCAAAAAGAATTGCACAATGAATTAGCAATGAGAAAATTTCTATAAATAGAGAATGACAACAGCATGAAAGAACAGACAAGTAATGCTACTAAGATAAAAAAAAAAGGAAACAGAGAACAAGAACAAAAGAGTTATCTATCTTACTATGTAAAGTTCAAATAAAAAGTACTACTTGAATAAATAAAATTTAAGAACAAAATCCTATCAATCCTACAAGAGTAAATGTTTGTTATGACCTTGAAAAAGTTTATTTGACCTTGAACCAAGGTCATGGATGAAAGATAAGCATTTTACTTTATTATCATCAAGATTTCTTTTCATCTATTCAAAGCTCAATATTTTATCAACAAAAGTCTGTTGTGACCTTGAAATCGAACAAATGACCTTGGACCAAGGTCAAGGTGAAAGGACTTGATGCAAGGAATATTTGCGCCAAGTTTGAACTCTCAAGGTCAAATGGTCTTTGTTATATAGGAAAAAGTTTGTTGTGACCTTGAGAATGAGAATTTGACCTTGGGCCAAGGTCAAGGTGAAAGGGCTTGGGTCAATGATTGTATTTATGAAGTTTGAAGTGTCGAGGTCAAATAGCCTTTGTTCTATAGGCAAAAGTTTGTTGTGACCTTGAGAATCATAATTTGACATTGAAACTAGGTCAATATTAAATGACTACCTATAAGTAACCTACCATCCAAGTTTCAACTCAAAATCTCAAAAACTGTAGAAATTGGCACTGTGCCAATTTAAAGTTCCATTTTCAACTCAAAATAACACGAAAACCATAAACATTTTATCGAGCATGTAAGCGTATAAAAGTTTGCAAATTTCCCAAAGAACAATATAAAACAAATTTCATTCAAATAGCACGGTTAGTTTAGGAGTTATAAGGTTTTAAAGATTTTACCTTTCATGACCTCTAGCGGGGGCATATGTGAACTATTCGACAAGAAAAAAATATTAAATTAAGATCTTTATTTGCTCTTTCACATGATACTTTCCATTTTATCATATGATGCGGTACTTTGTTGTAAAGTCTCTGGATTGGTTTGGGGGTAAGAATAATAATAATAACTAGATGGCTACTGTTGCAAGCAACAGACGGATTCCTCCTTTATTAGACCTTCCTCCGAACTGAAGTGTTAAAATCCGAATAAAGAAGATGAAAAAAGAATGGTTGCTTCAGTACCTTATTCACTTCAATAAATGAGTCAAAAGAGCTTATGTCTAACTTGGGACTCTGATCTATTTATCGACAAAAAAGAAGAAAAAGACGATAAATACCTTTCAAGTTTAGGAAGGTTTTAAACTCCTTGATCTATTCTATCCATTTTGAATCCTTTTAAATTACTATCCCAAAAAGAATTGCACAATGAATTAGCAATGAGAAAAAATTCTATAAATAGAGAATGACAACAACATGAAAGTACAGACAAGTAATGCTACTAAGATAAAAAATAGAAACAGAGAACAAGAATAAGAGAGTTATCTATCTTACTATGTAAAGCTCAAATAAGAAGTACTACTTGAGTGAAGAATAAATATTTAAGAACAAAATCCTATCAATCCTACTAGAGTAAATGTTTGTTATGACCTTGAAAAAGTTTATTTGACCTTGAACCAAGGTCATGGATGAAAGATAAGCATTTTAGTTTATTCTTATCAAGATTTCTTTTCATCTATTCAAAGCTCAATATTTTATCAACAAAAGTCTGTTGTGACCTTGAAATCGAACAAATGACCTTGGGTCAAGGTCAAGGTGAAAGGACTTGATGCAAGGAATATTTGCGTCAAGTTTGAACTCTCAAGGTCAAATGGTCTTTGTTCTATAGGAAAAATTTTGTTGTGACCTTGAGAATGAGAATTTGACCTTGGGTCAAGGTCAAGGTGAAAGGGCTTGGATCAATGATTGTATTTATGAAGTTTGAAATGTCAAGGTCAAATAGTCTTTGTTCTATAGGCAAAAGTTTGCTGTGACCTTGAGTGTGAAAATTTGACCTTGAAAGTAGGTCAACATTAAATGACTATCTATAAGTAACCTAGTATCCAAGTTTCAACTCAAAATCTCAAAAACTGTAGAAATTGGCACTGTGCCAATTTAAAGTTCCATTTTCAACTCGTAATAGCGCGAAAACCGTAAATATTTTATCGAGCATGTAAGCGTATAAAAGTTTACAAATTTCCCAAAGAACATTTTAAAACAAATTTCGTTCAAATCGTACGGTTAGTTTAGGAGTTATAAGAGTTTAAAGATTTGACCTTTGATGACCTCTAGCGGGGGCATATGTGAACTTTTCGATGACAAAATTTTTTTACCTCAAGATCTTTATATGCTCTTTCACATGATCCTTTTCGTTTAATCATAAGAAGTGGTACTTTTTTGTACAGTGACTGGAACCATCTGGGGGTAAGAATAATAATAATAAGAATAATAATAAGAATAAAGAAAAGACAATACAATAACAGAAAGGATTCCGACGGAAAAGTCGGAATCCTTAATAATAATAAGAATAAAGAAAAGACAATACAATAACAGAAAGGATTCCGACGGAATAGTCGGAATCCTTAATAATAAGAATAATAATAAGAATAAAGAAAAGACAATACAATAACAGAAAGGATTCCGACGGAATAGTCGGAATCCTTAAATAGAAGCATGGAGGTTCCTGCGGACGTCGCAGATGGATTCCTCTTATATTCATCTTGTTCATAGCAGAAATGAGAACTGAAAAAACTCCAAAAAGATTGGCCGCAGCTGGGCTCGAACCAGGTACCTTCACCAAGGTAGGCCTCCATTGTAGCTTGTAATGTAGTGTATGGTAATCTCAGGTCACGTGGTTGAATTGACCAATGGAAATTGTAACACACCTTGGGTCATGCATATTAATCATGTCAGGGATTTTCCAATGAATCAAGACAAAAGCAAGTGTTTCGAATTGGTATTCGATATTTCTTGATTCTTAATTCAGAAGATATTTTTTGAACTAACACATATTCGTAAAACATTTGAAACGATAAACAATGTTTAAGCATTGTAATCTATGTTTGTTTATGACTGAAAAAAAAATGATGAGAAGAAATAAGTGTCTTCAGCGAGTTTCGATCCCGGGGCCTTCCGATCTGCAGCATCACGCTCAACCAACTGAGCTATTGCAGGACTAAAGATTCATTGTATCAAAAGTCTTTAGAAAGATGAATACTTGCAACTATGATATGATTCAATGTTTCGAGTATGTTCCGAATGATGAATTTTATCGATCGATTATATTTAGAGGTTTGTATTCAGAAATAAACAACAAGGATTTTCATAAAATGTTTTTCTTTTACTCTATGTTACAATGCATATTGATAATAAAATTGTGAAGAATCAATCGAATATGTTTGCTTATTTTTTCAAGGACGGATCTGAACAGGCAACGTGAAGGCAGGTATGTGTATGTAAGTCGGGGAGGGGAGGGGGTGTCAAAATCCATAGACAGGACCCCCTACTCCTCTTAGAAGGGCTAGAATGGAACCACTCTTTGGAAAAACAGATTACAAACGCAAAGGGTCTTGTACATATTATTTCAAAGACTTTAAAAAGAGGGATAGAGCGTTTCCTGTCTATGATTTCGGAGGAGTAGCAGATACGTGAAACGAGGAAGATAAAAAATATTTTCAAGCGATTATGGGGGAAGGGGTCTTGACCCCCCCCCTCCCCAACATACACTTGTACACATACCTGTCTAGATCAGCTCTAAATAATCAAATGAATCAAGAAACATTTTTTTTTCTTCCAAGTTTTTTTTCTCAATGTACATGTTGAAGTCAATGACAGTAAAATAAATATGCACTATATGAAATGCGTTTTTCTTCTGAATCAAAACCTATAAATAGGACTGATTTGTGACATGAAAGATCGATAATTCTGGTAATGCTGAATCAGATATTTGTATTTTTCATCTGTATATCAAAAATAAAAACCTCTAAAATCCAAGAACTCCAATGGTCAGGTGGATAGAGCGTTGGACTGCTGACCCAGGGGTACTGGGTTCGGTCCCCAGTCTGGATAATCTTTTTTTTTTTTTTTTTGCCGATCGCCTTCATTTTTATCTAGTACTCTATCTATCTGTTCGTATGTCTGTCCGTCCCTTCGTCCGTCCATCGTTGTCAGTCTATCCAACACTGTCTATCTTACACTGTCAGTCTGACTGTCTCTGATTAGAAATGACAACAGCATGATAGTAGAGACAAGTCATGATACGAAGAGCATTAAGAATAAAAGATTTATCTTTCTTAGATCATGAAAAGTTCATATAAGAAGGGCCTCTTTTATGAAGTATAAATAGTATAGGACAAACACTATGTATTTAACAAGTAAATATTGTTATGACATTGAGAATGGAATTTTGACCTTAAACCAAGGTCAAGGAAAAGGATAAGTATAGAATATTATTTTCATCAAAATATATCTGAAATTGAAGAAAGCTCAATATCTTATCAACAAAAGTCTGCTGTGACCTTGAAATCTTGCATATGACCTTGGGTCAAGGTCAATGTAAAAGAGCTTGATGCAATGAATGATTGTGTAAAGCTTGAATTCCCAAGGTCAAACAGTCTTTGTGTTATAGTTAAAAGTTTGTTGTGACCTTGAGAAAAGGAAATTGACCTTGAAACCAGGTCAACATAAAATCTCTAGCCACAAGTAACCTACTGTCCAAGTTTCAACTGAAAATCTCAAAAACTGTAGAAATTGGCACCTTGCCAATTTAAGATTCCATTTTCAACTTGAAATAGCTTGAAAACTGTAAATATTTTATCGAGCATGTAAAAGTATAAAAGTTTGCAAATTTATCAAAGAACAATATAAAACAAATTTTGTTCAAATCGTACGGTTAGTTTAGGAGTTATAAGAGTTTAAAGATTTGACCTTTGATGACATCTTGCGGGGGCATATGTGAACTTCTCGACGACAAAATTTTTCTACCTCAAGATCTTGATATGCTCTTTCACATGATACTTTTCGTTTTATCATAAGAAGTGGTACTTTTTTGAACAGTGACTGGAACGATCTGGGGGTAAGAATAATAATAATAATAATAAGAATAATAATAAGAATAAAGAAAAGACAATACAATAACAGAAAGGATTCCGACGGAATAGTCGGAATCCTTAATAAGAATAAAGAAAAGACAATACAATAACAGAAAGGATTCCGACGGAAATCGGAATCCTTAATAAATGGAAGGATGGAGGTTCCTGTGGACATAGCAGACGGATTCCTCTCATTTTCATCTTGTTAAGAACAGAAATGAAAATTGAAAAAATGCGAAAATGACTGGCCGCAGCTGGACTCGAACCAGGTACCTTCACCAAGGTAGGCCCCATCGTATCTTGTACATGTAATGTCAGGTCACATGGTTGAATTGACCAATGAAATTTGTAACACATCCTGGGTCATGCATATTAATTATGTGAGGGATTTTCCAATGAATCATGACAATATAGCAAGTGTTTTCAAACTGGTACATGTATTCGATATTTCTTGATTCTGTTAGAAAACATTTTGAACTAATACATACTCGTATAAATTTTGAAATGAAAACAATGTTGAAGCACTGTACTGTACTTTATGTTTGCTTACGAATGAAAAAAATTGAGGGGAAAAAATGGCCGAGGCCGGTATCGAACCCCGGACCCTCCGATTCGAAGTCTGACGCTCTACCGCTGAGCTATTGCAGAACTGACAAAGGTTTGCATCAAAAGTCTTTAGAAGGATGAAATCTTGCGACTATGATATGACTCAACATGTCGAGCATGTTCCGAATGATAAATCTTTATCGATCGATTCTATTTACAGGTTTGTATTCAGGAGTAAACAACACAGAATTTCATAAAATGTATTTTTTTTTATTTGACTTTCATTGACCATGTATGTAGAGAATAAAATTATGAATCAATAAAATGTGTTTGCTTATTTTGCAAGGGCGGATCTAGACAGGGTAGGTGAAAACAGGTATGTACACGTATGTAACATGTAAGTCGGAGGGGGGGGGGGAAACTTATCAACCTCCCCCTTTCGAAGGACTAGCCTATGTCATTGGATAAACAAACCGTCAAAGATCTTGTACAGTTATTTCAAAGATTGACGAATTCAAAAAGAAACAGACAAACAAACGAGAAAAAAAAAATGCCCAAGGGGGCCACATTGCTCCGTCAAAGGTCTTGTACAGTTGTTTCAAATATTAAGGAATTTAATAAGAAAAAGACAAACAAACAAACAAAACAAATGAAAAAAAAAAAAAAAAAAACAAGAGGCCCAAGGGAGCCATATTGCTCAGTCAAAAGTCTTGTACAGTTGTTTCAAAGATTGTCGAATCAAAAAAGAAAAAAACAAGCAAACAAACAAACAAGCAAAACAAATGAAAATAAAAAAAAAACAAAACAAAACAAACAAGAGGCCCAAGGGGGCCACATTGCTCCGTCAAAGGTCTTGTACAGTTGTTTCAAAGATTGACGAATTAAAAAAACAAGACAAACAAAAAAACAAAAAAAAAAAAAAAAAAAAAAAACCAAGAAGCCCAAGGGGGCCACATTGCTCCGTCAAAGGTCTTGTACAGTTGTTTCAAAGATTGACGAATGAAAAAAAAGAGGCCTAAGGTGGCCATATATACACGTTGAAGTCAATGACAGTGAAATAAATATGCGCAATATGAAATGTGTTTTTCTTCTGAATAAAAAGCTATGAATAGGACTGACTTGTTGCATGAACGATCGATAATTCTTGTAATGCTGAATCAGCCAATTGTATTTCTCCGTCTGTATATCAAAAATAAAAACCACTAACATTCAGGAACTCCAATGGCTATGTGGATAGGGCGTTGGACTGCTGGCCCAAGGGTACCGGGTTCGATCCCCAGTCTGGACGTTTTTTTTTTTCGCCGATCGTCTGCGTTTCTGTCTAGTACTCTCTCTATCTGTTCGTATGTCTGTTCGTTCTTCTATCGTTGTCAGTCTATCTAACACTGTCTATCTTACACTGTCAGTCTGTCTGTCTGGTCCATGCTGCAAATTTACCAGTTAATTTAAATGATGCTATTCAATTTAAGACATTTTTAAAACATTTAATTAGAAAATGACAACAGCATGAAAGTACAGACAAGTCATGGTACGAAGAGAAATAGAAATAAAAGATTTATCTTTCTTAGATCATGTAAAGTTCATATAAGAAGGACCTCGTTTGTGAAGTATAAGTAGTGTAGGACAAACACTGTGTATTTAACAAGTAAATGTTGTTATGACATTGAGAATGAAATTTTCACCTTGAACCAAGGTCAAGGAAAAAAGATGAGTATAGAATATCATTTTCTTCAAAATATATATGAAATTGAATAAAGCTCAATATTTTATCAACAAAAGACTGTTATGACCTTGAAATCGAACGAATGACCTTTGGTCAAGGTCAATGTGACAGGACTTACTGCAAGGAATATTTGTACCCAGTTTGCACTCTCAAGGTCAAACAGTCTTTGTTTTATAGGCAAAAATGTTGTTGTGACCTTGAGAATGAGAATTTGACCTTGGATCAAGGTCAAGGTGAAAGAGCTTGGCTTAACAATTATATGTATGAAGTTTGAACTCTGAAGGTCAAATAGTCTTTGTTCTATAAGCAAAAGTTTCATGTGACCTTGAGAATAAAAATTTGACCTTGAAAAGAGGGTCAACATTAAATGACTACCTATAAGTGACCTAACATCCAAGTTTCAACTCAAAGTCTCAAAAATTGTAGAAATTGGCACCTTGCCAATTTAAGGTTCCATTTTCAACTTGAAATAGCTTGAAAACTGTAAATATTTTATGGAGCATGTAAGCGTATAAAAGTTTGCAAATTTCTCAAAGAACAATATAAAACAAATTTTGTTCAAATCGTACGGTTAGTAAAGGAGTTATAAGAGTTTAAAGATTTGACCGCTGATGACCTCTAGCGGGGGCATATGTGAACTTTTCGACAAGAAAAAAATATTAAATTAAGATCTTTATTTGCTCTTTCACATGATACTTTCCATTTTATCATCTGATGCGGTACTTTGTTGTAACGTCACTGGATTGGCTTGGGGGTAAGAATAATAATAATAATAATAATAATAACTAGATGGCTACTGTTGCAAGCAACAGACGGATTCCTCCTTTATTAGACCTTCCTCGGAACTGAAGTGTAAAAATCCGAATAAAGAAGATGAAAAAAAGAATAGTTGCTTTAGTACCTTATTCACTTCAGCAAATGAGTCAAAAGAGATTATGTCTAACTTGGGACTCTTATCTATTTATCGACAAAAAAGAAGAAAAAGACGATAAATACCTTTCAAGTTTAGGAAGGCTTTAAACTCCTTGATCTATTCTATCCATTTTGAATCCTTTTAAATTACTATCCCAAAAAGAATTGCACAATGAATTAGCAATGAGAAAATTTCTATAAATAGAGAATGACAACAGCATGAAAGTACAGACAAGTAATGCTACTAAGATAAAAAAAGGAAACAGAGAACAAGAATAAAAGAGTTATCTATCTTACTATGTAAAGTTCAAATAAGAAGTACTACTTGTGTGAAGAATAATATTTAAGAACAAAATCCTATCAATCCTACAAGAGTAAATGTTTGTTATGACCTTGAAAAGTTTATTTGACCTTGAACCAAGGTCATGGATGAAAGATAAGCATTTTAGTTAATTCTCATCAAGATTTCTTTTCATCTATTCAAAGCTCAATATTTTATCAACAAAAGTCTGTTGTGACCTTGAAATCGAACAAATGACCTTGGGTCAAGGTCAAGGTGAAAGGACTTGATGCAAGGAATATTTGCGTCAAGTTTTAACTCTCAATGTCAAATGGTCTTTGTTCTATAGGAAAAATTTTGTTGTGACCTTGAGAATGAGAATTTGACCTTGGGTCAAGGTCAAGGTGAAAGGGCTTGGATCAATGATTGTATTTGTGAAGTTTGAACTGTCAAGGTCAAATAGTCTTTGTTCTATAGGCAAAAGTTTGTTGTGACCTTGAGAATCATAATTTGACCTTGAAACTAGGTCATCATCAATGACTACCTATAAGTAACCTACCATCCAAGTTTCAACTCAAAATCTCAAAAACTGTAGAAATTGGCACTGTGCCAATTTAAAGTTCCATTTTCAACTCAAAATAGCGCGAAAACCGTAAATATTTTATCGAGCATGTAAGCGTATAAAAGTTTGCAAATTTCCCAAAGAACAATATAAAACAAATTTCGTTAAAATCGCACGGTTAGTTTAGGAGTTATAAGGTTTTAAAGATTTTACCTTTGATGACCTCTAGCAGGGGCATATGTGAACTTTTCGACAAGAAAAAAAATTTAAATTTAGATCTTCATATGCTCTTTCACAAGATACTTTCCATTTTTTCATATGATGCTTTACTTTTTTGTAAAGTGACCGGAACGGTTTGTGGGTAAGAATAATAATAATAATAAGAATAATAAGAATAAAGAAAAGACAATACAATAACAGAAAGGATTCCGACGGAAGTCGGAATCCTTAATAAGAATAATAAGAATAAAGAAAAGACAATACAATAACAGAAAGGATTCCGACGGAAATCGGAATCCTTAATAAATGGAAGGATGGAGGTTCCTGTGGACATAGCAGACGGATTCCTCTCATTTTCATCTTGTTAAGAACAGAAATGAAAATTGAAAAAATGCGAAAATGACTGGCCGCAGCTGGACTCGAACCAGGTACCTTCACCAAGGTAGGCTCCATCGTATCTTGTACATGTAATGTCAGGTCACATGGTTGAATTGACCAATGAAATTTGTAACACATCCTGGGTCATGCATATTAATTATGTGAGGGATTTTCCAATGAATCATGACAATATAGCAAGTGTTTTCAAACTGGTACATGTATTCGATATTTCTTGATTCTGTTAGAAAACATTTTGAACTAATACATACTCGTATAAATTTTGAAATGAAAACAATGTTGAAGCACTGTACTTTATGTTTGCTTACGAATGAAAAAAATTGAGGGGAAAAAATGGCCGAGGCCGGTATCGAACCCCGGACCCTCCGATTCGAAGTCTGACGCTCTACCGCTGAGCTATTGCAGAACTGACAAAGTTTTGCATCAAAAGTCTTTAGAAGGATGAAATCTTGCGACTATGATATGACTCAACATGTCGAGCATGTTCCGAATGATAAATCTTTATCGATCGATTCTATTTACAGGTTTGTATTCAGGAGTAAACAACACAGAATTTCATAAAATGTATTTTTTTATTTGACTTTCATTGACCATGTATGTAGAGAATAAAATTATGAATCAATAAAATGTGTTTGCTTATTTTGCAAGGGCGGATCTAGACAGGGTAGGTGAAAACAGGTATGTACACGTAGGTAACATGTAAGTCGGAGGGGGGGGGGGGGCAAAAACTTATCAACCTCCCCCTTTCGAAGGACTAGCCTATGTCATTGGATAAACAAACCGTCAAAGATCTTGTACAGTTATTTCAAAGATTGACGAATTCAAAAAGAAACAGACAAACACACGAGAAAAAAAAAATGCCCTAAGGGGGCCACATTGCTCCGTCAAAGGTCTTGTACAGTTGTTTCAAATATTAAGGAATTAATAAGAAAAAGACAAACAAACAAACAAAACAAATGAAAAAAAAACAACAACAACAAGAGGCCCAAGGGAGCCATATTGCTCAGTCAAAAGTCTTGTACAGTTGTTTCAAAGATTGTCGTAATCAAAATAGAAAAAAAAAACACGCAAACAAACAAGCAAAACAAATGAAAATAAAAAAAACAAAACAAAACAAACAAGAGGCCCAAGGGGGCCACATTGCTCCGTCAAAGGTCTTGTACAGTTGTTTCAAAGATTGACGAATTAAAAAAACAAGACAAACAAACAAACAAAAAAAAAAAACAAAAAAACCAAGAAGCCCAAGGGGGCCACATTGCTCCGTCAAAGGTCTTGTACAGTTGTTTCAAAGATTGACGAATGAAAAAAAAGAGGCCTAAGGTGGCCATATATACACGTTGAAGTCAATGACAGTGAAATAAATATGCGCAATATGAAATGTGTTTTTCTTCTGAATAAAAAGCTATGAATAGGACTGACTTGTTGCATGAACGATCGATAATTCTTGTAATGCTGAATCAGCCATTTGTATTTCTCCGTCTGTATATCAAAAATAAAACCACTAACATTCAGGAACTCCAATGGCTATGTGGATAGGGCGTTGGACTGCTGGACCAAGGGTACCGGGTTCGATCCCCAGTCTGGACGGTTTTTTTTTTCGCCGATCGTCTGCGTTTCTGTCTAGTACTCTCTCTATCTGTTCGTATGTCTGTTCGTTCTTCTATCGTTGTCAGTCTATCTAACACTGTCTATCTTACACTGTCAGTCTGTCTGTCTGGTCCATGCTGCAAATTTACCAGTTAATTTAAATGATGCTATTCAATTTTAAGACATTTTTAAAACATTTAAGTAGAAAATGACAACAGCATGAAAGTACAGACAAGTCATGGTACGAAGAGAAATAGAAATAAAAGATTTATCTTTCTTAGATCATGTAAGGTTCATATAAGAAGGACCTCGTTTGTGAAGTATAAGTAGTGTAGGACAAACACTGTGTATTTAACAAGTAAATGTTGTTATGACATTGAGAATGAAATTTTCACCTTGAACCAAGGTCAAGGAAAAAAGATGAGTATAGAATATCATTTTCTTCAAAATATATATGAAATTGAATAAAGCTCAATATTTTATCAACAAAAGACTGTTATGACCTTGAAATCGAACGAATGACCTTTGGTCAAGGTCAATGTGACAGGACTTACTGCAAGGAATATTTGTACCCAGTTTGCACTCTCAAGGTCAAACAGTCTTTGTTTTATAGGCAAAAATGTTGTTGTGACCTTGAGAATGAGAATTTGACCTTGGATCAAGGTCAAGGTGAAAGAGCTTGGCTTAACAATTATATGTATGAAGTTTGAACTCTGAAGGTCAAATAGTCTTTGTTCTATAAGCAAAAGTTTCATGTGACCTTGAGAATAAAAATTTGACCTTGAAAAGAAGGTCAACATTAAATGACTACCTATAAGTGACCTAACATCCAAGTTTCATCTCAAAGTCTCAAAAATTGTAGAAATTGGCACCTTGCCAATTTAAGGTTCCATTTTCAACTTGAAATAGCTTGAAAACTGTAAATATTTTATGGAGCATGTAAGCGTATAAAAGTTTGCAAATTTCTCAAAGAACAATATAAAACAAATTTTGTTCAAATCCGACGGTTAGTTAAGGAGTTATTAGAGTTTAAAGATTTGACCTTTGATGACCTCTAGCGGGGGCATATGTGAACCATTTGACAAGAAAAAAATTTCATTCAAGATCTTCATATGCTCTTTCACATGGTACTTTCCATTTTTTCATATGATGCTGTACTTTTTTGTAAAGTGTCCGGAACGGTTTGGGGGTAAGAATAATAATAATAACTAGATGGCTACTGTTGCAAGCAACAGACGGCTTCCTCCTTTATTAGACCTTTCTCGGAACTGAAGTGCTAAAATTCGAATAAAGAAGATGGAAAAAAGAATAGTTGCTTTAGTACAATATAAACTTCAGCAAATGAGTCAAAAGAGCTTATGTCTAATTTGGGACTCTTATTTATTTATCAACAAAATAGAAGAAAAAAAAATAAATACCTTTCATGTTTACGAAAGCTTTAAACTCCATGCACAAGTAATATCTAATCCTTTACAATGACTTTCTCAAAAAAGAATTGCACAATGATTTTGCAATGAGATAATTTCTATTAATAGAAAATGACAACAACTTGAAACTACTGATATGTAATGCTACTAAGAATAAAAATTAAAGAAACAGAGAACAAGAATAAAAGAGTTATCTATCTTACTATGTAAAGTTCAAATAAGAAGTACTACTTGTGTGAAGAATAAATAGTTAAGGACAAAATCCTGCGAATTCTACAAGAGTAAATGTTTGTTATGACCTTGAAAAAGTTAATTTGACCTTTAACCAAGGTCATGGATAAAAGATAAGCATTTGAATTTATTCTCATCAAGAGTCCTCTTAATCTAATCAAAGCTCAATATTTTATCGACAAAAGTCTGTTGGGACCTTGAAATCGAACAAATGACCTTGGGTCAAGGTCAAGGTGAAAGGACTTGATGCAAGGAATATTTGAGCCAAGTTTGAACTCTCAAAGTCAAATGGTCTTTGTTCTATAGGCAAAAGTTTGTTGTGACCTTGAGAATCATAATTTGACCTTGAAACTAAATCATCATCAATGACTACCTATAAGTAACCTACCATTCAAGTTTCAACTCAAAATCTCAAAAACTGTAGAAATTGGCACTGCGCCAATTTAAAGTTCCATTTTCAACTCAAAATAGCGCGAAAACCGTAAATATTTTATCGAGCATGTAAGCGTATAAAAGTTTGCAATTTTCCCAAAGAACAATATAAAACAAATTTCATTCAAATCGCACGGTTAGTTTAGGAGTTATAAGGTTTTAAAGATTTGACCTTTGATGACCTCTAGCGGGGGCATATGTGAACTTTTCGACAAGAAAAAAATTTAAATGAAGATCTTTATTTGCTCTTTCACATGAAACTTTCCATTTTATCATATGATGTGGTACTTTGTTGTAAAGTCTCTGGATTGGTTTGGGGGTAAGAATAATAATAATAATAAGAATAATAAGAATAAAGAAAAGACAATACAATAACAGAAAGGATTCCGACGGAAGTCGGAATCCTTAATAAGAATAATAATAAGAATAAAGAAAAGACAATACAATAACAGAAAGGATTCCGACGGAAGTCGGAATCCTTAATAAGAATAAAGAAAAGACAATACAATAACAGAAAGGATTCCGACGGAAATCGGAATCCTTAATAAATGGAAGGATGGAGGTTCCTGTGGACATAGCAGACGGATTCCTCTCATTTTCATCTTGTTAAGAACAGAAATGAAAATTGAAAAAATGCGAAAATGACTGGCCGCAGCTGGACTCGAACCAGGTACCTTCACCAAGGTAGGCTCCATCGTATCTTGTACATGTAATGTCAGGTCACATGGTTGAATTGACCAATGAAATTTGTAACACATCCTGGGTCATGCATATTAATTATGTGAGGGATTTTCCAATGAATCATGACAATATAGCAAGTGTTTTCAAACTGTATTCGATATTTCTTGATTCTGTTAGAAAACATTTTGAACTAATACATACTCGTATAAATTTTGAAATGAAAACAATGTTGAAGCACTGTACTTTATGTTTGTTTACGAATGAAAAAAATTGAGGGGAAAAAATGGCCGAGGCCGGTATCGAACCCCGGACCCTCCGATTCGAAGTCTGACGCTCTACCGCTGAGCTATTGCAGAACTGACAAAAGTTTGCATCAAAAGTCTTTAGAAGGATGAAATCTTGCGACTATGATATGACTCAACATGTCGAGCATGTTCCGAATGATAAATCTTTATCGATCGATTCTATTTACAGGTTTGTATTCAGGAGTAAACAACACAGAATTTCATAAAATGTATTTTTTTATTTGACTTTCATTGACCATGTATGTAGAGAATAAAATTATGAATCAATAAAATGTGTTTGCTTATTTTGCAAGGGCGGATCTAGACAGGGTAGGTGAAAACAGGTATGTACACGTAGGTAACATGTAAGTCGGAGGGGGGGGGGGGGGGGGCAAAAACTTATCAACCTCCCCCTTTCGAAGGACTAGCCTATGTCATTGGATAAACAAACCGTCAAAGATCTTGTACAGTTATTTCAAAGATTGACGAATTCAAAAAGAAACAGACAAACACACGAGAAAAAAAAAATGCCTTAGGGGGCCACATTGCTCCGTCAAAGGTCTTGTACAGTTGTTTCAAATATTAAGGAATTAAATAAGAAAAAGACAAACAAACAAAACAAATGAAAAAAAACAACAACAACAAGAGGCCCAAGGGAGCCATATTGCTCAGTCAAAAGTCTTGTACAGTTGTTTCAAAGATTGTCGTATCAAAATAGAAAAAAAAAACACGCAAACAAACAAGCAAAACAAATGAAAATAAAAAAAACAAAACAAAACAAACAAGAGGCCCAAGGGGGCCACATTGCTCCGTCAAAGGTCTTGTACAGTTGTTTCAAAGATTGACGAATTAAAAAAACAAGACAAACAAACAAACAAAAAAAAAAAAACAAAAAAAACCAAGAAGCCCAAGGGGGCCACATTGCTCCGTCAAAGGTCTTGTACAGTTGTTTCAAAGATTGACGAATGAAAAAAAAGAGGCCTAAGGTGGCCATATATACACGTTGAAGTCAATGACAGTGAAATAAATATGCGCAATATGAAATGTGTTTTTCTTCTGAATAAAAAGCTATGAATAGGACTGACTTGATGCATGAACGATCGATAATTCTTGTAATGCTGAATCAGCCATTTGTATTTCTCCGTCTGTATATCAAAAATAAAAACCACTAACATTCAGGAACTCCAATGGCTATGTGGATAGGGCGTTGGACTGCTGGACCAAGGGTACCGGGTTCGATCCCCAGTCTGGACGGTTTTTTTTTTCGCCGATCGTCTGCGTTTCTGTCTAGTACTCTCTCTATCTGTTCGTATGTCTGTTCGTTCTTCTATCGTTGTCAGTCTATCTAACACTGTCTATCTTACACTGTCAGTCTGTCTGTCTGGTCCATGCTGCAAATTTACCAGTTAATTTAAATGATGCTATTCAATTTTAAGACATTTTTAAAACATTTAAGTAGAAAATGACAACAGCATGAAAGTACAGACAAGTCATGGTACGAAGAGAAATAGAAATAAAAGATTTATCTTTCTTAGATCATGTAAGGTTCATATAAGAAGGACCTCGTTTGTGAAGTATAAGTAGTGTCGGACAAACACTGTGTATTTAACAAGTAAATGTTGTTATGACATTGAGAATGAAATTTTCACCTTGAACCAAGGTCAAGGAAAAAAGATGAGTATAGAATATCATTTTCTTCAAAATATATATGAAATTGAATAAAGCTCAATATTTTATCAACAAAAGACTGTTATGGCCTTGAAATCGAACGAATGACCTTTGGTCAAGGTCAATGTGACAGGACTTACTGCAAGGAATATTTGTACCCAGTTTGCACTCTCAAGGTCAAACAGTCTTTGTTTTATAGGCAAAAATGTTGTTGTGACCTTGAGAATGAGAATTTGACCTTGGATCAAGGTCAAGGTGAAAGAGCTTGGCTTAACAATTATATGTATGAAGTTTGAACTCTGAAGGTCAAATAGTCTTTGTTCTATAAGCAAAAGTTTCATGTGACCTTGAGAATAAAAATTTGACCTTGAAAAGAAGGTCAACATTAAATGACTACCTATAAGTGACCTAACATCCAAGTTTCATCTCAAAGTCTCAAAAATTGTAGAAATTGGCACCTTGCCAATTTAAGGTTCCATTTTCAACTTGAAATAGCTTGAAAACTGTAAATATTTTATGGAGCATGTAAGCGTATAAAAGTTTGCAAATTTCTCAAAGAACAATATAAAACAAATTTTGTTCAAATCCGACGGTTAGTTAAGGAGTTATTAGAGTTTAAAGATTTGACCTTTGATGACCTCTAGCGGGGGCATATGTGAACCATTTGACAAGAAAAAAAATTTCATTCAAGATCTTCATATGCTCTTTCACATGGTACTTTCCATTTTTTCATATGATGCTGTACTTTTTTGTAAAGTGTCCGGAACGGTTTGGGGGTAAGAATAATAATAATAACTAGATGGCTACTGTTGCAAGCAACAGACGGCTTCCTCCTTTATTAGACCTTTCTCGGAACTGAAGTGCTAAAATTCGAATAAAGAAGATGGAAAAAAGAATAGTTGCTTTAGTACAATATAAACTTCAGCAAATGAGTCAAAAGAGCTTATGTCTAATTTGGGACTCTTATTTATTTATCAACAAAATAGAAGAAAAAAAAATAAATACCTTTCATGTTTACGAAAGCTTTAAACTCCATGCACAAGTAATATCTAATCCTTTACAATGACTTTCTCAAAAAAGAATTGCACAATGATTTTGCAATGAGATAATTTCTATTAATAGAAAATGACAACAACTTGAAACTACTGATATGTAATGCTACTAAGAATAAAAATTAAAGAAACAGAGAACAAGAATAAAAGAGTTATCTATCTTACTATGTAAAGTTCAAATAAGAAGTACTACTTGTGTGAAGAATAAATAGTTAAGGACAAAATCCTGCGAATTCTACAAGAGTAAATGTTTGTTATGACCTTGAAAAAGTTAATTTGACCTTTAACCAAGGTCATGGATAAAAGATAAGCATTTGAATTTATTCTCATCAAGAGTCCTCTTAATCTAATCAAAGCTCAATATTTTATCGACAAAAGTCTGTTGGGACCTTGAAATCGAACAAATGACCTTGGGTCAAGGTCAAGGTGAAAGGACTTGATGCAAGGAATATTTGAGCCAAGTTTGAACTCTCAAAGTCAAATGGTCTTTGTTCTATAGGCAAAAGTTTGTTGTGACCTTGAGAATCATAATTTGACCTTGAAACTAAATCATCATCAATGACTACCTATAAGTAACCTACCATTCAAGTTTCAACTCAAAATCTCAAAAACTGTAGAAATTGGCACTGCGCCAATTTAAAGTTCCATTTTCAACTCAAAATAGCGCGAAAACCGTAAATATTTTATCGAGCATGTAAGCGTATAAAAGTTTGCAATTTTCCCAAAGAACAATATAAAACAAATTTCATTCAAATCGCACGGTTAGTTTAGGAGTTATAAGGTTTTAAAGATTTGACCTTTGATGACCTCTAGCGGGGGCATATGTGAACTTTTCGACAAGAAAAAAATTTTAAATGAAGATCTTTATTTGCTCTTTCACATGAAACTTTCCATTTTATCATATGATGTGGTACTTTGTTGTAAAGTCTCTGGATTGGTTTGGGGGTAAGAATAATAATAATAATAAGAATAATAAGAATAAAGAAAAGACAATACAATAACAGAAAGGATTCCGACGGAAGTCGGAATCCTTAATAAGAATAATAATAAGAATAAAGAAAAGACAATACAATAACAGAAAGGATTCCGACGGAAGTCGGAATCCTTAATAAGAATAAAGAAAAGACAATACAATAACAGAAAGGATTCCGACGGAAATCGGAATCCTTAATAAATGGAAGGATGGAGGTTCCTGTGGACATAGCAGACGGATTCCTCTCATTTTCATCTTGTTAAGAACAGAAATGAAAATTGAAAAAATGCGAAAATGACTGGCCGCAGCTGGACTCGAACCAGGTACCTTCACCAAGGTAGGCTCCATCGTATCTTGTACATGTAATGTCAGGTCACATGGTTGAATTGACCAATGAAATTTGTAACACATCCTGGGTCATGCATATTAATTATGTGAGGGATTTTCCAATGAATCATGACAATATAGCAAGTGTTTTCAAACTGTATTCGATATTTCTTGATTCTGTTAGAAAACATTTTGAACTAATACATACTCGTATAAATTTTGAAATGAAAACAATGTTGAAGCACTGTACTTTATGTTTGTTTACGAATGAAAAAAATTGAGGGGAAAAAATGGCCGAGGCCGGTATCGAACCCCGGACCCTCCGATTCGAAGTCTGACGCTCTACCGCTGAGCTATTGCAGAACTGACAAAAGTTTGCATCAAAAGTCTTTAGAAGGATGAAATCTTGCGACTATGATATGACTCAACATGTCGAGCATGTTCCGAATGATAAATCTTTATCGATCGATTCTATTTACAGGTTTGTATTCAGGAGTAAACAACACAGAATTTCATAAAATGTATTTTTTTATTTGACTTTCATTGACCATGTATGTAGAGAATAAAATTATGAATCAATAAAATGTGTTTGCTTATTTTGCAAGGGCGGATCTAGACAGGGTAGGTGAAAACAGGTATGTACACGTAGGTAACATGTAAGTCGGAGGGGGGGGGGGCAAAAACTTATCAACCTCCCCCTTTCGAAGGACTAGCCTATGTCATTGGATAAACAAACCGTCAAAGATCTTGTACAGTTATTTCAAAGATTGACGAATTCAAAAAGAAACAGACAAACACACGAGAAAAAAAAAATGCCTTAGGGGGCCACATTGCTCCGTCAAAGGTCTTGTACAGTTGTTTCAAATATTAAGGAATTAAATAAGAAAAAGACAAACAAACAAACAAAACAAATGAAAAAAAACAACAACAACAAGAGGCCCAAGGGAGCCATATTGCTCAGTCAAAAGTCTTGTACAGTTGTTTCAAAGATTGTCGTATCAAAATAGAAAAAAAAAACACGCAAACAAACAAGCAAAACAAATGAAAATAAAAAAAACAAAACAAAACAAACAAGAGGCCCAAGGGGGCCACATTGCTCCGTCAAAGGTCTTGTACAGTTGTTTCAAAGATTGACGAATTAAAAAAACAAGACAAACAAACAAACAAAAAAAAAACAAAAAAAACCAAGAAGCCCAAGGGGGCCACATTGCTCCGTCAAAGGTCTTGTACAGTTGTTTCAAAGATTGACGAATGAAAAAAAAGAGGCCTAAGGTGGCCATATATACACGTTGAAGTCAATGACAGTGAAATAAATATGCGCAATATGAAATGTGTTTTTCTTCTGAATAAAAAGCTATGAATAGGACTGACTTGATGCATGAACGATCGATAATTCTTGTAATGCTGAATCAGCCATTTGTATTTCTCCGTCTGTATATCAAAAATAAAAACCACTAACATTCAGGAACTCCAATGGCTATGTGGATAGGGCGTTGGACTGCTGGACCAAGGGTACCGGGTTCGATCCCCAGTCTGGACGGTTTTTTTTTTCGCCGATCGTCTGCGTTTCTGTCTAGTACTCTCTCTATCTGTTCGTATGTCTGTTCGTTCTTCTATCGTTGTCAGTCTATCTAACACTGTCTATCTTACACTGTCAGTCTGTCTGTCTGGTCCATGCTGCAAATTTACCAGTTAATTTAAATGATGCTATTCAATTTTAAGACATTTTTAAAACATTTAAGTAGAAAATGACAACAGCATGAAAGTACAGACAAGTCATGGTACGAAGAGAAATAGAAATAAAAGATTTATCTTTCTTAGATCATGTAAGGTTCATATAAGAAGGACCTCGTTTGTGAAGTATAAGTAGTGTCGGACAAACACTGTGTATTTAACAAGTAAATGTTGTTATGACATTGAGAATGAAATTTTCACCTTGAACCAAGGTCAAGGAAAAAAGATGAGTATAGAATATCATTTTCTTCAAAATATATATGAAATTGAATAAAGCTCAATATTTTATCAACAAAAGACTGTTATGGCCTTGAAATCGAACGAATGACCTTTGGTCAAGGTCAATGTGACAGGACTTACTGCAAGGAATATTTGTACCCAGTTTGCACTCTCAAGGTCAAACAGTCTTTGTTTTATAGGCAAAAATGTTGTTGTGACCTTGAGAATGAGAATTTGACCTTGGATCAAGGTCAAGGTGAAAGAGCTTGGCTTAACAATTATATGTATGAAGTTTGAACTCTGAAGGTCAAATAGTCTTTGTTCTATAAGCAAAAGTTTCATGTGACCTTGAGAATAAAAATTTGACCTTGAAAAGAAGGTCAACATTAAATGACTACCTATAAGTGACCTAACATCCAAGTTTCATCTCAAAGTCTCAAAAATTGTAGAAATTGGCACCTTGCCAATTTAAGGTTCCATTTTCAACTTGAAATAGCTTGAAAACTGTAAATATTTTATGGAGCATGTAAGCGTATAAAAGTTTGCAAATTTCTCAAAGAACAATATAAAACAAATTTTGTTCAAATCGTACGGTTAGTAAAGGAGTTATAAGAGTTTAAAGATTTGACCTTTGATGACCTCTAGCGGGGGCATATGTGAACTTTTCGACAAGAAAAAAATATTAAATTAAAATCTTTATTTGCTCTTTCACATGAGACTTTCCATTTTATCATATGATGCGGTACTTTGTTGTAACGTCACTGGATTGGCTTGGGGGTAAGAATAATAATAATAATAAGAATAATAAGAATAACTAGATGGCAACTGTTGCAAGCAACAGACGGATTCCTCCTTTCTTAGACCTTCCTCGTAACTGAAGTGTTAAAATCAGAATAAAGAAGATGAAAAAAGGTATAGTCGCTTTAGTACCTTATTCACTTCAGCAAATGAGTCAAAAGAGCTTATGTCTAATTTGGGACTCTTATTTATTTATCAACAAAATAGAAGAAAAAAAATAATAAATACCTTTCATGTTTACAAAAGCTTTAAACTCCATGCTCTATCAATGTCAAATCCTTTACCATTACTTTCTCAAAACAGAATTGCACAATGAGTTTGCAATGAGATAATTTCTATTAATAGAAAATGACAACAACATGAAAGTACAGATATGTAATGCTAACAAGAAAAAAAGAGAGAACAAGAATAAAAGAGTTATCTTTCTTATATTATGTTAAGTTCAAACAAGAAGGACTACTTGTGTGAGTAATAAATAGTATAGGACAAAAAGTGTGAATTCTACAAGAGTAAATGATTGCTATGAACTTGAGAATGATTATTTGACCTCGAACTAATGTCATGGTGAAAGATAAGTATTGTGATTATTCTCTTCACGATTGATTTTAATCTGAGCAAAGTTCAATATCGATTCAACCAAACTCTTTTGTGACATTGAAACCAAACAAATGACCTTGGGGCAAGGTCATGGTGAAAGGGTTTGAGGCAAGGAATATTTGTGTAAAGGTTAAACTGCCAAGGTCAAACAGTCTTTGTTTTATAGACTAAAGTTTGTTGTGACCTTGAGAATGAGAATTTGACCTTGGGTCAAGGTCAAGGTGAAAGAGCTTGGCCCAAACATTATATGTATAAAATGTGAACTCTGAAGGTCAAATAGTCTTTGTTCTATTAGCAAAAGTTTTCTGTGACCTTGAGAATGAGAATTTGACCTTGGGTCAAGGTCAAGGTGAAAGAGCTTGACTAAACATTTATGTGTATGAAGTTTGAACTCTGAAGGTCAAATAGTCATTGTTCTATAGGCAAAAGTTTGTTGTGACCTTGAAAATCTGAATTTGACCTTGGGTCAAGGTCAAGGTGAAAGAGCTTGGTTTAACTATAATATGTATGAAGTTTGAACTCTGAAGGTCAAAAGGTTTTTGTTCTATAGGCAAAAGTTTGTTGTGACCTTGAGAATCAAAATTTGACCTTGAAAGTAGGTCAACATTAAATGTCTACCTATAAGTAACCTACCATCCAACTTTCAACTCAAAATCTCAAAAACTGTAGAAATTGGCACTGTGCCAATTTAAAGTTCCATTTTCAACTCTGAATAGCGCGGAAGCCGTAAATATTTTATCGAGCATGTAAGCGTAAAAAAGTTTGCAAATTTCCCAAAGAACATTTTAAAACAAATTTCGTTCAAATCGTACGGTTAGTTAAAGAGTTATAAGTGTTTAAAGATTTGACCTTTGATGACCTCCAGCGGGGGCATATGTGAACTTTTTGACAAGAAAAAAAATATCATTCAAGATTTTAATATGCTCTTTCACATGGTACTTTCCGTTTTTTCACACGATGCTGTACTTTTATGTAAAGTGTCCGGAACGGTTTGGGGGTAAGAATAATAATAATAAGAATAATAATAAGAATAAAGAAAAGACAATACAATAACAGAAAGGATTCCGACGGAAGTCGGAATCCTTAATAAGAATAAAGAAAAGACAATACAATAACAGAAAGGATTCCGACGGAAATCGGAATCCTTAATTAGAAAAAAACTGAAATCTAATAATTGTGACAGAATTAAATCTCAATACAGAAATTATAGAAATAAAGTAATAGATGAACTCAGAAAAGCTAAAAGGAATCACTATGAACATTTGCAAAATAAAATAAATTCCAGTAAATTTGCCTCTAAAGATTGGTATAAATTAGTAAAAGAAGTAGCTAACTTATCAAATAAAACGACAAACATAGACGTACTGTATGACGTTAATGACGATAAAGTTGTAAGTGATGATAAAGAAAAAGCCGAATTATTTAATCACTTCTTTGCGTCTCAATCCAATATAAATGACAGTAACAACGAGTTACCTGAAGACGATTTACTCACTGACTCTACATTAAATTCGATTCAAATTTCACCTGAAGATGTATTAGATGTACTAGTAAATTTAGATACCAATAAAGCTTCTGGAGCTGATAAGATAATTCCTCTACTTCTAAAAAGAGCCGCCAACGAATTGTCACTACCACTGTCAAAACTATTGAATATTTCTCTCATTAAAAAAGAATACCCATCACTATGGAAATTAGCCAATGTTATTCCAATATTCAAAAAGAATGATCCAAAAAAAGGTAGAAAATTATCGTCCCGTATCTTTACTTAGTGTAATTAGCAAGGTTTTCGAGAGATGCATTTTTAAATTTTTGTACAACTATATTATTGATAATAATCTGATTACCGAGCACCAATCTGGGTTTAAAAGGGGTGATTCAACAATTAACCAGTTACTATACTTAACGAACGAATTCTCTAAAGCTTTGGATAATGGTAAGGATATAAGGGTTGTATTTTTTGATATTAGCAAGGCGTTTGATAGGGTATGGCATAAGGGATTACTTTTCAAAACTAAACAGATGGGAATAGGTGGGGACTTTTTGGAATGGGTTGAAAGCTATTTAGAAAATAGGAAACAAAGAGTTTTATTAAACGGTCAAGAATCAACTTTATTATCTATTAATGCAGGCGTCCCTCAAGGATCTATTCTCGGACCTCTATTTTTTATCATATACATAAATGACATTATTGCAGAAATAGGTTGTTGTATTAAGTCATTCGCCGATGATACGTCCATTTACATAATAATTGAGGATCCTTATTTGGGAGCAAATATTCTTAATGAAAATCTTCTAAAAGTACACCAATGGTCATGTAAATGGTTAGTTAAATTCAATCCCCTTAAAACTGAAAGTCTACTTATTTCCAGGAAAAATTTACGCGTAAACCACCCAACTTTGTATTTCGATAATGTTCCCGTAAAGGAAGTAAGTTCCCACAAACATTTAGGTTTGATAATAAATAATTCATGTCATTGGGGTGAACACATAGATTACATCGTTAACAAAGCATATTCTAAATTAAATATTCTAAGAAAACTTAAATTCGAAATTAATAGAAAGACACTCCAAACTATCTATTTTCAGTTTATCCGACCTGTTCTAGAATATGCAGATACAACTTTTGACAACTGTCCAGAGTATTGCAAACAAAAATTAGAAAATATAAACGTAGAAGCCGCCAGGATAGTTACTGGCGCAACAAAACTAGTCAGTATTAATAGTCTTTTTATTGAATGTGGATGGGAAAGATTAGAAAAACGTCGTGAAAATCATAAATTGACCCAATTCTATAAAATGAAAAATGAAATAACTCCTAACTATTTATACACATTAATTCCGTCACAACATAGTGATATACATAATTATAACACAAGACATGCAAATAATATACAACAAATTAATTCCAGAACAGCTTACCACTTCAATAGCTTTATTCCGTCTACTGTAAGATTATGGAATTCACTTTCTGACGAAATTAAAGAATCAAATACTATCCATTCCTTTAAAAAAGCACTCATTAAAACATCCACACTTGATATTCCTGAATACTACAATGTAGGTAGCCGTAAAGGTCAAATTTATCATGCTAGACTTCGAATGAATTGCTCTTCACTCAAACACCATCTCTTCACAAAAAATATCGAGAATGATCCATACTGTGCTTGTGGAGAAATTGAAAATACGAAACATTTCATGTTAGATTGCCCTCTTTTCACCCGCGAACGAAACCGAATGGTTCAAAATTTAGGTCACATGTATGATCTTGAAACTTTACTTTTTGGCGATAAAGATCAATCTTTCGAATTTAATACAAATATTTTTCTTAATGTACAAAATTTCATTTTGAATACTAAAAGATTCTAAGATTGCAATTACCCCCAAATTAGATACACCCATGATTTTTCCCGATATAAAGGTTCTTTGATATTACTTTTATGTATCATTCATATAATATATATCTTATGGTTGCATATAGAGGTCGGCTGTTATTCAAAATTACCTTGCGTAATATTTCACACAATTCATTATTTACTATGTCTAGTATATTACGAAAGTATTAGTGTATGTTAAAAGTTAAATGATCGCCTACATCACAGTACACTGTATTTTAAATAGAGTTCATTCATTCATTCATTCATTCATTCATTCATTCATTCATTCATTCATTCATTCATTCATTCATTATTGATTTGCTTCATGATTTTCTCATTTGCATTGCAGAACTCATATGACTAATAACATATTTCATTTCTATAATTTGTAGTGATAATATTTCTTTCTGCTCTAAATTTTGAATTACATTACCGGGAGAGGAATTTAAATAAGCTAATACAGCTTCCTTTCCGATCCTATATTGTATCATTCTTTGTATTTGTGTTGTATACTATATATGTTTGAAATAAAATATGTTTAAACTAATGATAGAGACTTGAAACAATCGCTTTTTGATGGAATATCTAAAGCAAACATAAAGCTATATGACAAAGCAGGCTGATTCTATCAATGTATTACTCAAAACATCTATAAGTAAAAAAAAAGTCAGAAAATGAGTGTTAAGCTGGGCTAAATAACAAAAAAATTAATAAAAAAAACCCCCCAGAATTTTAATTAGAATTACAAATACAATATCATGATTGATATGGATCTATAAGACTGCTTATTTTGAAATAATTCAAGCGTGCATTGTCTGTGTTACAGGTTTTTGGTACACTTAAATGTTCATGAATTTTGTTTCCAAAAATTAGAGCAGTCTTATTAACAATCTTATTGCCTAATTATTCTTAAATATTCTTATCTATTTTGAAGAAAATCTGAAAATAGAAGTATTTTTGATTACATAAAGTGATATTTAGATTGTAAAATAATATATATTCAGTTGAAAATTGCTAACGTTTTCTTCAGCTTCTTATCACCTTATGGTACTATTTTCCTATTACTTTTGTCTCTGTTCTGTTGAGATGATAAGTACATTCTTAATTTCTTCCATTTTGTATAATCTAAACATCATTTTATGGGGATAATCTAAGATCATATCAACTGAAGTTGTGAACAGTATGATGCATATCATCATAAAATGTCATTTGTGTTACAGTCTGTCAATTGTGTTACCATGAATCATCACTACTATACTTAAAATGCTGATCAAGAGTTCCAAACAGATTAAATAGTTTTAGAATAATGTAAGATTAAAATGACTAACATTGAATTTCCCTTTCATCTTAAAATAAACTCCATTTTGCTTATATAAATCTGTATTTGTCATTTGTGTTACCATTTTGTCCATCATGTTACTGCTTAGTCATTTGTGTTACCTTCAATAATTTTGAGGGGAAATTAATGAAGTAGTGCAGATATCCTTTTAAGATTGCGTTTAGTAATTTTGTTTTCTCGCAAATAATTAAGTACATGAAAGAAGTTAGGAATTTCATATTTATATTATCTTAAATGATGATTTCCAATTATCCAAAAACTAACTTTTCGTAAACTATGCTATATGTTACTATTTATCTTGAGAAAACGGCATCATATCATAAATTTTCCTCAAGAGGCTGTTAAAATCTATACATTTTAGAGAAAAAAACATAGAATAAATTCTAAAAATAATTATTGTAATTTTTATGACATTTTTTGTTTGGTAACACAATGGACATTTCAAATCAATGCCAAGTATGTAATGACCTCCATCTCAATATCAAAACAAGTTTAAGCTCTCATATTGTAGAATTTGTCCCTTTGGATGTTTACAAATTGATATTAGAAAGAAAATTCATTGAAATCAAAAATCAATTTCTCAGATTTATGGTTTGCAAAATATGCACTTTTTTATATTGTGCCATATACTACCTTTATCGTACTCTTATAACATTTCTTTGTCTTGAGTCAAATGTAGCAATTTCTATAGATTTCAGAGCGTCTCGCACAAATTATTGTACATTGATTCACTGATAACGTTAAAATACTAACACGAAAATGAAAAAAATATAACCTACATTGACGTAGATGAGAAAGTAGAGTATTGTTTATGTGTTTATTGGATTTCTAGCCCTGAACTAGAATATTTATCTGTAACAAGTGCTAAAGATATGAAAGTGATGGCTCTGAATAAGGGGAATCAGTTTGGTTTTGTTGTATATCTAAACCTGAGTTGTTTTTTTTTCGATAAGAGTTACATAACAGGACTTTACCCCAGAGGAGACTGATGCAGAGTTGAATACAGAGGGGCTACCTACGCCCCTGCTATTAGAGAGGACTCAGGTAGACTTAGGTAGGAAGACGTGTGTCCCTTGATCTTGCCAAGGAGGGTCGTGAACCAATCTGCAAATTAGATTGGGTGTACGTAATTTGTTTTATAAAGACTTATTATCTTATGGCGATGTCCGTTTATCAGTCCTTCCTTGACACTATTAGTCTACTCGAATTAAATGTAATAAACATTAAAGAAGTACCTATCAGTTATTCAGTCTCAAAGACTGATAGAGTCGGTCACAAAAGATTCCGTTGTCTTTGAAAAATCACTATTAGGTAGAAATGACAAAAAAGAAGGCTTAAGCCCATACAATTCTGTTTTTGTATTAATAAAAAACAAGGACGTTGTGGACAATGCATCAGATTTACGACTAAGGAAACTTCCAAATTTCATTTAAAGTAGCGTTAATCTAAATAAATTGAATGAAGAAATAAAGATGCACACAATGATATACACAAATTAAGATGCACACACTGATGCACACAAATAAAGATGCACACAATGATGTACACAAATAAAGATACACACACTGATACACACAAATAAAAATACACACAATGATGTACACAAATAAAGATACACACAATGATGTACACAAATAAAGATACACACACTGATACACACAAATAAAAATACACACAATGATGTACACAAATAAAGATACACACAATGATGTACACAAATAAAGATACACACACTGATACACACAAATAAAAATACACACAATGATGTACACAAATAAAGATACACACAATGATGTACACAAATAAAGATACACACAATGATACACACAAATAAAAATACACACAATGATGTACACCAATAAAGATACACACCATGATGTACACAAATAAAGATACACACAACGATGTACACCAATAAAGATACACACAATGATGTACACAAATAAAGATACACACAATGATGGACACAAATAAAGATACACACAACGATGTACACCAATAAAGATACACACAATGATGTACACAAATAAAGATACACACAATGATGCACACAAATAAAGATACACACAACGATGTACACCAATAAAGATACACACCATGATGTACACAAATAAAGATACACACAATGATGGACACAAATAAAGATACACACTATGATGTACACAAATAAAGATACACACCATGATGTACACAAATAAAGATACACACAATGATGTACACAAATAAAGATACCCACAATGATGGACACAAATAAAGATACACACAATGATTTACACCAATAAAGATACACACCATGATGGACACAAATAAAGATACACACAATGATGTACACAAATAAAGATACACACAATGATGTACACAAATAAAGATACACACAATGATTTACACCAATAAAGATACACACAATGATGGACACAAATAAAGATACACACAATGATGTACACAAATAAAGATACACACAATGATGTACACAAATAAAGATACACACAATGATGCACACAAATAAAGATACACACAATGATGCACACAAATAAAGATACACACACTGATACACACAAATAAAGATACACACCATGATGTACACAAATAAAGATACACACAATGATGTACACAAATAAAGATACACACAATGATGCACACAAATAAAGATACACACAATGATGTACACAAATAAAGATACACACAATGATGCTCACAAATAAAGATACACACCATGATGTACACAAATAAAGATACACACAATGATGTACACAAATAAAGATACACACAATGATGGACACAAATAAAGATACACACAATGATGTACACAAATAAAGATACACACAATGATGTACACAAATAAAGATACACACACTGATACACACAAATAAAGATGCACACAATGATGCACACAAATAAAGATACACACAATGATGGACACAAATAAAGATATACACAATGATGTACACAAATAAAGATACACACAATGATGCACACAAATAAAGATATACAACATGATACACACAAATAAAGATATACACCATGATGCACACAAATAAAGATACACACAATGATGCACACAAATAAAGATATACAACATGATACACACAAATAAAGATATACACCATGATGCACACAAATAAAGATACACACAATGATGCACACAAATAAAGATACACACAATGATGTACACAAATAAAGATACACACAATGATGCAGACAAATAAAGATACACACAATGATGGACACAAATAAAGATACACACAATGATGCACACAAATAAAGATACACACAATGATGCACACAAATAAAGATACACACAATGATGCACACAAATAAAGATACACACAATGATGGACACAAATAAAGATACACACAATGATGTACACAAATAAAGATACACACAATGATGCAGACAAATAAAGATACACACAATGATGGACACAAATAAAGATACACACAATGATGCACACAAATAAAGATACACACAATGATGCACACAAATAAAGATACACACAATGATGCACACAAATAAAGATACACACAATGATGTACACAAATAAAGATACACACACTGATGTACACCTATAAAGATACACACCATGATGTACACAAATAAAGATACACACAATGATGGACACAAATAAAGATACACACCATGATGCACACAAATAAAGATACACACAATGATGTACACAAATAAAGATACACATAATGATTTACACAAATAAAGATACACACACTGATGTACACCTATAAAGATACACACAATGATGGACACAAATAAAGATACACACCATGATGCACACAAATAAAGATACACACAATGATGTACACAAATAAAGATACACATAATGATTTACACAAATAAAGATACACACACTGATGTACACAAATAAAGATACACACAATGATGGACACAAATAAAGATACACACAATGATGTACACCTATAAAGATACACACAATGATGTACACAAATAAAGATACACACAATGATGCATAGAAATAAAGATACACACAATGATGCACACAAATTAAGATACACACCATGAATGACACAAACAAAGATACATAGCATGATGTACACAAACAAAGATACACACAATGATGCACACAAATAAAGATACACACAATGATGTACACAAATAAAGATACACACAATGATGTACACAAATAAAGATACACACCATGATGCACACAAATAAAGATGCACACAATCATGCACACAAATAAAGATGCACACAATCATGCGAACAAATAAACATGCAAATATAGACTCGGATCTGGTGTTTACAGTTGATTTTAATCGGTAAATTCTAGATAAAAGTAACCCTCTGATTGATTTTTTCCATTCGGAAAGGGTGTCGAGCTGTACATCCTCTTTTTTTGCCCAACGTCTAGCATACTCTTCACGAGAGTCCATGATAATTTTGACATTTTGGTTCCCTGTAAAGGACATACTTTCTCTGTATTTGGGACCCTTTTTTTTAACAATTCTCTCAACTTGTCGTTCTTGACTATATTTAGGTCACCAGTAATAACGTGTCCACAAGGAGAGTAGTTGAAATCCAATGAAGAACATTCGCAAGGAAGTGGATGTAGTGAGGGATTACTTAAATCAATACACTGCAAGAATCGTTTGTAATTGTAAATTTTAGATGCAACTGTTGGTGTGTAGCTATAGGAAATACATGAAGCTTCTTTTCTTTTGAAATATGGTGGGATTTTTTTCTGTGAGAGTTTTGTGATTCAAAATTTGACCAAGATTCAATCTATCAATACCTTTGTTTGCAAATCTTACTTTAATGAAAGGACGGTTTGTTTTCTCCTCTGATTTATCTGATATAACTGCTTGAAATAAACGAAATGTAGAAATGTCCAAGATGACTCCTTGTAGTCTGTATTCTGGGGAACGTGTATCGGTATATGTGAGGTCCTTCGTATATTTGTAGATTTCGTGTAACTTCCGCAAAGGAACTGAGTATAATTTGGTACGAATATGATGCAGGCCTAGAGGCTCATTAAAAAATGGAACCAAGTCATCGAAGGCGAAACTATGTATCTCAGGCCTATTATATTTACGAATGCCATGACTTCGAAGTCTTCTTTGTGGTCTGTTCATTTACCGATTGACAACCGGGACTTGTTAAGTTTCCTAAGCTGTTGATATTATCGTTGCACCCACAGGGCGCTGCAGTGTTAAGATTTTTTTATCCAGAACTCTTCTCTGTTGCGACGGAAAGATGCTTAATCACCCTTTAACCTGATCTCATCTACATGGTGGATTAACTTTTGTATAACGTTTACAACGCATGAAAGAAGCTTTGTTTCGGCCTTTTATAAATTTCACATCATATATATTTATTTGCTATTTCGGATACTTGCCATTTCATTGAAATAAAAGGAGGCTAACATCTTAGCACCATCCCTCAATGCTATTTTGAACATAGATGTTATTTGGATATGCTACTGACCTTATAAGAAATTTTGAGCCGCGCACTCTCTGTTAAGTAAAAACAGAAATTTAAATTCTAAAAAGAAATACAGAGGGCGCTTGTAAAATGAATTTGGGCGGCGTATGAGAATCACTTTGGCTGGAAGCATCACTGATGATAATTTAATATTCGGAACACGTGACTGGTGCATGAAAATTGGTTTGAAATTTTCTTCAAGAAGGTATAGAGTTGGAACACTTCCGTGTTGTTTTTATTATTATCCCTTCCTTTCTCTTACTTATGGACGGAGTATTACCCATTTTTATTATTGTTTGTGGGTTCTTTTGAAATTCGTACCCATACAAGCAACGGAGTATATTACTTTGGGAGTTTCACAACCTGCATTTTATGGTGACATGATTAGCAAAATAATAAGGATCAAAGGAAGACAGCATAACCGTCGAAAATGCGTCAGAATCATCAAGCACCTTTTATTCCGTGGATATGATCCTAACGTCACTGTCACTCGACGGACACTAGGCTTGGTACTTAATCAATCTACAGCCTTGTACCGGCGCATTTTTAGGACTTGTACTCTGACTGTGACGACGGGATTTCATGACGGGCCCTGTCCAAATATCTTTGGAGAAGACAAGGCCCCGACCACCTCTCCTCTCGGAATGTCAGTCGAACTCCTCGGGTGGTAACATACATGTATGCGCCCGCTACAGCCGGCAGAGCACGGATTGTATTACGTATGCCCTCTTTTTATATCCATTTACATATCCATCTGTGTTGCTTGGGTCTCTGCGTTTTGTAGTCTTGTCTGTGTGTGTCAATATTGACATATATGTTCTATTGTTCCAATTTTGTTGTACAAGACATGTTAATCCTCGTCAGAAGTACTTCATGTCAAACAGTTTGAATAAAGCCAAAGTGAATTTTCCTGGCGCTACCTACAATACAGAGCTTTAATTTCCTCTGTGTGGTCATCTAAGTGTGAGGAGGTTGTTTTATACCACAATTGAAAGTTCTTCGAGACCTCTGGGTAATAGGAAACGTGGGAGGGTTGCGCGCACGTAATCCAGGATAACCACACCGTCTGCTACTGACGTGTCAGATAGCCGTCCTAAGTCGTCACCGATTGCCCATTGGTCTCGTTGGGTTATGTATATTCATGTATGTTTGATGTTTCTATGTGATTTGGCGTTCACTGTTCAATTTGCGACTCATTCTATACGCGTATGATTTGTGTTTTTGCAATGGGTGTTTTGGGGTTTTGCTGTTGGTGCTGCAACTGAGTGTTGTTGGAGATACCCTCCTTTCTTTTATTCATTGATTTAAAATATGTTTATACGTCAATGAGAAATTATGATCGTATACGTTTACTTTTGTTTATTTGGTGCTCTAATGTAAGTGCTTTTGAGAAGCTCGTCAGGATCTTCTGTCTCTCTTTGTTTATGTCAAGTTTTTTGTTTTAGTGTTTCAAATGATGCCGTTTCCTGTCCCTTTTGTGTCTCTTGCTGTGTATGTCGTCTGTGTTTTCTCTTGGGATGTTTTGGTATTTGATGTTGATGCCACAACCTAATCTTGTTGGAGATCCTTTTCTTTCAATTTGCTTTCATAATAAAAATGATATAATCACCCATACATGATAAACAATAAGGTATATAACAGTTATTTATTTCTTCGTCTTAACAATTATATACAATTGAAAGTTGACAAATATTTGACATATCAAAGAGGACTTTGCTGCTGAAATAGACTGGTTTTGTTCAAAAGTTGTTTATATGATATGTAAAGTCCGGCAAAACATTTTTCGGATGATTTAATGCCGGAAAAGCATTCATGATGAAAAACTTATCCAAAATTTCTCTGTTTCAGTAAATGAACTCTCATTAAAAGCCTCTTGATCCACACCTTTTTTCAAACTTCAGCACCAAGTTCTTCTTCCGAAAGTTCTAAGAAGTCAATGTTAAATGTATCGATGATGTCATTTTCATCAGTTTCATTAAGGCTAATGTTAAGTACGTCACTGGGTAATTGTAAACCAGATAATGTATTATCATCATGTACAAATATCTCCATATTGAAATTTGACGATTTCACATCACTCTGTATATCGTTGTTCTCATGAGATCCAATGTTGCCCAATGTTGCTATTATTGGTAGAGAGGTTGACTGGCCACTTGTTTCTGTTGAAGATATTGTGACTGAAAGGTCATTCGCACAAGAAGATTGGCTTGAAGTTAAAAAGGTTCCGATCTCAGATGCCTCGGATTGTTCAGCAACTTTACCTTGTAGAGAAATAAGATCTGCAGAAGGTAATGTGTCAGAAGAGGCTTGCGATGGACTATTTGAATTGTTGGACCTTTGTCTTTTCGTAGAAGTGGATGTGTTGTTGAATGCTGATTCTTCTTTTCGTTTTCGCTTTGATCTATTGATTGACAAGTTAACGGCCGAAATCTCCTCTGCTATATCATCGGGTATAACCTCCCCTTGATTGGCTAGGTCTCCAAGAACTCTCAACTTGAGTCGCAAATCGTCCATGAATGATTTTGTATCAACTGTTTCTAATGCTTTCTGAATTCTTTTGCTGCCCATCCATTCTATGAGTTTGTCTTTGCAATGTTCTAGATGTGTATTATCACCGCATTTGTTAAGAAGATCATTGTAATGTCTTAAGATAACCACCCAATCAGGGGAAAGATCCGAAACAGAATCGTTCAATAGTTCAATACTCTTGTTGAAACAAGTAATGCACTCCTCCTCTGTTATGGGACGCATCCCCTCCTTCCTTTTGCGATTTGTGATGTTGACAAAAGGGGTACCCTTTGGCCACCAGATTGGTACCTCTTTATAGAGAGCCGTCGAAACCGAAGAGTGATCGTATTGTTTATATAGCATTATCAGTATTGAGCTCTGCTGTGATTTTCGAAATCTCCTTAGTATTTCGGATCTCGAGTTTCCAGGACCTGGGTTTAGTTCAACGTCACCACAGACCCATAGTATAAGCTTTGTTACTTTTGTTGTTGTACCAATGCCGTGTTTGAGTCTTGTTCTTCCTCCAAATGATACACTGAGTAACATAGAGAGTAACAAAAGCATGGCTTGCTGAAAAAGATATGTTCCCCATCTTGAAATTCGAAATAAATTATAGTTCTCAAAATTATTCTATGCTAAACTTCTTCAAATTCTTTAGCATCATTTGAAAGCAGAAACATTTACGGCATGAACCAGACATGTACGTTTTGGGTATATAACTCCCATCAGTGAACCTCAATCCAAACAATCATGTATAAAAAAATATTTTTTCGAATATAAGGTAAACCATATGTCAAATATTATTTATTGATTTTTGACATTCAAAATTATTCGAACATGCAATTTAGTGGTAGATATAATCTCATGTCAAATACAAAACATTTACCTTTATCCATTTTCCCTTTTGGAAAAACCATGGCACTAAACATTCACTGATTATTCTTGTTATCAAAGAATCAAACCTAGTTGACCCAGCGCCTGGAACAGCTCTCGATGCCAAAGACCCTCCAAAGTGAAACAGTGCAAGAACTCGCCCCCGGTTGATACCATCATCAAATAAATCTTTAGCAATCGTTTTAAAGGACGAGTAAAAGCTGTCTGTAAAAGAAAGGTTTTCCATCGTCGACTCCCTTTGTTTTGCAAAATCATCCGCTATTTCAATTAACTGTCGACTTATTTTAGACTGAATAACGTCTTGGACTGTGGAAGGATCGTCCCATTGGTAATCCTCGGATCTTAAACTACGGCTGATAAAGTCAGTCATAATATACTCCGCTGTCTCTGAATCATCAACGTCTTCTGCCATGTTCTTATATTGTCAAATAACGCGATTCGTTCAAAAACAGTGCTTCTTGATACTAAATTCAGTCTTCATAAGTAATATGATATAAATACACAGAGAAATCTCTTTACACATCCATATGTACTCGCTTTGTGTCGTAACAATTTCTCCGTTTAATGTGCCGAGTCATACCACGGCGTTGGGTATTTAACAATACCAGCTTGTCGTAAGTCAAATCGATATTTTTCTATTTATATTTGAAGTGTCAATCTTCTATTTATACCATCGGGATTTTCCATTTGGTACTTAAATACTATTTATATATGTGTCCATATGCTTAGTACAGTCTCAGAACGGACGTTTTCGGTTATTACAACCACTTGATATACACTTCAATAGAGATACATACACAAATAAACTAGTCTGTGTCAATTTAAAATACACGTATACCCTCTTTGTGTCGTATTATATAAACAATATTTGCCTTCAGATGCGCTGGGGTCAGAACAGTATGAGATGTATTTAACAAATCCAACGTGCCTTAAGTCAAAATCGATATCGTTCTACTTTTAAGGCGTCATTTTACTATTTTTATCATCGGGAATTTCCGACAGGTAGATAATACAGATAGGTGTATTCATAAAATGTGGAACGCAGTTTAGATGGTGTATAATAATGAAGGCTTAATCAACACCGTGGGGTATCACGTGATTCACAAATGATATGTTCCACGGGAATCCCCTTTGATTGAACCAAGTAAATACAGATACAGAAAATTTTGTATCTGTCCGTGCACCATATCATAACATGTGGCGAGCATTGAAAAATTTCTGTTTAAGTGTTCTCCGAATACACGTCTATTCTTGACCAGAATAAATTACCATCATATAATTGATAATAATGACCATATGATAGGCCTAAAATAAATTCATATAAAGTAGATTTAGACAGTATTAACTTAGTTCAATCAAAGGGGATTCCCGTGGAACATATCATTTGTGTATCACGTGATGCCCCACGGTGATCAAGTGTATCAGAGTTGTACATCGGCTTGCTTATAGAAATTTCTATTAATATCATGTGGACTTTGTGGTACACCAGGGCATGTCGCACATATGACGAGTTCATCGTTAGAACCAGACGGCATGCAAGTAAACTTCTCGTTTAGGATTGCATTTTCGGTTCTTCAAAGCATCCGAAAATTTCTATCATCAATATTTCTTGAAATTTCTAAAACATATATAGGTCCTGTAGCATCATATTCCACCCATCCTGATATATGTACGTATTTCGATAAACTTTTAGACATGATTACTTTTACACTCCTTGGCAATATTACATTGTTTAGATTGAGGATCACTGACGAGGGTTAATTAACCGAAACGTGCATGTCTGGACCATGCCGTATCCGTTCTTAAATGATGCTATTGAATTTGAAGACGTTTAACACATACAGCGGCTGTAAGAAAGGAGGGAATCACGATTGAGTAACACTCTGTTCTTCGGTCACTACGGGGATCTTATGAAAGCATGTGCGATCCCTCTCACCGGAATAATCAGTGATTCATGAATTATTACCAGAGCTTGAAGTCAAAGAAACTACAGAGACAAATAATTCAGCATCCTATTTGGACATAATGTTGTCCTACGACACTGATGGTCACATGAACACCTCACTCTATGACAAACGTGACGACTTCAATTTCAGCATTACAAACTTTCCTTTTCTGAGTAGCAACATCCCTTAATCGCCTGCTTATGGCGTGTTCATATCTCAGTTAATACGCTATGCCAGAGCAATAACCAAATATACGGATTTTGTTCTGAGAGCTAGGCGTCTTTCAGATAAGCTTCTCAGTCAGGGATATGTTTGTGACCGACTAACATCGTCACTGAGGAAGTTCTACGGTCGATACGGGGAACTCGTCATACACTATAATGTCCCACTCTCCAGAATGGTGGGTGATATTCTGTCATAGACCATTTGAACCATCCAACCCAAGATTGTACTCTATGTCTTCCGAAATGGAAGTTACCGGATGTGACAGTTCTACCGAATTGAAGCGGCGGGTGTTGCATGCAAGCAGGAGATGCTTACTCTTCCTGGGCACCTGGTCTCACTTCCATATCGGGAGTTCGCTTCTTTTCATATGGTGGAGGTTTTTGTTTGTTTGCTTTGGTTCCTTTTTTGTCCTGGTTTTGTATGCCTTCGGTTTCTGATTTTCTGAATTATCGATTTTGTGCTGTGTACGGGGATATGGTAATTATCCATATTTGTCACCAAACACGATATCTTTACCAAATATATCCATCGAGACAATCATCGAATTTGACAAGATTTCATGGACGGTCATTTCATACAAACAAGAGATGCTGACTCTCCCCGGTATTAGGTCAACCTTCGGATTATTGTTAATTATGGGTTTCGCAATCTTTCCAATGAAAAGTCTAATGATTTTGGCTTACATTTTCGACTTTTAGACAGAAATACTTATGGCTGCTTCTTCGATGTTATTACTAAACATGTATAATGTTAACACGCCCATTCGAATAATTCAACTAAGTATCACGCTCCCTAATAGAGTACATTCGGTTAAAATTTATGTACATTTTCATAATTTCCCGACAAATGCCGATGCTTTCATCATCGGGAATCTTCGGGATGACAGAGTAGATCATGGTATGAGAAGTGCAATCCCTAATTTTAGTTGAATGACAAATATGGATAATGACCATATCCCTGTTTACAACACAAAATCGATAACCCAGAAAATCAGAAACCGAAGGCATACAAAATCAGGATAAAACAGGAACCAAAGCAAACAAACAAAAACCTCCACCATATGAAAAGAAGCGACCTCCCGATATGAGAGTGGGACCAGGTGCCCAGGAAGAGTAAGCATCTCCTGCTTGCATGCAACACCCGTCGCTTCAATTCGGTAAACTGTCACATCCGGTTACTTCCATTTTGGAAGATATAGAGTACAATCTTTGGTTGGATGGTTCAAATGGTCTATGACAGAATATCATCCACCATTCTGGAAACTGGGACATCATAGTGTATGACGAGTTCCCCATATCGACCGTAGAACTTCCTCAGTGACGATGTTAGTCGGTCACAAACATATCCCTGACCGAGAAGCTTATCTGAAAGACGCCTAGCTCTCAGAACAAAATCCGTATATTTGGTACTTGCTCTGGCATAGCGTATCAACTGAGATATGAACACGCCATAAGCAGGCGATGAAGGGATGTTGCTACTCAGAAAAGGAAAGTTTGTAATGCTGAAATTGAAGTCGTCACGTTTGTCATAGAGTGAGGTGTTCATGTGACCATCAGTGTCGTAGGACAACATTATGTCCAAATAGGATGCTGAATTATTTGTCTCTGTAGTTTCTTTGACTTCAAGCTCCGAAGGATAGATACTGCTCAGGTAATCCGCGAATTTTGGATTATTGATGGACAACACATCGTCTATGTATCTGTAAGTGAAGTTGAAGTCAGAAGCTAAGTATCTTTTCCCTTCAGAGACCAAAGATTGAATGAATTCAGCTTCGTACGAGTATAGGAAAATGTCGGCAAGGAGTGGGGCACAATTGGTCCCCATTTTGGAATTCCGACAATTTGCTGGAAGACCTTTCCTCCAAACACCACAAAAATGTTGTCGATAAGAAAGTTTAACATCTGAATAATGTCTGTTTCAGTGTACTTATTTTCAGAATCGGACTTTTCTTTTACAAAGTAGGTTTTGTCATAGTTTACAACAATAAATTTGTATTTGCGATTACCGTTCTTAGTTTGTAAACGCATTGCTTATAATTTTTGCGAGTCTTTCTTTCAATTTAGAATGTGGAATTGTAGTGTAAAGTGTCGAAAAATCAAAGGCTTTGATCGAATGGACTCTACTAAAATGAGTGGATTTCACATGTTCTAAAAGTTCCTTCGAATTCTTTAAAATCCACATCTGGTTGATACCACTGCGAGAATATACTGTCGAACAATATTTTTGAAGCCCAGATTTGATTTCAGATAAAACTTTGGTGAGTAAGATCGGTACAGATTTGGTAGAACATTTTGAGGAACCAGCGATGAAACGTTGTTTGTACGGATTCTCATGCATTTTAGGTATGCAGTATAAGTATGGTAAATCTAAATCTAAATTGGTAGTGTCGAAGCCAAAGGAAGCAAGAGCTAATTTGTGATTATCTATTATTTCAGAGTCAGAAAGGTTTGTTGGGGTGTAAGTGGGATTTCCAGGTGTCGAATTTAAACCCAACTCTTTAACTAGACTGTCGAAATAGTACTTTTTGCAAGTAAATGTGTAATTATTTGAGGCTTTGTCCGCTGGTGTGATGACATAATGTTCTTGGAGGTAGGTAAGCTCTTTGATAACATCAGGGTCTTTAAATATAGACACGAATCTGGTGTTCACAGTTGATTTTAATCGGTTAATTCTAGATAAAAGTAACCCTCTGATTGATTTTATCCATTCGGAAAGGGTGTCGAGCTGAATGTTATGTATAGCATTCGTTTTGAAGAGACTGAAAATTCTTATTTCTGTTATTTATCATTGAAAATGCATTAAGGGTTGAATACCTTAACGTATTCTGAAAATCTTTACGCGATTAACGTAAATTTACAATGTTCGAATTCATTAGTTTTGATTCTGCTAGAGTAAATTTGGGAAAAACCTAACATAAAATGTTTTCACAAAGTCAATGTGCAATCGAGGCTGACTTAGGACGGAAGTCGTCAGTAGCGAATTATGTTATAGTCCAGACTCCCTTGAAAAAAAAAATAATCTTTTCTGTCCTCAGACTGGTATGAATTTCTCCATTTACAATTTTAATATTGAGATCGAATTGACCCTTCCGAATTGCGGGAAAAGAATGCAAAAAACGTGACGTCACAGTGCTTTTACCTCGGACAAACAAGCTTCGAACCTCGGTCAAACATCGAAATTTCATTGTGACGTCATGAAATTTCTCAAATTTTTCCCGCGTTCGGAAGGGTCGATTGTATGTATCCTTTACTTTGTTGAGAGTCAATTCATGCGGATAAAGGAGTAGGTTCGGTAACCATGGAATTCGGCCCTGTCGTACTTTTGAATGAAATTTTGTATGTTAAATAACTGATGTCTGCAGTTTCTAAAACTATTTTCTTTTTTCAAATATCTTAAAAATTGACGAAAATATGTGGAATCGTTTGAGGCATGGTATAGCGTATTGAGCGACGTCAATGACGTCGTCACATGACGCCGTCACGACGTTGTGTTGCCATTAGAAATTTATAAACACTAGTTGTAACGGAAACAATAAATGAAAAAAAAAAACATGAAAAAAAGAAAGTATTTACATTTACGATTAAATTAGACGATTTGAAAAGATATGAGCTGGTATAGCCTCAAGTTAAAGAAGATGCGTGGCGTATTTTCATCGGAAACTCGAGATCCATGTCCTGAAAACTGCCCGTGAATACGCAGTCGGGAGCGTTAATTTCGTTATATAACAGTTATTAGGTCAAAAGATCCTACCCTTTAAAAAAAGTCGCATAAAATTGTTTTACTAGTATACATGCGAAACCATGAACAGTTTTCTAATTGGTAAATCCCACTCGATTTTGGTCCTGTTATTTTACTTCTTCTTTTATATTTTTCATATTTTTTTATATTCGCTTGTGCATTCAAGGTATCCATAAAAGTATATTTTATTTATTAAATGACCATCGAATTGTGTTCAAACTTACCTTGCATGTAGATAGTGCATGTATTATGCGGGATCAAGGAAAGTTAGGGGGTGTTATTGTTGTGGATGTTGACCGGTACGACTTAAGTGACATGCGAAATAAATTTTCTTGCCATCTTTCAGTCTTCTTAAATTGCAACTTACTTCGATGAATCTTTTTACCAATGTAAATGTAACTGTTGCATCATACATGTAGCTTCAATTGTTCCAAACATCATTCATGTCGTTTCTAATTTCAAAATATCCCAGACACATAAACAATGTGTGGGACAGACGACATACGGAAGCTATTTCACAATGCACACGCAGGGGCCGTAGCCAGATTTTTTTTCTTATTCCCATGAAATAGCTGTACGTAGCTGTTTAAATGGAAGGAGGGAGGGGGGATTGAATTTTGATATATGCAGAATAAGAAAAAAAATCTGGCTACGACCCCTGTGGGTGTGCACGAATGAAATGTTTCATTTTAAAATATCTGAATAGATAACGTATTGACACCTGAAAAAAAACCCACTTGTTTCCTGGACAGTTTCTTAATTTCAACGGGGCCCGTTGTCTTTAGCTCATAATTAACCATTTCAGCGCCTGGTAAATGTATCTTTTACATTCTACAGAACTTGGATTGTGCTTCATTTCCAGTTATTACTAGATTTGAAAATTAAGAAATCATAACATTCAGATTATCGCATCGTCCGTTTATCTAATCGTTTACGAAGTATAGTTGAAAAGTGCACATCCGATGCGGTGATATTTCATCTTTTATTAATGTTTAACGTCTTCAAATTCAATATCAGCATTTAGCATATACTAGAATAAATGCAGATCTGTGCGCAAATTTGAAAAAAGAACGATTTTCAAGTCGGAAGCTGCATATTACAAATTGATTGAAAAAAAATGTAATACCTAGGCTACGATTGGATCATGATACCTGAACATAAGCACATTTTAAAAAAGTTCGTCTTATTATGTTAACATCCTGTCAAAATTTCGGGGCTATCAAACTTAGTTGCTGGTCCTGGTCAATATTTTATAGTAGCACTTATTATGTTAGGAGTTACGAGAAATCAAGAACAATCAAACTGTATAAAAATTATTCTCAAAATCTGTAGACACTGAAAAAAAATTCTCGATTTTCTGATTTTTAAAGAGACTTGTACACGCAAAATCTCTCTCAGGTTGGTAGAAGTACGACACAGAAAAATTTAAAATAGATGCACAGCACAGTGCGTCACAGAAACGAAATTCTCTATATAGCAAGATATGAGTATGATCTTCAATTTAACACCAATTAAATTTCTGTGACAACGTGTGCTATGGGTAAAGTTTCAGGATAAAGACTCTAAAACATGTTAAAAACACGGAAATCGGCAAACCGTCATGGATTAACGACGTAATAAATGACGTCACAGCACGTGCAGATTCCCGAACGTCGTATTTTTCTGAACTATCAAAGTTTGTCACTGCTTTCTTAAAGAAATAACATGAAATAAAACAATTTTAGAATCTAGGTTTGAACAGGGCCGATATCGGTAGTTTCTGAACCTACTCCTTTCAATTTTTATCAGTCAGAAATTTATATTTGTGGAATTTCATATTTTAAAACATCTGAGATTTTTTTCTCAAAATGTGATATTGTCTTTGCTTCGATGTAATGCATACTTTGTATCTAAAGTTATATTCGCAAATTTCATTCGACCTGAAAACTTCCCGATATACGGTTTATTATTATAATTCTTACAACGGTATTACTGAATACATATTGCTGTACGTAATCAAGGGTCTTTTCCGTACTTTAGATAAACTGGTTTAGAAAAAAGAGAGACCATTAAGAATAAAACCACTTTGACACCGATCCATTCCTAAAGTTGATGAACGTACTTCAGAGTTGTCTTTCTTTTTACTTCAATGATTTATACGAATGACAAATACGGATCTATACCTTCTAGAAGAAATTTTCAAACCAATTTATTATGCATCAGACACGTGTTTTGGATATTTTAAATAAGTCCTCATCAGTTCTGTTTCCAGCAAGAGTGATTTTCAGGAGCCCCCAAAAGTTATTTCGTTGGCGCCCTCTGGTTTTATTTTTTGAACTTAAATTTGTGCATTTAATTTACAGAGAGTGCGCGGCTCCAAATTTCCTGTAGGGTCGCTTCAGTAACATATCCAAATAAAATCTATGTTCAAAATGACCAATCTCTATGAGAAAAATCAAATATTGTTCAGATGGATGCATGTTTCTAATAATGAATCTTCATCAATGGTCTCGTTGGTTGCTGTTGGTGCTGCAACCGAGTCTTGTTGGAGATCCCCTCTTTTCTTCCTTTATTAATAGACCCTTTATAAAGGTTGAAGCCACAAAATATTGATCAACTACTGGTACAGGTGTATGATTTACCGGGGGCATGCTTGTTAAAAGCACTAAATTTGAAAAATGTATGTCAAGAATGTGCTCACTGACAGCAGTATTGTTCGAACAATTCTTTTTTTTTTAAATGTACACCCAAACAACATAATTCATTTGCGTCATCCCTCCAATGCTATTTAAAAAATGAATTTTATTCGGATATGCTGCTGGATCGGTTTCGAGCCGCAAATTCTCGGTAAGGTGGGTGAGCGGATTAAAAAAAAACCAGAGGGCGCTATTGAAAAAAAAAAATGCGGCATATGAAAATCACTTTGGCTGGAAGCATCACTGATTAGGATTTAATATCCGAAACACGTGTCTGGTGCATAATGAATTGGTTCTAAATTTTCTTCAAGAAGGTATAGAGTTGGAAATATGTTTGAAATATTATAGTATGACATTAGCTCTTCGGACTTATTCGTTCCGGCGAGCTAAAAATTAACGAAGCTTTAATTACCTATTATACCAGAGTTACATTTCTTTGAATATGTTTAATAGCGCAGAGTCGCATAAGAGATACCGAAGGGGTAGAATATATTTGGGAATCGGGAGGTGTCAATACTCAATACCTCTAATCACCTTGATATCTTCAACACATTGTGATTTTTGGTGAGGCTGCCTTCATCCCCTTCAAAGGAAACATTTCCAAGAACCGCATTTGAATGTACGATGCGTAAGACAAATATTTCTGTACATTCTGTTGACTTTTTAAAAAATATTTCATCAATTTGGAGAATTGTTGTTTTTCAGTTTCAATAAACATCAAAGAAGTACCTAACACTTATTCAGTCTCAAAGTCGAGAAGGCAAGGCTAAATCGTGAGAATTCCCATCAGAACCGTTGTGAACCCCGGAATGAACAACATTCCGAAGTGAGACCAGGTGCCCGGGGAGAGTCAGCGTCAAAAATATTTTACATTCATTTTAGAGAATACGGTGCTACTTTTCCATTTATCCTATTGGTTATTTTCAATTTCTCTGGTTTAGTCCATGATACAAATGTGCAAATAGTTCGATTCTGACCACAGAATACCGGTAGTAAGAATTGTTATTTCATAAATGAGCAGGAAAAGGAACGGTCCTTCCTCATTTCTCCTGGGACATTAATAGTACAATGACATTAATCTGCTGTCATTGTTGGTGGATGCTTGTATAAATAGAACAGAAACAATATCAACAATTATGTAATGAGATTAACTTAAAAACTATTCTCGTTGTGTCCGTCTGTATGTTCATGTTGTGGCTTTGTGGTTATTTTGTATGACGATAGTGTGTAGCTCCCGTTATGGGAAATCCCATTCTTTTGCTTGTTTATTGAATTCAGTTTCAAATAATATGTTTGAATCTAGAATTTGTTTTAAAAAGGATGGGTCCGGTCAGACCAAAAATAAGGGGTTCTGTGGAAGTGTAGCCTATAATGCTGTGAAAATTAGAAGTCAAAAGAGGAGAAAAGAAGAATATTTGGTAAATTTCGTGTTTGAAACTATGTTCAAGATTGACTCCCTTGACCCCAACTAGACTAAGAAAATCCTCTCCAGATGGTCTTTTTGGTCTCCATTCTGTAGATTAGCCTTTCATTATAGGGCAGTGTACCGAGTTAAGGCGAAGCTGTCGTCATAGGGTTGTTGACCGGTTTATCTGTGTAAGGATTAAACATTTGATAAAATAAAGGAATACATTAACAATCAGTCACTGTGTTACATGGTGTTTACATTTAATATATATCTGACATTTTTCAGACACTTGCTCCTTGTTCTCTATCTATCTTCCGCATCTTAGATAGAGAAAGGAACTTTTGTGTCGTCAATATCACTTTAGCTTTATCCTTATGGATCTACTAAAGAAAGAACGGAAACTGGCATGGTACATGATGTTTTAGTGTGTCAAGAATTTGATTTGTTTCAAGCTTGAATATGTTTTCTATGTTTTGTTTTTGTTTCGCTATTTTTTATTTTGTTCTTTTCCCCTGTATTTGTTTAGAACTTTGTACAAATTTGATGCTTTTGATATCCATACATTTACATAATATTCATCTGATTATTACTTGGATGTGTAGTCTTTATGTGTAGTCTTTTGTGTTTGATGTTTATATGTCGTGTGTCTCTTTTCCGTCTCATACTATGCTCGTCTTTTGTGTTTTTGCATCGGGTGTTTTGGTGTTCTGCTGTTGGTGCTGCAACGGGGTCTTGTTGGAGATCTCCTCCCTTCTTGGACATTGCTTTATGCCGTCTTGTTTTTGTCGTCACCTTACAATGCGGAGGCTTTTATATACAACAATCGCACTTCATCTACACCACTGAGTAGCCATGAATAAAAACGAAGTGTTTCAACTCGTAACTTTCCGAAGACAATTTACGAAACGTAAGACAATCAATACTGTACATTCATATTACCAAAAATACTAGTACATTGTAGTTGACGTATCAGTAGTTCATTAGTTTGGAGAAATTGTTCCTTAAGTAATAGAAAACTGTCAATAATCCATAGTGTTTTATTAAGGTAATCCAGGATAACCACACCGTCTGCTATTAACGTGGCAGATGGCCGTCCTAATTAGGCACTGGTTGCCCATTGGTCTCGTTGGTTATGTGTGGTCTTTTATGTTTAATGTTTCTATGGTGTGAGTTGATATTCCTTGTCCCTTTTGCGTCTTTTTCTGTGGGTGCCTGTTCTGTGTTTTGTGGCATTGGGTGTTTTGGGGTTTTGCAGTGGGTTCTGCAACCTAGTGTTGTTGGAGATCCCCTCCTTTCGTTTATTCATTACGCGTCTCAAATAGGCATATTGTTTATTCCGGGGTTTCCAACCTTTCCAATTGAAATTCTACTGATTTTGCCATACCTTCTCGACTTTGATACTGAATAACTTATACGGGTTCTTCTTCGATGTTTATTTTTCATTCAGTTTAGAAGGGTTGTTTTATCACATTCCGACGCACTTTGTCGCTTGTAACGACTAGTTGCGTTGTGTAACAAGGCCTTTTTGAGACTGCATAGTTTGATTCCGAGTACTGTACTTCTACTGACGGAGGCGTACTGTTACGTAAATTAACTGCAACCTCACTTGCCCTGAGTTATTAGAAGCGGACTGACATTTCTTACAGAATAAATTTTGTTGCTGTCTTTGTTAATGAATGCTTACCTTACATAAATAGACTATAAATTTCTTTGCAGACAGGAGATGTTGACTCTTCCCGGACACCTTGTCTCAATTCGGAATATTGTTTATTTCGGGGTTGGCAACTGTTCCAATGGAAATTCTATTGGTTTTGTCTTACCATCTCAACTTTGAAACCGAATAACCGATGGAAATTCCGTCTTTTCGATTTTACTGGCGTACGTTCGATTTGTGCAGGTATCTGACGTTAGAGCATTGTGACGTCATTAAATTCCTTTGAAAACGCCATATATATGTAACCCTGTTTCCCTGAATTTCATGCTGGTTTCCATAGAATTTGATGACGTCACAATGCGTTGACGTCAGATACCTGCACAAATGGGAAGCAACTCTGTATTTCGAAAAGACCGAATATTCACTGGAAGTGGAGTAAAACTTTTTTTCATATAAGACCTATCCTTCTCAGCAAAATGAATCGGATCGATAACATCGAATTTTTATTGTTCATAAATTGAATTGAAAATTTCAAATAAATAGAATTGAAAACATACGTAGGTCTAATAATGTGTTTTAAAAAGGTGGTTAACTTAACAAAAAAGGGGATGGTGTAGGGATACAGCCTATGATTTTGTGAAAATTAGAATTGTTTTGTTGATTTTTACGGTTGTATCCTTGACTCCATTGACAATATCTAGTGGTCCTTGAGTAGATTAGGAAAATCTCTTTTCAGATAATCTTCATCAAAGGCAAGTGTACCACGCAAAGGCGACATTGTCGTTTTGTTCAGGGTTGTTGACCGGTTTATATGTAGGGATTAAACAATTGATAAAATAAAGGAATACATAAACAATCAGTCACTGTTAAACATGTTGTTTACATTCAATTTGAATTTAAGGGAACGGTATTATATGTATATATAGATTATTTTCATACGTTTGTTCATTATTCTCAATCTTTCTTTTGCATCTTACATAACGAAAGAATCGTTTGTGTCGTTGATCAGCATAGCTTTATCCCAATGCATGTATGGAAGAGAAAACGGAACCGAGCACATGGTGTGTTAGTGCGTCAAGAATTTGATTTGTATCAAGCTAACACATTTGAATATTTTTAATGTTTTTTGTTTTTTCCCCTCATTTTGTTGCTTTTGATTTTCATTTACTTAGTTAATAGCTGTCTTGTTTGTGTGGTTGTTTGTTTGTGGTGGTGGTGGGAGGGAGTTGCACTGCAGTTGTTCGCTCTTCGAGACAATTTGGTAACCTGAGTGGGAGGGTTGTGTGCACGTAATCTGGATAACGACACCATATGATACTTGCTTAGCAGATGGCCGTCCTAGGTCGGCACCGGTTACCCATTGGTCTCGTTGGTTTATGTGTAGTCTTTTCTGTTTAATGTTTCTGTGTTGCTCTGCTCGTCTTATCTGTGTTTTCACATAGGGTGTTTTCCTGGGGGTTTGACAGTAAGTGTTTGAGGGGTTTGACAGTAAGTGTTTGAGGGGTTTGACAGTAAGTGTTTGAGGGGTTTGACAGTAAGTGTTTGAGGGCTTTGACAGTAAGTGTTTTGAATATATTTCCCTGACATGGTCGCCATAGCACTTTCTATATAGACATAACGTCAAACAGTGCATGCATTTTATATACTGTGTTCTTTATCGTGCATTAATATCGACGGCGGGTGCGGCTAGCCAACAGGGGATGCTTACTCCTCCCGGGCACCTGATCCCACCTCTAGCTTGCTAAGGGTCCGTCGATGCTCAACATAGTGCTCTATTGTGAGTGCTGTTGAGATTATCGTCAGGATCTTCTTTAACTCATTCCTGTTGGCACTGCAGCCGGGTCTGGTTGGAGATCCCCTCCCTTTTTCTTGTTGGTACTACAGCCGGGTCTGGTTGGAGATCCCCTCCCTTTTTCTTGTTGGTACTACAGCCGGGTCTGGTTGGAGATCCCCTCCCTTTTTCTTGTTGGTACTACAGCCGGGTCTGGTTGGAGATCCCCTCCCTTTTTCTTGTTGGTACTACAGCCGGGTCTGGTTGGAGATCCCCTCCCTTTTCCTTGTTGGTACTACAGCCGGGTCTGGTTGGAGATCCCCTCCCTTTTTCTTGTTGGTACTACAGCCGGGTCTGGTTGGAGATCCCCTCCCTTTTTCCTGTTAGTACTGCAGCCGGGTCTGGTTGGAGATCCCCTCCCTTCTTGTATTCATCTGATCGCAGGACTTTGATTTATGCTGCCTTGGTCATCTTACAAAAATGAGGCTATGTACCAGTATGTTCTTTGATACCACTGGGTAACCAGACAAGTCGGAGGGTTTAACAAACGTAATCCGGATTACTACACCATTTGCTAATAACGTAGAGGATGACCTTTGTACATAAGTCGGCACTGGTTGCCCATTGGTCACATTGAATTTATGTAAATAAGTGGTTTATGCCGGCTTTGATCTTTAAAATCTTTGTGTCTCTTGTTGTGCTTGTCTCCTGTGTGTGTTCGCAATTTTGTGTTCTGTGTTTTGCTGTAGGTACTGTAACAGAGTCCTCCTTTCCTTCTTCAGTGATTGTCTACCGATGTCGTTTTACTTTTACTGAAGCATCATATCCCATTCATCCCGCTACGTCTTCTGGTACATTTTGGACATCGGGAGTTCGCTTCTTTTCATGTGGTGGAGGTTTTTGTTTGTTTGCTTTGGTTCCTGTTTTGTCCTGATTTTGTATGCCTTCGGTTTCTGATTTTCTGAATTATCGATTTTGTGCTGTATACAGGGATATGGTCATTATCCATATTTGTCATTTCATACTCTTTGGCTCTATTACATTGATTAGATTGAGGACCACTGACGAGGGTTAAGTACCCGAAACGTACATTCTGGTTTATGCTGCATATTTATCTGTTCTTAAATTATGCTATTGAATTTGAAGACGTTTTAACATTCTAATTTATTTGTTCTTTTACGCTAAATATTTTCACGACGTTTGTCTATCTTTTTCTACTAGGCCTATATTTGTCCTTACTGTGTGCATCGGTGATTTCTATTCCATCTCCATGATGTCCCAATAACAAATGGAAGTACGCCCTCTTTTTATATCCATTTACATATTCATCTGTGTTGCTTGGGCCCCTGCGTTTTGCGGTCTTGTTTGTATGTGGTCATCTGACAGTGAGGAGGTTGTTTGACACCACAATTGTACGTTGTTCGAGACCCATGGGTAATCGGAAAAGTGGGAGGGTTGTGCGCACGTAATCCAGGATAACCACACCTTCTGCCATTTCCGTGGCAGATGGCCGCCCTAAGTCGACACCGTTTGCCCATTGGTCTCGTTGGTTTATATGTAGTCCTTTATGTTTGATGTTTCTGTGTTGTGCGTTGACGTTCCTTGTCCCTTATGCGTCTCTTCTGTGCTTGTCTGCCTTGTGGTTTTGGAATTTTGATGCGGATGCTGCAACCTGGTGTTGTTGGAGAGCCCCTCCTTTGTTTTACATATCGTATAGTAGTGAAAATGATACCCCATATTATAAGTGCATTTTGTGGAGCACTTAAATATGTCATGTTATTTCGTATTGCTGAGGATTGAAAGTCAAACACTTATATCTTCCCATTGAATAAATTCTGTAATATAACGAAAGGTTTTTTTCAAGAAGACAGTGCTTTTGGTAATTCAAGGAAGAAAAACAAAGAAAATATGAGAAAAAATGTTTTGCAAACATCATAGTTCATAGTATGACTTGGAAATGTCTTACAGAAGTACACTATGAACGTTCAGACGAAACTGTAAAACAAACTGAAACTTGGCTGAAAACTGTTTATCAGGGTGTTTTTAAAATTGAAAAGATTTTTTGCCCATCTGATTTTGATATTTTATATGAGGACTTTTTCTAGGTAGCGTACATATATGTGATGTGTATGCGAACATTGAATACCGTATTTTGGAAGTCATGTTAGAGTCATCACTATGAAAGCATAGATATGTGTGTCGAATGTGTACCAAACTGATCTCTTTTTGTCACTTGAATAGATTTGTTCATGTTATTTTCTTACACAAATGTTAGATTGTATTCCATTTTACTAATTTAAAATTAAATGATTTTGATCATTGCCAAGTAAGCAACTCCACAGGGATTCACTGGTATCACCTTTGTATTTGTATGTAAACTTAACAAATAACTTTTATATTTATTCAGATATTCAATATATATATTGTTTTCCTATTTACGACAAAACGTCTATGTGAATCATCAGATACATGGGACATGACAGAGCGGCCGGTCTTTGTTGTTTACCTGTAGGTTAAGGTATGTTTTGTTTACAAAACAAAGACAGATCCGGGTTAAAAGCCAGACAAAACAGGGCATAAAATCTTAAAAGTGGGGCAAATAAAATAAGGGCTGATGTAAGATATACGTTTTTGAGAAATGCAATAAAAGATAAAGTGTTTTATTTACCTGTGCAAGGATTTCGTTTTCTTTGTTTTCAAATTTTAATGTAACGTGCACGGTAATGGAGAAGGCGATATAAAATTTTCTCACGCATAAATTTTCACTTTTATAGATTTAAATTTACATTTATATAAAAACATTGCTTCGTTCTGAAATCAGCTTTTGAAAAATTACCTACATCTTGAAACTTAAAAAAGGAAGAGATCAGGCGCGGATATATACGTATATGGAACCAGGAGTCCCCGAGGGCACATGTAGCCAAATCGAATCAACTTCGATTGACCGTCTCTTCAAACGAATTTGAACAGTTCTGTTTACAATACTTTCTCGAAATGTCTGAAAATTGGGCTCTGTAGCATCATATCCCACCCATCCTGTTACGTTTTTCGGTATTTTGTTAACATAACTTTCACAGTCTTTCACAGTCTTTGGCCATATCTCATTGTTTGGATTTAGGAGTGTTAATTATATAAGTACCTGTAACGTGCATGTCTGGTCCATGCTGTTAATTGATCTGCTTTTAAATTATGCTAATGAATTTGAAGACGTTTAACATTTTACACCCTAGCCCTTCCAAGCGATAAACTTAAAAAAATTGACGATAACGAAAATTCAAATGGCATGATATGAATCTCAACCCAACAAAAAAAAAAAACCCATGGAATATATCGAAGATAATGCTAGCGTTGACAAGTTCCAAGTTCTAACCTCCTCCGCCCCCAAACCTCCGCCCCTTCCCCCCTCAAACCCTGGGTCCTCTCCTGCTGACGTGAAGTATGACATCAGCGGTTTACCGAGTTTCCGTAATCTTGTTAACTTTGTATCACTATTTATGGTCTCTAGTTAACCAAGGAATTAACTTTTGGTCATTTGTGTATTTAATGATTAAAATCCTATTAAGTAGTTAATAGCTTACGTACGCTAATTCAAAAACTCTATTCATACAAGTTTTTGCTGAAAAGGTTTATTTTGTGCCATACTCAATTTCTAATCAAATGCCAAGTTGAGGACAAAACAAAACGCATTTAATACAATTAATTTGAATACTAATGATATCTTAGTATGCACATGTACTGTAGTCAATTGGCCGTACCAAAATCTAAATGTGTACCATTAATGACATATCGCTACGTGCATAATACAGACATTTTATGCAAAGCGAATCATGTGCCACATTTGGTATCCATTTATTCAAGATAATATTACAACTTAACATAATTTATGTTGCAACCAAGCTGTTTGATATTTGCAGATCTTGCCGAGTTTCGATAAGATTTAATAGAATTTATGCAACGAATTTAATCTATAAGATAGTATAAAAAGTAACGTTTCTTGAGCATTTTATGATCGAATTTACTACTTAAAAGGGCTTCTTTGGACCCTTCAAAATGAAATACCCATGCATGGAGAATCCTGTATATACATGTATCGTATTTACCATAATTTGATGTGTATGTTGCAATCAAGATGCAAATTCACAAGGGTGCCTGGACTTGTGGATAATTTGTTTAAATTCAGGTAAATATAATGCAATAAAATATGCAAAAAGCTAGCAGATCCTCCTTAACCAGAGTCAGGGATTCAAATGAATTGATAAACGTTTCGAGCAAACTTCTACGAGCGATCGGTTACCTAAAAACCATGCAATTACTTTCAGAAGGGAGCTCGACCGGGAAGTTTGACGTTTCGAGACTATACAGGTCTGAAGACCGATTTTTTCCTTGATCACGAGAAGCATGATTCGGCGCTTTATAAACCCAAAATTTTCTTAAAATACGGCTTCTGTATATATATTTATATATGTATCAAGCTTACTCTTAAGCTACAAGCAGCAAATCTGCCCTGGAAGTCTGATCAGACGTTGAACAATGTCTTAAAACTTCAGCTTACATTCCTCTTGCTTTGGAATTTTTAGATTTTAGTAATCTGTAATTGCTAGTTAAAACTCTACGACATAGCACGATCTGAATGAATAAGTCAGAAAGGATTTGAGCTGAACAAGTATACCCATTGGAATACCAACGATGTGTGATGCATGTAGTTATTGTCGTGTTATACTATATTTACATGCTATAGCTATGAAGCATATTGAAAAGAATCTTTTTCTTAAATATATTTTAGCTTTTTTTGTCATTATGCTACACGTATACATGTATCATCTATTGATTAATCTTTATAACTCAGGTACACCTAGCCGGATAAGGCGAACGGACGAGTAACGCATAATAACATTTTCAATCCGTTAGTCTCCGTTTGCATCCGTTACTCATCCGTTAGTCGTCCGTTACATCTCCGTTTTATCTGTTACTCGTCCGGCGATGTCCGTTGGTGTCCGTTCTGTCCGTTGACAAGTTTTGAGCATGTTCAAAGTTTGCCATCGGACAGAGCGGACTAAGGGATCCGTTACTTTTACGTTACGTGTCCGTTGGTGTCCGTTTTGTCCGTTACTCGTCCGTTTCATCTCCGGTGGGTGTCCGTTAGTTGTACGTTGATATCCGTTGATGTCCGGTAGACTCGACTCACGAACAGACATCTCCCAGACGTGAAACGGATAAAACGGAGATGTAACGGACAGCTACCGGAGGCCAACAGACGAGTAACAGATGTCCGTCCATTGTCCCTTCTGCCCGGTTCTTATAAGTTGCATTTCCTTTTCATTAGTTGTTTTTCCGTTACTCGTACGATGAAGTCCGTTACACGCAAGTTTCTTTTCTGTTATTATATATCCGGTACTCATACGGTACTTAACCGTTCCAAACTGGTCGCGAGAGCCTCGAGCAGTGGCAGAGTTGATTTTTTACAAACGGACAACCAACGGACTAAGGATTTTATCAGTTTTTTTCATCCGTTAGACGTCCGTTCGCGTTCTTCGGTAAGGTGTGACGCTAGCATTAAGCCTATTTTGATGCGGCAAGTATTTGAAAAATGTGAAAAGGTCAGGAATAACTATATACATGCAATACTCGAAGAAGACTATAGTGCTCTCAGTCTGTATTCTTGACAAGTTCCAAATTGTCAACCATTCCAGCACACCCACCCACACCCACTTGTTCTAAACCCAGTGGATATCAAGTCTGGGCGGTTAGGGTTCATCGCTAGGGGAGTTAAGCAAACATAGTTGTGGTTTGTATAAAAAATACGCTGCACCCATTTCGGCTTATCTTTATGTAACTTCATTCATGAATGACTGGTGCAAGATTTGTGGTCTCGACACAATTTTAAAACTTGAATGGAATAAAGGTCAAAGGAATATTGATCAGAACGGAGATTAAATGTTCATATATAGGCCTTGGGAAATTTAAAAACTGGCACTTGAATTTTCGAGTCTATATGCATTTCTTTACTGTTAAGGTTTCAAATTTATCGATTATGCAAGTTGTTCGACGCTTTCATCTGAATATTCGAATAAGTGTTCGCGGTCAGTACAATTATGGATCAGATATGAAAGGGAAAAAATTATATAGAAATGAAAAGCCTTTAGTTAGTAGAATTATAGAAATGATTAACGGAATTCAGTGCACTGTACATACAACGATTCCTTTCATACACCTCATCTGTGTTAGTTTATTGTGATTCATATGTTGAGGAAACAAGCTGCTTTCTCAGAAAAGAAAATTCTTAGAAAAAAAAAAATTCCGATGTAAACATCCTGTTGCTGTAAATATAAGAAGTATATAGGAAACAAATACTTGATCTCATAAATTTTCTCTCTTATTTCGGTATTACCCTTGTTGGCTTAAATACATTTTTTTTTCATATTTGTAGTTTTTGATGAAAATGAATATTGATTCAGATACAAAGATGTGATATTTGGAATTTTGGCATTTTGGAAGAAAATAAAGGGGTGACATAGATGGTGTTCTTAGGTCATATAGGAACCAAAGTACATTGTAGAAGCAAAGTACTTGTGATAGAGGTACTCAAGTACCCTAAAACACAAGATACCCGGTAATACCCCTCCTTTCATGCAACGACTTTTCTATTTGTCCATGCATTTTATGCATGATATTACATTATATCTTGAAATAGAAAATATGTGGGAGGGATCAACGAGTGAGTGAATGTTATTGCGCAAACCCTTACTATTGACTGATAAAATAAAAATTCGGTCAAATAGATCAAAGTCATACAGTTAAACACGCATAGAATATGCTGATGTGATATTTAAAACTTTGAAACGATTTCTGAATTCATCATCACTATTCAGGCATGAAAATACGAAAAACAAAACTTTTTTTTATTTTAAATCCTGGGAATAACGAAGAGTTTTCACACTTTTCCTACTGAAACTTAAAAAAAAAGGATTTCGTATACGTGTCAAAATTTACATTTCCGTATGCGTATTCTATTGCATTTTTACTCTCATGCGTCCGAGCAATATGATTGGTTAGAATTTCAGTTAATCAAACTTTGAATAGGAAACATTTGAAATCCATGGAAAACAAAGTTTTATCTCTCATTTTTTTTCATAAATAATAACAAATTCCTAAATCAGAATCAAATGATGATTCATATACATCAAAATAAAGACTCAAAAACACGTTTTCTTCTGTTTATGGTATTTAAAAGTGATTTTAAGTTTTTGGGCATATTTCACAAACGTTACGACTGGGTGATTTTAAGGTATACTGGTATAAATAAAGTAGTAATTTAACTGTTTGTTGAACTTTAAACATTTACGTATATGCTTGCTGACTGAATCTGTTTATTCATTATAAAGTAGAGCTATGTGAAGGATTGGTGAATTTGAGATTCGTACAAGTGTGTACCTTATGTATATAAAAGTAAAAGTGTATATCAGCTCGTGTGTGCTGAGTCAGTGAATTAATCTAGATATACCATCAATCAACAGGTTTATATACCTACATACCGGCTGTGCACATACAAATACCTACCTGTATCTTAGGTACATATTTTACAAAATGTAGATATCAAGGTGAAAATCGACACACTGTATATATTTCTTTTACGTTTCCTATTTGAGAATTTACCTGCGATGTGTAATAAATATGGTTTTGGAAGAATTAAAATCTAGTATGGACTCGGCTGATACTCGTTATTGTGTTATCGACTATGTGAACCACAGACTCACGGTCAGGGGATATCAGTGGAGCCACTGTCCACCCCTCATGGATCCGCCTCAGAAACTTCAGGTGCTAATGCGGGAAAAGGGGGATGACTTCGAGGAGCGGTATCAGGCGCAGTTCCAGGATTTAGTAGAACAGTTACATATCACCCAAAACACGGCTTATTCAATGTTCAAATCTATTGTTGAGGAATTATTTTCTGGTGGTATAAACTGGGGACGAATTGTCGCCCTTTTTGCTTTTGGGGGTTCATTGGCCGTGCGGTGTGTTGAGACAGGCATGCCAAATTTGGTAGAATCCGTAGTGGAGTGGATAACGATATACATAGAACAACATCTACAAACTTGGATCATTCAGCATGGAGGATGGGTAAGAATTCTCTGTATAGATCTACATGTATAGTCATAGGTCAGGCCATCAGGGTAGTTTAAATTCCTGGTTACCAGTATACATTTGCCATAAACTATCTCATTTCGTGATAGAAATTTAATTGTATTGTATACGACGTTTATAGGATTACATTGAAATGTCCTATCCTATAACATTCCTTAAAATTGCGATACGTCGCAAATACTATGAATACCAAACCAAAAGTCGTGTGATTGTACTACCCTTTTGGGGAAACAAGCAAACAAACGTAAATACAGAAAACAAAACAACGACAGTTTATCCACACTGACAACCTATAGATATATGTAAAAAAAAGAAACTGAAGCTAGTCAAAAATTGATACTGCTTTGATTGAAAAATCCTATATATTTTTTAAACAGAGGACATGCTAAAAATCGAATGAAAAGATCAATGGGAAAGAAATTATAAGTAAAATTCCATTATCAAGATTTACAGAAATTTTAACCAGGCATGCAAGAGTAGGCAAAAGCCATATTGAAAAAAATGGACAACACGTACATTTTTACCTATTATAATAAAGGAATTTCTCTTATCCGTGTTTCTACAAGCACATAGTATTATCATGTATGTACAATAATATTCTCATTGTAAAGTTTTGTAGTTTTGACACCGTACTCCATGATAAAATGTGAACTAGGCCCATCATGGAATGCCGTCGTCACGGTTGATGAGTGAACACACACACATATATATATATATGCATTGATATGGAAGACTTTCAGCGCACCGTCCCTAGTAAAATTACTTCTTTTTTTTGCATCTAGTCATGCGCACAGTGTGGTATAATTAAAAGGGTTCAGTGGGGTTGGTATGTTTTTATTTGAAAATGAAAACCCGATGCACAAAAATCTGGGCCTGGGCTATTTTTCGCAGTTTTATTTGTGTTTGTTTGGTGTGTTACTGGTGTACACGAAAAGAAGCGACAGTATGATTCAGGATTAATTCAAAAATTAAATATACAACTAAAAGGAAATATCATAAATTGGCGTCAGGGTATCGATCGTTTATGAATAGATGCGAGCTGCTTTTGAAATTGATTAATAGACGACAAAAGTTTTGATCTTAAAATCGACATGCATTCATGGGCGTAAACTTCACTAAGCAGAAAATAATTTCTATCAAGTCATGCATATCCTTATTCTATGCTGTCTGTTTATACTTTGTGTACTAGATACACATCCGTATATGGGATACTTTTAAATGTGAGCTCTTGAAAGTACAGTCATTCGTGTGCAATAAAACTGTTACTATTATAAAAATCTCTTATCTATTTTTTTTTCCGAGTCCAGAAGCTTTTTCTTTCGAAAGTCGAATGCTAAGTACTGTATTTTATGTACTTGGATTTAGACAAAATTTTGAAATGTCGATATCGTTCCTTCAATTTTTTTTTTAACTAATATATTTCGACAGTGACGTATGTATAATCGGTATAAACGTCCCTGATTCCCATCATTAAATAATGCACTTACCATTCGCGCGATCTGCAATGCATTGATTTGGTCGTCCAATCAGATCCGATTGATCGCATAAACTTTGACCTTTGAACCTACAATTTATGAATGGATGCATGCCAAGACCACCACTCATCTAAATATGCAAAGAATGTATTATTCAGAAATGTATAGAATATACACTTTTTGAAATGTAACACTGCAAACGGCAAAAACCCTCAATAATAACAAAGTAAATTATTCATTTGATGATTTTAAAACAATCCGAACGTAAATTTTCGATCAATCAAAGCGCAGAAAAGATGCCGATCGATTAAAGGGCAAGGTCACGCACGGTAACGGTTGTATGTGTGTGTAGCTGCGAGCGGAAAGACGTAACTGGATACACGTAAATTCCCATTAATTTCCTGCTTTTAGTGTCTGGATATGCACAAATTGTGTTTAGTACTGTCTGTTCTGTCAGTTTGAACTAACATTCACAAAAATGAATGCGGTAAACTCGAGAAATTTGGCAGCAGACTACATAAATTACCGACTTCAAAAACATGGCTTCTCGTGGGAGAATCGGCCTAGCATTGAAAACCAAAACAATGGATTACCTGTGTGTCAAGCTATTCGTGCAATGGGAGATGAATTTGAGGAGAGATTTCAAGAACAGTTTGACTGTATGGTGAATCAGTTACACATTACACAAAATACAGCATATCCGACTTTTCAAAGGGTTGTGGAAGAGTTATTCAGTAATGGAACGAACTGGGGGCGAGTTGTTGCTTTATTTGGTTTTGGGGGTGCAATAGCTGTGCAGTGTGTAGAAAAAGGAATGCCCCAAATTGTTGACAATATTGTAGATTGGGTTTCAACATATATAGATTACACTTTAGAAGAATGGATTCGCAGTCAAGGGGGATGGGTAAGTTGACGTGTAACAGTAAAAAAAAAATGGTTCTCAAAATCCAAAAATTCAATTAACTATGAAGAATGCTTTAGATGTACTTATCTTACTTTCCTTCGTTAATCATTCCAGGAGAGACGAGATGACACATTTCCCATATATTTTCAGTGATAATATAGATTTGTGTAAACTGTTTAAATGTAATAAATTGAATTACACAAATCTATGATTATCACCAAAAATATACGGGAAATGTGTCCAGAAAATCCAGATAAGGCCATATCTTTGTTATTTTCTGTTTTGCGTCCTCGTGCTGGTAGGTTTTAAGCCAATAATCATAAAACAAAACAACTCGAATATCGAATAAAAAAATGCACTCATTTACTCAGATTAATGTTTTGATGTTTATCTGAAGTTTTTCATGATTTATGTTTCTTCTATGGTAGTACTAGTATATGTTACTATGTATGATGATGTACATGTACATTTTGTATTACACAGTCTCGCAGTGTCATAACATAAAATTCATCTTCCTGGTTACAACTTACTTACATCAGATAAGTGAAAGACTCATAATAAATATTGCATGCACTAAAACAACATAGGCTTCAGTTTTATTTAAAAAGGACTGGACAATTGTGTGATCAAAATGGCAGTGTTTTTAACATGTTGAACCCTTTCCAACACCTACATATAACTGAAATTTTTTTCATAATAAAGATAAATTCAAATTTTTACTTAATATAAAATATTTGTATTGAAAATGCAGGGATGGTTGGATGATGGGCTTTTTCAAATTAAACAACAAAGAAAAATGGCATCAATTGTTGATAGCCATGTAGTACATGTACCATATTATATTAGTCTTATGAGATTATGACAAAAAGAAAAAAAAATCTAAATTATAATAATACATTTATAGATAGAAAAATAAACCTGAAAAAAATTACTTTTAAATCAACAAATGAAACTAGTAATGTAGCAATGTACATATAGAAAATCTACAATATATATATATTCATCACGTACAATAATTGTGAAGTTCTTGGAGTCCAAAAACCATATATTTTTGAAATGACCAAACTAACTAGCTACTAAAGTCTAGTAGTCTACATATGAATCTGATTTGATAAGTACCGGTATTTATATCTTACAATTGTCTCTCACTACTTGTAGATAAAGAATTATTAGAAGTGTACTTAATGATGTGCATGACTATGAGGTATATACTACATAGCAATGTATACATACAACATGTACAAGTACCTGTATATTATACTTACTGTTGAAAGTCATTGTCCCCTAGAAGTAGGAGGGTCAGCAGATCAAACAAAATCACATTGAATACAGGGGTAGACATGTAATTTAAGCTTTAACCTCCATGGTTCTGGTTCATGTGTTGACTGCAGTTTTAGAATTGATACATTTTGTAGGGTCATTAAATTAATCAAGGTCAGGGGCAGGGTCATAACAGAGGTAATGTATTACTTAACTATTAGAAGAAAGTATCATTTAAATTTAATTGACACATGAACATAAATGAAAGGATCTGTTCTGTACGTGTATTTTCTTAAAAGTACCGTAAATCAAGGTCAAGGTCACTTGGTCCAAAGTCAAGGTAACAAATGTCTTGCAAATGATTGATACATTCTGAAACTAATTTCTTTTTCAACGTTCAATAACAATTACTTTGAACTATGTTCACTTTAATCTTTCTTGCAGTTAGCGACAACTGTATCTATATTCAGAATCATATCTGAACATCTCAGTGTCTGCCTGTCTGGCCGTGGTTATGACTTGTCGCCCAATGAGTATATTTCCTGAAATAGCTCTCTTCTGTTAAGTTTCCAAGCTTCATTTTAACAACCTACGCAATTTCAGATACATAATACGTGTTCAGTAGTCATACGACCGACCTTAACAGTAGACACTGTCACACTTTATTCTTTAAGGCTGTCATGTGATAGACAAGATCAGTGTATCATTCACTTCTGTACTGCAAATATTTTTCAGTATATAAAACCCAATAAACTACTGCTATCAAATCTTAGGGAATGGCTATTGGATTTGGCAATGCTCCACGGACCTTCGTTTATTTAGTCACTAAATTTGTGAGCCTTTCTGTCAGATCAATAGACTTCTATACACAGAAAGAGTCTCTCACAACTCTTATATTACATCACGATCGTTGATTGGTCTGGGGAGACTTGATACAGAAATGCGGGAAAATGCATGCATCAGAAGCCGGCTTTTGTCGACTGAAAGCTACACACCACAGAGTAGGCGTCCCTGTATGGATTTCCAATTCAGGTCTTGGAGATTAATCAATAATCTCTTGGCGCGAAAATATAGAGCAGCGCAGCGCGCCCTTCTTAGCATAATTTAGCATCAGCCAATGTGAGCCTTGTGCAGAAATGGCGGTATAAGGGCCGTATGCTATTGATTATTCACAGACAATCATACTGTATTAGGTAGTAGGGTGCAATCATGAGAAAATAGTGTATTCTTGCCTTAGTTGGTTAAGTTTATCGATAAAGATATACGGAGACTGTAAAAAGTTGGAAGGAAGGGGGGGGGGTTAACCAATGTAGTCTTTACAGACTTTTAAAAGAACACCGACGAAAAGTTTGTACAGAACACGAATCTCTATTTTATTTTCTATTAATGATCAAGAAGTTCATTGATTTATGACATCCTTTTGTTAAAAAAATAAAGAAGTTTCCTTCAGAACACTCTGTATTTATTTCGGAGAGAGTTAAGTGAACATGGCGAAGGTATCACCAAGAAAGAAGATGGATTAATGTTCGGATATTCCCAAATCTTATTGGTTCCTGTGTAATGCATTGATTCTTGATTACAAAATACACATTTCAAACAGTTAAAATCTTTTTCCGAATCGATTCCAAAAAGTCCCAATACTGGTACATTTTAAAGCAAAGCCGACACCTAAGCCTTTTTGTGCAGATCCTTGTTGTATTGTCTGTCAATACCATTCCTAACATGCTTTCCTGTACTAAGTACTACACAGGTCATTCTATAGGAAGGCATTAAGTGACCTATATTGATCCGATAGATATTTATTGAATTTTTAAACAATCCAAATGAAATGGAGTTTTGCCAACGACATTCTTTCAGACTAATCAGTGTTTCAATGGAACCATTGAATCTCTAGAATGGAAATATTTGCACTCAATCCAGAATTAAAGGGACTACGTGCTAGATCCGATCTTTATTGCTATTTCAAGCATTCGGTCCCAGATTATTTTATGTACGTGTATGAATAAAAAGGGAGTGTATTGGGAAATTTGGTACCAAGAAACGACACTGAACCCTGATCAATAAGTCAAAATTACAAATAAGATTGTACATGGTACAGGGCAACATGGGTTTTAAAGTCCCCTTCTTTTTTGAACAAGTTTAGAAATAAGATTCATGCTTTTGGATATGTTGCTGTGATAGAAACAAAATGCCGGCATAATAAATCTTGACAAACGTGACTACATGCATAATCACACCGTCTGCTACTGACGTGGCAAATGGCCGTCCCAAGTCGGCACCGATTGCCCATTGGTCTCGTTGGTTTATGTGTAATCATTTGTGTTTGATGTTTCTTTGTGATTTGGCATTCCTCGTACCATTTGCGTCTCTTTCTGTGCTTGTCTTCTTTGTGCATTTACAGTGTGTGTTTTGGGATTTTGCTGTTGGTGCTGCTACCTGTAGGTGTTATTGGAGATCCCCTCTTTTCTGTTATATCGGATAGTACCAGGATTACTTTAATCCTAGACCCCAAAGTTGAAACACGTTAAAAATCTTATGAACATACAATTGCAATGCATATGTATGCTTTACAAATTACTATGGAGTACATGTACCCGTTGAAGGGAAAATTTAAAGACTACAAAAAAGTCATAATATTTCAGTATTTTGGGTTCAGGGACGAAGAGAAGGAAAGGGTTGGGTTATCGACGAGGATGATGGTACAATACCGGTATGATAGGAAATAGGATGGGAATAGGAAATCTGAAATAACAAAATCTCTTCCTTGTTTCATTCAGTCTTTTTTAATGAACATGAATTAAATTGATAAGGGAGCAACGTTTGATTATTAGTAATATTACAGGGGGAGCGGATGGGGGGGGGGGGGGGGGGGGGGGGGAGGGGGTGTTGTAAAAAAAGGCTCTGACACAGACATAAGACTCAGTACCTGGACTCGAAGCGGTTAATATTGAACGAACTTATTGGAAATTTGAAAAAAAGGTTTTTTTCCGTGTTGCTTGGAGAGGAATTCTCTCAAATATTATCTGGATAGGATGATCCTTTTCTACATTATGAAATAGAAAAGAAGATAAAAATCCCCCCCCCCCCCCCTGATAAAACAAACAAACAAAACACCTTTTCCAAACGACCTATTTTTGAAATATGTAGATTTGAAACAAAAACTGAAATATCGTAATTGTGAAAATACCCCAAAATTTTCCAAACTGAAAATCTTATGATCGAATCTAACCAAAGCACTTATACTACTAAAATGAAGTGCATTTTGATAGGTGCATGATGTATGACATATGACAGTACTTGTACACATAGATACTTAGTATGATGAAGGTTAATGGGCTTTATAACAAGGGGATACTCTCATCAGAGCAGATAGCATGTGTCAGAACAAAAGTAGGGAATTTTGTAACAATAGGCAGATGGTTTGTTTATGTCGGTCTTTATGAAACATAACAAACAGGCAGATGGACCCGTTACCGGTAGCTCTAACAAGTCACCACTTCGTACGCGGGACCAGGAAAATATGATTGAGATGCGGTTAGTTTCGGGTTGTTATGGAAACTTCCAAAATATAATCTCGAAAAATACCTATCGTTAAAGTTTTCAGTCAATGTCATTGACGGAACCCCTCCTCCTCCCACCACCCTTCATGGCGCAGTTGGATCTCCCTAAAGTCATTTCTAGATTCGCGCCTGTGCTTCGTTCTCGCTTTTAAGATGCAATCAATCATGAACGTGAATATAGAAATTTGGAAGGTTTTCAATGTACGAGCTAGGAAATCAAGTAGTCCGGAGGAAAAAAAGAAAAGAACGTATACGCCCTGATTAAGAGATGACCTGCGTTTGACCACCTGTTCTTGACAGATGCATTTGTATCTTTCGTTGATCACAGGGGGCGGGATTATCTAACGTACTCGTAGATAAATTGAATCTCGTTAGCATCATGTTCCATATTTTGGCCAAATTACGAAGATTTGTTCGTGTTTTTTTTTTTGAAAATTGCGATATGTTCCATCATTAGCAGGCTCCCCGATGGCTGACATAAAAAGTTTTGCGTACTGACAACTTGCCGCAATACGTGTATAAATATTTCCCCTATTTATCATGATTATTATAAAACTGAGAATGTACGATAGATCCGCGTGGCTGCATACTTAATGATACAGTTATATCATATTACATGATAAATTACGCTGACACGATCTTGCTAAATTATTCATTGATATCAATTGATTGAGGAATTCGGCGAAACAGCATATAACATTCAAAATGTTCTTGAAGGAAAATATGAATTTACTCCCAGATATAGTATACACTATATCACTTTACCAGTAACATTTCCAACAATTTCCAAATTTCGTTATGGTAGAAAAAAAGGAATTTCCTTGATAAAAATGTATACCATAAATAATACCGTTCTTTTCACATTTCAATGCTATGTTTTAAATTGGAAATTGAATTGATGAGAAAAAGAAAAAAAAAAAAAAAGGAATCAATATGTTGTTTTAATTAAGAAAAAAATCCTCTTCCCCCAAAATAAAATGCCAAAGAAACTAAATTATCAAATAATATAATTTTGCGACGTCGAAGGATGGGTGAGCTACAAACACATTTCGTCATCGAGCAATGAGTAATCCCGTGGTGAAATAACAGTGGCTATAATAAAACTCTATGTAACAGTTGGTCAGCATCACGTGGTCACGTGACTCCAGCCTCATGTTACACATCGTTAATAATGGATTAATATGTAGCTATTGTATGTAATTATAAATCAACATGGAGCGAAGGATCATTTTTCACAAAATGTGTTGACCCTTACAGGTCTGCACTAAACATGCTAAATGGTCAACAGTCATCTATCAGCTAATACATAAAAAAAAAACAAAAAAAAAAACCCCAATTACCAAAGCTTGATAAAACGCCAAAATATGATAGAAAGTGCGGCATTTGTTGCCAATTACACCCACACTCTTTGATGTTATTTTTTTTTTTATTAATGAACGTTTTATATATTTTGTTACATTAGTTATTTTGGATGCTTTAGGGTTCCAAAATATACTAGAGAGAGAGAGAGAGAGAGAGAGAGAGAGAGAGAGAGAGAGAGAGTTATGCATTAATTCTTCTTTCCTATATGTGCAGAATTAATAAGAAAAAGGGATGAGGGGGCCTTTGTTAGTCGAATTGCAAAACTCAGCTCTTAACAACAATTGGTTTCTGGACTATAAGGCAAGTACGATACATGCAATGTGCAATGACACTCTCTTACCATGAATCAAGGATGAAGTCAAAGGTCAAGGTCACAGGACTCTGATTATTGAAAATGGTTTCCGGATCCCTAGTAGAGCCTGTATTGCTCCTATGATCATGGACCTTGCCAGAAATGTTTCCTATGAATGTAGGATGGGCCCCTATTGATTTTAGTGTGCAAAGGTCAAGGTCAAAGGACTCTGATGATTGAAAATGGTTTTCCAGACCATATTAGAGCTTGTTCATGAAACTTGCCAGAAATATTACCCATGAATCAAGGATGGCCCCTATTGATTTCAGAGTCAAAAGGTCATAGGTCAAGGTCATATCACTCTGATGGTTGAAAATGGTTTCCGGACAATATTTGAGCACGTATTGCACCTATAATCATGAAACGTGCCAGAAATGTTTCCCATGAATCAAGGATGACCCCTATTTAGGGAATAACATGGATTTGTAAAGACGGGGGCCATGGCCCCTCTTTACTAAATGTATATAAAATTGACAAAAGAGAGGGGCCATTTGAAAAAAATAAGGGGCCATTTAGCCAAATTGAGGGGCGCCGATGAACTCTTATTTGGGATCCTAGACCAAAACTAAATTCATATTTGGATAGTTTATATAGGGGCCGTTTCATATTTGAAGTCCGATTTCTCCTCTAGTATCTCGAATAGTTTTCTCATAATTTCATAATGGCCCCACCCAGGATTATCCCTGCTATTATTAATTTTTGGATCAAAAGGTCAAGGTCACAACACTCTGATGATTGAAAATGGATTCCGGGTCAACTTAAGCATGTATTGCACATATAATCACGAAACTTGTCAGAAATGTTTCCCATGAGTCAAGGATGATCCCTGATGATTTTGGGGTCAAAAGGTCATAGGTCAAGGTCTCTCTGATGATTGAAAATGGTTTGCGGACAATATTTGAACATGTATTTCACCTATGATCATGGAACTTGCCCGAAATGTTTCCCATCAATCAAGGATGACCCCTATTGATTTTGGGGTCAAAAGGTCAAAGTTCAAATTCATAGGACTCCGGTAATTGAAAATGGTTCCTGAATTATAAATGAATGTGTATCAACCTGAATCGTGCTAGTAATGTTTCCCATCTGTCGTGTCCATATAGTTATACAATTCATGTATATTTCAAGTCTGCATATTCATACTTACATTCAAGTTTTGCAACTCGGCACATTGCATCTTTAATGCAATTTAAGCTTACTAACCTTGAACTCTTTCATAGATGTATTCAGATTAATGAAAAAAGTAATTAATTTTTACTCAATGAGAATATATTTACTTCCCTAATTTGATATCACTCTAAATGCTAAATTTTAATTAATTTATAGGGAAGTTTCATTGATTATAACAATGAATTATGGAAAGGAACAATTAGGAATTTCCCTTTATTCAAGTACACGATCTATCCGTAATAGCGCGTGCTGATGACACGTTAACATGGTAAAGGACGTTAGGGATGCTCCGTGATCATACATACATCTCATTCATTATAGATTAAAATAACCATGCCAACTCAGCAGAGAAAATCAGTCAATTGTTATACTTCAAAACATGCATGAACTTGGAGCATATACTGCTATACAGTATAGAGATCTAGTTTTACCACAATGCCATTTTTCTTATGTTTAGAGTTTGAGTTCGATACCTGATAAAATAAATACCTGTGACATGAAAAAGACAGAACTTCATGTACATCACACCAAGACAATATTATAGTCTACAGACCATTCCGTATCCATATTACATAAGAGTTTGACACTAGAATCCATCAGTTAATCTGTCCATCCGTCTGTAGGATACCAGAAAGGATACAATGATGGGGTTTCATTGGAAGTCATTGGCGCCAAACTCCCCAGTAATGTGGCTTCCTAAATAAGTTATATGTAGTGGTAGAGTTAGCGTTCCATGTATTTATGATGACTTTTCTATCTTTCAGCAAGGATTTGTGGATTTCTACTCGCGGCGACACAACAATACGGATCAGGACAACCCGTGGGACGGATCTAGGGTCTTCAAATTAGGAGTATTGGGCGCGTTAGGGGCAGTGGCACTGGGCGCCATCTTAACACAAAGGACTTGAAGGACTCGGCTGACTGGATCAGCTCATCTTAAAATAGAAATGACGTCATCGTGTTCGGCGGCGCGCATGCGTGCGCCTATTCTGTGATTTGTGTTCACAACGTGAAAGGAGAAGGTTGCTTTGTGTACAATACGCTGTGTGTAGGTTTCAAAGTTGACAAAATCAAAGTATTTTCTATTGAAGCTCAGTGTTGTAATGTACAACCGTGCGTCAGTCCGTCTGTCCAAGCTCCACCTCTACTAGATCTGTACCTTAGAATGAATATACTGTGGGATACCATGATGAGTAAAAGTTAATTATTCAAGAAGAAGACCAGCTTAAAATGCTCTATTGTTTCAGATTGTAGTTCTAAGTGTTGTACAAATGATGTGTGAAGTTCATTATCAAACATCAATCATAATTAAATGTTGGTACCTCTAAGCTAAATATGTGTATACAACTGCAATGTGGAGAAATTCAGAAAATCATATATATGAATATTTGTTATCATTTCAATGTTAGAACCTTAAAAGTTTGCACTGTATCACTTAATCAAACACAATGTTGTCTGATCTATCCTTGAACACAAATCTCAGAACTGAAAAAAAAAAACCTTTCAAATGACAAGGACTTGAGTAAAGCTAGTCCTACAAATCAGAACCAATAACGGAGCAGCTTGGATGTAAGAATCCTGAACATTTATCTGTGATTTTGTTTTATGTTTGGATTGCAAGGGTGCTATGTATTTTATTGCTACTTTGCTACTGTACTATACAACTAGACATTTTCTTCTCTTTGTGATTTTTTTTTTGGACAAAGGAAAACTAGAAAAGATCTGAAGTCAGTGTTAGATTCCTTAACTTATTGAATGCAAGAGTAATGCATCATTATAGACTTTGTTCTGATAGATATAAAATGAAAGTATTTCTGAAACTTCATACCAACATCAGATAGTCACTGAGTGATTGTTGTCAGAACAACTTGCGCAAAAAGATTAACAGTTTAGAGATTTTTAAAAATTAATCTGAAGTTTTGGAGGAGTGTCTATTATGGTAACTTATCTATAAATTGTAATTATATTAGTGCTTGTGAATAATGTTATTTACTAGTGCTTCTGAAAAGAAAAAGGAGAATAATTAGGCATTACAATACACATGATACTTGTTGTTAAACCTCTTTGCTTGCCTGGAATGCAATACGGTAAAACAGTGATTGGAAGAGTATGTGAAAATTTTTACTTGACAATGTACTAGTGTAGAAAGAGTGTATATTACGTACATTACTTCACCATTGGATATGTTCTTGTGTATTAAATGTTTCCTTTTAAATTTTTGATGACATTACATATGAGAGGATTGTCCTGTGTGTAAGATGGTGTATACTAGATTTTTTTCTGTTATTACCAATTGATGTACATGATAATGGAGAAAGTGCCCCTGTTGATTTTATTTCTTTTACAAGGTATCTGATATAAAAAGCTGTTAAATCTTCATAATATGAATTCTTTGTTTTGTTTTATGAATAATTATGACTTATCAACAATTTCAGAAAGATTAATTATAATAAAGTAGGCACGTATAAACAAAAAAATAAATTTATGAATAATGAGTATGAATGCCGTTATATATGAACTTGCTGTTCTTTTAGTTCTAAGATATAAGATGAACAAATTAAGCCATTTCACTGCCAATAGCAAATGGGCAGAAAATATTTTTCACATATTGACCGTGTTGAAAGATATTCTTCTTAAACAAAGCATTTTTAAAGTACATTCTCATTTAAACATACTCAGTACAGGACTGATAATAAATCTGAAAGTATGATAGATTCTTATCGTGTGGCAGTTTTTTTTTTTAGATGAAGTAGTTGTAAATATATGATAATTTGTTGTCAAGTTAGAGAATAATGTGTGAAGATATCGCTGTGTTGCGAAATGATTGATTCCTCTTTCCACTATCCACAATTCACATTTTCTGTAACGTGTCAGTGTATTAGGGCCTGTTAATCCTTTCTCCCGTATTTGATGTGAATTTATCCTTTAGTGCAATACTCCAGTGTACTGTTTACTGGTAGACTTGAAAAACTTAGATCTCAAATTGATGTTTGATTCTTGATAAATTGGTGACCTTCATCTTTGTTTATAATGTTTTCTTTGTGTCATTTATGGAATGTGTTTTTTTCCAATTTTCATTTCTATAAATTTTCCTCTTTACTGGTAATTGACCACCTTAAATGACTTAATGTTGTATTGACATAAATCTATTATAGTAAAATATTAACATGTAGGTAAGTGTGAATTATTCCAGAGGAATTTTAATTATCATAATTGATTTAAACAGCCAACTTTTTTTTCAAATTACTTCACTTGACCTATCTGGAAGGAGATTTTCATGTGTAATTATACTTGGCGATTTTAAAATGATTTTGAACCATTATTTCCTGCAATAAAAGCTCAGTTTCTATGGAAATTATTCAAATTTGATTCTGTGTATGAACTCACTGTAGTAAGAACCATATTAGAGGACATTTAGTGCTATCATTAAAATGGAAGATTCAGAGTAAAATTACATTATAATATAAAATTACACGGTATATTTACATAATGAAATGATAGAAAATGAGTCATACAGGCTAATTCCTAGACATGCTATTTCTGGCTTTGCCAATTTCCACAGAAATATGGTTGTGCTTAAAGTAGTGCATGTACAATTATTATCCAACTTAGAACTTGGAAGTAAAATTGCTTGAAAAATGGTCATATATTTCTGCAGATGGTCAAATTTGTTGTAAATTGTTTATACATGTGGATCTTATAACAGAAAAGAAAGTATGAATTCATGAGACCATGATTTATCTTTAAGTTACAGTGAATCAAGTATATAACAGTGTCTCATGGTTATTTATTTCATACATGAACATGTTTGTTACTCCATAATTCTGTTTGATGGACATGTGAACAATTCCATTATAAATGAGTATTCATCAACATTATCTTTAATTTGTCCATGTTATAATTATCCTTCTTACTGAATTATTTTGATATTCAATTTCAACTTTTAGCAGATATAGTCTGACTTTTATTTGTTTATTTCATCAGTTGTCTTGTCTTTAAATGATGAACGGACCAAGCTGACTTTGTGTGTGTCAATAATCGCCTCCGTTATTTTGAATTTTGTTACTTTATTGGCATTTAAGGCAATTGCTGTACCCCCAAAAATTTTGCTAGAATAGGAATATGGAGTCTGAAAATAAGAATAATCATTCTGCTTTATTTTTTCAAATTTAATATTCTTCAGAATTTTGAAAAAAATTGAAAAATAGTTGCCATTGCTAAGAAAGTACTTCTAGAAATCTCATGTCAGCTCAAGAAGAATGTTTTTTTGTAGCATCTAAATAAGCCAAAAAATATCATCTACCAAAGACCACTCAAAAATTCAGAAAACCTTGTTGAAAGATGGTTACATCCATGGGTTCTTTTAGATTTATTGAAAAGTAAAAGTTTTACAGCTTTTGAATAAAATAATTTGAGACAGTCAGTCAGACCACTTAATGATTAAGGTATTCAAACTTTTTAAGTTGTTGTGTATGATGCATCTTCTACTCTACAATGCTATCTGGTTAAGAATACAACTTGAGTAATACAATATCTGCAAACATATGTATCCATACATATTGTCTTAGTCCCTTTGATTGGTAGATAACTTTTATTACATGTGAATACATATGAGATACATGTATTTGATATTATCGTAGTTTAATTGGTATGATGATTGATAAACAAAGGGGTGTCATTGTTAAACTGCATGAATAAATTACTTTTATGAAAATCACTAAATGTCTTTGATTTTTGTTCTGTTTTCATATATGGTCACTGCTTGATGGTTTTAATAAGGAGATGAGAATATATACATATATTTCCATTAGAGAGGAATCCCCATGTTAAGTGCCCATTAGGCAAAGGGATTTATAAACTATAATTCTGGTTGCCTACTATGACGTCACACTTTAGTTTTGAAAGTATGGAGAATTTACCAACGTTCAGATACTTTTGGCGTTATAACATGCAAAAGGCTCATTATTAATGCTAAACGGGGTGTCCGATATTTAGTACAAATGGAAATATAAGTAATGACTGCCTTACTTTGGGTGTTCATGGTTGTATAATTCTGGTTGGACACGTGCAAATTTTTCGAGAATCGCTTCCCGATTCACGGAATTTGCACGTGACCAACCAGAATTATACTACCATGAAGACCCAAAGTAAGACGGTCATTTCTTAAGTATGTGTATAATGTGGAAAACAATATTTTGTCTCTTGGAAATCCGAACTTCTCTATAAATGTATTTGTCAGTTTGTTCAAATTTGTGATGGGATTCCCCATTTGTCCTGTCAAATTCAGAATTTGTAAATTATACATTTTCTATTTTTTCTCAAGTTTTGTACATTTTTCAAATTTGCACCATGTGTCAACTTTTTAGTTCTTGATTTGAATTTGAATAGGAATTCCCCGTTATTCTTTGTGTAAAAGTCCCTAGTTGTTAGAAATTTCCCTATTAGTCTTGTCAATCACATTTCAAAGTTATCTCAATTCCTTATTTGTTTTCATATTCAAACTCCTAAATGAATTTACACAAAGTCCACGATTGGATGATCTTTGTGTATATATGCAAATCACATACAAATTATCGCTTGTATTTTGGAATTTCCAACTTTGATTTGCTCACAAAGTAATCAATTTAAGAGTTGGGCCATGATAATCTTCCTTATTGACCTATTTCAATGAAATGTTTCCTCCTCACTCCAAGCTGATGGATGACATCCTGCTCTGTGACAAATTTGAATATAAAATTTGTGTGTTGATCTCATAAAAGAAAGGAGGGGATCTCCAACAACATTCGGTTGCAGCACCCACAGCAAAACCCCAAAACACCCAATGCAAAAATGCAGAGCAGACACCCACAGAAATAGACGCAAAAGGGAAAGGAACATCAACTCATGCCATAGAAACATGTAACAAAAAAGACAGCTATGTACATTAACCAATGAAACCAATAAAGGGATAACTTTATTCCAGGTATAGAGTTGGAACGCTTCAGAATTATTGTTTGCACACTTTCACATGAATTGCATACATTTTACTTCAAACTTTCATAGATAGTCAAGCATGTTGACACTTAACATCTAGTAAGGGTCAAAGTTCAGGTCAAAGTGTCATTTTAAGGTTCGTATTCGTAATAAGCGAGATACCCTAGTGGACGCTGCAGCGGAGTGATGTTGGAGATCCCTTCCTTTCCTTTAGCATGAATAATCATTCTGATCTGTCTATATTTTCTGCATACATTTAATATCTGCTTATAAATTGTGCATGGTAAGTGCTATGGCTTTCATATTTCACATGTTCATTTCTTATGATAAAACCGTTTTTTGTAAACATGGATTGAGCTTGTAACTTTGTTTACACACCAAAATAGATGTAAAAGGAATTGTAGTAGTCTACAACACGCCATGATTATTACATGAGTTGTGGACATGGTTTTGAACAAATTGGAAATCAAAGGAGGGGATATCCAACGAGACTTGATAGCAGTACGAACGACGAAACATCGTAACATCCGTATATGAAAACACAAGGTAGATATTAAGAAAGATATTTATCAAAGAGACACAATAGGGAAAGAAACACCAAATAGGACATCCAAGTAGTTTAAGAGATCGCACAAACCAAGAATACCAATGGGCAATCGGTGTTGACTTAGGATGGCCATCTGCCATGTAAATATGCTTGTAGCAAATAATGTAGTTAGCCGGATTACGTGCGCATTACCCTCCTACTTGTCCGGTTGCCATGTGGTCTTTAAGAACTGTTCTGTATGAGAGCTTTCTCATTTTAAGATAATCATACAAACAAGACAGCAAAACGCAGGGGGCCCCAAGTAGAATATAAGTGAATTATACCAACAAGATAGTAACAAAAATGGACATAAAAAAGAAACTGGGTCACCAGCAGGATTCTAGTAAACAATGTACATAAAAACTTCTACAAACAATATAGGACACGGAAAAGGGAATGATCTCCAGCATGACCACCCTGCATTCAAGGAGACACACATGTACAACATCACCCATACGAAAATGACCAGCATTTCGGTGGTTTATTTGTGTTTAGTGTTTTGATATCGTGTTTGGTGTTCCTTCTCCCTTTTGCGTCTCTTGCTGTGTATGTCTTCTTTTTGTTTTCACTCGGAGTGTTTTGGTGTTTTGCTGTGTTTGCTTGAACCGAGTCTTGTTGGATATCACTTCCTTTCAACAAATAGAGCAAATATCTAGGTTACCAACACCCTCATAAGAAACATCCAATCTCTATCTAGACAGCGATGTACCGTCATCGCTGTCTTCAGTGTATTTCTTTCAGACTAGAGGCCGCTACTTAAATAAATCTGGCCACGTCTGAACATTATTTTGACTTTAAGCGTTCCACTGATTAGGTTTTTCTAACCGAAACACGTGTTTGGAGCATTGAAATTAATTCAAGAAGGTAACGAGTAGGTATACACTTCCATCTTACTCTTTATATACCACAAAGTAGAGCAGTATACATATTGAGTTTGCTTTCGGGGCAATGCGTCCTCCAAGCAAACTATAAGTTATTTTGTGAACGTCTGAAAACTGATAGGAACTTGTTCATTTTAATCTATGAAATACCAGATTTATTACTGGAAGTCCCGAAAATTAGATCTTCCCTTGAGCATCGTCACCTGTTGCCGGTAAACAAGAGATTATCGTCTTTTTCAGATTCACTTTTGTTCAACACGAAGATGACCGTGTGTTATCTAGTGTTCATTGTCACTTTATCTGAGTTTGTAAGTCTATCGAATGATAAGCATACGGTTTTTATTACCATTTGTTCAATGGATACTTGTGCTTTTCAACACCCACTATTCAAAGGAAATGAAAGTTCAAAGACTATGCTCACTTGAAGAAAGTTCTTCAGACTGTTATTTAAAAGTCGTCCATCGCATCAAAAGAATGAATTAAGTATGTTACTTGTCTATAAGATTACATAAGTTTAGTTCAAATATTGGAATTTGTCAGGGTTCAAATGTTAAACGTCTTCAAATTAATAGCATCATAAGAACAGATAAATTTGCAGCATGGGCCAGACATACACGTTTCGGAATATATATTCTCGTTAGTGATCCTCAATGTCAACAATGAAATATGGTCAAAGACTGCGAAAGCTATGTCCAAATAAGTAACGAAAGACATAATAACAGGCTGGGTGGGATATATACAGGAACCATTTTTCAGATATTTCGAGAACATTTTATGAAATAAAGCGAAAAAGAAACTATGACATTAGCTTCTTTAAAAAAGGTATAAGACAACATAATGGCCTGAACAAGGATTGATGTTACAGAAGGGAGGAGATCTCTAACAAGACCCGTTGCAGCATCAACAGCAAAACACCAAAACACCCGATGCAAAAACACAAAAGACGAGTACAGCACGAGACGGAAAAGAGACACACTACATGTAAACATCAAACACAAAAGACTACACATAAACCGACCAGACCAATGGGCAACCGGTGCCGACTTTGGACGGCCATTTGTCACGCAAGTAGCAAATGGTGTGCTTATCATGGATTACGTGCGCACAACCCTCTCACTTCTCCAAATACCCAGAGGTCTCGAAAACGTACAATTGTGGTGTAAAACGACCTCCTCACTGTAAGATGACCTCACACAAACAAGACCGCGAAACGTAGAGGCCCTTGAAACACAGATGAAAATGTAAATGGATATAAGAAGAGGGCATGCGTAATACAGTCTGTTCTCTGCCGAGCTCAAGTGTGTAATCACCCGAAGTGTCCGACTGACATTCAGAGAGGACAGGTGGTCGGGGCCCTGTCTTCTCTAAAGAGGTTTGGACAGGGCCGTCATGGAGTCCCGTCGTCACAGTCAGGTAGAGTGCAAGTCTCAAGGATGCGTTTGTACAAGACTGTAGATTGGTCAAGTACCAAGCCTAGTGTCCGTCAGGTGACATTAGGATCATATCCACGGTATAAAAAGCGTTTGATGATTCTGACACATTTTCGATGGTTATGCTGCCTACCTTTGATCCTTCTAATTTTGTTTATGATATCACCATAAAAGACAGGTTGTGTAATACCCAAAGTAATGTACTCTGTTGCGTGTATAGATCCGAATTTTAAAAGAAGTTGAATGTAATTTTTGTAAAATTTCCAGAAAGTCTTAATTAATTTATGAAAGCGGAAACCTTGACATAAAAGTGTTTTGGTAATTTGTAAATTTCTACTGTGAAAATCCAAAATATCAGTACATGCTCTAGCGTACCGGATGAGCTGTGATATGTAAATGCCGTATGACGGTGATCTTGGAACATCACCGTCAAGCCAGGGGAAATTTACAATGTTGAATCCAAAATCTTTTCTTTTGTCATATACACGTGTATCAATCTTTCCGTTTACAATTTTGATATTTAGGTCCAAAAACGGTGTTTTTCTGTATTTGTAACGTTTCCCTTGTTAAGTGTTGATTCTTGTGGATAAATTTCATTCTTATATAATTCAAAAGCAGGATTGTCAATGGTTAGAATGTCTTCCAGATACCTAGAAGTGTTATTGAAATATTTCAGATCATCAAATATTCTTTGCTTTTGAAGATTTTGGATAAATTCTTTTTCATAAGTGTATAAAAATAAATCTGCAACAAGAGGCGCACAGTTAGTACCCATAGGAATTCCTACAACCTGCTTGTAAAGATCCTCACCAAATCTAACATAAATATTGTCCAACAGGAAGGACAAGGCATTACACAGGTCACTACATGTACTTGATTTGTATGATTTGTAGTCTGTCGAGGAAAACAAAGGAGGGGATCTCCAACAACACCCGGTTGTAGCACCCAGAGCAAAACCCCAAAACTCCCAATGCAAAAACACAAAGCAGACAAGCATGGAAAGAGACGCATATGAAACATGGAACGTCAACGCACAACACAGAAAGGACTACACATAAACCAACGAGGCCAATGGGCAACTGGTGCCGACTTAGGACGGCCATCTTCCACGGAAATAGCAAAAGGTGTGGTTATCCTGGATTACGTGCGCACAACCCTCCCACTTCTAAACCCTTCGATTCAGATGTACAAATGTAAGTTTTCCGCTCTCGATCAAAACACCATTTAATGAGATTAGATAATCGATCATTAATTTTGTCATGAGGAAGTGTGGTGTACATATTAGAGAAGTCGTATGAAGAAATCGTATTGGCTTGGAAATTTCCAGATTTCATTTTTTCAATCACATCCCCTGAATTCTTAATAGACCAAAATAAATTTACATCGTTCCTGATTAGAACCGTTTCACAATATCTTGTCATGTGTTCTCGAATAGCAGTAAGTGCTGACGTCAGATTTCTAGACAAAATTGTAGTGGAGCAGTTACTAGAATTAGCAATAAATCGAAATTTGTAAGGAGATTTGTGCAGTTTCGGTATGCAATATAGTGTTTGGAGATTCAATTTAGAAATAAAGATATTGAATGAAAACAGCTTTTGATATATGTATTAGTGGACGAAAGTTCCGAAACCAAACTTGATATGTAGTAACGTTTTCAAATGATAATGGTGTTGTTGGCTGCTTTATCAGCTGGTGCAAAGACATATTTTTCATGTTATTTACTTAGTTTGGATTTCAAATATCTTTCTGATTTGGAACGTGGATTTTGAAAAAGATGAGGGTTTTATGGAAGGTATCTATTCGATGGAAGGTATCTATTCGAATATCCGTTATATCTAAAATGAGGTTTTCCAGTCATTCAGAGCATGCGGTTCGACTCCTTCTGATTTACACCATCTTTTCGTATAATTATCTAAGGCTTCCGTAAGCACCTCACGGCATTTGACAAAATCTATCTTGGATGGGATTCTATACTTAGGACCTTTTTTAAGGAGACCACGGAGCTGTCTGTCTTGGATAATTGAAATGTAACACAAAGAATGTCTCGTCAGTTTCTATCATTTATTGCGCTACAGTTTGTTCATGGTGTGGCACAAAACGTGATGCATGATAAGACAGTGAATACGGTATATGATATATGGTATATGGTATATGGTATATGGTATGAAAGGTGGTCTGAAAATATATAATAAAAAATAATGAGAATTCAGTTCTCAAAATATTTCATACATGATATGATACAAAAATTTGATCTCATAGTCGCAATACAATATTACAAAAACTACAAAATCACAATATGCAAAATAATGACAAAAATACATTGATGTACACGTACCCTAAGTAAGGAGCATCATGACATACACGATCCTGTCACAAATTATGTAGATCTCTACGATGAAATCTAAAGAGAAAAATGTTTACATGAACCACCAATAAAAATATTCACCAAGTTATGCATTCAAACAAATTTTTGTGTTATGACCTGTACTGCGCACCATACATTAATTAAAAACTTATTTCACAATAAATATCACAGATGCTTTGTATTCTTGAAATAATTCATATTAATCTCGTAATGTTGAACTATCCAACATGTAACGTACATCATATAGATAAAAGATCATGAAAAATGGAAATCATACAAAATTAATCAAATTTCACAAAAATCATCAAAAACTATAATTTACTCACAGTTCAACAAGCATTCATCAACCTCTTTTATAGGAACACGCAGAGTTTGCAGAAATTCAAACAAATTTGGTACGATGAAAGCCTACATCAAAAGTCGATCTTTCTACCTCGATGGAGTCTATTGTTCTGAATTGTTATGAGTTAACTTTTTGAAAGAAACCAATAGAATTACAGATAACAAAATAAATTATTTAATTCTAAATTTCATTTGACATTATCATAAGATGTTTTATGTTATTATATATCAAGCCATTAAACAAAAATACTTTTTATTTACATTTTGAGAATTGTAATCGTTTCGTAATACTCCAATCGATAAACCTTTAAATTAAACCATTGTCCGTAATGAACAGTTCCAGTGGCTTAATGGTTAAAGCGGCGGCCAGTCAACAACTAGTGCGCGAGTTCGATACTCGGCGCCGGTATATTCAAAATGTTTATTTTAACTTTTTATTATTTTTAACTAAGAGATATTTCCATATCTTACATATCACCCCCCTTTGTCATTGCTGTCCTCAGCAATGATATAAACACACAAAGATAAAACAAATCGTCCACAAAGTAACCAGTGTCCTTTCTTTATTTTTCCCAATCCGCATGAATATTAATGATGCAAGTTCGACCACGATTGGCTCAAAGTCGCGCTTAATGAAGAGCCTGAACTTGCACCTAAGTTAGCAATGGCATCGCTTAACTCCTTAAAGTCTCCTCGCACATTGGAGTTCACCTGCTGATTAGAAACCAAAACACTCCTCGGCAGGTTATGCGGATTGGAGTGTTTACCTGCGGTCGATCGCTTAGATCTACGCGGTAATTCCCTGACTTCCGGTTCCTCTTCGTCACTGGCATTGTCGCCATAGCACTTTCTATATAGACGTGGCCTCGGACAGTGCATGCATTTTATATATTCTTTTCATTTTCGTGCGTGAACATCGACGGCGGGTGCGGCTAGCCAACAGGGGATGCTTACTCCTCCCGGGCACCTGGTCCCACCTCTAGCTTGCTAGGGGTCCGTCGATGCTCAATTTGGTGCTCTATTGTGAGTGCTGTTGAGATTATCGTCAGGATCTTCTTTAACTCATTTGTGTCACACTTATGCCCTTTGCCGTGTGGAGCTCGTAAAAAAGTTCCCCGCGAGGGGTTTGACAGTAAGTGTTTTGAATATTTTTCCCTGACATTGTCGCCATAGCACTTTCTATATAGACGTGGCCTCGGACAGTGCATGCATTTTATATATTCTTTTCATTTTCGTGCGTGAACATCGACGGCGGGTGCGGCTAGCCAACAGAGGATGCTTACTCCTCCCGGGCACCTGGTCCCACCTCTAGCTTGCTAGGGGTCCGTCGATGCTCAATTTGGTGCTCTATTGTGAGTGCTGTTGAGATTATCGTCAGGATCTTCTTTAACTCATGGCGGTATCCCTTTCGCTCTGTTCCGGCACATCGTCTCTATAGAAGTGACCATTTTCATCGCGATTCAAGCCATCGTCTATATCACTAGAGTCACTTTCAATAATTTCGCCGGTATCCAATATTTCGGTCCTTGTAACCTTCTTTACGGGTCCTGATCCATCGGCTAACTGGATTCCGTAAACGTTATCACCAGTGTACGATACAACCTTATAGGGTGTAGAAAGCCAGGTGTCCTGGATTTTATTGCGCCCTTGCACACGATTTCGGATAAGTACTCTCGTTCCAATGCGAATCGGACATTCTTTAGTGGTTTTATTGCGTTGATCTTTGCGCATATCGGCGTTCTTCTGTGTAGTTTGGATAGCGATGTTCATTGCTTCTCTAAGACGTTTTTGATGTTTTTCAAGCCATTCGTCGATAGAGCTGGCTTCCTCTAAATCTGTCGTTCCGAGTATGAAATCAATAGGCAGTGTTGGTTCCCTCCCGAACATAAGGTAATATGGCGAATACCCTGTTGAAGAATGGACTGTGGAGTTGTATATATATACTAGTTCCGGTAAGTAATCGGGCCAACGCCTTTTCTGTTCCGGTTGTAATGTTTTCAATCGGTCGTGCATAGTCCGATTAAATCTCTCACACTGTCCGTTTCCTTCCGGGTGATATGCCGTTGTTCGAGATTTTTCGATTCCATACATCTTGCACAGTTCCTTCACTATATGGCTTTCAAAGTTTCGTCCCTGATCGCTGTGGATCCGCTTTGGTATGCCGAATCGTATGAACCACTCTTTTACGAGTACTTTTGCAACTGTACACGCTTTCTGGTCTCTTGTTGGAATCGCTTGCGTGTATTTCGTGAATATGTCAGTCATAACTAAAACATTTTCACGTCCATCTGAAGCTTTTTCGAGCACTGTGAAATCGATAGCCAGGATTTCAAGCGGTTTGTATGCTATCAGATTTCCAACGGGCGGTTTTATCGTAGGCATCGGAGCTTTACCGATCATACAGCGTTCGCAGCTTTTGCACCATTTTTGAACGTCCTGGGTCATACGAGGCCAGAAACAACGTTTCCGCAATAAGGATAATGTGCGCTCGACGCCCTGGTGACCGGCATGGTTATGAATATGCTCCAGAACCTTATCTCGTAAACTCTCTGGCAGGACTAATTGTTTTACTACATCACCAGTTACGTCTTGTGATTTTCTAAAAAGTATTTCGTTCTCAAGAAATAGCTTGCTTCGTTGATTTAGAAGTTTTCTCACATCTTTGTTTTCTTTCTTGAGAATTTGAGCAGTTGGTGGATGTTCCTTTTTCATCCAATATAAAACTCGCGATAAAACAGGATCGCTTTCCTGTAGCTTTGAGATATCCGCAGGAACAAATTCCGGCAGGACATTCGTTGCTTCGACTCCTGTCGATACCATTCTAAGTCTAGCCTCCGGAATATCCTTTGACTGCAATTCAGAGAGCACTGTGCTTTTGGTAACTACAGATAGCACACTTTCGGGTTCCGACTCGTAACGTGAAACAGGCCTTCGGCTAAGTGCGTCTGCATTCCGGTTGACCCTTCCTGATCGGTATTTCACGGTAAAGTCGAATTGCGCAAGTTGACTTGCCCATCTCATTTCTGTAGCTGCCAGTTTTGCTGTTTCTATATGACTGAGAGGGTTATTGTCGGTGTAAACAACAAATTTCGATCCTAAGAGATATTCTCTGAACTTTTCCGTCACAGCCCATTTTAAACCCAAGAATTCCAATTTCATCGAACTGTAGTTATTCATATTTTTCTCCGTAGGTCGCAGCGTCCTTGATGCATACGCAATAACAACATTCCCTTCCGGTCGCTGTTGTGATAATACTGCGCCTAGGCCCTCGAAGCTCGCATCAATTTCCAGTACAAATGGCTGTGAAAAATCCGGATATCCTAATATTGGCGTACTTGTTAATTTCTCTTTCAGCAATTCGAATGCACTCTCACATTTTTCATTCCAAAGTTTCATAAATGTTCTGGTTTCATTCTCGTGTTGTTCTTTTGGGGTTTCGAAAGAAGTGAGTGCAGCGGAGTAGCAATTTTAGCAAAATCTTTAACGAATCTTCTATAGTAGCCTGCAATTCCAAGAAATGATCTGAGTTGTTTTTCTGTTTTCGGCTTCGGCCATGTTCTTATAGCTTCAGTTTTGTTCGGATCTGTTGATACGCCTTTCTCTGATACAAGGTGACCTAAGTATCTTACTTCCTTCCGAAAGAAATGGCATTTTGACGGGACTATCTTAAGGCCATGAGATTTCAGTTTCGAGAATACTACGTCCAGTCTGTCGATGTGTTCTTCTATTGTTGACGAAAAGACTAATATATCGTCAAGATACAGCACTAGGGTTTCAAAGTTTTCATCTCCTAGGCAAGCCTCCATAAGTCGTTGAAATGTTGCGGGGCTGTTGCATAAGCCGAACGGCATTCTCGTATATTCATACAAGCCACCCGAACCTACTCGAAATGCTGTTTTGTGAATATCTTCGTCCTCTACCGCGACTTGATGGAATCCTTGTGCTAGATCTATAGTGCTGAAGTATTTGGCACCATGAAGGATGTCTAATGTCTCTTCTATTCTCGGAAGAGGGTAGGCGTCCTTTATCGTCTTAGCGTTCAACGCTCGATAGTCTACGCACAGGCGGATAGAGTTGTCTTTCTTCCGTACAATGACTACTGCTGAAGCATACGGGCTGCTACTTTTCCTGATGATTCCTTGATTTAACAGTTTATGTATGTGACGTTTTACTTCATCTAACTGGTTAGGAGGAATTCTCCGATGTGGAATCTTTATTGGAGTATCGTCGGATAATCTGATTGGATGTTTAATGGTGGAAGTAAACCCAAGTTCGTCATCATTGAGAGCAAAGGCGTCTCTGTGTTTTACGAACATGTTGTCAAGCCTTTCTCTTTGTTGATTTGTAAGTATGACGTCACCTAAATCGAAATCTATTTTCTCGAGATTTTGTTGACTCTCATTGTTTGTCCGAATTTTCCGGATTGAAACTTCTGTCGAGGTAAATTCTACGCTGAATTCATCATCACTGGATCTCAGTACTTCAGCTGACTGTAATGTTCCTAATCTTGTTTTTGGTTCGAGCCAAACGTCTTCCGGTCCGATGTTTAAAACTCTAACGGGTATTTTGCCTTGTTCCACGTTTGCGACCGTATCTATTACCATGATGTTTCTAGGTAAGGACCCATTTTCACACGATACAGCTTGTACGGCTGCAGTATATGCCTGTCCTTCCTGTGTATATCTCGTTGAACCAACGACTGTCTTCATAGAATTGGCGGGAATTTTAATCGCCTGGATGCCTGCAACCTTAACGAAACTGGTTCGTTCGGACCTTTCGTGCAGTTTCATCACAGAAATCACGTTTTTCCATGATTCTTCCTCAAGTATCTGTGAAGATTCTTCTGTTTCTTTTCTGATCTTATTCAAGATGTTACATCCTAAAACTGCTTGTACTGAGTCTGTCTCGCTGGTAATGTTCTCAACAAGCATTCCTACATTATCGAATTTGCATCCTGAGACGTTTAAATCAACCTCAATGTATCCCAAATAAGGTATTTGTATTTTGTTTGCTGCTGATAATTTTAAATATTTAGTTGTGTCGAAAAGTTCCGATGAAGAGAGATAGCTTTTGAAGAATGATTCCGAAATTGTTGAGACTTCTGCTCCTGTATCCAAAAGACAATTAATTGGATGTCCATTTATTTCTACAACAGCTGTCGGACATTTTGCTGTTGCCTTTCTTATTTTATTTCCTATGTTTTCCGATGAGTCTGTTTTGTTTCCAACCATAGGACGACTCGCTACTATGGTGGAGGTAAGTTTGACCCTTCATTTCTATTAGAAGACGGCGATTTCTGTTTCCTGTCATTCTGAGTTTCAGAAGGACATTCTGATGCTTTGTGTCCTTTCCCACCACAATTAAAGCATTCTAGGTAAAATCTGTCATTCGCGTTACCTCTACTTCGGCCTCGACCTCTGACAGTACCTCGTTGGTATCTCGTATAAGACCTCGACCTTCCAAACGACGAACCTTGGTCGAATCTTCCTCTACCTCCTCCTTTAGATGTTATAGATGTCAAATAATCTATTTGTCTCTGTTGCTTTTCCAAAAGTTCCTGTTGTTTCTTCATCATTTCTAATACATTTAATTCGCTACATTCTGATGTTGTTTTGTGGATTTGTTTTTGTACAGAGGCTGGGTTGTCTTCGATCCATCTCAGCATAAGATGTCTGAATTCAAGAAATGGAATCGGTCCTTGTTCTAGTGAAAATTTTCGCAATTCTTGACGGAGGTGTTGTTCTGTAATGCCATCTATAAAACGCTCAGTCAAAACCTTATCTTGATCGGGTAATGTTTTTCCTGCTCTCCGTGTTATTTGATCTGTTAGTGTCATCAAAGCGAGTGAATATGATTCCAGTGTCTCGTTTGTCTGTTGATCTCGCTGATAAAATTTTTGTTGCAACTGGGTAAGTGTGTCTTTTGGTTGGTATAATTGTTCCAATATGTCTAGAATCTGTTCTCCAGTTTCCCTTTGATCATGAGGTCTTAAACGTATTTCGGATTTCGCATTTCCTGTTAAATGGTCCATTACGAAATCCATATGATTGTCTCTAGATGGCGATGATCTTATATGTTCCCTCATGTCGGTTATCCATTCATCTACTAATGGATCCGAATCCTTCGTCGGTCGTCCCCCGAACTTTGGGAACTTCCGGTCGGACCTCATATATACTACTGGCGGTGTTACATGAGTAGGTTTAGCCTCCAGTGCAGCCAATTTGGCTCTTAATTCTTCTAACTCCTCTTTTAATTCATCCCCCATATTGATCGATATAGCAACAATTGAAAAGCAGAAAGCAATCCCTACTATTCGCTTGTTACTATGGATTTACTGGGAATGACAGTCCTTAATCATTAAAGAGGAAACCTGGTGGAACCAAAGTTTCGACAGTAAAGTATCGGGATAAATTCCGTCCTTATAAAGTTTAAAGTTGAAAAATGTCTTCCTATTTCTTCCTTTGTTGTTTCGTTTTGATCTTTGAATGTCGAACGTAAATCTCGGAGATCGAACGTTGAGATTGTTGTTGATATTTCGGATTCTATTGTTGAGTTCCTCTATTTGTGCTTGAAGTCTAGAATCCTGATCGGCAAACGAGTCGGGGTCCTTGTGACCACGGCTCTTATTCCACTCAACGATAGAGTACACGGGTACTTCGAGAATCGTGAGTTTCACCTCGGCGAATTGATGAACAAAATCGACGAGTTCGTTGAATTTCCGTTCCAAATAGTCGACGGTCGAAAAATCGTCCGAGCGAAGGTTTGTATACGCTTTGTTCTTTTCGGTCAAATCGCACGTACCGAGCCATACATACAATGCAATTTTACCATGTCTTCTTAGTTTATGAGGAAGACTGTTCTTCAACCAAAGTAATGATTCTTGTACTCGAGAACCACCTTTACACCACCATTGTATTTTAAAGTCAATACCTGTTTTAATATGATTTCTTAAATAATTACCCTTACTATCAGCTAATAACACAGGGGTGTACACTAATTTGCCATTACTAATTGGCCTTGGCTTAAGTAATTGCTTTTCGATCTTAGTATCAGACATTAGACACTATAAAACATTCAAACAATAGCTACCATAAGCATGACAATAAATAATAATCAATGACAAAGAAGTATTCAAAAAGGATATTATATATATCACAATAATAATGCCACGATGCAGCACACCGTCCAACCATACGATTGTCTATATTCAATCCTGGAATACGTCCTTCCTTGGGCCCTACGAAATATGTGTCCTATTCACTGTCACTCCTCTCCTCCTACATCACTGGCCATATCCTACCGGGGACGCCATTTGTAACACAAAGAATGTCTCGTCAGTTTCTATCATTTATTGCGCTACAGTTTGTTCATGGTGTGGCACAAAACGTGATGCATGATAAGACAGTGAATACGGTATATGATATATGGTATATGGTATATGGTATATGGTATATGGTATGAAAGGTGGTCTGAAGTAAGGAGCATCATGACATACACGATCCTGTCACAAATTATGTAGATCTCTACGATGAAATAGTTCAACAAGCATTCATCAACCTCTTTTATAGAAACACGCAGAGTTTGCAGAAATTCAAACAAATTTGGTACGATGAAAGCCTACATCAAAAGTCGATCTTTCTACCTCGATGGAGTCTATTGTTCTGAATTGTTATGAGTTAACTTTTTGAAAGAAACCAATAGAATTACAGATAACAAAATAAATTATTTAATTCTAAATTTCATTTGACATTATCATAAGATGTTTTATGTTATTATATATCAAGCCATTAAACAAAAATACTTTTTATTTACATTTTGAGAATTGTAATCGTTTCGTAATACTCCAATCGATAAACCTTTAAATTAAACCATTGTCCGTAATGAACAGTTCCAGTGGCTTAATGGTTAAAGCGGCGGCCAGTCAACAACTAGTGCGCGAGTTCGATACTCGGCGCCGGTATATTCAAAATGTTTATTTTAACTTTTTATTATTTTTAACTAAGAGATATTTCCATATCTTACAGAAAAGTCACCTGTAACAACATGGCCAGCTGGTTTGTAGAGATATTTAGAAGTTGCACATTCTCAAGAAGCAGGACACGATTCAAGTATGTCAGAATCCTATGTAACTTTATCATAGTTGAAAACAAAGTTTCGAATAGGTTTCATGTACATATAACAAATAAGAGGTGGATCTAAATTTTCAAAATATTGAGGAATGGTACTTTGTACGCGATGATCCCGAAAAATATTAGAGATGATTAGAACATCAAAACCTTTGTTAGAAAACGGGATTTTTATGAATCTTCTTTTAGGGGAGGTGTTTTTCACAATAGGATAAAGTTTATACTGTGCGAATGAGACAATGATATTAAGTCTGAATCAGTCAGTATTTCGTAAGAATGCAACCTCTGCTTCATCCAAGATAGCATTATATTGACGTTCATATTTACCGTCTGAGTGACGCACCTTCTCATCTTCTTTAACTCATTCTCATATACTATGCACTGAATTTCGATCGAATCTTATTATTGTGTATGACATTGCGTAGATCTTGAAAAAATATGGACGACCATAATGAAATTGCGCAATCCAAACTTTGTCTTGAAAATAATTTTACTTATCGTCTTTTGTGTTTTTGCATCGAGTGTTTTGGTGTTTTACTGTTGATGCTGCAACGGGGTCTTGTTGGAGATCTCCTCCCTTCTTTTTATATCTACACTTATTTCGTGTTGCAGTGTGGAGTTGGTAAAGCAATTCCCCGCGACCCGATGTTTGAAGTGTTTTAATTTCATTGTGTTCTCTAACTTAGCTTTGTTGTAGTGTCTTCTACGTAAGACTCTAATTCACTTTTCTTCCATTATCGCATTATGGCATTTTTAAGGTCGCCTCGTATCAAACTAACCCCCTTGAGATTACCCTCTGTCACTACAGTCACTTTACCATCATCGACATTCAACAGTAAAAAACTTTTTTCCTCACCAAGAGTACTCTTATCACCTCTCAAATTTAGACCCCACAGTGGTATTTTACGCACTACTCCATCTGCAGGCTCTACATTCAACAACAGACACAGAGGGTTCTCAATTATTTCTAAGTGCAAAAGTAAAAGATGCTCGTTGTGTCACCTCATCAACTGCGACTCCATAATAACATCTAGTGTAAATGGGCAGAAATTCAAAATCGAGGTAGACCAAGTCATCGTCTCAAGATCTTATTTACGTAATGACTTGAAATGCCAGGGGATGTGGCGCACAATATGTAGGTGAGACAGGCCAACCTTTAAAATCTCGTTTTAGGAACCATTCTTATAAGATCAGAACCTCACGTCAATAAAAACACAGAAACTTTCTTTATAATCACTTTGCTAAATATAATCATTCTATTTCGGATATGACCATTACCCCAGTTCAGACTTTTCCAAAACGTAAAAATGAAAGTAAGACCGAAATTAAAAAACGTCGACTACAAGCTGAACTTGCCTGGATCACCAAACTTCAGACTGCGTACCCTCTTGGTTTAAACGATCAAATTTATGGACAAGGAAACATTTCCTCAGCTTCTACCAATATCAACATCTTTTCAATTCGCCCAAACACTAAAAGGAAATACAGGTCACACGGGAAAAGACGAAACAGACAAAAAAGAAAACGATCCAGAATATACCGCTCTCTCAACGATTTACTTACTATAGCACGCAATGGCGGAAGACATGAGCTGTTACATGCTCTGTCGTCAATACCAGTTATAAACTTGAAATCTATCTTGGATGAAGCAGAGGTTGCATTCTTAAGAAACACTGACTGATTCAGACTTAATATCATTGTCTCATTCGCACAGTATAAACTTTATCCTATTGTGAAAACACCTCACCGAAAAGACGATTCATAAAACTCCCGTTTATTAACAAAGGTTTTGATCTTCTAAACATCTCTAATTTTTTTCGGGATCATCGCGTACAAATTACCATTCCTCAATATTTTGAAAATTTAGAGCCACCTCTTATTTGTTATAAGTACAAGAAACCTATTCGAAACTTTGTTTTTAACTATAATAAAGTTACAACGGATCCTGACATACTTGAGTCGTGTCCTGCTTCTTGAGAATGTGCAACTTCTAAATATCTCTACAAACCAGCTGGCCATGTTGTTACAGGTGACTTTTCAATTATCCAAGACAGACAGCTCCGTGGTCTTCTTAAAAAAGGACCTAAGTATAGAATCCCATCCAAGATAGATTTTGTCAAATGCCGTGAAGTGCTTACGGAAGCCTTAGATAATTATACGAAAAGATGGTGTAAATCAGAAGGAGTCGAACCGCATGCTCTGAATGACTGGAAAAACCTCATTTTAGATATAACGGATATTCGAATAGATAACTTCCATAAAAACCCTCATCTTTTTCAAAATCCACGTTCCAAATCAGAAAGATATTTCAAATCCAAAGTAAGTACATTACATGAAAAATATGTCTTTGCACCAGCTGATAAAGCAGCCAACAACACCATTATCATTTGAAAACGTTACTACATATCAACTTTGATTTCGGAACTTTCGTCTACTAATACATATATCAAAAGCAATGAAAGTGCATCTAACATTTTAGGCAAGCATAACAGTGAACTGTCTTCATTCAATATCTCTATTTCTAAATTGGATCTCCCAACACTATATTGCATACCGAAACTGCACAAGTCTCCTTACAACTTTCGATTTATTGCTAATTCTAGTAACTGCTCCACTACAATTTTGTCTAGAAATCTGACGTCAGCACTTACTGCTATTAAAGAACACATAACTAGATATTGTGAAACGGTTCTAAACAGGAACGATGTAAATTTATTTTGGTCTATTAAGAATTCAGGGGATGTGATTGAAAAAATGAAATCTGGAAATTTCCAAGCCAATACGATTTCTTCATACGACTTCTCTAATATGTACACCACACTTCCTCATGACAAAATTAATGATCGATTATCTAATCTCATTAAATGGTGTTTTGATCGAGAGCGAAAAACTTACATTTGTACATCTGAATCGAAGGGTTTCTTTTCCTCGACAGACTACAAATCATACAAATCATGGACATGTAGTGACCTGTGTAATGCCTTGTCCTTCCTCTTGGACAATATTTATGTTAGATTTGGTGAGGATCTATACAAGCTGGTTGTAGGAATTCCTATGGGTACCAACTGTGCGCCTCTTGTTGCAGATTTATTTTTATACACTTATGAAAAAGAATTTATCCAAAATCTTCAAAAGCAAAGAAAATTTGATGAGCTGAAATATTTCAATAATACTTCTAGGTATCTGGATGATATTCTAACCATTGACAATCCTGCTTTTGAATTATATAAGAATGAAATTTATCCACAAGAATTAACCCTTAACAAGGCAAACCTTTCAAATACAGAAACACCCTTTTTGGACCTAAATATCAAAATTGTAAACGGAAAGATTCATACAAGTGTATATGACAAAATGGATGATTTTGGATTCAACATAGTAAATTTCCCTTGGCTTGACGGTGATGTTCCAAGATTACCGTCATACGGCATTTACATATCACAGCTCATCCGGTACGCTAGAGCATGTACTGATATTTTGGATTTTCACAGTAGAAATTTACAAATTACCAAAAAACTTTTAGGTCAAGGTTTCCGCTTTCATAAACTAGTTAAGACTTTCTGGAAATTTTACAAAAATTACAGTCAACTTCTTTTAAAATTCGGATCTATACATGCAACAGAGTACATTACTATGGGTATTACACAACCGGTCTTTTATGGTGATATGATAAACAAAATAAAAAGGATCAAAGGTAGGCAGCATAACCATCGAAAATGCGTCAGAATCATCAAACGCCTTTTATACCGTGGATATGATCCTAATGTCACCAGACGGACACTAGGCTTGGTACTTGACCAATCTACAGTCTTGTACAAGCGCATCCTTGAGACTTGCACTCTGACTGACTGTGACGACGGGACTCCATGACGGGCCCTGTCCAAACCTCTTTAGAGAAGACAGGGCCCCGACCACCTGTCCTCTCTGAATGTCAGTCGGACTCCTCGGGTGATAACATACATGAGCTCGCTACAGCCGGCAGAGCACGGACTGTATTACGCATGCCCTCTTTTTATATCCATTTACATATTCATCTGTGTTGCTTGGGCCTCTGCGTTTTGCGGTCTTGTTTGTGTGATGTCATCTTACAGTGAGGAGGTTGTTTTACACCACAATTGTACGTTCTTCGAGACTTCTGGGTAATTGGAGAAGTGAGAGGGTTGTGCGCACGTAATCCAGGATAACCACACCATTTGCTACTTGCGTGACAGATGGCCGTCCAAAGTCGGCACCGGTTACCCATTGGTCTCGTCGGTTTATGTGTAGTCTTTTGTGTTTGATGTTTGCATGTCGTGTGTCTCTTTTCCGTCTCGTGCTGTACTCGTCTTTTGTGTTTTTGCATCGGGTGTTTTGGTGTTTTACTGTTGATGCTGCAACGGGGTCTTGTTGGAGATCTCCTCCCTTCTTTTTAGAATGGGGAAAACTAGTGACGTTAAGTTGTCACAGAGCATTTTCTTCTGAAAGTCTGAAATAAGCATCGAAGAAGTACCCATCATTTATTCAGTCTTATGGCAAAACCTTTGAAAAGTTGCGAATCCGGGAATAAACAATAATCCGTATTGAGACAAGGTGCCCGGGGATAGTCAGCGTCTCTTCTTTGCATGTAACACTCGTCGCAACAATTCCATGAAAACCTTACAAATTCGGTGATTATCTCAATGTACACAAGTTAAGGTGTCTTACTTGGTGAAGTTGACAGCCATTCAAGAATGTCACTGATTATTGTGTAAAGAGGGATAGCATATGCTTTTATTCCCGTAGCTACCGAAGAACTTCCTCAATGATGAAATCTCTATATCGATACCTATGTACTAATTCGATACAATTTATCTTTGAATTTAAGTTGAATAAGATCATGGTTTCAGAAGAGCGTTAAGCTTGTTCAAAATGATCATATCCTTTTGGAAATTGGATTGTATGGTGGCATATTTCTGCCTCCTACATGCGAGATATTTTTCTTTAGAATATGTTGACATGCGACTTACTTATGTCAACATGCTACATATTTATGTCTACATGCAACTTATTTATGTCAACATGCAACTTATCTATGTCATCATGCAAGTTATTTTGTCAACATGCGACATAATTATCTTGCATGTCATCATAATTATCTTGCATGTCAAGATATCTTGCATATCAACATATTTATCTTGCATGTTGACATAAATAAGTCGCATGAGGACATAATCTATAGAAAATATCTCGCATGTAGGAGGCAAAAGTAAGCCACCATAGAATTGCACTTAAGTTTGGACTGGGCAATATATGTCTGAGACAGTACAATATACAGTGCTGTATGGCTTATTAAGAGGATCTCTCCATATATTTCATGTCCTTTTTTGTCTATAATTTTCCGATATATGTTACCATCCTAGAGAGGTGACTTCAAACGAATTCTAATTGCATCGTCAAGCACATGAGAGTTATCCTTCTTAGTACGAACTGATTTATTGTAGTCGATCCATAACTAAAGAATGGATAGTGTGTAAGTACCTTTCGACCACAATACAGTTTCCTACAAATTGTAACATTGATTTAGCTAAAGTTTACATCGATGTAACAAAAGTTGACGACAGTGCGATTAAGGGATTTCCCAAAAAATTGACATCGAAATTTTATGAATCTATATTTTCGAGAAAACTTCATTAATGCATTTATTATTGAAAAGGTCTTTTGGAGACGGTCATTTTGAAATTTATTTCAATAAAATCGGGCATAAAACAAAAAAAAAAAATTATTAGCATAAAAAAAAACTTTGATAACAAAAAAAATTATATGTTAATCTAATTTAAGCATTAAATTGGAGTATTGTAGCCGTGTTTGGTATCAAATAAATTAGAATGAAGTACTACAGATGAAAATGTAAAGAAAACGTATAAAGGAATGTTGAAATAAACATTTTGTATTTTAAAGCTGGGTTTTTCGGTTCATCAAAGGTTTACCAATCGTTGCCGAATATCAGTATAACATAAGCATACCATTACTCAATGGCAAATAGCGTAATTTTGAGTAGCAGTTATTAGTTTACAGCCTTAACTTAAGAAAATATTCAAATGTGTTTAAAAGAAAGGAGGAAATCTACAACACACCCACAGCAGATTGTGTGGTTACCCGGATTACGTGCGCACAACTCTCCTACATTTCCGATTACCCAGAAGTTAATGTTCTGCAGCGTTGGTGTTAAAGTAGTTGCTATAATTAATGACATTTTATCACATCATAAGTTAGGATAAATCAAAATAAGTTAAGGATTTTGCTCATGAAAAGCATTTCGTACATTGGAATGTTGTTGTAGAGTCAACTTAAAATCAAAATTTGTAGTTGTGATGTCGTTCTAGCATACCGACAAAATGTAGCTTTTGCGCTCGTTACCCGGTCAGTCACATAGTGAGTAGCCGTCTCAAGTCAGCACAAGCCTGTCACTTATGTGCTGCATTCTTGCTGCAGTGAAACGTCTTTAGGTAGTCTTGGTGTATTATTTTGAAATATTTTCATTCTCTCAAACTTCTTGTGTCGTTTCTACAGGTCAAATTTCCCCTTTGCTTATGTGTTTATTGTCACATGCCATCAGTCTTCACAAAATCAGCTTCTATTCTAATTTTTTGTAAGAAATTCAAGAGTAACATTTTCCCTATATATAGATATACATTTGTACATGTATAAAAGACATATCGCGTTTTCAGTCCTATAGTGTTCTATCTCCATTTATGTCAAAATTTGAATCGTCATGACTTGTTCTATCTCCTTAACTTACCTATCTCAAAATGGGAAGCGTAAAAGCCACCAATTTTTTTCCCATTATGGATTGGTAATAAGGTGTTAATTCCATGTCAATTCTTCCTTTATAATGAAAATGTATTAAAAAAAAAATGGTTTATTGAAGAGTGTTCGAAAAGATCAAAGGATGCGGATAGACATTTGTTCTGTCTCCAACAAAATTGTATGGTATTCTTGTAAGTTGTAAGTGAAAAGTGTTCTAACTCCATTTTTGTCCATTTCGATACAAAGTTTTGAGGACTAAAGATTTGTGTTTCATTATTTACTCAGAAAGTATTGCTTTCCAAGAATTTTCATCGTTGTAAGGTTGGTACAAATTTCGTTTTAGGGAACTAAACCTTCTAAAGAAGAAGACAGGGAAGACAGGGAAGACAGGGCCCCGAACACCTGTCCTCTCTGAATGCCAGTCGGACTCTGTAAGCCTATGGCCTACAGGTTAGATGTGTAGTTCGCGCTGTGTTTTAAATCGTCATATTGTGACATACGAACAGAATTCCGAATAAAAGTTCTAAGTTTATTTAAGAGCAATTCTTTGTAAGAACAAAAACATTCAATGACACGTTGGCATGGTATGTCATAGATTCTAGCGATTTTCGGTTTAGAAAAAGAAGGGAGGATATCTCCAACAAGACCCCGTTGCAGCATCAACAGTAAAACACCAAAACACCCGATGCAAAAACACAAAAGACGAGTACAGCACGAGACGGAAAAGAGACACACGACATATAAACATCAAACACAAACAACTACACATAAACCGACGAGACCAATGGGTAACCGATGCCGACTTTGGACGGCCATTTGTCACGCAAGTAGCAAATGGTGTGGTTATCTTGGATTACGTGCGCACAACCCTCTCACTTCTGTAATTACCCAGAGGTCTCGAAGAACGTACAATTTTGGTGTAAAACAACCTCCTCACTGTAAATGACATCACACAAACAAGACCGCGAAACGTTGAGGCCCCAGAGACACAGATGAATATGTAAATGGATATAAAAAGAGGGCATGCGTAATACAGTCTGTGCTCTGCCGGCTGTAGCGAGCTCATGTATGTTATCACCCGAGGAGTCCGATTGACATTCAGAGTGGACAGGTGGTCGGGGCCCTGTCTTCTCTAAAGAGGTTTGGACAGGGCCCGTCATGGAGTCCCGTCGTCACAGTCAGTCAGAGTGCAAGTCTCAAGGATGCGCTTGTACAAGACTGTAGATTGGTCAAGTACCAAGCCTAGTGTCCGTCTGGTGACATTAGGATCATATCCACGGTAAAAAAGGCGTTTGATGATTCTGACGCATTTTCGATGGTTATGCTGCCTACCTTTGATCCTTTTTATTCTGTTTATCATATCACCATAAAAGACAGGTTGTGTAATACCCATAGTAATGTACTCTGTTGCATGTATAGATCCGAATTTTAAAAGAAGTTGACTGTAATTTTTGTAAAATTTCCAGAAAGTCTTAACTAGTTTATGAAAGCGGAAACCTTGACCTAAAAGTTTTTTTGGTAATTTGTAAATTTCTACTGTGAAAATCCAAAATATCAGTACATGCTCTAGCGTACCGGATGAGCTGTGATATGTAAATGCCGTATGACGGTAATCTTGGAACATCACCGTCAAGCCAGGGGAAATTTACTATGTTGAATCCAAAATCATCCCTTTTGTCATATACACTTGTATGAATCTTTCCGTTTACAATTTTGATATTTAGATCCAAAAAAGGTGTTTCTGTATTTGAAAGGTTTGCCTTGTTAATGGTTAATTCTTGTGGATAAATTTCATTCTTATATAATTCAAAAGCAGGATGGTCAATGGTTAGAATATCATCCAGATACCTAGAAGTATTATTGAAACATTTCAGTTCATCAAATTTTCTTTGCTTTTGAAGATTTTGGATAAATTCTTTTTCATGAGTGTATAAAAATAAATCTGCAACAAGAGGCGCACAGTTAGTACCCATAGGAATTCCTACAACCTGCTTATATGGATCCTCACCAAATCTAACATAAATATTGTCCAAGAGGAAGGACAAGGCATTACACAGGTCACTACATGTTCATGATTTGTATGATTTGTAGTCTGTCGAGGAAAAGAAACCCTTCGATTCAGATGTACAAATGTAAGTTTTTCGCTCTCGATCAAAACAACATTTAATGAGATTAGATAATCGATCAATAATTTTGTCATGAGGAAGTGTGGTGTACATATTAGAGAAGTCGTATGAAGAAATCGTATTGGCTTGGAAATTTCCAGATTTCATTTTTTCAATCACAATCCTAGAATTCTTAATAGACCAAAACAAATTTACATCGTTCCTGTTTAGAACCGTTTCACAATATCTAGTTATGTGTTCTTTAATAGCAGTAAGTGCTGACGTCAGATTTCTAGACAAAATTGTAGTGGAGCAGTTACTAGAATTAGCAATTAATCGAAATTTGTAAGGAGACTTGTGTAGTTTCGGTATGCAATATAGTGTTGGGATATCCAATTTAGAAATAGAGATATTGAATGAAGACAGTTCACTGTTATGCTTGCTTAAAATGTTAGATGCACTTTCATTGCTTTTGATATATGTATTAGTAGACGAAAGTTCCGAAATCAAACTTGATATGTAGTAACGTTTTCAAATGATAATGGTGTTGTTGGCTGCTTTATCAGCTGGTGCAAAGACATATTTTTCATGTAATTTACTTACTTGGATTTGAAATATCTTTCTGATTTGGAACGTGAATTTTGAAAAAGATGAAGGTTTTTATGGAAGTTATCTATTCGAATATCCGTTATATCTAAAATGAGGTTTTTCCAGTCATTCAGAGCATGCGGTTCGACTCCTTCTGATTTACACCATCTTTTCGTAAAATTATCTAAGGCTTCCGTAAGCACTTCACGGCATTTGACAAAATCTATCTTGGATGGGATTCTATACTTAGGTCCATTTTTTAAGAAGACCACGGAGCTGTCTGTCTTGGATAATTGAAAAGTCACCTGTAACAACATGGCCAGCTGGTTTGTAGAGATATTTAGAAGTTGCACATTCTCAAGAAGCAGGACACGATTCAAGTATGTCAGGATCCTATGTAACTTTATTATAGTTCAATATTGAGTGCTAAGTTGAAATTTATCTTTCATATGTAGAAAAGGAGTGTCGTTGCCATGGTAAGCATTAGGACATTTCATAAGACTTAGAGTGTTTGTGACCTTTGTTGCCATGGAAACGGGAACATTTATCAATTGCAATAACCATGATTTTTTTCTATCAATCCTCTTTGTTATGAATATCCGAAATGGTTTTCGACCTTTATCTCTATGCCTCTTGTATAAGGGGTCCAAAAGAGTGCTTAAATAAGGCTTTAAATCCTTCATTTTGTGACTCAAAAAAGCCCCTTATTTTGCTTGTTTTTGTGTATTTTTATGGTATAAAATTTCATAAAAGCAGAGGTTTTTGGAGTTATTCTTTTGTATATTCAATATGTATTGTACCTTAAATACAAGAAAATGTAAAAAGTTGGTTTGGACTTTGTATCGTTTTTACTGGAAACTGCATTTAAGATGGTAACCATGGCAACATTTAAGACAACGTTTTACTGCGATGGGTATGTTTTGAGTTTATTTTGAACTGCTCATTTATGATATGAAAACAAAATCCCGGCCATTCATATATCAACTGGAGACAAATCAATGTAGAGATGACCTTGATACTTGTTCAAGGTCATCCGTTGTATTATCAAGGTCACCGAATTTTAATTGAGCAGATTTTACCAAAATTTTTATTTTTGGTAGATAAAAAGGATCAATTCTAGAATAAGCCTTTTGAGACAAATAAATCGGCTATATGTAACAAAATAATGGATATCATGATTATTTCTTAGGCGTGTGGAGCTCGTAAAAAAGTTCCCTGCGAGGGATTTGACAGTAAGTGTTTTGAATATATTTCCCTGACATTGTCGCCATAGCACTTTCTATATAGACATAACGTCAGACAGTGCATGAGGTTTATATATTGTTTTCATTTTCGTGCTTAAACATCGACGGGGGGTGCGGCTAGCCAACAGGGGATGCTTACTCCTCCCGGGCACCTGGTCCCACCTCTAGCTTGCTAGGGGTCCGTCGATGCTTAATTTTGTACTCTATTGTGAGTGCTGTTGAGATTATCGTCAAGATCTTCTTTAACTCATTAGGATAACTTCAAGAGTTCAATCAACTCTTTGACCTCCTGAAATTGAGATGTGGATATCAACAATAGAGGGCATGAAATTTAAAATTCTTAGTTTGTTCGCCTTAAAAAAAACAACATAATACTTGAATATAAAAAGTCAATAAATCAGAGAATTTTTTTTAATTCCAACATTTTTCAAAATCTATATAAGTTATTGGAAAAATTCAAAAAGAAAATACTACAAATTTTGAAGAAAATTTGAAAAATCACATCAATTTCGATTCTTTTAGTCTAAGTTAGATATGACCTTGAATTTCAAGTCAATGACCTTGGAAATTTTCAATGATTTAAAATCAAATAAAGGAGTCTTATCAGTTCATTTTCATATTTTCATGGGCATAAGTAGTATTCATTAGGAATTAAATCAATTTGAAAAGGTACTATATTCAAGCCTAAAAGATTAAAGTTGCCATAGCAACGGTTTTTGACATCAAAATTGAGATGAAGAGCTCAAAGATCCAAACTTCGATTTTCTTTTACTATATTTTTAAGGGACATTACTTTTCAAAATAACCCATCATAGGTCTCGAGAAGATCTGCATCTAGTGAAAATTGACACTAAAAACGGTAAAAATCACATAAAAATGGCCCCTAAATTTTCTTTCATTTTTGACTTGGATATTTCCTTATTTTGGCTGGGCACAGTTAGCGTCCTGTAATATCTACCATAAAACTGAATGCATTTTGCAAGGAAGGAGGTAATGATGCCCAAAAGGTACGAAAATTGAATATCTGCTTCAATGGTAACCATCGCAACGAAGTATCTAAAAGTAGGTTACTTCACACTCTTTAAAGTAGCACAAAAAGACTGATCTCGTTGCCATAGCAACCGGAAATCCTATTGACCGGAAACCTTAATTTTGGCAATTAGAACATCATATATACCCAGTATGCAGATAATCATGAAAATCCATAACATGCCTAGCAGTATCAGAGCGCAACTTAAACTAAACTGAAACTTAAACTAAACTTAAACTTAAATGAAACTAGTCGGCAAAACGATGCGACGAGTATATATGTGGACGATTGGAAATTGCTAACACCGGCATAAAATAATAAGTAATTACTTTTTGATTGAAAAGACATTTTGGAAAAAATAGATTCTTCCGAATACAGAAACTTAATGGCTTTTACGGAGAGATTTCAAATTAGCTTTCAATTAACTCATATGGAAAATAATGGCTGCCTAGTACTTGCAGGTGTGCCTATTACTGCAGTGCTCTCAGCATCGTGGGAATCAATTTAAACAGATATCAGAATTTACAAACTATAGTTAATAATTCCAATGTGAAGTTCGAAATTAAAGTCAAGGAATTAAGTTAGAATGATTCCCCTATTACTATAGTAAACTCAAGTTAGCAATCTCCATATAAAATCGTCTTAACTAATGTCAATAATAATTTAGCATAATAATTGTTGGGAGAGGTCATATGGTTATAACTCCTTGGGTGCTCACATACATGAGCTCGCTACAGCCGGCATTGTACGGAATGTATTACGTACACCACCACCTGTCCTATCTGAATGTCTGTCGGACTCCTCGGGTGATAACATACATGAGCTCGCGGCGGCAGAGCACGGATTGTATTACTAACGCCCTCTCTTTATATCGAATAGCATATTCATCTATGTTGCTTGGCCCCTGTGTTTTGTAGTTTTGTTTGTTTGTCGTCATCTAACAGTGAGGAGGTTGTTTTACACCACAATTGTACATTTTTTGAGATCTCTGGGTAATCGGCATAGTGGGAGGGTTGTGCGTACGTAATCCAGGATAACTGAACCGTCTTCTACTGACTTGGCAGTTGGCCATCCTAAGTTTGCATTGATTGTCCATTGATCTCGTTACTTTATGTGTGGTCATTTATGTTTTATCTTTCTATGTGATTTGACGTCCATTGTACCATTTCCGTCTCATTCTGTGCGTGTCTGCTTTGTTTTTCCGGTGGGTGTTTTGGGGTTTTGATGTTGGTACTGCAACCTAGTGTTCTTGGGGATCCCCTCCATTCTTTCAAAGCCGTTCTCTCAAAAAGTGTCAAATGGTAGTTACATTTTACACTTTTGCATAATCTTCGAAAATGCGTCAGAATAATCAAATGCCTTTTATACCGTGGATATGATCCTAATGTCACCAGACGGACAATATGCTTGGTACTTGACCAATCTACAATCTTGTACCAGCGCATTCTTAAGACTTGCACTCTGACTGACTGTGACGACGGGACTCCATGACGGGCCCTAATTAAACCTCTTTAGAGAAGACAGGGCCCCGACCACCTGTCCTCTCTGAATATCAGTCGGACTCCTCGGGTTATCACATACATGAGCTCTCTACAGCAGGCAGAGCACGGACTATATTACGCATGCCCTCTTTTTATATCCATTTACATATTCATCTGTGTTGCTTGGGCCCTTTCGTTTTGCGGTCTTGTTTGTGTGTGGTCATCAAACAGTGGGGAGGTTGTTTTACACCACACTTTTAGTGCTTCGAGACCTCTGGGTAATCGGAATAGTGGGAGGATTGTGCGCACGTAATCCAGGGTAACCACATCGTCTGCTACTGACGTGGCAGATGGCCGTCCTTAGTCGGCACCTATTGCTCATTGGTCCGTTTGGTTTATGTGTAATCATTTACGTTTAATGTTTCTATGTTATTTTGCGTTCATTGAACCATTTCCGTCTCATTCTGTGCGTGTCTACTTTGTGTTTTTGCAGTGGGCGTTTTGGGGTTTTGCTTTTGGTGCTGCAACTGAGTGGTGTTGGAGATTCTCTCGTTTTTTTACATTCAGATTACAATAAGACTGAGCGCGCGATATTGTTATCCTTCATTCATGCGGTCAAATTAAAGTTTTTGGATTCTATTTTGCATGTTTTAATTCAATCGTTGATGGTGTTATTACAGCATTATATCTTTATTACTTCCAGGGATTTGACAGAAGTGTTTTGAATATTTTTCCCCTGACATGATCGCCATAACACTTTCTATATAGAAAAAGAACTCAGACAGTGCAATTATTTTATTTATTTTTTTTTTCATTTTCGTGCAAAAACATCGACTGCGGGTGCGGCTAGCCAACAAGGGATGATTACTCCCCCGGGCACCTTGTCCCACCTCTAGCTTGCTAGGGGTCCGTCGATGTTTATTTTTGTGCTCTATTGTGAGTGCTGTTGAGATTATCATCAGGACATTCGTAAACTCATTTGCATTTGTACTTTGGTTTCTCAAAATTTGTGCAGCATTGCATTTCTTGGCAATTGTACGTTCTTCGAGACCTCTGGGTAATCGGAAAAATGGGAGGGTTGTGCGCACGTAATTCAGGATAACTATACCTTCTGCTATTTCCGTGGCAGATGGCCGTCCTTAGTCGGCACCGGTTGCCCATTGGTCTCGTTAGTTTATGTGTAGTCCTTTGTGTTTGATGTTTCTGTGTTGTGCGTTGACGTTCCTTGTCACTTTTGCGTCTCTTTTTGTGCTTGTCTGCTTTGTGTTTTTGCATTGGGTGTTTTGGGGTTTTGCTGTGGGTGCTGCCGCCTGGTGTTGTTGGAGATCCCCTTCTTTGGCATAAATAGTGGCATCTGTTGCTATGGATTTCGTTTTTACCAATAATTGTTTGCGAAGGTTATTCGTATACTCTTCTGATGTGAAGAATGTCTTCAGTATGTTTCCTGAAAGTCAAACACCTAGTCAGATTCCAACAATCAAAATGGAGATGCTTACACATTCTTGAACGAAATATAAACAGAACGTTCCAACGTAGAAAGAAAATGGGATAAGGAGACGGAGACGATAACACAGCTTTATAGAAACATGAAGTGTTACCTTTAAAATCTATGGAAGATACGGAGAACCACTTTTTGTTTTGGGAGGAGGACAGGGATACTTCTGAAAGGTGTTTAATTAACAAATTTAAATCCTGAAAGTAAAACAGAGGGCACTAGTGAAATACATTTTGGCAGCTTACGAAAATCACTTTGGCTGGAATCATCACTAATTTGGAATTCAATGTCTTGTGCTTAATAAATTTGTTTAAAAATTTCAACAAGAAGGTATATAGTTAAAACCCTCCGCATTATCAATATAAACACTTACTTCCTGTTGCAATGTGGAGAAGTTAAACTCGTTCCCCGTAACGGAATATTGGGATGTTTTTAAGTGTATTAATTACTTCTTTCCAGCTCTGTCGCCCGAAAGAAGCTTTGTTTTTGCATTTTATCAATTTAACATCATACATTTTATTTTGCTTGTTCGGAAATTTCATTTCATCCAATAATATAATCCAAATTAAAGGAGGTTAACATCTTAGCAGCATCCCTCCAATGCTATTTTGAACATAGGCTTTCTTTGGATATGCTACTGAATCGCCCCTAAAGAAAATTTGGAACCGCGTACTCTCTGTTAAGTTCATTCTCAAATTCAAATTCTAGAAATAAAACCAAAGGGCTCTAGTGAAATGAATTTAAGCGGCTTATGAAAAGGACTTCTGCTGGAAGCATGACTGATGAGAATCAAATATTCGAAACACGTGTCCGGTGCATACTGAATTGGTTTGAAATTTTCTTCAAAAAGGTATAGATTTGGAACCCTCCGCATTTGAATAAAGAATCTGAAAATACTTTTTGTATTTCGGATCAGAAAAACTAATATCTAAAATGAAATCGAAGTGACTCTTTACATTCTTGAAATACCAAACCAATTGTCATGAATTTCGGATAATTGATCCTCATCAGTCGTACTTGAAACCAAATTGAATTTTAGTGACGCCCTCTGGTTTGATTTCTGAATTTTGTGCAACTATTATGTAAATTTTACGTGGGGACGATTCAGAAGCATACTTGAATAAATTCAATGAGAAAAGAGCATTGCAGGTATGGTGCTACGATGTTTACGTCGTTATTTCGCTAGCTCTTCGGGCGGGATGTTTTGGTCAATATTTCTAGAAAGAATTTTTTAATTAAAGTCGTTTTACCTGCCCCCTCCAACAAATTATTGCGATACTCCCTTAGATTATTGTCTTGTTTTGTTTTTTCCTCTTTTCTAATCATTTTTATTATCTTGTAAAGGAAATAACTACTTCAGATTTTGCTGATCATGCATAATTCTTTTCTTTTATATATATCTATATAATTAGGGGAAAACATAGTTCATGTTTTAAATCGAGGAAGTTCAATCCCAGATCAAACGAATACACCATGAGCAATTTGGCAACAAATGAACAAATCGTGACACCATTGATTGAAATTATGTGATGAGTACCCAATTGCCTATCATTTTACAAGTCGTACTTATAAATAGTATCATTTTAAATCTTTAAATGTCTTTCCAAATGCATTTGAAAAATCTATACGCATCGACTGGAAAAATGGTAATTACCCGCATTATCGATTTCTGTTCTATTTAGAACCAAGTTTCAAAGAGGAGAAAAAAGTAATACTACACAGTTGAGCCAACGCTTAGTATTCTTTTCATAAAACGAAACAAGAAAGAATATTCTTTGATAATTGAATCTTTTAACTATGTACAATGTATATTGGACATTTATGTGTTTCTTTGTGATGGTAAATGGAGTTACTTCCAGTCACTTCAGAGGTAAGATGATGTCTATCGATTCAACAGAAGACACAGACGTGGTAAAACTTTTATAAAGTTGTTGTATTATTATCAAGGGATCATTCATCAAAACACCTTCAAAACTTGAAATTTTTTATTTCAGTAGTTATTTGTCATAAAAAATGTAAACGTCTTCAAATTGAATAGCATCATTTAAGAACAGATAAAATGGCAACATGGACCAGACATGCACGTTTCGGGTACTTAATCCTCGTCGGTGATCCTCAAATCTAAACAATGTAATATGTATCAAATACAATACAAATGATCACGTGTAAAGAATCTTAAGGGAAAGGAGGAAACCTCCAACAAGACCCTGTTGCAGCACTAACAGCAAAAAAACAAAAAACCAAAAAAAAAAACCTAGATTGCAGCACCCACAGCAAAACTTCAAAGCACCCAATTAAAAAAACACAGAACAGACATCCACAGAAAGAGACTCAAAAAGGGACAAGGTACACCAAACACTAGAGGCGAACACACAGATGTGCACAGCAAGAGACGCACAAGAGGCATACGACATAGGAACATGAGACCCAAAAGAGCACAATTAATACAACGAGACCAAACTCACACCACAGAAACATGAAGCACATAAACTAACGAGACCAATTGGTAATTGGTGCTGACTTACGTCTGCACAAACCTCCCACGTACTATTCCGGTTACCAAAAGGTTTCGAAGAACGCACAATTGTAGTGTCAAACAACCTCATCACTGTAAGATGACCATACAAACAAGGCAGCAAAACATAGGAATCCAAGCAACATAGATGAATATGTAAATAGATATAAAAAGGGGAGCATATCTTATACAGTTCGGCTGTAACGAGCTCATGCATGTTCATAAAAATCACGCCATACATGATCTATATTATATTATTGAGGAAAGGAACAACTATTCAGGTTTAATCGGAAACGGGGTATAGGTTAGCATGTAAACTAAATACAGGAATCCATGAAGACAGGAGGATTTTATGTGCTGTTTAAAGGGTTCTTTGGTGGTTGTTGTTGTGCGCACATAATCCTGATTACCACATTGTCTGCTAAGTGCATGGCAGATGGCCGTACCAAGTCGACACCGGGTGGTCATTGGTCTCGTTTGTTTATGTGTGGCCTTTTTTCTACCAAGTTCTTCAACGCATTCGAAAATTTCTGTCATAGAAATTTCTTGAAATTTCGGAAACGTGGGTCCTGTAGCATCATATCCCACTCATCCTGCTACGTCTTTCGGTACATTTTTTTAACATAATTACTTTCACATTTTTTTGCTTTTAAATTATTACATTGTTTAGATTGAGGATCTCTGACGAGGGTTAAAACAAAGTACCCGAAACGTGCATACCTGGTCCATTCTGCAAATTTATCTATTCTTAAATGATGCTATTGAATTTGAAAAAGTTTAATATTTTGAGTCAACATAACTTCCTGGCTTGAAGGTGATGTTCTTAGATAACCATCATACAGTATTTACTTTCACAACTCATCCTGTTCTTCATGTACATCTATTTTGGATTTTAACAACAAAAATCTACAGATTACCGAGAAACTTTAGGCAAAGGTTTTCGCTTTCACAAACTAGTCAAGACTTTCTGGAAATGTTACAAAATTATTGTCACCTTCTTTTGAAATTCGGGCCCATAACAGCAACAGAGTATATTGCTATGGGTATTTCACAGCCTGCGTTTTATTTTGTCATTATAAGCAAAATAAGAAGGATCAAAGACAGACATACATACTAATCATCAAAATTGCGTCATAATCACATAACGTACGTCCTTTATACCGTGGATTTGGAGGAAATGTACTCTAAATGACTGACTGTGACGGGCCCTGTCCAAAACTCTTCAGAGAAGACAGCGCCCCGACCATCTGTCCTCTCTGAATGTCAGTCGGACTCCTCGGGTAATAACATGCATGAGCTCGCTACAGCCGACATAGCACGGACTCTATTTCATATGCCTTCTGTTTCTTTATAACCATCTACATAATCCATCTGTGTGTTTCCCTGTGTGGGCCCCTGTGTCATTCTGTCTGTTTCTATGGTCATCTTACAGTAAGGAAGTTATTTTAAACCACAATTGTTCCTGCTTCGAGGCCTCAGGGTAATCTTAAAAGTTAGAGGGTCGTTCGCACGTAATCCGGTCAGCTACACCGTCTGCGACTTACGTGACAGATGGCCTTCCTAAGTCCGTACGTATTGCCCATGGTTCATGTGTAGACATCAGTAGTATTTAATGTTTCTATGATGTGAGTTGGTGTTCCTTGTCCCTTTTGTATCTCTTTCTGTGCGTGTTTGTACTTTGTTTTCGCATGAGGTGTTTTAGGGTTTTGCTCTTCTTTCACATTTCAAACACAGATGAATGAAGAATTGTTTATAAATACTAAACATGTATGATAAAAACAGAAAACAAAGGAGGAGATCTCCGACAAGATTCGCTTGTATAACCAAGAGCAATCCTATGATAGAAGACAAGGATAAATAAAACAGACACAGAGAAAACAGCAAATAGCAACTACGACATTCCAACAACATACAAACACAAAAGCCTGCACATGAAATTGAAACAACATATATAAAATAGTACTCAAAACTCTACTAATATTTCAGTTGGATGTTAACTATCGGACTTTCTGGCAAAAGAGTTATAGAAAGGACTACTTTTGTAACGCTAGTACTGTAGCTGCCGCAAAGACAATAAATGCAGAAGGAGAACTTAAAACTGTTGGTGGGTGCAAAGGTCGAAATCTGACGTCACTTCCTCTACAATGTACTGACTACAGTGAAGTTGATGACTGGATGTCGGGCACAAATAGCTTGGAATTTGAATGCAGGGGCTCCTTTATTAGCTTAATGTATGTTATCATATATGCTGAACTGAAAGAAATCAATTAGATATAGTCGATATCTTAATTTTATGACACATTCAGCTATACATTGTTGTGTTTTCTTTTTTAAAGAATGTATCTGAGGTACATAAATCTATGGAAATAATTCTTCTCGAGCCTGAACACTCAGACAAACAATAAAATTAAAGATTTTGCTTCTTTAAATTTCAGGCAGGACTGACTATCTAAATATTATCTATATACTTGTAATATTCAAAATTTTCATTCTGAGCATTACGAGGTCTTCAATCCTCACATGATTTACCGTCTATCTTTTAATAATTTAAATTTGATTCTGTTTTAGTTTTCAAAATATGAACAATGCAATGCAGACCTTCATCTACCTTTTAGGTACACAGGACGACAATGGCCTACTTTAAAGAATGGCGGAAATCATTGGTCGCTGTTTTTAAATGCAAGCCTTACTAAACGTTCGGATACAAATAAGGTGAACAGATCTCCCGTATCTGTAATGCAGCCAATCATTCGCCTGCTACATGGATGTAAACAAAATATTACTATACCAGGTAGGTATTTGACTCTCTCTATCTACTGTTCTGTTGCAGACAAGTTTTCTTCAAAAGTCTATAAGAACTATAAAATAACGTCATTGATTTTTGGAGGATAAATTGATACCTTTGCTATATCATTTATGAGTCTGTGCGTTCATAAGTCTGTTTCCCGAATCAACCTTTGATTATCTTAGAGAGTATATCATTTCACTGTAAAACAGGGACAATAAGATTCAAAATTTTCAAAATAAGAAAAGAACTTCTGACAATTAGCCGTCTTTTGAAGATGCACCAAGATTCTCATTTGCGATTGTCTTATTAACGGGTAACTTGTACAATTATGCAATATTATCCATAAACTTTAACTCCTGAACGGGTACGTCTTCTCCGGTATATCTCATAAAATAGTTTGCAATTCATAAAATTAGTATTAACATGAACTGATTGCTCATAGAAAATGACAGGTTTTGAATGCATTGCTTTATAATTCTGAATATAGATAATGAAGATATAATATCTTAAAATGTCCATAAAAACTTTCAAATTAAATGATATTTGTATTCTTTGCTTTTCCGCATTTGGCTCTTTGTGCGTTTGTAGTTGTAGACAACGATGGAGATATCATACGTTGTCGATGGTCTTCATCCAGTGTTGTTGATGAATGCGGTGGTATTTGTACAAAAATGCCCGGAATAAATCTAGATGAGGTAAGATGACATTTAACCTCCTCCTTGTAGATACATGTAAAGTATAACAAATGTAGTTGTGTGATTGTTACCGATATATGAATAACCGTGGTTACTTCACGTGCTGTGCCCTTTTATCAAATGCTTGTGTTCCGTCAAGGACATGACATGTTTTTGTCCTATATATTTAAATCATTCAGTGATCCGAAGTAGTAGGTATATACATGGATAAGAAGAAGACGACCCAATTAAAGACGAACTGCATTTATGATGATAGAACACACTCGTATGAAACGTAAAACTATCAAATATGATTTGGAATGAAAAGAAAACACAACAACAGCTACTTTACATGGTCCCAAAACAATGAATGCAAAAACTGCAAACATGTAACATGAATTGCAACACATACACTGAAGCTGGTGGTTAAAGCGAAAGACGCGGTTATATGAGTACAATACATGTAGGTACCAGTAAATGAAGATAAGACTTAAGTAAGTGAGGGTATTGTACGTAAGTGAGGGTATTGTACGTAAGTGAGGGTATTGTACGTATACTACGATCAAGTATCACGTGATACGCAAATGATATGTTCCCCAAGAATTAAACCAGGTAATTACTGTCTAAATCTGCTTTATATGAATTCATTTTAGGCCTGTCATATGACCATTACTATCAGTTATATGATGGTCATCTATTCTGGTCAAGAATAAACATATATTCAGAGAACTTTTAAAAAGAAAAGGTTGTATATGTCCGTGCACCATATCATAAAATGTGGTGAGCATAGAACAATTTCTGCTTATGTCTCTGAGTATATTTCTTATAAAGTATATTTCGACAGTTTTTACCTGGTTAAACCGATTGTGATTCTATTAAAACATATCATTTGAGTATCATGTGATACTCATTCGTGATATATGAGCATTTTCCTTAACTCATTTTTGTTACACTTATGCGCTTTGCTGTGTGGAGCTCGTAAAAAAGTTTACCCCACGAGGGGTTGGACAGTTAGTGTTTTGGATATTTTTCCATGACATGGTCACCATAACACTTTATATTTAAATTTAAACTTTATTTATTTAACAACGTTTAACAAACAAGTTACACAACTTATATTAATGTCTCACGTTGGCTCAGATGTTGGCGTGAGGGGGTCCAAGGAGCAGGAGGAAACCGGAGTACCCGGAGAAAAACCCCCTGCAGAGGCCTGGGTGGGGGACCACCTACCCTCCCACATAAGACCCTTTGCCGAATCTGAGATTCGATCCCGGGACCTTAGAGGTGAGAAGCGAGCGCGCTACCACTGCGCTAACCCGGCAACACTTTATATATAGACATAACCTCAGAGAGTGCATGGAATTTATACAGTTTTCATTTTCGTGCATGAACATCGACGGCGGATGCGGCTAGCTAGCAGGGGATGCTTACTCCTCCCGGACAACTGGTCCCACCTCTAGCTTGCTAGGGGTCCGTCTATACTCAATTTTGTGCTCTATTGTGAGTGCTATTGAGATTATCGCCAAAATATTCTTTAACTCATTAAAATTAGCAATAAATATGCATGTATTGATTTTTTTCTTTTAGAAAGCATGTAAACTCATATATTCTACAAACATTGCTGAAGTTGGAACTTACGGTTTGGCAATACAAGTTGAGGATTTTACGAGTCAGGCTGACACTATTCCAATGAGCAGCGTTCCCGTCCAGTTCCTTATTGAGGTCTCTAACGTTGTTACCTCATGTGATAGCATTCCAACAATTACTGATTCCAATCTATCTAACGAGAACATCATTGAAATTCCATCTGGCTCAGCTTATGAGGAAAGAGTTGTTGCTGAAGCGGAGGATGAAAGTCATAGGTATTAGTTTAAAATTGTAAGATGAGACCTTTTTTCAGATACAATCCATACGTCTTAAAACAAAATCCTCTGGAAAAAAAACTATTCTTTCAAAGACAATCTCTATTGTCTTAACAGACTATCCTTATATATGACAAAGGTTATCTATAACAAAGATGGCTTTCATACAAAAATGGTCGAATAAATTGCTACAAGTGAGGTTTTTTTTATTTTTTATTTATGCATAGCTTGCAATGCAATTATAGATGCAGATACTCATATTTATTCTATTCTCTTATAGTATTGTAGCAATTGATATAATCGGACCTGAGGGGATGAACAAAAGTGCTCTACAAAAAGACGACACTGTCCCAGAAGATCTGAAATGGTTTGTTGACGTTTTCTGGCAGCCAACTGACGGACAAAAAGGAAAACATTTATTCTGCTACATGGCTGTCAATGATATCAAGCAAGCGTTATTTTCCAATTATAATTCATTTATTTTTAAAACAGCAAGGAAAGAAAAGGGAATGATCTCCAGCATGACCACCCTGCATTCACCCAGCGAAATAAACCCACAAGAAAAGTGACACATACATGACATCATACAACTCCCAATCTCAAAAAGGCATAAAATATTCACCAGAACATCATACAATACAATCGTAACAGACGTACAGAAACATTAAACATTGATGACAACACATAGAAGGAAGGGGACCAATGTGCACCCGGCGCCGACTTTGGACGTTGGGCAAGGAAGTACCCATAAGTCATTTAGTCTCCGAGTCAAGATGGTAAGGCAAAACTACACAGACACTTACACACATTACACTGACAGAGAAGGTGTACTGAATGATACTACAAATTCTTTCAAAATAGATTTGCTCAATTTCTTTCCATTTTCACACGTTAAACATTCCTAACTGTCTTCCTTAATTAATGTATACCACTTTAATGTTTCATCCTTTATAGAATTGCATCTCCACAGACGTGTAAAGAACTCCAAGGTGAGTACAATATCGATGTTTTACGTCTTCAAATTCTACAGCATGGAGGAGACATGCACATTTTGGGTATTTAACCCTCGTCAGTGATGCTCAATCTATACAATGTAATATGACCAATATCTTTGAAAAAATTGTCCTAAATCAATCTAAAGACGTTGCAAGATGGGCAAATGATGTTCATGGAATGGTAGCCGCAGAAACGGCTAACGACACTTGGATATTTGGTTGGTAGGGGTGTATGGGCCGCAGGAATCTACATTATACAAACCCGAAATCAAAGTTTAGGATATGGCCGACACTAATCGGCAAATTTTCTAGGGGTTTATTGACTGTGTCGCACTCGAATAACATAAAACGTAACGATCGGCAATCATATTCTACCTTGTTAAGCTTTAAAATAAATGATACGGCCGGGATTCTACTTGCCTCAACTTCGTCTCTTCGAATTCAAGCGCCATGTTGTAAGTTTACACTCATGCGTCAGGTCAAACACGTGACACCTCGATCCATATGAATGGACGTTGTTGCGGTGCCACGTGTTTGACCTGACGTTTTATGTTATTCGAGTGAGACAAGTCAATAAACCCCTAGAAAATTTGCCGATTCGTGCGGGCCATAACCTAAACTTTGATTCCGGGTGTGTTCAATGTAGATTCCTGCGGCCAACACACCCCTACCAACCAAATATCCAAGTGTCGTTGGCCGTTTCTGCGGCTAATGGAATGGTAGATATTTTTGAAACAATTAAACAACAAGCTAAGTATTTTCATCAGTACCGGCGATGAAATTGGTGATTACTATTTTAATAATGCTTTCTTATGAATGATTAGAATGTTAAACGTCTTCAAATTCAATAGCATCATTTAAGACCTCATAAGTTTACAGCATGGACCAGCCAGGCGCGTTTCGGGTACAAAACCCTCATCAGTGATCCTAAGATATGAAATGAATTACGGTTTATTAGAACAATGACAAAGTGCCATACTATGCTTCCGGACAGAATTTCCTTAATGCATCATTCATGGTTCAGATAATGAATCCTTATAATACGGAAGGTGACAGGGCTGGAAAGAAGTAATTAATACACTTGACAAACATCAGGTAACGGGGAACGATCACATGCTACTATAACAGTCCAACCACATAGTACATATTTTTATTTGTATGTTTGACAAATTTTAATATAAATTGTATTTGTATTTCAGCGGGGACAACTCCTACGTCAGCAACGTACATTGTAGTGGATAGTGGATTGAGTACACTTGAAATAGTACTCATTGTTATTGGCTTAGTTATTGGTGTACCAGGGTTTATTATAAGTTGTATAGCTATTGTACAAATGATAAGAAATAAGATAACGAAGTGATTATTGTTGAAAATTCTGACACAATACAGAAAGACTGTATAGCGTCCGTCTGTTTTTCCATTTGATCGTTTCGTTTTGTATTTCATATATATGAATACAGTTGTCAAATTTTCAAATTAGAAATAATGAGGAAATTTTGAAACTAGGAGGATGAATTTAGTGTCTCCCTTCGGAAACTAGGATCTCACTTCGGAATGTTGTTCGTTCCGGGGTTCGCAACCATTGGAACTGGTTTTCTGTTTATAATAAAAGACAAGACAAGACAGAAGGACCAAAATTATAGTGTTGAATATACATCAATGTTAAAATATATTTTCAAATGAAATCATTCAGTGCCCTTACATGCATTTCAACAAGTCTGATCATTGATGCTCTCTCTCTCTCTCTCTCTATATATATATATATGTGCCGAAATAGAGGAAAGCCCAGTAATGAATATATGAAGATTGAAAATCCGAACGTCATATTATATTTGTTACAGGGAGATTCCAAATGAAAGATAAGTATTTTCAAATTGGTTTCAGATTGAAATGAAAATAAAACCAAAACCAAAACTTATTTTCAACTGCAGCTGATAATATGTATGGACAAAAATACTGATTTTGATTGAATAGATAGAGAGAGATTATCGTTGTGTATGTCAGAAATATTCATTAAAAGTAACACAGCAACCAACATAATTATATTGCATGAAACTCAGATTACAGTCTCACAGAAAGAGCCTTCATGAATAATGAATACGTGTGATTGGAAATAGGTTTATCGAAGATAAATCAAATATTACATGTATTAAATATTAAATTCGAGAAGCTCCCCAGGAGGTTCAAAAGCACATATAGATCACAATGTGAGTATGAGTGTATGATTGTGTTGTTACTTTTATATGCATGATGACTTTATGTTGAGTTAATGCAATAAATAAATTTGAATTTGAATTTGTAAACTGAGACTCGAAGAACACTGCAAAAGGAAACAGGTGTTTATGATAATAATAAGGCAGTGTCCCAACTTCATACCTTCTTGAAAAAAAAATTCAAACCAATTTCAATGCACGTGTTTCGGATGGCAAATCCTGGATCATCAACAATTCTTCATGCCAAAGTAAGACACAGCCAAAATTTATTTCAGTGGCGCCTTCTCCTTTTTTGAATTTCAATTGATGCATTTTGCAAAGAGTGTGCGGCTCCAAATTTTAGCAAACTTAAATGAAATCTATGTCCAGAGAGCATTGTGGGAATGATGCTTGCATATTCTATATAGACATAACCTCAGACAGTACATATATTGTATAAATTGTTTCATTTTCATGCGTGGACATCGACGGCGGGTGCGGCTAGCTAACGGGGGATGTTTACTCCTCTCGTGCACCTGGTTCCCACCTCATGCTTGTTAGGGGTCCGTCGATGCTCAATTTCGTGCTCTATTGTGAGTGCTGTTGAGATTATCATCAACATCTTCTTTAACTCGTTAGATGTACATGTAAATCTCCTTTAATTGCGATGGAATTTTTCGATAAAAGACACATTCTTGAAAAAAGGAAAATAATATTATGATGTCAAATGAAGGACTAAAACAGAGCGTTTTATTCTGCTGACAGAGCTTCACAGAAGTATTAATTACACATGAAATATCAAATCATGTGGAATGACTTTAACTGCTCCACATGGCAATAGGTGTTAATGATAATTTATATAAAACAGAAGTGTTCCAACCTTTCATTCACATGTTTTTGATATTAAATCCTCAAAAGTGATGTTTAAAACCACAGTTATTTAAGACAAAGAAGGGAGGAGATCTCCAACAAGACCCCGCTGCAGCATCAACAGCAAAACAGCAAAACACCCGATGCAAAAGCACAAAAGACGAGTACAGCACGAGACGGAAAAGAGACACACGACATGTAAACATCAAACACAAAAGACTACACGTAAACCGACTAGACCAATGGGCAACCGGTGCCGACTTTGGACGGCCATTTGTCACGCAAGTAGCAAATGGTGTGGTTAACCAGGATTACATGCGCACAACCCTCTCACTTCACCAATTACCCAGAGGTCTCGAAGAACGTACAATTGTGGTGTAAAACAACCTCCTGTAAGATGACATCACACAAACAAGACCGCGAAACGTAGAGGCCCCAGAGACACAGATGGATATGTAAATGGATATAAAAAGAGGGCATGCGTAATACAGTCCGTGCTCTGCCGGCTGTAGCGAGCTCATGTATGTAATCACCCGAGGAGTCCGACTGACATTCAGAGAAGACAGGTGGTCGGGGCCCTGTCTTCTCTAAAGAGGTTTGAACAGGGCCCGTCATGGAGTCCGTCACAAAGCCGCAGATATCTATAACAATGACGCCCTCTAGTTTGATTTTTTAAAATTTCAATTTATGCCGGCAGCAAGGGATGTGCGTTTTCGCATGTCCTGTAGGGTCAATTCCGTAGCAAAGTTGGATAAAATCTATGTCCAAAATCGCATTGGAGGGGTCATACCAGGATGTTAGTCTCCTTTAATTTCGAACGCTGAAATCAGATTCTATTGGATTAAGTACAATAGATGGTTGTGAAAGGAAATACATGTACAGGAAAATTTCATCGGTGAAAAAGATATATGTTCTATGACGTTTAATCTCTCTGCTGTAGCAGTTTACCCTTTCTAATTATGCTTCAAATGTGCACAAAATAAGACAAATAAACATTAACTCTCCACTGTCTATCACAATGTAATGTCAGTCAATTATCCATAATAACAAGGTCCTGCCGTTCAGTAGTAATATTTCTGTCACATCAATTTAAATTGAATTGTATTTTATTCAGGCATACTCAACATTACACATATATTACAGTTAAAACAACAATTATGAAATAAATATTGGTACATATAATCTCACGGAAGCACAAACTATATCACATTTGTTATTTCATAAGCACATCAGTTATCACATTAATCACCATAGAAATTTACCAGATTTTAAATAAGCAAAAACACAAAACAAAACAAAACAAAACAAAACAAAAGACAAAAACAAAAACAAAGCAAAAAAAAACAAAAAAAAACAAAAAAAAAAACAAAACAAAATAAATAGATAAATAAAAAAACAAGACCCCGACAAAACCCAGATTGATGTCTTATTTATGCAAATGTATCCCGTCATAGCGACAGGCGATGCCGATCTGTATGTTTACATCCTTCAATATGGTTCCACTCCACCATTTCGTATAAAATTAGGGGTACTGAATATTAATGAAAAAGGCTATCAGGACATATACCCCTGAATAACACAGCTTATATAAAGCAAGGGTGAAAAGTAATGAAATGGTTGAAAATTATGAGGTAATATCTTTGTAACAGGACACTGAAAATTTTTGAATCCTTAGTTTCTTATCCTATATAAACACTACAACGTGCGATGGATCAAGTGAATTTCGTCGGAATTTCCCCGCGCCAAAAATCATTCAAGTCGGTTCGACGGTGATTTCGCGAGAACTAGTCATACCGCCCCTCTGATTTTTCCATATAATTTATAGTAAGAATATATCTTTCAGACTATTAATTGAAATTTGTGGAAAAATTCAAGCAACTTGGTGAAAAATTGCCCATAACATGGGCCAATATGGTACTATCTGCATGAAATTTCAACTCATTTTCATGCCATTTCAGCACAGGTAATGTGGTTTTTATATTGAATTTTATTGTAAAATTGTCTATAAATTAAAAATTAAAAATTTTCTGAATCTATTGATACCAAATACATAGTATGACATCACATTAGGTAGTCCATAATGAGTAATATAAGAGGTGGGAGGGTCTGCAATAACGCGAAATGTCAAAATAATGGTGGAGTGCAACCTATCAACAATTTACACAGTTTGTGTTTCATTTGTTGAATCAACGCAAATATTATGTTTAGATCAAGAAATGGTTATATGCATATGACCATAAAAATCGAGTAAGACACTTTTTTCAACCGAATAGAAATGACGATGATTTAGGTACCGGGCACTCTTTAATGTAGGTACTCCAATTTTTTACTCTTCCTTGTTATTTTCTTAATTCCAATATACACTGTATATTTTACAATCAATGATGAAATTACGTAATATTCAGCATTTAGCCAAGTCGGGAGTTCGCTTCTTTTCATATGGTGGAGGTTTTTGTTTGTTTGCTTTGGTTCTTGTTTTCTCCTGATTTTGTATGGCTTCGGTTTCTGATTTTCTGAATTATCGATTTTGTGCTGTATACAGGGATATGGTCATTATCTATATTTGTCATTTCACGTTGACTGTACAAATATAGCATGATCTGTATAATTATTGATATTGAAGGGTGTAAACATACAAGATAAAAAAACCGCAAATCAAATTTAAATGGTGTTTGGATTGAGAGGGTAAAACATTTATATGTATGTCAAAACACTAGGATTCTTTTCCTCTGTGAAAGGGAAATCGTACAAAACATGGTCTCGATTTTAGATTTGCAAGGCCTTGTCCTTTCTTTTAGACAACATATGCATTTTGGTAAAATTTGGTGACATTCCGTATAAGCAAGTGGTTGGAATTCCTAGGTATACTAATATATTTCCCTGACATTGTCGCCATAGCACTTTCTATATAGACAATAACGTCAGACAGTGCATGAATTTTATATATTTTCATTTCTATGCTTAAACATCGACGGCGGGTGCGGCTAGCCAACAGGGGATGCTTACTCCTCCCGGGCACCTGGTCCCACCTCTAGTTTGCTAGGGGTCCGTCGATGTTTAATTTTGTTATCTATTGTGAGTGCTGTTGAGATTATCGTCAGGATCTTCTTTAACTCATTTGTGTCACACTTATGCCCTTTGCCGTGTGGAGCTCGTAAAAAAGTTCCCCGCGAGGGGTTTGACAGTAAGTGTTTTGAGTATATTTCCCTGACATTGTCGCCATAGCACTTTCTATATAGACAATATCGTCAGACAGTGCATGAATTTATATATTTTCATTTCCATGCTTAAACATCGACGGCGGGTGCGGCTAGCCAACAGGGGATGCTTACTCCTCCCGGGCACCTGGTCCCACCTCTAGTTTGCTAGGGGTCCGTCGATGTTTAATGTTGTTATCTATTGTGAGTGCTGTTGAGATTATCGTAAGGATCTTCTTTAACTTAATAATGCGCCTCTGCTTACAGATTTGTGATTTATACGAAAAAGAATTCATGCGAAATCTACAAAAACTTAAGAAATTTGATGACTTTAAATGAGTCAACGTCACCTATAGGTATCTTGATGATATTTTGAATGACAAATATGGATAATGACCATATCCCTGTCTACAGTACACAATCGATAATTCAGAAAATCAGAAACCGAAGGCATACAAAATCAGGATAAAACAGGAACCAAAGCAAACAAAAACCTCCACCATATGAAAAGAAGCGAACTCCCGATATGAGAGTGAGACCAAGTGCCCAGGAAGAGTAAGCATCTCCTGCTTGCATGCAACACCCGTCGCTTCAATTCGGTAGAACTGTCACATCCGGTTACTTCCATTTTGGAAGATATAGAGTACAATCTTGGGTTGGATGGTCCAAATGGTCTATGACAGAATATACTCCACCATTCTGGATAGTGGGACATCATAGTGTATGACGAGTTCCCCATATCGACCGTAGAACTTCCTCAGTGACGATGTTAGTCGGTCACAAACATATCCCTGACTGAGAAGCTTATCTGAAAGACGCCTAGCTCTCAGAACAAAATCCGTATATTTGGTACCTGCTCTGGCATAGCGTATCAACTGAGGTATGAACACAGTACCATGCCAAACGTTCTTATGCCTTTAGGATCATACCCTCGGTAAAGCAGGCAACCGACAATTTTCTTATACAACAATTTTTATACAACAATATTGTTTATACTACAATGGTGTGTCTATGGAGATCTTTGTGTATTCGAATAGGTGGGAGGATAGTGCGCACTTCATCCGGATAACCAAACCATTTGCTAATAGCTGATGGCCGTCCAGAGTTAGCACCGGGTGCACATTGGTATTCTTCCTTTTGTTGTCACCAATGTTGGATATTTCTGTGCGTCTGTTACGATTGTTTTGTTTGATGTTCTAGTGAAAATTGTTATGTCTTTGTGCGATTAGTAGTTTTCTCTAATGTCATTCATGAAATACTTACTTGTGGGGTTGTTTCGCTGGGTGAGTGAAGGGTGGTCATGCTGGAGATCATTCCCTTTCATTTACATTTGTGTTTGAGGTTTGATCTGCCTTTGATCCTTTAGATTTTGTCTATTAGGTCACCATAAAATGGAGGTTATGAAATTCTCAATGATACACTCTCTGATGCTCGAGTTGTCCCAAATTTTGAAAACAGTTCAGAATAGTTATTGTAAAATCTCCAAAACTATTTTACAAGTTTAGTATACCTAGATCCTTGACTGATAAGTTTTTGTTTTTGTAATTTGTTTATTTTTATCATGGAAGTCCGAAAATATATCTCCAGCGTATCTGATTAGCTGAGAGATGTAAATGCCGAACGATGGAAATCATGGAACATCGCCATCAAGCCAAGAAAAATGAACTATGTTGAAGCCACAGTCGCCTCTTTTGTTGTATCTGAATTTCGCCGTAATTTCCACTAATAAAAAAACAAGGCTTATGTTACAAACATGGAAACACAATTTTTGGATATTTTGCTTGGGCCCTGCGTTTTGCTCTCTTGTTTGTGTGGTCATCTAACAGGGAGGATGTTGATTTACAGCTCTATGTGCGTTTTTCAAGGCCTTTAGGTAATCAGGAAACTGTGAATTCTATACGCACGTAATCCGTTACCACAACATTTGCTACTTGTGTAGCAGATAGACGTCATAATTCGGCACGGGTTACCCATTAGTCTCGTTGGTAAATGCTTAGTCCTGTGTGTTTAATGTTGCATTGTCGTATATATCTTTTTTTCTCTTGCTGTGCTCTTAATCTCTGAGTATCCCCATAGATTGTGGAATACTAAAATGTATAAGAATATTTCGAAATGATGTATGTTAAACGTCTTCAAATTGATAAGCATCATTTCAAGGCAAATAGATTAGCAACGTGGACCAAACATACACGTTTCGGGTATTAAACCCTCGTCAGTGGTCCTCAATCCAAAACAATGAAATAAGGCCAAAATCCGTGAAAAAAATGTCCAAAATATACCGAAAGACGTATTTAGATGCCCGGGATATGGTGCTATAGGACCCAGGTTTAAGAAATTAGAGAAAAATTTGGAAGCATAAATTTTCGAATGCGTTTGAAGAAATGGCCAATCGAAATCGGTCGAACTTGGCTACCTGTGCCCTCGGGGACTCCTGGTCCACTAGAAGTGACATTCATCAAGTGGTAAAAAATGTTAAACGTCTTCAAATTACTTAACATGGGGGTGCACATATTTTGAGTGTATAATGACAACTCCATTCGAAGAATTCACATCAATTTTGAATTTGAAAAAAGCTAAAATGCTTTTCTTCAAAATAAGACAAAACAGTAAAACATTGTTGAGAGGATTCTACGAGTATGGCGCTCAATTGAACAAGGTAAAGAGTTGAAACGTTCCAATTTCCTTTATGAGAAGGGAGGAGATCTCCAACAAGACCCCGTTGCAGCATCAACAGCAAAACACCCAAATGAGAGAAACATTCATGTAAATGATAGAAAAAATACCATTGTACGGAATGTCAAGACTAAATAGATATATTAAGTTAAATTTCAATATCAAATTCTCGTCGCACTCCTTGAGTATAACTACTACAGTTGATAGCAATCAGAAACCAAGGAACCATGAAATTTAAAACGTCGCACTAACTTAATTGCCTAACAACTTTAAAGTGCTTTGGAATTCAGAAGTATACACTAGATCGAATTATGGAGTATATTTGAATATCTACGAGTCTTTGTCAAGTAAATTCAAGGATAGATTTTAAAAATTGAGGTAGGATTGTTAGTTTATTTTCTGTTGTAGTTGTGTTTTTACTACCTGTCTTAAAAACACATACGAATTGCTATGTGTTGTTACTAAAGTAGAAAAAGATGCATGATCTTGTCCGTATCGATCCATTGTTGTGTAGTCCCCTCCTTTCTATTGGGAGGATTGTGCGCACTTAATCCGGGTAACCAAACCATTTGCTAATAGCAGATGGCCGTCCAGAGTTAGCACCGGGTGCACATTGGTATTCTTCCTTTTATGTGTTGTCATTAATGTTTGATGTTTCTGTACGTCTGTTACGATTGTTTTGTTTGATGTTCCAGTGAAAATTGTTATGTCTTTTTGCGATTTGTAGTTTTCTCTAATGTCATTTATGAATCACTTACTTGTGGGGTTATTTCGCTGGGTGAGTGAAGGGTGGTCATGCTGGAGATCATTCCCTTTCCTTTACATTTGTGTTTGAGGTTTGATCTACCTTTGATCCTTTAGATTTTGTCTATAAGGTCACCGTAAAATGGAGGTAATGAAATTTTCAATGATACACTCTCTGATGCTCGAGTTGTCCCACATTTTGAAAACAGTTCAGAATAGTTATTGCAAAATTTCCAAAACCATTTTACAAGTTTAGTATACCTAGATCCTTGACTGATAAGTTTTTGTTTTTGTAATTTGTTAATTTTTATCATGGAAGTCCGAAAATATATCTCCAGGGTAACTGATTAGCTGAGAGATGTAAATGCCGTACGATGGCAATCATGGAACATCGCCATCAAGCCAAGAAAAATGAACTATGTTGAAGCCACAGTCGCCTCTTTTGTTGTATCTGAATTTCGCCGTAATTTCTACTAATAAAAAAACAAGGCTTATGTTACAAACATTGAAAGAAAGACTCGCAAAAATTATAAGTAATGCGTTCACAAGTAAGAACGGTAATCGCAAATACAAATTTATTGTTGTTAACTATGACAAAACCTACTTTGTAAAAGAAAAGTCCGATTCTGAAAATAAGTACACTGAAACAGATATTATTCAGATGTTAAACTTTTTGATCGACAACATTTTTGTAGTGTTTGGAGGAAAGGTCTTTCAGCAAATTGTCGGAATTCCAATGGGGACCAATTGTGACCCACTCCTTGCCGACATTTTCCTTTACTCGTACGAAGCTGATTTCATTCAATCTCTGGTCTCTGAAGGGAAAAGATACTTAGCTTCTGACTTCAACTTCACTTATAGATACATAGACGATGTGTTGTCCATCAATAATCCGAAATTCGCAGATTACCTGAGCAGAATCTATCCTTCAGTGCTTGAAATCAAAGAAACTACAGAGACAAATAATTCAGCATCCTATTTGGACATAATGTTGTCCTACGACACTGATGGTCACATGAACACCTCACTCTATGACAAACGCGACGACTTCAATTTCAGCATTACAAACTTTCCTTTTCTGAGTAGCAACATCCCTTCATCGCCTGCTTATGGCGTGTTCATATCTCAGTTGATACGCTATGCCAGAGCAAGTACGAAATATACGGATTTTGTTCTGAGAGCTAGGCGTCTTTCAAATAAGCTTCTCAGTCAGGGATATGTTTGTGACCGACTAACATCGTCACTGAGGAAGTTCTACGGTCGATACGGGGAACTCGTCATACACTATGATGTCCCACTCTCCAGAATGGTGGGTGCTATTCTGTCATAGACCATTTGAACCATCCAACCCAAGATTGTACTCTATGTCTTCCGAAATGGAAGTTACCGGATGTGACAGTTCTACCGAATTGAAGCGGCGGGTGTTGCATGCAAGCAGGAGATGCTTACTCTTCCTGGGCACCTGATCTCACTCCCATATCGGGAGTTCGCTTCTTTTCATGTGGTGGAGGTTTTTGTTTGTTTGCTTTGGTTCCCGTTTTGTCCTGATTTTGTATGCCTTCGGTTTTTGATTTTCTGAATTATCGATTTTGTGCTGTATATAGGGATATGGTCATTATCCATATTTGTCATGGAAACACAATTTTTTGATCTTTTGCTTGGGCCCTGCGTTTTGCTATCTTGTTTGTGTGGTCATCTAACAGTGAGGATGTTAATTTACACTTCTATGTGCGTTCTTCAAGGCCTTTAGGTAACCAGGAAACTGTGAATTCTGTACGCACGTAATCCGTTACCACAAACATTTGCTACTTGCGTAGCTGATAGCCGTCCTAATTCGGAACGGGTTACCCATTAGTCTCGTTGGTAAATGCTTAGTCTTGTGTGTTTAATGTTGCAATGTCGTATGTATCTTTTTTTCTCTTGCTGTGCTCTTAATCTCTGAGTATCCCCATAGATTGTGGAATACTAAAATGTATAAGAAAATTTTCGAAATGAATTATGTTAATCGTCTTCAAATTGATAAGCATCATTTAAAGGCAAATAGATTAACAACTTGGACCAGACATGCACGTTTCGGGTATTAAACCCTCGTCAGTAGTCCTCAATCCAAATCAATAATATAGGCCAAAATCTGTGAAAATAATGTCCAAAATATACCGAAAGACGTATTTAGATGCCCGGGATATGGTGCTATAGGAACCAGGTATTTAGAAATTTGAGAAAAAATTGGAAGCAGAAATTTTCGAATGCGCTTGAAGAAACGATCAACTGAATCGGTCGAACTTAGCAACATGTGCCCTCGGGGACTCCTGGTCCACCAGCAGGGACCCTCACCAAGTGGTAAAAAATGTTAAACGTCTTCAAATTACTTAACATGGGGGTGTACATACTCTGAGTGTATAATGACAACTCCAATCGATGAATTCACATCAATTTTGAATTTGAAAAAAGCTGAAATGCTTTTCTTCAAATTAAGACAAAGCAGTAAAAAATTGTTGAGAGGATTCTACGAGTATGGCGCTCAATTGAACAAGGAAAAGAGTTGAAACGTTCCAATTTTCTTTATGAATAGGGAGGAGATCTCCAACAAGACCCCGTTGCAGCATCAACAGCAAAACACCAAAATGAGAGAAACATTCATGTAAATGATAGAAAAAATACCATTGTACGGAATGTCAAGACTAAATAGATATATTAAGTTAAATTTCCATATCAAATGTTCGTTGCACTCCTGGAGTATAACTACTACAGTTGATAGCAATCAGAAACCTAAGGAGCCATGAAATTTAGAACGTCGCACTAACTTAATTGCCTAACAACTTTAAAGTGCTTTGGAATTCAGAAGTATAAACTAAATCGAATTATGGAGTATATTTGAATGTCTACGAGTCTTTGTCAAGTAAATTCAAGGATAGATTTAAAAATTGAGGTAGGATTGTTTGTTTATTTTCTGTAGTAGATGTGTTTTTACTACCTGTCTTAAAACATATACGCATTTCTGTGTGTTGTTACTGAAGTAAAAAAAGATGCATAGATCTTGTCCGTATGGATCCATTGTTGTGTAGTCCCCTCCTTTCTATCATTGATGCCACACAGCTTTCAAGCGGAGTATGCACAAGGTCGATATAAACCACAACAAAATTGACATTAGCGTTAAAAACACACGCCAGAAAAGTAGCAAATGATATGGTTATCAAGATTACGTTTGAATAGCCTTTCTATTAGTATAGTTACCAAGGGATCACGGTGAACGTTTCAATAGCATTGGAATTTTGATAAATTGATCTGAGATTTGCAAGGGTCCCGACTACCTGTCCTCTCTGAATGTCAGTCTAACTCCTGTTTACAATATAGAGCTTAATCATAAGTCGGTGCTACTTTCGTTCTTATATCTAGTAGAGCTACACTATTTACATATTTCCAAACCTATAATCTTTCACTTGTATTTTGACAGGTTAACAACACAAAATGGATGGAAAGATCTGTGAGTTGATACGATCGCATTTTGGAGAATGTAGCATTTGTATGTCTGACTACGATGAAAATGATTGTATACCAATGGTTCTCAATTGTCAACATAGTATGTGTCAGAAATGTATTCAATCGAATCGCCAGGGTAAAACGTTAGTGTGTCCTTTTTGCAAATTCAAATTTACAATTTCAAAAAATCATGTAAGAGAAACTGTTCTTCAGAAGGACAGAATGAGGATAGAGCTATTAGAACTTTTGCATCAACACAGTTTAAAAATTAACCGATGCTGTGAATGCAATTCCCAAATCAGTCTCCTCCTTTGCGACTCGTGCTCTTACTATCGATGTGATAAATGTGTATTTATCCATGAAGAAAACTGCAACATTAGAAAGACATTCAAAACATCGTTATCGGGTACATGTGCAAAACCAAAACACGAAGATTGCGTTTTCAAATATTACTGTTCAACGTGCAACCTTGTTCTCTGTGCGATGTGTGCTTTTGAGAACCACAAAGGGGAACATCACAAAGTCAATGGAATATTTTTTCAATATAAAATATGCATGCTTGAAATGAAACACAGGATTCATCGTGTAAAGAAGAAGCTTTGCGAAGTTGAAGAAATGCAGAAATGTCTGGGGACTACAGAAGAGTATCTTATGGAACGCATTAATGGAATAGAATTTCCTATTATCTTCAATGATGATCTAAGTATAGAAGAAAAAGAATACGTCAAAATTCTAGTGAACGAAACAAAGATTCAAGTGTCACATGAATTAGAATCAATGACAAGAAAATGTATAGAGTTTTCTGAAAATGCGGTTGAATCCTGTAGGATTGCGAGTGAAATGCAAGAAGATGTTAATGAACTTTTGTCGAATGAGAAATTTATGAAACAAAAGCTTTCTGAACTAGAGGAAATAGATATAATAGATGATATAAATGATCTACGTTCCTGGGAAATGGTGGATCAGTTATCAGATCGTTGTCAGGCCATTTTTAATGTTCATTATTCAAATGTTATTACAGCTGAGGTTGAAAGGCTGAAAGGACAGGAACTTTCCTACTTCTCCCGTGTGAAGCGGTTCATTTTAGAAAGCAATTCAATGATTAAAGCAGACAACGATGCAACAAGAAGAAGAAAAGTACATTGGCAGAGCATAGGTAAATTGCACGGAGAAGAAAAGTAAATCCTTTAAGATCCATGCTTCGTTTTTATGTCAAAATGTCGATACACCTTTTTACGACAAGGTTCACTTGGATACCTTTTCTCTATTCACAAGACATATTACCCATTGGAAACAATGATATTTTTCGCCATACCACTAAAATCAGAGCACATACTGCTATGTGATGGCGAAATATAATCATTGCGGGAAATATGGCATACGTCTTTCGGTGCAATTTTTCGACATAGTAACTTCCATACTTTTTTGGTATATTACATTTTTTTGGTATATTACATTTCTTTTCATATGGTGGAGGTTTTTGTTTGTTTGCTTTGGTTTCTGTTTTATCCTGATTTTGTATGCCTTCGGTTTCTGATTTTCTGGGGTTTTTTGGTATATTACATTTTTGGTAAATTACATTTTTTTGGTATATTACATTTCTTTTCATATGGTGGAGGTTTTTGTTTGTTTGCTTTGGTTTCTGTTTTATCCTGATTTTGTATGCCTTCGGTTTCTGATTTTCTCGGTTATCGATTTTGTACTGTAAACAGGGATATGGTCATTATCCATATTTGTCATTGTTTAGATTTGAGGATCACCGACGAGGGTTAAGTACCCGAAACGTGCATGTCTGGTCCATGCTGTCAATTTATCTGTTCTTAAATGATGCTATTCAATTTGAAGACATTCAACTTACGATAGGACAAAATTGATCAGAGTGAACCTTATGATGAAAAGGTCCATTTAGATAGTATTACTTGATCGCGTTAAATCATGTGTGTTTTATCAGTCTAACTGCCTCATGCGGTTAGTTGATAATTTCATTCAGTAGTCGATTTTTCACGTGTTGGCTCTTGCGTAATGCGTCGTTATTATGAAAAAAAAAACAATTTCCTGCCCTTTTCACGTCTATCGTTATGCTGGTGAATGACCGTCAAACACAGAACCCAAAATCAGATTCAATGTTTTCCTTTTACTTCTGTAACCGAATTTTTTTGTAACGTTGGTTAAATTTCATGCTTATTGTTTGTTTGAGAGTTAATCCTTTTTCTTAATGTCAAACAAACAGACCAGGAAAACACTCAATAATGTAACATAACACGATTAGCCATTTATATGTATAACAGTGTTACAGTTTTACTGTGTTTTTCCTCTTTGATGAAAATAATCTTGCTTTACTCTTTCATTCTTATTAGCTATCATCTTGGTCTTGTTTGTCGCAGGAGTCCTTATTCTGCTACAGAATGATGAGACACCAAGTTCAGGTATGTTCTAAGTTTACAATGGTCTAGACCAATGCTTTTGCAATACCAAGACTCCCGCACTATAGTTTTTAGAGAATAAAACCCTAGAATTTTTTTTAAGCATGATTACGTATTACGTATTAAATTCATAGCACTAATGTTTAATAGCAAAAAGAAAAATTCTGTAAATTAACTTAAAATATTTGGCTCATTATTTGCGCTAACGAATTCAGTAATGTCATCCTAAAATCGAAATTAGACACCTTTTCAGAGGTCACAACGTACTTAAAAGTAAATCTTAAAAATTTAATTGAGGATAAAAACACTTGAATGTTATGGTGAATTTTGATTTTAAAAATTCGAAATATTTTACTTGCAGTGGTACCTGTCAGGTTTGAGAGTAGCGAAAATCAAAGAGGATGTTTCAAAAACAGCACGTTTTCTACTGAACCATTTGATGAAGGGGATCAAAATTGTGGTCATGAAAACAGTCATTATAAGTACAAGGGAGCTTTTGTTAACAAGCCGTATTCATTTCTTAGAGAGGAATGTTTAGACTTCAAATTACACATTTTACCACAAACATCAATCCATGGCAATTTTGAAGGTCTTATCGTAAATATAGAATTTGGAATAAGCACAGGAACAATTCCTGCCAAATTTCTGTCACAAATCAAACGTGGTAATACCGTAGGCTGGAGTATACTATTTGACAAGTTTTGGAATTTGTATATTGATAATAATCGCGGTGTAGTTTCCAAAATATATCCAAATCGATATGGGTTGTATTACTACGAAATGTGTTTGTACAAGAGCAAGGTTATTGAACTATGGAATGAAAATGTTCGGATTGATTCGATTTCTCTTCATGAGATGAAAAAATCAACCAAATTGTTTCCAGTATTTGCAATTCACGCAACTGATGATATTCTTACGGGGGTATCGTTAATTACACCTGATATTTATTTTGATGCATTAACGGTACATTCTGATATTTTTCTTTCGAGCGATGATAGAGCTTTAAGTTCGCATAAAACAAATTCTTTACTCCCGAATGTGGAGAGCAAAATGGCATACATTCATACTGAAGAAATCATCTGTGCACAAGATGAGTGTTGCATACCAATTGATTTTCATTTCTCATCTTCTTCCGGGGTTCTTTCTGTGATTGGACTGATTCAAATATCAAAAGAATCATCAGCGAACCTATTGTACACGCAATTGCTTTTTTTCGGGCCGTGCTCCGCCGTGAAAGGGAAATGGTACTATTCCGATTCTTGCCTCCTAATACCTAATCCTGACAACCCCAATATGTCTGTGATTGAGGAAATATGGAGCCCTTCAAAGTTGAAAATTTATGTAGGTTCTCAGCGACAAGTTCGTGTGGAATCCACTGGTAGAGTGAACGTTACTTTGTCATTGAACGAAAATTATCATGGCCCTCCTCGTCTGTTTTTTTATGCACAAGAGAATGAATCGGTTGTGTTTACTTTAGGTAACCAAAGTATCAATAACATACAAAGATTTAATTATTTGTTTCTATTCAGCTTGTCATATGGGGGTTATATATGTTGTACTTTTGCGTGCCTGCTAATGCTTCTGGACTTCATCTTTGACAAGATTGACAAAAAATAATCAAAATGCACATGCTAAGAAAAGCAAAGCTTTTCATAATTTTTTTCATTATCTCAATATTTTAAATGTTTTAGGTCTCACGGTAAAAGGCGAAATAAAAAAACTCAGAAAAAGAGCTAGAGTACATCGTACCCTCAAAGATCTACTGATCATTGCACGCAACGGCGGCAGACATGAACTGCTACATGCTCTCTCTTCAGTTCCAGTAGTTCAATTAAAATCTATCTTGGATGAAGCACTGGTTGCATTCTTAAGAAACACTGATTGATTCAGGCTAAACATCGTTGTTGCATTCGCACAAAATAAACTATATCCTTTGATTAAAAACACCTCCCATAAAAGACGATTCATAAAAATTCCATTTATTAACAAAGGATTTGATCTTCTGAACATCTCTAATATTTTTCGGGATCATCGCGTACAAAGTGCCATTCCTCAATATTTTGAAAATTTAGAACCTCCTCTTATTTGTTACAAATATAAGAGACCTATTCGAAATTTCGTTTTTAACTACAACAAAGTTACACCAGATCCTAAAATTCTTGAATCATGTCCTGCTTCATGAGAATGTGCAACGTCTGAATATCTATATAAACCAGCTGGTCATATTATTACAGGTGACTTTTCAATTATCAAAGACAGGCAGCTCCGTGGTCTTCTAAAAAAAGGACCTAAATATAGAATCCCATCCAAGATAAATTTTATTAAATGTCGCGAAGTGCTAAAGGAAGCTTTAGATAACTATACCAAACGATGGTGTAAATCGGAAGGAGTCGAATCGCATGCTCTAGATGACTGGAAAAACCTCATTTTGGATATTACCGATATTCGAATAGATAACTACCACAAAAATCCTCATCTTCTTGAAAATCCAATTTCTAAATCTGAAAGATATTTCAAATCCAAGTTACGTAATTTACATGAAAAATATGTATTCGCGCCTGCAGACAAAGCAGCCAACAACACCATAATTATTTGAAAACGCTACTACATATCAACTTTAGTTTCGGAACTTTCCTCTACTAATACTTATATCGAAAGCAACGAAAGTGTTCCAAATATTATGAACAAACATAATAGTGAAATTTCTTCTTTTAACATCCCTATTTCTAAATTGGATCTCCCTACAATATACTATATACCAAAACTTCACAAGTCTCCTTACAAGTTTCGATACATTGCTAATTCTAGCAACTGCTCAACAACAATTTTGTCTAGAAATCTAACGTCAGCACTCACGGCTATAAAGGAACACGTGGCAAAATACTGTGAAACTGTCATGAACAGGAATGGCGTAAACTTCTTTTGGTCTATTAAAAATTCAGGGGATGTGATTGACAAAATGAAATCATGAAATTTTGAAGCAAAGACGATATCTTCATACGACTTTTCTAATATGTACACCACGCTTCCTCACGACAAAATAAATGCTCGACTGTCCAAACTCATTAAATGGTGTTTTGATCGAGAGAGGAAAACTTATATTTGTACTCCTGAATCGAAGGGTTTCTTTTCCGCCACAGATTACAATTCATACAAATCATGGATTTGTGACCTCTCTATTGCATTGTCCTTCCTTTTGGACAATATTTATGTAAGATTTGGTGAGAAACTCTACAAGCAGGTTGTAGGGATTCCAATAAGTACTAATTGTGCGTCTCTTGTTGCAGATTTATTTTTATATACGTATGAAAAGGAATTTATCCAAAATCTTCAAAAGCAAAGAAAAAATGATGATGTGAAATGCTTCATTGGTACTTCTAGGTACCTGGATGATATTCTTACTATCGACAATCCTGTTATTGAAAAGTACAAAAATGTTATTTATCCACAAGAATTGATTCTAAACAAGGCAAACGTTTCAAACACAGAAACACCATTTTTGGACCGTAATATCAATATTGTTAATGGAGAGATCCATACAAATGTGTATGACAAAAGAGATGATTTTGGATTTAACATAGTAAATTTCCCCTAGCTTGACAGTGATGTTCCTTGATTACCGTCCTATGGTATCTATATTTCATAGCTCATCCGGTATGCTAGAGCATGTACTGGTGTTTTGGATTTTCATAGTAGAAATTTACAAATCACCAAGAAACTTTTAGGACAAGGTTTTCGCTTTGACAAACTAGTAAAGACTTTCTGGAAATTTTATAAAAATTATTGTCAATTTCTTCTGAAATTCGGACCAATACAGGCAACAGAGTATATAACTTTGGGTATTTCACAACCTGCATTTTATGGTGACATTATTAACAAGATAAGAAGGATCAAAGATAGACAACATCACTATCGAAAATGCGTCAGAATCATCAAATGCCTTTTATACCGTGGATATGATCCTGATGTCACCAGACGGACGCTAGGCTTAGTACTTGACCAATCTACAGTCTTGTACAAACGCATTCTTAAAACTTGCACTCTGACTGACTGTGACGACGGGACCCCATGACGGGCCCTGTCCAAACCTCTTTAGAGAAGACAGGGCCCCGACCACCTGTCCTCTCTGAATGTCAGTCGGACTCCTCGGGTGATAACATACATGAGCTCGCGACGGCAGAGCACAGATTGTATTACGTAATACGTACGCCCTCTTTTTATATCCCTTTACATATTCATCTGTGTTGCTTGGGCCCCTGGGTTTTGCGGTCTTGTTTGCGTGTGGTCATCTGACAGTGAGGAGGTTGTTTTACACCACAATTGTACGTTCTTCGAGACCTCTGGGTAATCGGAAAAGTGGGAGGGTTGTGCGCACGTAATCCAGGATAACCACACCTTCTGCTATTTCCGTGGCAGATGGCCGTCCTAAGTCGGCACCGGTTGCCCATTGGTCTCGTTGGTTTATGTGTAGTCCTTTGTGTTTGATGTTTCTGTGTTGTGCGTTGACGTTCCTTGTCCCTTATGCGTCTCTTTCCGTGCTTGTCTGCTTTGTGTTTTTTTGCATTGAGTGTTTTGGGGTTTTGCTGTGGATGCTACAACCTGGTGTTGTTGGAGATCCCCTCCTTTGTTTTAAATGTGATCACAGACATAGAGTTAAATAGAAAACCAATTAACTGCAAGCACGAATGAAACTTATTGGTTTTCAAGTCTTCAGTGAGATTTTACAGAGATCAAGATCTCTGTCCAAATGATGTACACCAGCGGATTTTTTTTTCCTCAGGTCGAAAAGGAAAACAATTCCGTACTCCTATAATATATAAGAAATACGAACTTTCAGCTTTTTGAGGGGTTTGATCACGTTATTGGGAATCTGGATCCTACTTAATTATATGTTCATTAATGTTTTTTCGGTGTTCGCAACTGTTCAAATAGAAATTCTAAAGAATTTTCCTTACCTTGTCGACTTTGAAACTGAATAATTTATGGGTACTTCTTCGTTTATTTCATTGTATTGCATTACAGCAACACCAAAATGGAGTTACTGTAATCTACATTTCTATATTTGTCATCAATAAATTTTTTTTTGGAAAATAAGCTCTTGTATTACCTTTGTCACTTTACAATGTAGGACTTCTTCGTATAAAGTAAGATAATGGTATCTGCTCCAATTTACAAAAAAAATCTTCAGCATGCAGTGGATTTTACCCAAGAATGGAAACCTACAAATTTTTCATTTTTCATTCGAACTATTGGAAAATAATATCTTTATCAAATATCAAGCAAAGAGAAAGGAGAAAAGTCATCACAGATAAGTAACATTGTACATGTTGTACTCATACAGGACTAGCAATTGCAAAGACCGAGAAAGCTCAAACATAATGTTTAGAAAAGGAGTCAAATGTAAAATGTATCGTGGGGGAAATCACTTAAGAAAGATGGGATCTCCACAAGACTCGAGTTGCAGCACCCACAACAAAACGCCGAAACACCGAGTGAAAATGCAGAAGAGAAATACACAAAGAGGCGCAGAAAAAACAAAGAACACAAAGCACGACAGCAATATATCAAGCTCAAAAACCACATTAGGACCACCATACGTCACTTTAGTAGCAAATTGTATGGTTATCCGGATTACTTGATCAAAACTCTCCTAGAAGGACAGGGTTAAATACCTTAAATACCTATAAGATGATAGCAGAGGATCTCCGACAACATTCGGTTGCAATACCAACAGCAAAACACCAAAATAGCCAATAAAAATCACAGAGTTGACGTGTACAGCAATAGACGCAAATGGGAAAGGAACACCAAAAGCACATCAAAACACAAAAAAATTAAAAACAAAAGACGTCACATCAACTAACGAGACCGAATGTCTTCCAGTGAGAACTAGACGGCCATCTGCTATTTTAGTAGCAAGCGTTGTGGTTATCCGGATTACATGCGTTTAACCCTCCCACTTTTTCGGTTACAAAGAGGTCTCTAAGAACGTACAATAGTGGTGTGATATTATCTCATTACTGTAAGATGACCATATAGACAAGACAATATGACGCAGGGGTCCGAGCAACACACAGATAAATATGTAAATATATATATAAATAGAGGACGTACGGAATACAGTCCGTGATCTGCCAGCTGTGGCGAACAAAGGAAGGGATCTCCAACAACACCAGGTTGTAGCACCCATAGCAAAATCCCAAAATCACCCAGTGCAAAAACACAGAGCAGACAAGCACAGGAAAAGGGACGCAAAAGGGACAAGGATCACGTCAACGCACAACACAGAAACATCAAACACAAAGGACTACACATAAACCAACGAGACCAATGGGCAACCGGTGCCGACTTATGCATGTTCATGCGTGTTATCGCCAGAGCAATCCGACCAATATTCATCGAGGACAAGTTGCCGGGACCATGTCTTCTCTTAAGAAATTTGGATAGGGCCCATCATCGAGAGGGTATAGTCAATTCGTACCATAACCAACTCGTACCTGTCACTTCGTACCATAACTGACTACCAACTCGTACCAAAACCATTTCGTACCATTACCAACTCGTACCATAATTTCTACCAACTCGAACCATAACTTCTACTAACTCGTACCATACATTTATTCGTACCATTACCTATACTATCTCGTACCATTAATTTGTACAATGAAAATTATCGTACGAGTTGGTGTAAATTCGGTACGAGTTGGCAAAAACAAATTGGGTACGGGTTGGCAAAATTTACACGTTGGCAAAATTGGGTACGAGTTTTTCCAACTAATTCGTAATGAGTACGAATTGACTTTTTATTATATAACAAGATGGTCATGATACAAAATGGTTATGGTGAGAGTTGGTAAATTTTGGGTAGGAAGTGACCATGGTAAGAGTTGTTTTTGGTACGAGGTGACTATAAACCTCATGGAGTACTGTCGTCACAGTCAGTTAAAGTGTAATTCTTAAGAAAGCACTGATACAAGACCGTAGATTGGTCAAGCACCAAACCAAATGTCCGTCTTGTGCTAAAAGGATCATATCTAAGAAGGGAGGAGATCTCCAACATGACCCCGATGCAGCATCAACAGCAAAACACCAAAACACCCGATGCAAAAACACAAAAGACGAGTACAGCACGAGACAGAAAAGAGAAACACGACATGTAAACATCAAACACAAAAGACTACACATAAACCGACGAGACAAATGGGCAACCGGTGCCAACTTTGGACGGCCATTTGTCATGCAAGTAGCAAATAGTGTGGTTATCCTAGATTACGTGCGCACATCCCTCTCACTTCTCCAATTACCCAGAGGTCTCAAAAAACGTACAATTGTGGTGTAAAACAACCTCCTCACTGTTAGATGACCTCACACAAACAAGACCGCGAAACGTAGAGGCCCCAAAAACACAGATGAATATGTAAATGGATATAAAAGAGGGCATGCGTAATACAGTCCGTGCTCTGTCGGCTGTAGCGAGCTCATGTATGTAATCACCCGAGGAGTCCGACTGACATTCAGAGAGGACAGGTGTTCGGGGCCCTGTCTTCTCTAAAGAGGTTTGGACAGGGCCCGTCATGGAGTCCCGTCGTCACAGTCAGTCAGAGTGCAAGTCTCGAGGATGCGCTTGTACAAGACTGTAGATTGGTCAAGGTAAATCAGGCGTTTGATGATTCTGTCTGCTTTTGCTTCTTCTTATTTTTTTAAATACGTCAGAGAAGAATGGACCTCGACCACTTATCTACTCTGAATGTCGGTCGGAGTCTTGGTTGATAACATGCATGAGCTCGCTACAGCAAGCAGAACACGGATTGTATTTCGTCACCTTCTATTCTTTCTAAGTTAAGTCTATATATATCTGTTTATCAGCTGGTAGGGAGAACATTTGTGTGTCTATCTTAATTTCACTCTTCATTTATTCAGTATTTAGAGTTTTCTATCTTTTGGTCTCGATCTCGTTGATGGTTGATTGATGTTAAAAATGCTCGTATAGTGCACAAACATATTACGGTAGAGCATTATTGTAAATTTCAAATATCATTATCATTATAGAGAAAAAATAATTGAATATGTTGAAATATAAACAAATCCAGATTTGAAAAGGATTCTGAATTAAGAATTGGTGATGAAATAAAACGAAGCATTTTCTATTAATACATCAAGAAACCTACAATACTAACTTAACACCATGTTTTCAATCGCCAATACCTATCATACTGAGACCTACTGATGGTTTTGATTTCGAAGATATAACTTACTCGTACGGGCAATGCTATTATATCCATAGAACATTGCAATAGTAAGTGATACGGAATGGTTTCAACTCTTTAACTTCTTGAAGAAAATGTCAAACCAATTTCACAGTACAAAATGTTTTTCATAAAAACACAGATGTTTCCCCTTCCTCTAGTTACTTTGACCTTGGTCACATGACCTTGAACCAAGCTAATGCGAAACCTTTGAGTCAGGAGCAGCATCATGCGAAAATATGAAAGTTATTAAAAATATTGTTTAAAAGGTATAGGCCTTCCATGATTAGCATACACAATTTCATTATAAGCATCTTGAGTTACCTTAACTTTGGTCACATGATTTGAATTACAGGCGATCTGAAAACTGAAATATTGGTGATTGGATACATGCTTCGAAAGAGTAAGCTTGGACATGATTAGCATATACAATTTCATCACGAACGTAAGAAAAGAAATCCAGACATCGCGCTGTGAAACATTTACAGTAAAATACGCTTAATATAAAGAATCGCCAGGGGTTAATGAAATTAATTTGTACAATCTATGGTTCGTCTAATGCATACAAAGAACTATCAGTTAATGCAGAAAGTTCGCTATAAGCATGATTTTTGTTCACAATTGAAATATAAAAAGACGTATTCCATTATCACTTTACTTTAAATTCTTTTAAAAACTTGCACTCTGACTGACTGTGACGACTGGACTCCATGACGGGCCCTGTCCAAATCTCTTCAGAGAAGACAGGGCCCCGACCACCTGTCCTCTCTGAATGTCAGTCGGACTCCTCGGGTGATAACATGCATGAGTTCGCTACAGCCTGCAGAGTACGGACTGTATTACGTACGCCCTCTTTGATATCCATTCACATATTTATCTGTGTTGCTTGGGCCCCTGTGTTTTGCGGTCTTGTTTGTGTGTGGTCTTCTGACAGTGAGGAGGTTGTTTTACATCACAATTGTACGTTTTTCGAGACCTCTGGGTAATCGGAAAAGTGGGAGGGTTCTTCGCACTTTATCCAGGATAACCACACCATCTGTTCCTAACGTAGCCGTCCTAAGTCGGCACTGATCGTCCATGGGTCTCGTCGGCTTATATGTTGCCTTTTATTTTCGATGTTTGATGTCTTCTCTGTGTTTTCACTTGGGGCGTTTGTGTTGGTGCTGCAGAAGAGTCTTGTTGGAGATCCCGTTCTTTCTAATTGAAATAGAGTCGTACAAAATCAAAATAACAAATGTTTTCTAAAAAAATCCATTACGGACTAATTCAACTTGTGTCAAGTTTATAAATCACACATTATCTCCAATAAGATACCATGGATATAAAATCAAAATAACATAAATAATCAAAATGTAAACAAGAGGTCCAAGTGGGCCTATACCAGTCATCTGAGATGTGCCCTGTCATTAGTAATATAACAAATAATTTCTTTCAGCAAAGTAAAAAGTCAAAAACTGTCTTGACAAATCAGAACCCTCGGCACCATATTATTTATTAATTGGGTCGAAAAACACAAACTTTGGAGAGAACCTCTGGTAATTGATATTTTATTGTTGTGAACTATGACAAAACCTACTTTGTAAAAGAAAAGTTCGATTCTGAAAATAAGTACACTGAAATTGATATTATTCAGATGTTAAACTTTCTGATCGACAACATTTTTGTGGTGTTTGGAGCATAGGTCTTCCAGCAAATTGTCGGATTTCCAATGGGGACAAATTGTGCCCCACTCCTTGCCGACATTTCCCTTTACTCGTACGAAGCTGAAATCATTCAATCTCTGGTCTCTGAAGTGAAAAGATACTTAACTTCTGACTTCACTTACAGATACATAGACGATTTGTTGTCCATCAATAATCCAAAATTCGCGGATTACCTGTAGAATCTATCCTTCGGAGTTTGAAGTCAAAGAAACTACAGAGACAAATAATTCAGCATCCTATTTGGAAATAATGTTGTCCTACGACACTGATGTCAAATCAACACCTCACTCTATGACAAACGTGACGACTTCAATTTCAGCATTACAAACTTTCCTTTTCTGAGTACATGTAGCAACATCCCTTCATCGCCTGCTTATGGCGTGTTCACATCTCAGTCGTTGATACGCTATGCCAGAGCAAGTACCAAATATACGGATTTTGTTCTGAGAGCTAGGCTTCTTTCAGATAAGCTTCTCAGTCAGGGATATGTTTGTGACCGACTAACATCGTCACTGAGGAAGTTCTACGGTCGATCTGGGGAACTCGTCATTCACTATGATGCCCCAATCTCCAGAATGGTGGATGATATTCTGTCATAGACCATTTGAACCAGCCTACCAAAGATTGAACTCTTTGTCTTCCGAAATGGAAGTTACCGAATGTGACAGTTCTACCGAATTGAAGCGGTGGGTTTTGCATGCAAGCAGGAGATGCTTACGCACGGTTCATTTGATATTCGGGGGGGGGGGGGGCTTGGGTCGCAGCAAGATTATTTTTTAGCCCCGGTACGGGGCAAAATTAATTTTTTCTTTCAAAGTTGGAGCGAAGCGAGCCAAAAAGGAGTATGTATGGTTTATATAGTAAAGTGGCCCCCTAAAATCGACTTCTCCAAAATTAAATTTTGTTGTCATTTTTTAGAAAGTTAAATATCTATATTTTGAGAAAATCTAGTTACAAAACTACCCCTCGATTTTGTAAGACATTGTAAATTTTGCATAAATATCATGAAAACCGGTGATCTTGTCAATTTTTCACGAAAAATAGCATAATTATTGATTATTTTCATTGAGATAATATCGAGCGGGATCGTGAACAACTTTTTCCTCTTGCATGCACTTTGAGACGTACAAAAGTAACTACATATCACAATATAAAAGTTGTTCAGAAGCCCGCTCGATACTAACTGATAGGAAGTTTGTCGAAAATGAGCCCAAAAATGACGTTTTCCAGAAATTTAGCAAAATACATCATTTTGGAGCCCAAATTATATGAAAGTGAGAAAGGAAACTAACGAATATGCATCATTTCATTAGTAGCCTACATTGTAGAATAAATATTGGTACAAATTCATTACTTCATGAAAACTTCAGATTCTGCCTTGAAAGGGGGCCACTTTACTATATAAACAACATATAGTCCTTTTTATATAAATTAAAAACCGTGGCGAGCGAAGCGAGCCGAAAGGTTTTTTTCAGGAATTTTAAGCGAATTTTATGGTTTTTCTTCAAATTCAGATTACTTGAAAGAGGAAGATTATTTATTTCTATAACACCATAAGCAAATTTTTGTCATCAAAATTCAGAGCAAAATTATTTTTTTCGAAAAAAACCCAAGCCCCCCCCCCCCCCCCCAGAATATCAAATGCAACAATGATGTTTAGCCTGAATCAATTAGTGTTTGTTAAGACATGAACTGCTACATGCTCTCTCTTCAGTTCCAGCAGGTCACTTAAAATCTATCTTGGATGAAGCACTGGTTGCATTCTTAAGAAACACTGATTGATTTAGACTAAACATCATTGTTGCATTCGCACAAAATAAATTATATCCTTTGGTTAAAACACCTCCCCTAAAAGACGATTCATAAAAATTCCATTTATAAACAAAGGATTTGATCTTCTGAACATCTCTAATATTTTTTCGGGATCATCGTGTACAAAGTGCCATTCCTCAATATTTTGAAAATTTAGAACCTCCTCCACACACAAACAAGACCGCAAAACGCAGGGGCCCAAGGAACACAGATGAATATGTAAATGGATATATGCTCTGCCGCCGCGAGCTCATGTTTGTTATCACCCGAGGAGTCCGACTGACATTTAGAGAGGACAGGTGGTCGGTACCCTGTCTTCTCTAAAGAGGTTTGGACAGGGCCCGTCGTCAAAGTCAGTGAGTGCAAGTTTTAAGAATGCGCTTGTAAAAGACTGTAGATTTGTCAAGTATCAAGCCTAGTGTCCGTCTGGTGACTTTAGGATCATATCCACGGTATAAAAGGCGTTTGATGATTCTGACGCATTTTCGATAGTGATGTTGTCTATCTTTGATCCTTCTTATCTTGTTAATAATGTCACCATAAAATGCGGGTTGTGAAATACCCAAAGTAATATACTCTGTTGCTTGTATTGGTCCGAATTTCAGAAGAAGTTGACAATAAGTTTTGTAAAATTTCCAGAAAGTCTTTACTAGTTTGTGAAAGCGAAAGCCTTGTCCTAAAAATTTCTTGGTAATTTGTAAATTTCTACTATGAAAATCCAAAACATCAGTACATGCTTTAGCATACCGGATGAGCTGTGAAATATAGATACCATAGGACGGTTATCTAGGAACATCACCGTCAAGCCAGGGGAAATTTACTATGTTAAATCCAAAATCATCTCTTTTGTCATACACACTTGTATGGATCTCTCCATTAACAAATTATGATATTTAGGTCCAGGAAATGGTGTTTCTGTATTTGAAACGTTTGCCTTGTTTAAAATCATTTCTTGAGGATAAATAACATTTTATACTTTTCAAAAACAGGGTAGTAAGAATATCATCCAGGTACCTAGAAGTACCAATGAAACATTTCACATTATCATTTTTTCTTTGCTTTTGAAGATTTTGGATAAATTCCATTTCATACGTGTATAAAAATAAATCTGCAACAAGAAAGCACAATTAGTACCCATTGGAATCCCTACAACCTGCTTGTAGAGTTTCTCACCAAATCTTTCATAAATATTGTCCAAAAGGAAGGACAAGGTAATACACATGTCCATGATTTGTATGATTTGTAATCTGTGGCGGAAAAGAAACCCTTCGATTCAGAAGTACAAATATAAGTTTTCCCGATTTATAGAAGTATAAATAGATGTTTCTAATATAATAGAAGTATAAATAGAAGTTGCAGATGAAAGTCGGAATAAAAACACAAGCAACACAAAGCATATGGCAAAAAACCTCCAATGTTTATTCTATCCAATCAGTGTTTGTATATTAACAGGTTTTCCTGTTTATGTCTAACTTTGATTTTGAAAATCAATAGCGGATTGGAAGTAAACTGAGACCTCCAGAGTGTCAACAAGCTTTTTATATGATAATCCATTGTGGCTTTGACCTCTGACCTTGAAATTCAATAGGTGTCATTTTCTCGTCTTGGAAAACTAACATGCAAAGTTTGGTGAAGATCAGAAGTAACCTGTGACCTCTAGAGTGTCCACTAGGTTTTCCTATTATTATACAATGAAACCTTGACCTTAAAAATCAATAGATGTGGTTTTCTCAGTATGGAAAACTTACACACAAAATGACCACGCCATTTTTCTATGACCCAGGGGGCCAGGGGCTCAAACAAAAATCAGGTGCACAACTACACCATAGACCAAACTAAACGAAAAAGAATTAGGTTTCCATCATTTATGGTTTCAAAGGAGTTGCGTTCACAAAAATAGTTTACAGACAGACAGACTGAAAACCGGACAGACGGACGCCGGACAACATGGCATCGCATAAGCTCGTCTGGTCTTTGACCAGTAGAGCTAAAACGTAGGTCAAACTTCAAGTTCATGGTCACGAAATCAAAATTTGTTGGTACCAATGGAAAGGTCTTGTTACAAGGAATACACATGTGAAATATAAAATCGTTTTTGGAAAAAAACGAATGTCTCCCTCCTCCCCACATTAAAAATGTACTAAGTGACCTAGACCTTGATCACATGACCTTGGGTGAAGGTGATGTGAAACCTTTGGGTCATTATCAACAACATATTACAATATAAAAGTGATCCCTTGAACGGTTCAAGAGATATGGCCCGGACACGATTTGTGACAGACGGACAGACGGATGCAAAGGTAAAAACAATATGTCTGCTCCCATGGGGGGAGGGGGGGGGGGGAGGGAGACATAAAATTGACAGCCCTATCACTTACCATTCAAAACTTAAGACCAAAGTTAAACATTTTCTGACTGACCATACGGACGAACAGGTTTTTGCGAAGGTGGGGTACAATTAATGACAATCAGATAGACAACTCTATCAAGATTACATGATATTTAAAACAACGTGGCTTGTATCTGTAACACAAGATATAAAGTATGGCGACTTTGTTTACAGGTGTAACTTTTCGCGGGGATTCCCCTCTGTTTTGACTGGTGAATAGTACTGAATAAAAGGTGTCACATCATTGGTAAAAAAATATTGGAAATGTATTTTTAGCATACTGAATCGAAAAAATATGACAAGTAGTCGTGATAAATTAACTTCGAACCTGATCTTGTCTTTTATGCAATCTACATATCGATTTGAAAATATGTAAAATTTTGAGCATTTTCGATGAGAACGGAGAGTTTCTGTAAGTGAAATTTGCGAAAAATGGACATGCATGACCCCCCTTTTTCTTTTCATTTTCATGCGTGCCAAAGATTCGCAAGCGAAAAAGAACAATTTTACAGACTTCTGGGCATTTCAAGTCAGTCAAAACTTTTAGTGTGCACCGTTTTATTTCCTGTAGTTACCCCTACCAAAGGGACATGGAGGTATTGAACCAATCAAATCTGTAACACAAGATATATGGTGACTTTGTTTACCATAGATACAGAAATAAATCAGAGAAAATAATCATCAAATAGGGAAAATGTTACGAAATATGCATGTATGGAAAAAGTCAACATCTTTTAAAAAATAAATTCAGAGTATATTTGATAGCGTATGTGGCCAAGTTATTTCGACGTACGAAAATAAGTACACAAAGCCAAACTAGCTTGTCTCTTTTAAAAAATCATTAAAAATCTAATAGTTGATGTTTTGACAAAATTCTTTCACAGCTTCATTTGTAACGATAACTTTAAAAAGAAAAAGAGAAAAAAAAATCTGAAAAAGGGAAAAACACATGTTGGGGTCCCGCTGGGATTTGAACCAACTCCCCATGGGTCCATTGGGCATGGAAAACATACATTATACCTATGTACAATTTTAAAAACATTCCTTAAAAATCCAAAAGTGGATATCTTGACAAAATTCTTTCACTTGTAGGAAACAATGAGTACCTCATACCTACAAAATTTCATGACAACCTGAAGAGTGATTATAGAAGAGAAGCAGAAAATGTATGAAAATCAAACCCTTTCCTTTTTACATAAGAAAAAAATATATATATAAAAAAATAAAAAAAAAAGTAAGCATAAAATACATATCAAAGCATTAAGTAAGTTAAATATGATAAATATGCAGTAAATGAGTGTGTAAAATCATACACTTATTGAGTTATTTAAAATGTGAAAAGTTTACGACGACGACGACGACGGACCCCTAGCAAGCTAGAGGTGGGACCAGGTGCCCGGGAGGAGTAAGCATCCCCTGTTGGCTAGCCGCACCCACCGTCGATGGTTTAGCACGGAAATGAAAACAATATATAAACAAGTAAAAGAAGAGACGATGAAGGGACAAGGAACGTCAACAAAAACACAGAAACATCAAACACAAAGGACTACACATAAACCAACGAGACCAATGGGCAACCGGTGCAGACTTAGGACGGCCATCTGCCACGGAAATAGCAGAAAGTGTGACATTCAAGAACGACAAGTTGAGAGAATTGTTAAAAAAGGGTCCCAAATACAGAGAAAGTATGTCCTTTACATGGAACCAAAATTTTAAAATTATCATGGACTCTTGTGAGGAATATGCAAGACGGTGGGCAAAGAAAGAGGATGTACAGCTCGACATCCTTTCCGAATGGATAAAATCCATCAAGGGGTTACTTTTATTTAGAATTAACCGATTAAAATCAACTGTGAACACCAGATTCGAGTCTATATTTAAAGACCCTGATGTTATCACAATGCTTAACTACCTCCAAGAACATTATGTCATCACACCAGCGGACAAATCCTCAAATAATTACACATTTACTTGCAAAAAGTACTATTTCCGCAGTCTAGTTAAAGAGTTGGGTCTAAATTCGACACCTGGAAATCCCACTTACACCCCAACAAACCTTTCGGCCTCTGAAATCATAGATAACCACAAATCAGCTCTTGCTTGCTTTGGCTTCCGTACTAACAATTTAGATTTAGATTTACCATACTTGTACTGCATACCTAAAATGCATAAGAATTCGTACAAACAACGTTTCATCGCTGGTTCCTCAAAATGTTCTACCAAATCTGTATCGATCTTACTCGCCAAAGTTTTATATGAAATCAAATCTGGGCTTCAAAAATATTGTTCGACAGTATATTCTCGCAGTGGTATCAACCAGATGTGGATTTTAAAGCATTCGAAGGAACTTTTAGAACATCTGAAATCCACTCATTTTAGTAATGTCCATTCGATCAAAGCCTTTGATTTTCGACACTTTACACTACAATTCCACATTCTAATTCGAAAGAAATACTCGCAAAAATTATAAGTAATGCGTTTACAAGTAAGAACGGCAATCGCAAATACAAATTTATTGTTGTGAACTTTGACAAAACCTTTTTTGTAAAAGACAAATCTGATTCGGAAAATAAGTACACTGAAACAGATATTATTCAGATGTTAAACTTTTTGATCGACAACATTTTTGTGGTTTTAGGAGGAAAGGTCTTCCAGCAAATTGTCGGAATTCCAATGGGGACCAATTGTGCCCCACTCCTTGGCGACGTTTTTCTTTACTCGTACGAAGCTGAATTCATTCAATCTTTGGTCTCTGAAGGGAAAAGATACTTAGCTTCTGACTTCAACTTCACTTACAGATACATAGACGATGTGTTACCCATCAATAATCCAAAATTCGCGGATTATCTGAGCAGTATCTATCCTTCAGAGCTTGAAGTCAAAGAAACTACAGAGACAAATAATTCAGCATCCTATTTGGACATAATGTTGTCCTACGACACTGATGGTCACATGAATACCTCACTCTATGACAAACGTGACGACTTCAATTTCAACATAACAAACTTTCCCTTTCTGAGTAGCAACATCCCTTCATCGCCAGCTTATGGCGTGTTCATATCTCAGTTGATACGCTATGCCAGAGCAAGTACCAAATATACGGATTTTGTTCTGAGAGCTAGGCGTCTTTCAGATTAGCTTCTCAGTCAGGGATATGTTTGTGACCGACTAACATCGTCACTGAGGAAGTTCTACGGTCGATATGGGGAACTCGTCATACACTATGATATCCCACTCTCCAGAATGGTGGATGATATTCTGTCATAGACCATTTGCGCCATCCAACCAAAGATTATACTCTATGTCTTCCGAAATGGAAGTAACCGGATGTGACATTTCTACCGAATTGAAGCGGCGGGTGTTGCATGCAAGCAGGGGATGCTTACTCTTCCTGGGCACCTGGTCTCACTTCCATATCGGGAGTTCGCTTCTTTTCATATAGTAGAGGTTTTTGTTTGTTTGCTTTGGTTCCTGTTTTATCATGATTTTTTATGCCTTCGGTTTCTGATTTTCTGAATTATCGATTTTGTGCTGTGTACGGGGATATGGTCATTATCCATATTTGTCATTCGACTACTTACAAATAAAAGTGGATCATACAAATATAAAATGTGCTTTCTCAAAAATAATGTTGTCGGCTTGTGGAACGCTTACAATAATGTCCATATAAATTCAATATTATTTGATGATGTGAAGCAATCGATGAAGTTTTTCCCTGTTTTTGCAATATACACAGTTAACGGATTGACTACAGGTGTGTCTTCAACTTCACCGGATATTTATTTTAATTTATCCTCAGCGTATTCTGATGTCTTTAATTCTAGGGATAACCGATCTTTGCACTTTCATAAGAAGAATGCAGTATATCAAAAAGTTGATGTGATTTAATTTAAAAATTTAAAAAGAAAACAAATAACATGTTAGAGAATAATTTAAAGGAGGAAATTAAAGAATTAGAGAAAAATACTGATAATTATAACATAGAAGAGATAGAAACTAAAAAGCTTGAACTAGAGAACATAAGAAGTAAAAAGTTAGAGGGTTCTATGATAAGATCAAGGGCTCAATGGATAAATGAAGGGAAAAAACCAACAAAGTACTTTTTAGGCCTAGAGTCAAGAAATTTCACAAATAAAATAATTCCGAGATTAGAAAAAAACAATGGTGAGATAATTACTGACCAAAATGATATCTTAAATGAAACAAAGTCTTTTTACGAAAACCTATATAAGGAAAGACAGGATTTACAGTCTATTGATCTTCAGACTTGCTTTGAATACATCGATACACCTAAGCTTACTTCACAAGAAAGGGATAATGCAAATGGTATATTAACCTATGAAGAAGTTTTGGCAGCTCTGAAAAATATGAAATCTAATAAAAGTCCGGGATCAGATGGCTTCAGTGTTGAATTTTCTGAGGTGTTTTGGAACAGGTTAGGTCATTTTATAGTTCGATCTCTTAATGATGGATATGGTAAGGGGGAATTGTCTAGTTCACAAAGGGAGGGAATAATTACTTGTATTCCAAAAGATAACAAGCCTAAACATTTACTTAAAAACTGGAGACTAATAACCTTAATAAATACAGTTTATAAATTAGGATCTAGCGCAATTGCAAATAGACTCAAACCAACACTTAATAAACTTATTAGTAAAGAACAAACTGGTTTTATTACAGGTCGCTATATAGGTGAAAATACACGTTTAATTTATGATATCCTACAATATACTGAAGAACAAAATATTCCTGGCCTTTTATTATTCATAGATTTTGAGAAAGCTTTTGACTCTCTTTCATGGAATTTCATAGATAAAGTTTTGGATTTTTTTGGTTTTGGCCTGTCATTTAAGAAATGGATAAATTTACTGACTAATAATATAAATTCTAGAATTAATATTGGGGGAAATCTTTCCGACACATTTACACCAGAAAGAGGATTAAACAAGGGGATCCAATTTCGGCGTATATTTTTATCCTATGTACAGAGATTCTTGCCTTGAAAATTAAGAGTAATCCTAAAATAAAAGGAATCACTATTGACAGATATGAATTTCGTATATCGCAATATGCTGACGATACCTCCCTTCTTTTAGATGGATCGGAAGAATCTTTATTCGAAGCACTTCTTACTTTAGAATGGTTTGAGAAAATTTCTGGTCTTAGGATAAACTTCAATAAAACACAGGTGATTTGGGTTGGAAGTAAAAAATACAGTGAAGAAAAACTTTGTAGGGATTGGGGATTAAATTTGGGAAATCATGTATTTACTCTTCTTGGAATTAAATTTGATGTAGACTTATCAAAAATATGTGAAATAAATTATAGGGTTAAAATTCAGAAAATTAAAGCACTAATGAAAATCTGGAATAATAGGATTCTAACCCCAATAGGACGCATATCTGTAATTATATCTCTATTAATATCACAATTTAATCATTTATTTATTTCCCTTCCCAATCCGGTAACTACTATTACAAATGAACTACAGACATTACTATTTAATTTTCTTTGGAATGGAAAAGTAGACAAAGTAAAAAGAAATATAGTAACACTAGATTATTCAAAAGGTGGACTAAATATGGTAAATTTGGAATCTTATATTAATGCTCTCAAATTAACATGGATAAGAAGAATTTTGAACATGGAAGGATTATGGCAAAATTTAATCTTACAATCAGTCAACATATATTTCGTACTTAAATGTGGTACAACAGCTATTGAAAGTAGTTTGAAAAACATTAAAAATAAATTTTGGCTTGATGTATTGAATGCTTGGAAAATGCTTCAAGATAAAAATGATGACTTGGATAATCCAGCATTTATTCCACTTTGGAAAAACAATGACATAAAATTAGGGAACAAAAATATCTTTTTGAAACATTGGATGGATAAAAATGTTACTTTTATTAATGATCTATTAAAGAATAACAATGAATTTTACACATTAAATGAATTCAAGAATGTTTTTAATATCAGAACTAAATTTTTGGAATATAATGGAATTATCCTATCTATAAAGAAGTTTTTGAAAAATAACAAATATGACACAATCTGTAAAGTTAATGGACCCATTTTGCCAAAGTCTATAAAAGTTATATTAAAGAACAAAAAAGGGTCAAAGGATATGTATATAGTCTTATGTAAAAAAGATGTGCTGATATCTTCACAACAAAAATGGAAAAATATTTTTGACGACTTGACTAACAAAGATTTCAAAGATATTTTCAAATCCCTTATTTTAATTAAAGATACTAAGCTTAAGTGGTTCCAGTACAGAATAAATTTATCAATTTTAACAACTAATAGAACAGCTTTTAAGATGAAACTTACTGAAAATCCGCTTTGTACATTTTGTGGGGAGGCAGAAGAAAATATAGCACACTTATTATGGTATTGTGATAAAGTGCAAAATCTAATCGCAAAAATAAAGGAGCATTTTTCCAGTGAATTGATTTCTTTCAACTTTGATATGAAATACTTCCTTGTAGGCCCATATTATTTGTCAAATTTGGCGCAAAATATCATAATACTAAACACAACGTTCTATATTTATAAATGTAAGTTTAATAGACAAATACCAACATTGCTGGTGGACCAGGAGTCCCCGAGGGCACATGTAGCCAAGTTCGATCAATTTCGGTTGATCGTTTCTTCAACGCAATCTAAATTTCTGTTATCAAAATTTCTTGAAATTTCTAAAACGTGGGTCCTGTAGCATCATATCCCACCCATCCTGCTACGTCTTTCGGTACCCTTTTTCGACATAGTAATTTTCATACTTTTTGGCATACTACATTGTTTAGATTTAGGATTTAGGATCACTGATGAGGGTTAAGTACCCGAAACGTGCATGTCTGGTCCACGTTGCCAATTTATTTGTTCTTAAATGATGCTATTCAATTTGAAGACGTTTACATTTATACCACTTGGTGAGTGTCACTGCTGGTGGACCAGGAGTCCCCGAGGGCACATGTAGCCAAGTTCGATCAATTTCGGTTGATCGTTTCTTCAACGCAATCTAAATTTCTGTTATCAAAATTTCTTGAAATTTCTAAAACGTGGGTCCTGTAGCATCATATCCCACCCATCCTGCTACGTCTTTCGGTACCCTTTTTCGACATAGTAATTTTCATACTTTTTGGCATACTACATTGTTTAGATTTAGGATTTAGGATCACTGATGAGGGTTAAGTACCCGAAACGTGCATGTCTGGTCCACGTTGCCAATTTATTTGTTCTTAAATGATGCTATTCAATTTGAAGACGTTTACATTTATACCACTTGGTGAGTGTCACTGCTGGTGGACCAGGAGTCCCCGAGGGCACATGTAGCCAAGTTCGATCAATTTCGGTTGATCGTTTCTTCAACGCAATCTAAATTTCTGTTATCAAAATTTCTTGAATTTTCTAAAACGTGGGTCCTGTAGCATCATATCCCACCCATCCTGCTACGTCTTTCGGTACCCATTTTCGACATAGTAATTTTCATACTTTTTGGCATACTACATTGTTTAGATTTAGGATTTAGGATCACTGATGAGGGTTAAGTACCCGAAACGTGCATGTCTGGTCCACGTTGCCAATTTATTTGTTCTTAAATGATGCTATTCAATTTGAAGACGTTTACATTTATACCACTTGGTGAGTGTCACTGCTGGTGGACCAGGAGTCCCCGAGGGCACATGTAGCCAAGTTCGATCAATTTCGGTTGATCGTTTCTTCAACGCAATCTAAATTTCTGTTATCAAAATTTCTTGAATTTTCTAAAACGTGGGTCCTGTAGCATCATATCCCACCCATCCTGCTACGTCTTTCGGTACCCTTTTTCGACATAGTAATTTTCATACTTTTTGGCATACTACATTGTTTAGATTTAGGATTTAGGATCACTGATGAGGGTTAAGTACCCGAAACGTGCATGTCTGGTCCACGTTGCCAATTTATTTGTTCTTAAATGATGCTATTCAATTTGAAGACGTTTACATTCAATGGATGCATCATATTTCTAAAATTCAATTACAGGATTTATAAACAGCTTCACAAAAGAAGTAATAATTTGGATCTTTTTGAAAAATTTTGGGGGAAGTGGAAAACCTTTTTAAATACGTAAGAAACCATACATCGCTCTAATTTGGAAATTGACATAGTTCATAAAATATTACATTTTATGTACAGTTATTTAAGATTAGACTAGTAAACTATTTAAACATGCCACAGTAAAATGTATGAATGGATCTCTCTCTCTCTCTCTCTCTCTCTCTCTCTCTCTCTCTCTCTCTCTCTCTCTCTCGTACTCGCTCTTTTTTTTGTCAATCTCTCAAGTCATTCTACAGGAAATTATATGTAATCTTATAATACTATATAGCAATTTTGAGAGAAAGTTTTTTTTTATGCAATACATTCATACATCATTTATACCACTTTCATACCATCATGAGTACTTTACTGAGATGAAAAATCAATGTTGTATGGTGTATAAAAGAAGTCATAGTGAAAGAAAGAAGAAGGAAGAAAAAATATTATGTAGAAATGTAAAGATAGGGAGAGAGAAATCCATCACAGCACAATGACAATCCCCCCCGCCCATACACACATACTCTTCATTTTACATATTTCATAAAAATCATTCAATGTTATTTCAAAATTGCTCATCTGCGATGATTAAAGAAATCATTTAAACCGTGCCATCTTTTTTCAAAGCTTGCCGTTTTATTCTTTCTTTTATAAAGATATTTTTCTGTATTATAATAAAACTTTAAATCTATAAGAAATTGCCGTAGTCTTGGGAATAATTGTTTACATCTTTGTCTATATATATGTGATTTTCCCAATAAAATAACCATATTCAATAGCAATGTATCATTTTTAATGTTCTTTCCAAAGATAAATTTTCTATGCTTATTGGTATATGAAGTTGTTCCTGTAACCAGTTGGATACATCTTTCCAAAAATCTCTTGCAAAACTACATAGAAAAAACAAATGATTAATACTTTCCGTTTGTGATTTACAAAAACTAAACAATTCTGAATTGATAATATTTTGTTTAAAAAGTAGAGAATTTGTACCTATACATCTATGAGTTATTCTGAACTGTAACCATCTTAAAGAAGTATCTTCCGTAAGATAATTTGTTAATAAAAGTACTTTTTTCCAGTTCAAGGATTCTGGCTCAATGCCAAGATCAGAATTCCATTTTATCTTGGATTTATGTTCAACATTAAAGTTTTGAATAAAGACTTCATAAATGGATATATTATTTTGTTTATTTCTGATAAGAATTTTGATAAATGTTGGATAATGGGGTAAAATAATTTGATTATAAGATTCTTCTACCTTTGGCCAAGATTTTAAAATTGACATTTTTAATCCATAAAATATTGTAATTGGTGGGCAAAAACAATATTTCTCACAGAAACTTTCATAACTTAAAAAATCTCCTTCATCCATTATATGGTGAATATTATAAATACCTTTTTCTGCCCAGCTCTTATAGTAAACAACTTTACTATCAATTTTAATGTCATTATTAAACCATAGATCTGTATACAATAATTGAGAATTCTGTTCATTTCTCTTAATTATGAGTCTTAATTCATACAGGTCTAAAACATCCTTCCAAAACTTGTTTTTAGTCCTATTAGCTGTGTTTTTAATGAATTCTTCTCCAAATGAACATAACCTTAGTTTATCTATCTGGGTAATTTCTTCAAAAATTGTACACCAAACTGTATCTGTAGTCAGTAATCTCGTTATCCATGTTTATTTCATAGACTTTATGAAAGAATTAATATGAATCATTTTCAAACCTCCTATTTCTGTTTTTTGTACAAGTAAATTCCTAGCAATCTTATCTGGTTTTTTTTCCCATATGTAGCTAAATAATATATTTTCAATTTGTTTAGTAAATTCTTCACTTGGATTTGGAGGAGTGATAAAGAGATGTGTAAGTTTAGATAGCATGATTGTTTTAACTACTGGTATTCTTCCCAATAAAGTCAGTTTACGTTTATTCCATGATGATACTAAGTGTTTTAATTCTTTTATTTTTTTCTGAAAATTCAATTTTTCCATACAATCAAGGTCAACACTAAAAGTAATACCCAGGAAAATAAAAAGTTCATCAGACCATGATAATGGAATGTCTTCACAAAGTTTATCTGTACTATGTTTTTTTTACCTATCCATATACATTTTGTTTTGTCAATGTTTGGCTTAAGGCCAGAAAATTTAGCGAATTGATCCAAAAGTTTCAGGGAATTTCGAAGCGAATTTTCTGATCCATCAAGTGTGAGACCAGTGTCGTCTGCGTATTGTGTTATCTTTATTTCTTGATTTTTTATCCTAATACCCTTAATCTGTTTATTATGTCTAAACATTATACCTAAGATTTCAACACAGAGAATGAAGATATACGGCGAAACCGGGTCACCTTGCCTACAGCCCCTCCCAATATTAAAGAATGGCGAAAAAATTCCATGCTGAATTACACAAAGTTTGAAATTTTTGTTCAGGACATGTATAAACTGTATGAATTTTCTCCCAAAACCAAAAAATTGTAAAACTTTATCAACAAATTTCCAAGATATAGAATCAAAAGCTTTTTCGAAATCAACCAAAAGAAGTAGCCCCTCGCAATCATTATCCTCCAAATAATTAAGAATATCATATAACTGTCTTATGTTCTCTCCTATAAATCTACCTTTTAAAAATCCTTTTTGGTTCTCATGTATAAGATACGGTAAAACAATCTTCATTCTCGATGCAATGCAACTAGATATTATTTTATATGTAGTGTTTAGTAAGGAAATGGGACGCCAATTTTTAAGATGCTCTCTAGGTTTATCCCCTTTAGGTAATATGCTTATGACACCCATTTTCTGAGTCATAGACAGCTCCCCACTTCTAAAACCTTCCTTTATTGATCTATAAAGAAAAATCTTTAAATCGGGCCAAAAAAATTTAAAAAACTCGGCTGTATATCCATCCGGACCTGGGCTACGGTCATTCTTTAAACTACGGACTGCATTTGCTATTTCTTGAATTGAAAAATTCTCATCTAACTCATTTTTGTCTTTGTCTAATAATTTAGGAACATCAGAATCTGATATCAATTCATTTATATCTACATCTACTAAGGTATCATCTTTGCTAGCATATAAGTTCTCATAGAAGCTCCTTATTTCATTTAAAATTTCATTTTGTTTAGAAATAACCTGTCCATAATCTTTTATAAGCTTAACAATATTTTTATTTGTATAATTTCTCTTCTCTAAGGAACAAAAATATTTCGTTGGCTTTTCACCCAATTTAACCCACCGTGCTCGAGCTCTTAAAATCAATCCTTTTAGTTCTTCCTTTCTTATAGTCTCACGCTCATTTTTCAGTTCTCATAGCTGTGCTTCCAAAGAAGTGTTATCAGAATCATGTATTTGATTTTCTATATCCTCTATTTTATGCTCAATCAATTTATATCTTTCATCTCTTTTTCGCTTTACATCCGCTGAATATGGGATAGTTATTGACCGTATATTCATTCATATTATATCAAAAAACATTTGATCAGTTACTGTCAAATCAAGTGTGTTTTCATCGATGTTTTCTATATGATCTCTATCATACACAAAATTTGCGTATTGCCGTTTAGTTTCTTTTATACTTCTTTTTACTTTGTCTACATATACTTTATCCCTTAGCAAAGAATTATTAAATTTCCAAAAACCTTTTTCACGTTTAAAATCTGTAAGTTTTATTTCTAATACTATTGCAGAATGGTCTGTCCTGTATCCTGATATTATATCTGTATTTTCAACTAAAGTTAAAAGGGATTCTGAGATTAGGAAAAAATCAATTCGCGCTCTTTTTACAGGATTTTTCCTACTCCAAGTAAACATTTTTCTATCCTCATTGTACATTCGCCAAACATCTGTTAATGCCAATTCATTTTTTAGATTATGAACTTCTTTCGCAGCTCTTGGGTTGTTTCGATTAACATAATTATAACAGTCTTTCTCAAAATCTAGCACTAAATTCAGGTCACCACAAAGTATGATGTAATCTTTTTGCATTTTAGAAATTTCATCTTTAATGGAGCAGTAAAAATTTGGATTATCCTGGTTAAGACCATATATTGAGACAAGAGTAATTGCAAATTTTTTTTCAACTTCGATATTTAGTATAACATAATTGCCATGTTTATCTACTGAAGATTCTAAGATCTTGAATTCAAAATTATTGTTTAGTAAAATAGTAACACCCCTAGAATCTGAAAGAAAGGAGGGGATCTCCAACAACACTAGGTTGCAGCACCCACAGCAAAATCCCAAAACACCCATGCAAAAAACACAGAACAGATACCCACAGAAAGAGACGCAAAAGGGACAAGGAACACCAACTCACAACATAGAAACATAAAAGACTACACATAAACCAACGAGACCAATGGGCAACCGGTGCCGACTTAGGACGGCCATCTGCCAAGTAAATAGCAGACGGTGTGGTTCCATAGCTTGAAAAGCATTCAAAGCCCCACTGACTTCTTATAATTTTTTCTTTTTCTTTAACAAAATGTGTCGTACTCGCTCTTTCTTTCTCTTTCCTTTTCTCTCTACCTCTTTCCTCTTTCTATAAAAATATAAAAATGTACTAATATATCAAACTATTCACACTAAGAGTATTTATTGTATGTAATATGATGATATATTGTACCAAAAAAAAAGAAGAAGAAAAGTTGATGTGAAAAAGGCATACGTTCATACTATAGAAATCAATTGTTTGGAAGAAGAATATCATATTCCGATTGATGTTTATTTCTCCGCTTCAAAAACGAACGAAGATTCTTTGCGAGGTTGGATTGATACTATCGTCAAGAAAAACAAACATAACATCCCAGGAACTGCATATTCCGTTGCTGTCAATCGTACCTTGCTCTTCTATAAAACGGTGGTGTTTCTATTCAGATTCTTGTCTTATGATATATGTTGGAAATCCACTAAGGGTACATGAAATAGAAGAAGTATGGAGTTCATCAAAGATAAAACTGTATATGGGTCCTTTTGGAAATATACGTATAGAGTCCTCCGTTGGGATGAATGACAAATATGGATAATGACCATATCCCCGACCACAGCACAAAATCGATAATTCAGAAAATCAGAAACCGAAGGCATACAAAATCAGGATAAAACAGGAACCAAAGCAAACAAAAACAAAAACCTCCACCATATGAAAAGAAGCGAACTCCCGATATGAGAGTGAGACCAGGTGCCCAGGAAGAGTAAGCATCTCCTGCTTGCATGCAACATCCGTCGCTTCAATTCGGTAGAACTGTCACATCCGGCCACTTCCATTTTGGAAGATATAGAGTACAATCTTTGGTTGGATGGCCCAAATGGTCTATGACAGAACATCATCCACCATTCTGGAAAGTGGGACATCATAGTGTATGACGAGTTCCCCATATCGACCGTAGAACAATGCTGCTTATTCTTTAACGAATATTGTAGAAAGCCCTCCTTGTTTGTATGTTCGGGCTGTAGAGAATGAATCGATCAAATTTGAATTATTAGGAAACAGTCATCTTTACGACATTCAGAGAGCAAATTATCTGTTTCCAATAACTAAGTCGCACTTCCTAATGTCACCAGACGGACACTAAGCTTGGTACTTGACCAATATACAGTCTTGTACGAGCGCATTCTTAAGACTTGCACTCTGACTGACTGTGACGACGGGACTCCATGACGGGCCCTGTCCAAACCTCTTTAGAGAAGACAGGGCCCCGACCACCTGTCCTCTCTGAATGTCAGTCGGACTCCTCGGGTGATTACATACATGAGCTCGCTACAGCCGGCAGAGCACGGACTGTATTACGCATGCCCTCTTTTTATATCCATTTACATATTCATCTGTGTCTCTGGGGCCTCTGCGTTTCGCGGTCTTGTTTGTGTGACGTCATCTTACAGTGAGGAGGTTGTTTTACACCACATTTGTACGTTCTTCGAGACCTCTAGGTAACTGGAGAAGTGAGAGGGTTGTGCGCACGTAATCCAGGATAATCACACCGTCTGCTATTTACTTGGCAGATGACCGTCCTAAGTCGGCACCGGTTGCCCATTGGTCTCGTTGGTTTATGTGTAGTCTTTTATGTTTCTATGTTGTGAGTTGGTGTTCCTTGTCCCTTTTGCGTCTCTTTCTGTGGGTATCTGTTCTGTGTTTTTTGCATGGGTGTTTTGGGATTTTGCTGTGGGTGCTGCAACCTAGTGTTGTTGGAGATCCCCTCCTTTCTTCCAAATATTCGTATGTGCAATGTTAATTTTTCGTGGCATTATTGATATTATCATTGACAAATTTTCTGAAGACTGAAGGCAAAAGAACATTGGAAATATAAGGTGGTAAAATAAACGGCGGTTCTTGAATATACCGTGATTGTGAGATTCCCTTATTTATTTTATGTATAAATCAATAAATGCAATGGAGGGGATCTCCAACAACAACAGGTTGTAGCCCCCACAGCAAAACCCCAAAACACCCAATGCAAAAACACAAAGCAGACAAGCACAGAAAGAGACGCATAAGGGACAAGGAACGTCAACGCACAACACAGAAGCATCAAACAAAAAGGACTACACATAAACCAACGAGACCAATGGGCAACCGGTGCCGACTTAGGACGGCCATCTGCCACGGAAATAGCAGAAGATGTGGTTATCCTGGATTACGTGCAAGTCAAACACAAAACCTAACTCCAAAAACCACAATCAAAAGGCTGACGAATTGTGGACAAAAAATAAGAAAATAGGATAAACAGACGGAGAAAACAACTTATCTAATGAATTCAATGTTTTAAAGAGAAAGAAAAATGCTGAAAGTGAAAAAAAAATCTTCCACAGAGCAGAGACGACAGATGTGCATGAAGCAAAGTCCTATCTTCCTGGACACCTACTACGATTACAATGCCCATGTACGTGCATGTCTGGTCCATGTTGCCAATTTACCTGTTCTTAAATGATGCTATTCAACATGAAGAAGTTTACTTTCATAAACTTAAAGATAAAAAAATATAGACTCTAAGAAAAAAAGAAAGTGTATTACTTTTTGTAGGTCGGGTTATTCATAGTTGTTTCACTTCTACCGATGTTGTTGATCCTCTGTATTTTACCAGTAACAATACTAACTCTGACTGCAGATAGATTTCATTTCTCTTTTATAACGCCTTTTCAGAAACAGGAAGAAACATCCATAACCTTTACAGAAACATAATTCTTAAACAAAATAAAAAACTGAAAGATTCTGTATTTGCATTTTCATTCACGAGTCTAACTCCTAATAAACATCAAATAGATACGTAACATTTATTCAGTCTCAAAGTCTAAGAAATGCAATTATTACTATGAGGGAATAAGATGTACAGATAAACGTCCTAACACGGCAATTTAGGGTAAGAAATCAACGTGTTTGGGTAAAAGTATACATACACATTTAATGTAGCTGCTGCAGAATTTTTATCAAAATGATATGCTCGTATTTGTGTGCACGTGTACCTTATGATGTCGTAAATGACATATGTCAAATTGTAACCTAAAGAATGATTTTCGGATTTATTCAACGCAGTCGAGAAACATTTTTGAAGTTTCGATCCTACCACCATATCATTGGTTTCAATCTATGTTTGACGGCACCGCATTCTTCTCAAACATACTCTGTTCCTTTACGGAAGTTACACGAAATCTACGATTATACGAAGGATCTCGCATATACCGATACACGTTCCCCAGAATACAGACTACAAGGAGTCATCTTGGACATTTGTACTTTTCGTTTATTTCAAGCAGTTAGATCAGATAAATCAGAGGAGAGAACAAACCGCCCTTTCATTAAAGTAAGATTTGCAAACAAAGGTATTGATAACTTGAATCTTGGTCAAATTTTGAATCACAAAACTGTCACAGAAAAAATCCCACCATATTTCAAAAGAAAAGAAACTCCTTGTATTTCCTATAGCTACACACCAACAGTTGCATCTAAAATTTACAATTACAAACGATTCCTGCAGTGTATAGATTTAAGTAATCCCTCACTACATCCACTTCCCTGCGAATGTTCTTCATCGGATTTCAACTACTCTCCTTGTGGACACGTTATTACTGGTGACCTTAGTATAGTCAAGAACGACAAGTTGAGAGAATTGTTAAAAAAGGGTCCCAAATACAGAGAAAGTATGTCCTTTACATGGAACCAAAATGTCAAAATTATTATGGACTCTTGTGAGGAATATGCAAGACGTTGGGCAAAGAAAGAGGATGTACAGCTCGACACCCTTTCCGAATGGATAAAATCAATCAGAGGGTTACTTTTATCTAGAATTAACCGATTAAAATCAACTGTGAACACCAGATTCGTGTCTATATTTAAAGACCCTGATGTTATCACAGAACTTACCTACCTCCAAGAACATTATGTCATCACACCAGCGGACAAAGCCTCAAATAATTACACATTTACTTGCAAAAAGTACTATTTCGACAGTCTAGTTAAAGAGTTGGGTTTAAATTCGACACCTGGAAATCCCACTTACACCCAAACAAACCTTTCTGCCTCTGAAATAATAGATAACCACAAATCAGCTCTTGCTTCCTTTGGCTTCGACACTACCAATTTAGATTTAGATTTACCATACTTATACTGCATACCTAAAATGCATAAGAATCCGTACAAACAACGTTTCATCGCTGGTTCCTCAAAATGTTCTACCAAATCTGTATCGATCTTACTCACCAAAGTTTTATCTGAAATCAAATCTGGGCTACAAAAATATTGTTCGACAGTATATTCTCGCAGTGGTATCAACCAGATGTGGATTTTAAAGAATTCGAAGGAACTTTTAGAACATCTGAAATCCACTCATTTTAGTAGAGTCCATTCGATCAAAGCCTTTGATTTTTCGACACTTTACACTACAATTCCACATTCTAAATTGAAAGAAAGACTCGCAAAAATTATAAGTAATGCGTTTACAAGTAAGAACGGTAATCGCAAATACAAATTTATTGTTGTTAACTATGACAAAACCTACTTTGTAAAAGAAAAGTCAGATTCTGAAAATAAGTACACTGAAACAGACATTATTCAGATGTTAAACTTTCTGATCGACAACATTTTTGTGGTGTTTGGAGGAAAGGTCTTCCAGCAAATTGTCGGAATTCCAATGGGGACCAATTGTGCCCCACTCCTTGCCGACATTTTCCTTTACTCGTACGAAGCTGAATTCATTCAATCTTTGGTCTCTGAAGGGAAAAGATACTTAGCTTCTGACTTCAACTTCACTTACAGATACATAGACGATGTGTTGTCCATCAATAATCCAAAATTCGCGGATTACCTGAGCAGTATCTATCCTTCGGAGCTTGAAGTCAAAGAAACTACAGAGACAAATAATTCAGCATCCTATTTGGACATAATGTTGTCCTACGACACTGATGGTCACATGAACACCTCACTCTATGACAAACGTGACGACTTCAATTTCAGCATTACGAACTTTCCTTTTCTGAGTAGCAACATCCCTTCATCGCCTGCTTATGGCGTGTTCATATCTCAGTTGATACGCTATGCCAGAGCAAGTACCAAATATACGGATTTTGTTCTGAGAGCTAGGCGTCTTTCAGATAAGCTTCTCAGTCAGGGATATGTTTGTGACCGACTAACATCGTCACTGAGGAAGTTCTACGGTCGATATGGGGAACTCGTCATACACTATGATGTCCCACTATCCAGAATGGTGGATGATATTCTGTCATAGACCATTTGAACCATCCAACCAAAGATTGTACTCTATATCTTCCAAAATGGAAGTAACCGGATGTGACAGTTCTACCGAATTGAAGCGACGGGTGTTGCATGCAAGCAGGAGATGCTTACTCTTCCTGGGCACCTGGTCTCACTCTCATATCGGGAGTTCGCTTCTTTTCATATGGTTGAGGTTTTTGTTTTTGTTTGCTTTGGTTCCTGTTTTATCCTGATTTTGTATGCCTTCGGTTTCTGATTTTCTGAATTATCGATTTTGTACTCTAGACAGGGATATGGTCATTATCCATATTTGTCATATACTGTGTAGATGGATCTAAAACATAATATGGCATGCGTATAACAGTCTGTGCTCTGCTTTCCGAAGCGAGCTCAAGATTAATCACCCGAGAAGTCTGACCAACTTTCAGATAGGACAGAGAATTAGGACCCAGTCTTCTCTGGAGAGATTTAAACAAGGCCCGTCATGGGGTCCTGTCGTCACGGTCGGCTAGTGTGCAACGTTGGGAAAGACACTGGTACACAGCTGTAGATGGATCCAGTACCATGCCCAGTATTCTTTTTATGACGTTGGGATCATATCCTCGGTAAAGCAGGCGACCGACTTATATATCCTATCCTATTCTCTTACATTTGTGTTGGAAAACAAGGACGATTAATATATATACAAAATTGACGAAATACTAAGTTTTCAAACCGGATAAATGAATTTCGTACACACGTGTACTCCGTTCTCCATTCTGTTTGTTTCACGCATTCTGATTGGTTAACAGGATTTCTACAAGCATGTATAACGACAATATACATGTCGCAAACCGACTCACTTGACATCCTTTAAAATGTATTCCTACGTAAATTTGCAAGTTACAAGCTTTAGCGCACTTTTTGCGTATGACGTCATGCTTCCCTTTGTTCTTCGCTCCTGTGACGTCATACTGTGACGTAAAACTACAAGGTATCAGTTTGCAAATGGCGTTCTCCACATGTAAACAACAGAGAAAGTAAGTTTATTATTGATTAAGCTTTAATTTTTCGCCATTGTAATAAATACGAAGCTGCAGTTGCATTCCATATTTTGCGGCGCAATAATTTCTATTGGTCGTTGTAAGTCCTCCCTAGCAACGTCGCCTCTAAAGCGATAAATGGGACACTTAGAGTGGTATAAAAAATTAAAGTATGTCACATGAATTAGAATAGGGATAAACTTTCTGTGTTTTGTGGTTCCGACAGGTATATGTTGGATATACTGTTGGAAACATACGTTATACCATCGGGGACAAGCCCCGACGGTATAACTGCGTTTCCAACAGTATATCCAACATATACCTGTCGGAACCACAAAACACAGTACGTTTATCCCCTAAGTGGCACGGGCAAGCAAATATGTATCTCAGGTGAGAAGATATACACGTTTACAAACTGACCATAGGTTAAAAATAAGGGTGCCCCACAGGTTGCAAAACCGTCCGATATGATAAGGTTGAAATGGGTAGATTAAATATAATGTAGAAATTGAATGAGACAATGCTCATTACATTTCCTCAGCCTCTACCAATATCAACATTTTTTCAATTCGCCCAAACACTAAAAGAAAATACAGGTGGCACGGGAAAAGACGAAACAGACAAAAAAGAAAACGATCCAGAGTCTACCGCTCTCTCAACGATTTACTTACTATAGTACGCAATGGCGACAGACATGAGCTGTTGCATGCTCTGTCGTCAATACCAGTTATGCACTTGAAATCTATCTTGGATGAAACAGAGGGTGCATTCTTAAGAAACACCGATTGATTCAGGCTTAATATCATTGTCTCATTCGCACAGAATTAACTTTATCCTATTGTGAAAAACACCTCACCTAAAAGACGATTCATAAAAATCCCGTTTATTAACAAATGTTTTCATCTTCTAAACATCTCTAATATTTTTCGGGATTATCGCGTACAAAGTGCCATTCCTCAATATTGTGAAAATTTAGAGCCACCTCTTATTTGTTATAAGTACAAGAAACCTATTCGAAACTCTCTGAATGTCAGTCGGACTCCTCAGGTGATTACATACATGAGCTCGCTACTGCTGGCGGAGCACGGACTGTATTACGCATGCCCTCCTTTTATATCCATTTACATATGCATCTGTGTTTCTGGGGCCTCTACGTTTCACGGTCTTGTTTGTGTAATGTCATCTTACAGTGAGGAGGTTGTTTTACACCACAATTGTACGTTCTTCGAGGCCTCTGGGTAATTGGAGAAGTGAGAGGGTTGTGCGCACGTAATCCAGGATAACCACACCATTTGCTTCTTGCTTGACAAATGGTCGTCTAAAGTCGGCACCGGTTGCCCATTGATCTCGTCGGTTTATGTGTTGTCTTTTGTGTTTTATGTTTACATGTCGTGTGTCTCTTTTCCGTCTCGTGCTGTACTTGTCTTTTGTGTTTTTGCATCGGGTGTTTTGGTGTTCTGCTGTTGAAGTTGCAACGGGGTCTTGTTGGAGATCTCCTCCCTTCTTTTAGTTTTATATGAAGGAAAAACACAATATGATATGAGATATATGAGATGTATTCACTATAAAGTACTGAATTATTCTATACATAGAAGATAAAATTCCATTTTCGCTTTATGTGGGGATTCCCAGAGGGTCGCGATATTATCATCTTGCCATTTTCGTTTTACAAAGAACTACCACAAAATTCAAAAACCAAAGTATTCAAAGAGATTTTTGGGCGACGTTCATGACTAGAACATTCATCAAAATGTAAGTATACAATTCCTATAATTATATGGGATCTCTCTCTTTGGTGCCATTTTTCTCGTTTCTTCATCTAGAGAAATTGAGGAAAGAGGGGTGTGTGTTCATAAAGACATGTACAATGTTCTTTTTAGGGTTGATGTTAGAAATTAATTATTCAAAAGGTAGATTAATATATCACAAGTCAAATGGGAAGGATCCAATAGAATCGAATAGAAATATATTTATATATTTAAAAAAAAACAAAGAATAAAACGAAACGAACAAACACAAAGGAAAGCGAACAGATACTTCTGGAAATAAACATCGAATAAGAACCCATCAGTTAGTCAGTCTAAAGATATCGTGGACGTAAGGCAAAATAATTAATTTCATTAAAGCAGTCGCGCATCGCCAAATAAACACTACTCCAAATAAAGCGCATTGATTTTACACTACTTTATGTGCACTCTGTTAAAGAATGCATACACATACATGTAGATGCGTGTTACAAATGTAGAGCTATTTATAACGAGACGAATGTTTTGTTTTTTGATTTTGTCAGGTCCTTTTGGGGGGGGCAATATCAGGATCTCCCAACAAGTGTTGTTTTAATTATTCCAACCATACTCCTTATAAAGAACTCAATGAGAAGAAAATCGAAAAAAGAAACCCCATCTTTTAAGCATCCTTACATTGTAAGTATATCATCTTTTTTAATTTAAGTGTTGTGATTTCTTTTTAACTTCCAGTGTAGAAGGTACTTGAGTTTCAATTTAGAAAAGAAAGACCTTTAGGTTAGAATAGTGGGAGGGTTGTGCCCACGTACGTGCCAAAAGTATTTCGTCTATTTTTTCAAATTTAAACTGTTGCATATTCTTTGAAAAGAGTGAACAGATCCAACTTTTCTGTAGAATTCATACAGTGGCAAAATTGAATAAAATAAATGACAAAAAATAGCATTGAAGAAATGTTTTGGATGAAATAAAACTTGTAAAATATATAAAATATGAAGTTAGTTTGTTAAAGTATCAACACAAAGCTTCTTTCAGATGGGAGAATTATAATATATACATATAAACATATTTCATTGGGGATAGCGCGATTCAATTAAATTTCATATAAATCAAAAAGAAGGAGATATGCTTATCATCGTATATCACGTCTAACGAACATCCAGAAAATATTTTGAATATACATGTATTGTGACTTATTGAATGTTTATGAAATATATGCATGAATTTACTAGCACAAATATATGGACTAAGTTCGTCAGATCAAAAATACATGTCATTAATTCATTAAAGCCCAATCCACGCGAATACATTCCTTTTTAGTTTTATATTTAAATACGATTTCATACGAAAAATGTGAGACATTTTCTTTCCAAAGTATTGAATAATTATATCCATAGAAGATAAAATTCTATTTTCGCTTTATGAAGGGATTTCCATAAGATATTGCCTTGCCATTTTCGTTTTACTAAGAACTACCACAAAATCTATAGACTTTAGTCTATAAAAGATTTTAGGCGAAGTATATGAATAGAAAATTCATCAAAATGTAAGTACATAATTATTATAATCATATGGAATTTGGATCTTTCTCTTTGGTATCATTTTTTTTCATTTTTTCTGATTTATTAATCTCGAGCAATTGATGCAAAAAAGGGTGTGCGTCAATCAATACAAGTACAATTGTTAAACGTCTTTAAATTCAATAGCATGTTAATGTCCCTTCTTTTTGGGTTCATATTCAAAAGTAAGATGACTAGAGTCAAATGGAACCTGGTACCTAATGATGGAATTATAAAAAGAAACCCAAGAGAACAAATCGAACGGAAACTTATGGTAATAAACATCGAAGAAGTACCCATCAATTACTCAGTCATACGATATCGAGGAGATAACGCAAAATCACTAGAATTTTCATCAAAACAGTTGCGCACCCTTGTGTAAACAATATTCTAAATATCGTGCATTGAATGCATGTATGTATTCTGTGCACATTGCATAAATATAATCAAATACAACGTCTGTTAAACAATACATATGATGTGTGTTATACATGTAGCTGTTGAGATATTTGTAACGACTGGTTTCTATTTTTGATTTTGTCAAGTCTATTGTTGCAAGATCAGGATTTCCAAACAAGTTTTGTTTTCATATCACTCACAGTTACATTTTATCTTGTAATAAACATACTGATTTACCTAAATTCTGAATTCACAATTTTCCTACAAATTGAAACATTAATACAATAGGGCTAAATCACTCGTTTTTGCATAGTACGCGTAAAAGAGCATATATAGAAAGGCTTATTAAATTAAATGAGCGAGAAATTCTGAAATTACGATCACCTTGTCGGCTTGCCAACAGGGGATGCTTACTCCTCCTGGGCACCTGGTCCCACTTCTAGCTTGCTAGGGGTCCGTCGATGTTTAATTTTGCGCTCTATTGTGAGTGCTTTTGAGATTGTCGTCAGGATCTTCTTTAACTCATTTGTGATGAGAACTTTATTAGGTCTTCCGACTTCCGTCGGAAGACCTATTGTTTTCGTAACCGTGGAAAATTGGATCAGCGATTTCTCAAGAACCCTGTAAGCTAGGACAATGAAAGTTCTCCAACGTTACGTTTGGAGTAAAAGCTAGATTGGTCTTTTTTATTTTTGGTCTCTGTTATTTTTTTATCATGTTTTTTAGTAGATTCAAATATTTGACGGGAGCGTCGAATTACTCAAAAGGACCGAAAATTTCATGTTTTGCTATTTGTAAGCTTAAATATCTCGTATTTTGCTATCTACAATTTCCATTCTTTTTGAAAGTCGACAGCCATGCAAGATATGAAATGCTAGATGCACACTGTAACGATTTATAACGATGACGTCCTTCACCGTCCTTCATATTTCCAAATTCAGAAGTTCATAGGAGGAAGACACTTTTTTGCTTATAATAGTAAACAAAAATTAAGCTTATGAAGTTTCCTAAAAATTTCAATATTATTATTTTTTATCCATATATCTGTCTTATTTAGTCTTTCTGATTTTTTCCTATCTCTTTCTGTTGAAAAGATATGAGCATCGAAATTTTGAGTTGGGTATTTCGATACACCTTCACGCCAACAGATCGGGCGCACACTAAAATTGGTAGTCCGAGTCCGACTCGAGAAAAGCAGTGTTGAGATTTTCAAATTCCGATTTCACGGCAATGATGAATATGCATTTCATAAATACATTTCGATATACACAATTTGATTTTAAAACAGTTGATTTATTTAGAAGAGATCAGCTACAAACCAGAATTTACACACAAAAAGTGGTAGTTTGATTCCGATTTCTAACCTACAAACCTGTTTCTAAACTTCAATAACTATATTTTGAACATCAAGTTTAATTTCTAATTCTAGCAAACGTTCGAACATAATTTTCGGTTGGTTTATTTACAAATTGATGAACAATTTCTCCAACATTCTTCCCTCTCCTCGTTTTTCGAAAACAGTTCTGTTTATATTGAACGATGTCGCCATGATGGAAATTCAAAATAAACTTTGAAAAAAGGGAAGGGGGGTCCAAATTTGAACCTGCACAGCGAGAACCTCATGGTATTTATATATATATTGAACGTAATTTGTTATTACCATTTCTCTTCTCAAGAAAATTGGTTCTACAGCTACGAGCTCGCCTTTTTTATGGGGGAAGGGCGCAGGAAGAATTTGCAAAAAAAAAAACCCGGCTCTGAAAAATGCTGAAAAAAATATTCCGGCCCAAAGGGCCGGTGTTATAGAGTGAGGCTTCCCCCATAGCCAGACTTCCCCCCGGCGGTCCCACTCCAGAGCAAGCCTTCCCCCCTAGGGGGAAGGCTCACTCTAGAGCCAGCCTTCCCCCTGCCTAATTTTGAGTGAGACTTCCCCCCGGCGGTCCCACTCTAGAGTGAGCCTTCCCCCCTGGGGGAAGGCTCACTCTAGAGCCAGCCTTTCCCCCCCTTCCCAATTTTGAGTGAGACTTCCCCAGCAGTCCCTTTTTAGAGAGAGCCTCCCCGCACACCGGGGAGGGGGCGCTCACTCAAGGCGCCTCCCCGCACACCGGGGAGGGGGCCGCTCACTCTAGAGAGGGGGCGGACAGGGTAAGAGGGAGGTGGGAGATGAGGAGCGGGAGGGGGAGGTGAGGGGACGGGAGGAGGGAGAAGTGGGGATTGGGAAGGGGGAAGAGGGGGCGGGAGGAGGGAAAGTGGAGAAAAAAGTGTAAAAGGGGAGAGAAAAAAAAGAGGAAAATTTTGAGCAAGCGCAGCGCGCGCCGTTCCAAGTAGGGAGGAGGGAGACAAGGGTGCGGGAGAGGGGGGGGGGGGGTAAGGGGCAGGAGGGGGAGAGACCTACCCCCTGTCCACCCCCTCTCTAGAGCCAGTCTTCTCCCCACTTAGTGATCCTACTGCAGTGTTAACTCGTCTCTTTTCCTGTGATCTATACTTAAATAATAGCTCCAGCAATCAGTTGGGAGTTACTTCATATCAATATTACTGGCGATCATGTCTCCCATAGTCGTCTAGCTGTCCGTATGTTCATCTGTGTGTCACAGATTTTGTCTGGGTTATTTATAACTGTTCAACTCGGACTTGAAACGAATTCAACTCGGACTTGAAACGAATTAAAACTTTAAATACGGAACTGTTCATTGAAGTGTTCGCGTAATTTATTCTACGAGTATCGGATTTTCTGCTCTGTGACCTTGACCTTTGTGATTTGACATTAAGTCAATGTCATGACACGCCCTTGGGTCATGGACAACAATTGTGTGAAATATTATTCAAATCCAACATGACAGTGAGGTATGGCCCGGACAAGAAGTTTGACCATGTGTGCGCTGTGACCTTGACCTTGAAGATATGACCTTGGGTCAAGGTCAAGACACACCCTTAGGTCATGGTCAAGGTCAAGACACACTCTTGAGTCATGGACGAATATTTGTAGGAAGTATCATTTAAATCCAAGTTGCCAGTGAAAAGTTATAGCCCGAACACGGATTTTGGCTATCTGTGCACTGTGACCTTGAACTTTGAGATACGACCTTGCGTCAAGATCGTGACACATTCTTGGGTCATGGACAACACTTGTGTGAAATATGATTCAAATCCAATATGGCAGTAAGGAGTAATGGCCCGGACAACAATGTTGGCTATCTGTGCACTGTGACCTTGACATTGAAGATATGACCTTATGCTTCAAATCCAACATGGCAGTAAGGAGTTTTGGCCCGAAAAAAATGTTAACTATCTGTGCACTGCGACCTTGATTTTGAAAATATGACCTTGAGTCAAGGTCATGACACACCTTTGGGTCATGGACAACGATTGTGTGAAATATTATTCAATTCCAACATGGCAGTAAGGAGTTATGACTCGGACAAGAAGTTTGGCTATGTGTGCACTGTGACCTTTACCTTAAAGATATGACCTTTGGTCAAGGTCAAGACACACCCTTGGGTCATGGACAAATATTTGTGCGAAATATCATCTAAGTCCAAGTTACCATGCAGTGAAAAGTTATGGCCCGGACACTGATTTTGGCTATATGTGCACTGTGACCTTGACCTTTGAGATACGACCTTGCGTCAAGGTCGTGACACACCCTTGGGTCATGGACAACAATTGTATGAAATATGATTCAAATCCAACATGGCAGTAAGGAGTTATGGCTCGGGCAAGAAGTTTGGCTATGAGTACACATTTGACCTTGACCTTGAAGATATGGTCTTGGGTCAAGGTCATGACACACCCTTGGGTCATGGACAATAATTGTGTGAAGTATCATTTAAAATCAAGTTACCAGTGAAAAGTTATCGCCCGGACACTGATTTTGGCTATCTATTCGCTATGACCTTGACTTTTGAGATACGACCTTGCGTCAAGGTCGTTTCACACCCTTGGGTGTGAAATATGATTCAAATCCAACATGGCAGTAAGGAGTTATGGACAAAAATGTTGGCTATCTGTGCACTGTGACCTTAACCTTGAAGATATGACCTTGGGCCAAGGTCATGACACACCCTTGGTTCATCGACAACAACATTCTAATCTAGGTTATCAGTGAAAAGTTATGGCCCGGACACGGATTTCGGCAATCCGTTTACTGTGACCTTGACCTAGGAGATATGACCTTGGTCAAGGTCATGACACCCCCTTAGGTCATGGACAACATTTTTTGGAATATTATCTAAATCCAACATGAAAGGCCGTGATATATATTTGAAGTGAAAATGATACCAATTAAAAATCAAAAAGCCTTAAAAGTATACCCTATTCCAGCCGCACGCCTGTAATCTAAGTCCCCTCCCCTTCCGTGTGCAGTGCATGCCTACATCACTCTACTAAAACGGTAGCTTCGCCTGACAGGTGCAATATCTAACAACGATAGTATACGGTCTCTTCATCATTATAAAAGCGACCGTTCACTATCGTTATGTAATACAGTCAAACGTCGAATACTCGAATCGCAAGGGACGAGTCGTTCAAGTTATCGAATTAAATTTATGTTATTAAACTTCGATTGGCACCACGTTTACACTTCTTGTTTTAAGGGTATTCCAATTGTTGACGTTCGAGTTTACGAAGTTCGTATTGCACATGTCAAGCGAACGTACCGTGTCCCTCAGGCGAAGCGACACCTTGTATGCAAACACATGTAGATCAAGTTTATAATTACATCTGTCGTACGAAGACATATTTCTACAATGTACTTATAACGAGGAATATCTAAATAAATCCATGTATAATTCGCATGAGAATAACTGCTAAAATACGAGTAAAAAGCTTTTGTTTCCATTGTCCTCATGGTCAGATATATGAAGGTTGTACTGGTTACAGTTGGGCATGCGCTAGGGGTGTCACAATATATCGATATATCGCAATACACAAATGATGTATATCCTATCGCGATACGAAATGCGTATCGCAATATATCGCAATGTCTTCTTCTAATTAAACTCTTTATTTTTCATCCAATTCTAGTGTTATAGCAATTAGAAGTCCAGAAGGTGTATGCCTGGATTTTACTGAAAATATAAAGAAAGCAATATATCACAATATATCGCAATACAGTGAAAAACTATCGCAATATATCGCAATGACGTGTTTCCACTATCGTGACACCCCTAGAATGCACAGCTAACTATTCAAAGCAACATTGACAGAACTCAAGCACAACGACGGGTTGAATTCCAATCGCATGGAGAGGAGGGGGGGGGGAGTCTCACTATGGGGGAAGTCTCACTCTATAACTAGTTGTAGAGTGAGACTTCCCCAGGGGGTGGTCTCGCTCTAGAGCGAGACTTCCCCGGGGGAGGTCTCGCTCTAGAGTGAGACTTCCCCTGGGGGAAGTCTCACTCTAGAGTAGGACCGCCGGGGGGAAGGCTCACTCTAGAGTGGGACCGCCGGGGGGAAGTCTGGCTATGGGGGAAGGCTCACTCTATAACACCGGCAATTTTTTTTCCCGGACCATGCAAAAGTAAGGATACATTGCATGATATGGAAATTTTTGCTGGCCCTTTGTGCCAGACAATTTAAAGTCAAAAAATTAATTAATATAAATACAAACTGTTGACATAGCTGTATCTACCAGAGACCTAATACGCATAGGCACAAAAATCTAGAAAAGGTTCTATTTAAACATCATACAATCTGTCTGAAATTCGCTAATTGCAAAGAGACATCTGAAGGAACGGTTATTAACTCATACTCTGTAACAGCGGGGAGTTTAACTTACACAGACATTCACAACATTTGACAATTTGTTTAAATCCGGCCCGAAGAACCGGCGAAAATTTTTCTCCGACTCTGGTAATGGCTGAAAAAAATGGCCTGCTCAGAAAATTGCTGAAAAAATTTTACCGGCTGGCAATAAAATTCCTAACCACCCCCCCCCCCCCCCCAAAAAAATCAAATGGTTGCTCACCAACAATTATCGGTTTGAAAATTTAATGTTACTGCTATTTGAAAACTTAAATATATAATATAAATACATGTAATGTGACGTCCTTCATATTTCCAAACCAAAAATTGTATAGGAGGAAGACACTCTTGTTGCAACCGCAACAAGAAACCTTTCTAGTTCTTTGACCTTTTAGTAATGTTTCCTTTTATCCAAGTAAGACAGATATAGACAGGTTATCGGATTACACAGGTTTCATAGAATTAAGGCATCTTCTAATTTCTTCAAGTTTTCTTCATATTCCTAGGGAAAATTCATCATAAAACTGTGAAACAGTAATGTTTTTTTGTTTACCATGAACTGTTTAACCTTTATCCTCTCTGTCATAATAACTAAATTTAGAAAAATATGCTAATGAAAAAGATTTCAAGTCAGATGGAATTGGCTATGAAATTTTCATACTTTTACTTGGTGATAAGTAAAGTTTACATACAAATTATGATAATTATACTACAAGCAATTAAGACACTGACCATGGCTTGGGCAAGTTACTAGTAGGAGTAATGGAGTCAATTCACCTGTAGTTTAAATTGATTATCTTGGGTTGATAATTAATCAAAGCATGGGTTGGTCAGGGTAGGTGTTGTTTTAACATATCGGTTTAGACAGTGTAAAATACATGTATATAATGTCACTGGGACCAAAAATGTATACCGGTATTCGGAGTAGGCAGTGTTCGGTTTACACAGGTTATTTTATATAGGAAAAGATAGAAGATTCTTTTGGACCAAAAATTCTATCGGAATAGACAGGTTATCGGTTTAGACAGGTATCGGTTTAGACAGGTTTCACTGTAATAAATACATTGTGACTGACTTTCCACTGTCACCTAGACATTTTGACCTAGTGACTTTGATATTGACAACAAAAAGTTGATCTATTATTTCTGTTAAACATAGAGTTATTTATTGTTCATTATATTTGCTGATTCTTTCTTCTCCTTTTTCTCTCAGTTTTCTCCACTTGTCAATCCTTTCATCCTCTCCACAGTGTTGAAGAACGCCCTGAATTCTCTCCAAAAGTATGATGAGTCCCCAGTCCCTCCCTTTTTGAAGAGCTCTCTGTTGTGACAGAAAGATGTCTGAAAGTTATACAAGTTGATGTATAACATATGAATTATGATACAACAAAATAGTCTCTGTTATCAAAAATTGAATGTTAATATTATATAACTGCTGAGAAATTAACTTTGAAGAGAAAAAAAAAACCAAGATGATCTTATATTCAAATCATTGTAATACAAATACAGGGATTTTGTTGACATTGACACGTTTAAACTAGAAATATTCTGATCTTGTTGAGTTGGTAGCACATATACCAATAGTATAGAAAAATGTTCATTTCTAATTTCTATATCACATACGATGTATACTGGTCGTAGAAAAACCTTGGTTCCTTTATTAGTTATAGGGTTTATTCCTGTCATACTTCTTACTCAAAGAAGGTGTGTGAATTTGTGGGGGGAGGGGGGGGGCAAATCCGAAGGCTGAATGCCCTACAAATTTGCAGGCCTTCTTTGCAGAATGGGAAGTATGACAGGAACAAAATATATAATGAATTTATCATGCCCAGAACCATTTTGTTAGGTTTTCTTTCTAATTTGACATTTGATTTTGGTGACTTACTTCGGTATCAAAGAAGCAGACAGACAGTAGGACAGAGAGTAACACAAGCAGGCAGACAGACCAGCAGGCAGGCAGACAGACAGTAAGACAGACAGGCATACAGACAAACAGTAAGACAGGCAGACAGACAGTAAAATAGGAAGACAGTAAGACAGGCAGACAGACAAACAGACAGTAAGACAAGCTGGCAGAAAAACAGTAAGACAAGCAGACATATAGACAGTAAGACAGGCAGACAGAAAGACAGTAAGACAAGCAGACAGACAGTAAGACAGACAGACAGACAGACAGCAAGACAAGCAGGCAGACAGAGAGTAAGACAGGCATACAGACAATCAGTAAGACAGGCAGTAAGACAGTAAAATAGGCAGACAGTAAGACAAGCAGACAAACAGGCAAACAGACAAGCTGGCAGAAAGACAGTAAGACAAGCAGACATACAGACAGGAAGACAGAAAGACAGTAAGACAAGCAGACAGACAAGCAGGCAGACAGACAGTAAGACAAGCAGACAGACAGTAAGACAGACAGTAGACAAGCTGGTAGAAAGACAGTAAGACAAGCAGACAGACAGACAGACAGACAGTAAGACAGGCAGACAGTAAGAAAAGCAGACAGACAGGTAGTAAAACAGGCAGACAGACAGTAAAACAGACAGACAAACAGTAAAACAAGCAGACAGACAGACAGACAATAAGACAGACAGACAGACAGTAAGACAGACAGACAGACAGATAGTCAAGCAGGCAGACAGACAGTAAGACAAGCAGACAGACAGACAGTAAGACAGGCAGACAGACAGTAAGAAAGGCAGACAGAAAGGTACTAAGACAGGCAGACATTCAGTAAGACAGGCAGACAGACAAACAGTAAGACAGACAGTTTGACAGAGAGTAAGACAAGCAGGCAAACAGACAGTAAGTGAGGTAGACAGACAGTAAGACAAGCATACAGAAATACAGTAAGACAAGCAGACAGACAGTAAGACAGGCAGACAGACATCCAGACAAGCAGACAGACAGTAAGACAAGCAGGCAGACAGACAGTAAGGCAGGCAGGCAGACAGACAGACAGTAAGTAAGGCAGACAGACAGTAAGACAAGCAGTAAGACAGACAGTAAGACAGACAGATAGTAACACAAGCAGACAGACAGTAAGACAAGCAGACAGATGGACAGTAACACAAGCAGGCAGACAGACAGGAACACAAGCAGGCAGACAGACAGTAGGACAGACAGTAACACAAGCAGGCAGACAGAACAGCAGACAGACAGACAGTAAGACAGACAGGCATACAGACAAACAGTAAGACAAGCAGTCAGACAGTAAAATAGGAAGACAGTAAGACAAGCAGACAGACAGGCAGACAGACATTAAGACAAGCTGGCAGAAAGACAGTAAGACAAGCAGACATACAGACAGTAAGACAGGCAGACAGAAAGACAGTAAGACAAGCAGACAGACAGTAAGACAGGCAGACAGACAGCAAGACAAGCAGGCAGACAGACAGTAAGACAGGCATACAAAGAAAAAGTAAGACAGACAGTCAGACAGTACAATAGGCAGACAGTAAGACAAGCAGACAGACAGGCAGACAGACAAGCTGGCAGAAAGACAGTAAGACAAGCAGACAAACAGACAGTAAGACAGGCAGACGGAAAGACAGTAAGACAAGCAGACAGACAAGCAGGCAGACAGATAGTAAGACAAGCAGACAGACAGACAGTACGACAGGCAGACAGACAGACAGTAAGACAGTAAGACATACTGCTTTAAGAACCTCTTAACAGACTGGTCAAATGAATGACCAGGTTTCCCCATGTTAACTGGGGCACGAGTATCTAGATTTATCGCTCTGCCCTATGAAAAAGTCTTGAAGTTGATTTTGTTTGCTCTTTCTTCAAATCTGCTTTCCATTGAGGAGCTAAGAGCTAATTCATCAATTATGCCATCAAGTTCAATGAATCTAGAATTTTTGTTCTTGATATAGACGTTAGATTCTAAATATAGACTGTACGTAACAACATGAATAATGCTCGAATGTTTTCGTATCATAATTGTCCGTAACTTGATGCATTTAACCAATTGCATACGACATAATCAGTGCACATGTCAATGATGACTCACCCTTGATGTTTATTCCTGTATGCAAAATAAGTCACATGACTAAAGCAGTCAATGGTAGAGGTCGCTTATTAACCTACTTCTAGACTTTCCTAATTTATGGCAGAATGGCGACACACAAGAAAATCACATTAACCACTAGCCGAAGTGTCTACTTAGGCCGTTTTAACCCCCCCCCCCCCCCCTTTCCAGAGCTCGAGTCCTTCAGTGTGATGCTATATTTTTATCATATTGGTTTTATTTGACCATAAACATTAAAAGAACGCCTTCATTTACCTAGAGATATATAAAGTTGAAGCCGATTACAGGGCTGAGCCGCTCTTGTCAGTCTTGAAAATATACTAGGAATCGGATACCGTTTTCTTTTCTGTACTGTAAAACCCTTGTCAGTGTTCGCTTCTTATTCATTTACCCCCGGAAGCGAACACTGACAAGGGTTTTAATTCTTTGTTCGCGTAACGCGGCGACTGTGATGTAATCTGAGGAAATTCGAGCTAAAATTGTAAAATCGTTCTCTTTTAAAAGACTTGAAATAATGTACCATTGCCATTAATAGGAATTACTGCTTCGTATCTGGACAAACATGTTCACATCTTATTTGATGAGGTTTTACAGACTTTTGTTGCCGTTCCGTTGCTAAATTATGTAGATAGCTTGCAGGTCCCCTTCCATCGTCTGCTCGCATCCTTCTAATTCGTGCACGCGCTGCTTCGCGCCGTCTCTGTTACACTTCGCAATGTGCTCGTGGCCACATCACCTCTTAATTTAGACTTATTGGTAATACAAAAGTCAGAGGAAAGAGAATGAAGATTTCACTTTGAAAAGAAAAATAAGAAATACCACATATATTTTAAAATGGATTTAATATTACAAATAAAATATACACTGCCATCCATAAATAAATATACAAACAAGGAAATCACTCTAAATTCTTTATAATAATTAGTTTATCCAATTTTTTTTTCCGTTTTGAACTTGAAAGATCCATATTAATTGGCTTCACATAATTCAAAATTATGAATTGTGATAACAAAAATGTAATAATGGACTTTTTTCATTGGCATAATTTTTTCCAAAAATCGTCATTTTTATACAAAAAGCATAAAAATTTTAAAAATGCAAATATTTTGGTCAATTTTGTTACAAATGATTTCTATAAGGTTCATCTTCAGAATTATACGGAAATGGATTCAAAACTGAGCATTTTCTAACAGCAACATAAACAGAAATGGTGTATAATAATTTATGGATGGCAGTGTATTTGTATGAGGCAGTTGGTATCTGATGTCTCATAGGGAAGGAAGAGGGAGATTTTTTTTACCTTTTAGGTTTTTGAAGATAATTCTTTTTAGGTATTTGAAGGTATATTTTTGTTAGGTATGTGAAGATATCAGGTTCAATATCAAAATAACTCTTAATTTCTTGCCTTTTCAATTATATGTAAAACCTTGTAGTAATTGTTACATTTATTAATATGTACTTGTTATAAGATTCAACATGAATAAATAAAATATTTCAAACTTAATCTTTCTTATAGTAATGTAATTTTACAAATTGGTACAACAACCTTGGATTTGATCTTTAAAGGGCTTACATTTATAGCTCAAGATTACTTCATAATTAACAACAATATGCAGAACTGTAAGTATATATTGAAGATGATGTTAGGAAAACTGTTACTAATGTTAGATACACAATAGATATTATAACATTAATTCAACATGAGCAAGATTATGTTAGAAATTTTATGCTCATTTTAAAACATAAATACATTGAATGTTAAAAACTTGTAAAATATAACATGTATACATTAATGTCAATCCAACGTTTAGTTAATGTTAACAGTACCTAATGTTAAGTTAACATATGGCACAATTGGTTGTGTATGTAAATACAACTGAAAATAATGTATATTTCTTTCACATGATTCCCATATGATATACCTCACATATGATTCTCATATGTAAATCTAACTGAACACATATATTTGTTTCATATGATTCTATTATGATATCCCTTACATAGGATTCTCATATGTAAATACAACTGAGCACACACATTTGTTTCATATCATTATCATATGATATCAATCACATATGATTCTCACATGAAATGTCACATATGATTATCATATGCTTGAATTTCATATGATTTACATATGATTTACATATGATTCTCATATGTAAATTATTTCATATGTAAATCATATGCTAATAAATTCATATGATAATCATATGAAACCTCACATATGATTCTCATATGATTCACATATGATTCCCATATCTAAATACTATCATATGAGAATCATATGTGCCAAAATTGCCTATGTAGAAGATGTGCAAAACATATCATGCATTTCAAATACTTGATTTGAAGAACATGTAAGAAAGTGGAAAAATCGACATTCATTTCTTTAAACAATATGCAATGGCACTTTCTTTATGAAAGAAGGAAGGGGATCTCCAACAAGACCCGGCCTGTTGCAGCATCAACAGCAAAACAACACCAATACACCCGATGACAAAACACAAAAGACGAGCATAGTTTATGTTTCACTTTGATTGCCATCAACACTTTATTTTTTCAGGATCAGACGAACAACCATGTTCCTGTTTACGATGTCAGTATTGATATTCAGCATAACCTACGCTAGGAACTGCACAAAATATACAAACAAATGCCCCGAGAACGAGATGACGTGGAAACGAAGAGCTCAACAGTTTAATTGTTCCAACATAAATGGGAAATATTCCTGCTTAAAAGACAATGAGAACAGACTTGTTGAAACTTGTGTGGATATCGTACTGATCAAGAAGGGAGTAGGTAAGCTATCTCTTCATTGAGATTATTGCATTGATAAAAGGAATTTTAAAATGCACATTTTTGAGTTTTTTAAATTTTCAATATTTATTAGGTAATACCTTACTAGCTGAATTGTTCTTGAGGTACTAACTTTTGCTTTATTCCAGTGTAATTTAAATACGTATTCGCACTGATGAATATTCCCCCCAGTTAAATAACGTTTCATAAGCTCCATTTTCTAAATTTATCCCCAAACGATATGTTTTTTTTTATATTTGTCACTTTGTAGCACTTTCGGGTCTACAAATTCTGAAATCCGTGTTTGAATTTACTCTTGGTCATTTTCTTAACTCGAAATAAAAATCTTATATACAAAATCATGCGTAAAGTATATATTGGGAGCATGGGATATTACACAATCATATATATATGGACATTGCCATTGAAATTCATAACTTACTTGGAATCCATATGTATAAACAAAGTTGCCTAAATCCTCGCCATTTCGTCTATTGCACCATAAAGTTGACAGGCGAGCAACTAAAGCTTCTTTTGCTGTCAATTGACATATGGGCACTTTATATTGACGGATGTCTGGTTACACACTGGCGGGAATGACTATCATTTCTATTACATCAGTCTAGCTCGTGATCGTAAAGTTAACGTTGAACTTCACCTAGACATTTGTACGATTGGAAACACCCCATATATAGAATACATTGTAATTAATTAGGTATCAAAATAACTAATTTGCATGATTATTGTGGGGGAGAGGCCATATGGTTACAATTTGAACTATTCTATATGAAATGAACGAAAAGGACAATATATTATAAAGATAGTCGATGTTGATCCATGAATATAGCGAAGAGTGCGAAAGTGGAGGGAAAGCACAACGTAAAGTGTATTATATTCCTTATGCGTCAGTTCATGAAACTTATGTTAGTGTTTCAACTACTTTAATGGTTCTCTCTTTCATCGGTTGCTTGATGTCCCATATAATGTGGGTACCTGTAAAGTGCGAAACGAAACAAAAACGAAACGAAACGAAACGAAACAAATCAAAACGAAACGAAACAAATCGAAACGAAACGAAACAGATCGAAACGAAACGAAACAAAACGAAACGAAACAGATCGAAACGAAACGAAACAGATCGAAACAAAACGAAACAAAACATGAAACTTAAAGAAAATGAGAAAAAGAAGAAAAATCGCCGAAAACGAATATTTCAAGACAAGATCTTATTGAAGGGTCAGGGGGTACCACTCTCCTCCTGCCGCCTCCCCCCTCCCCGTGGGGGAGGGGGTCTTGGGCGATCAAGACAAATATTTAAACTTTAAAGTGTAAATTGGTGCAATAGTGAAGTTATTTTGGGTTATTTCCTTTTTTAAACCTTGAAAAAAAATTAGACCTGTTTAGATGAAAAACTAAGGTGAGCGAAGCGAGCCTGAAGTATTTGAAAAATGAATTGAAAATTGCGGCGAGCGAAGCGATCGGAAAATTAATTAAAGGTATATATAGATGAATTTCGTGGTAATTTTTAAAATTGGGATTATGTACATGAACGCATAAGAGCAAGATTATTTGTATTAAAAGTAATTTCCTAATTTTTTTGGTTACTGTTACCCTCTCAATCATCTGTCCCTCCTCTCGCCCCCTCGGAACTGTTCTGTTATGTGTATTTGAAAAATTTATCAGAAAAATGAGAACAATTAAAAACTGGGGGGCACATTTCGTTTGAAAAAGGATAAGATTTTTTTCCTGAAATGTGCTCCCACCCCGTTTTATGATCTCATTACGGTGTCATAGCGTGGTTTTCTATCCCCTCCCTTTTATTCCTCCTAAATACATGAATGGCATTTGACATTTACTTTTTTTTAATTGTCTTTTTGACTCTTTCAAGAAACCCTCTCAGCACTAGCTACAAATGTAGAACTCTTGGATTAAGGCAATATTACATGCTGATCTTGTCTTGAAATATTCGTTTTCGGCGATTTTTCCTCTTTTTCACATTTTCTTTAAGTTTTATGTTTTGTTTCGTTTCGTTTCGTTTCGATCTGTTTCGTTTCGTTTTGTTTCGTTTCGTTTCGATCTGTTTCGTTTCGTTTCGTTTCGATTTGTTTCGTTTCGTTTCGATTTGTTTCGTTTCGTTTCGATTTGTTTCGTTTCGTTTCGTTTCGTTTTTGTTTCGTTTCGCACTTTACAGGGACCCATATAATGTTTGTTTATATTGTCAATATGGATTGCCTTTTTTACTAACATAAAGCCATAATTGCAAAATGATACGTTTGATATCCCAAACTTTGCTTAAAGCCGCGATTACACTATTAAAGTTTTTTTGGTCAAAGTCCGTCAAAGAAAACGTGGTCAAAGTTTTCTTTGACCAAGTCGTCTGTTTACACTATCGAAGTTCTTGAGTGACTTGTACAAGAAAATGCAGTAAATATTCACCAAATCAAAGACTGATCTTGTAAATATTGTGAATATTTCTATCGCCAACTTTATAGTTTATGTTTGTGTTTATTCATTGCAGTTATTACACAATATAGACACGAGTTCAATATAAATGTCCCGTAATTTCTAGCAAAACTTGCAGATGGAATTTACTGCATATCTTAGTTGATCTTTTTCACTTTATTCTTTACTTTTAACGTTCTTAGTTGCTTCTATGTCTTTTCTCAATATTCAAATGCTTCTGGCGCCGTTTTGAATCTAAATTATGATTGGTCGATTCCCGTCAAAGTCCGTCAAAGGTTCAAGAAAAATAGGATAGAGTTCTATTTCGTCAAAGTCCAACCAAGTTCTTTGACGGACTTTCTTGGATCGTTTACACTATGAAAGTTTGCGTTAAAAACTTTGACCAAGTTTTCTTGTACAAGAAAAATTTGATGGTGTAAACGGGGCTTAAGACAAAATATTTTCCGTCGACTGTGTATTAACCTGTTGTTGTTTTCTCAGAAAATAGACATCGTCTCCATAGGAATTAGATCAAAATTCATCCACTTTTAGTTGGTCGTTTTTCAACAGAAACCAGCCATATTCTTTATTGTTTGTTGTTGTTTGTCTTGGCAGTTGGATGTCCATTCATCGTCCTTTGCAGCAAAGATAATAGAGGCTTGATAGGATTAGACGAGGATTTTCGTGATTGTCCGTTTAACAAGACTGGGTGTCCATCAAAGAACCACACAGGATATGCTCTTAATGAGATATACAGATGTAATTCCTTTTTCATAGATAAATCTGCTAGTGGTGAAGAAACGTAAAATAGATACATTCTTATTTACAAAAAATAATAACAATACATTTGTCCGTAAATGTAAAATAAAATATATTGAATTCTGAATTCTATCCTTTAAGATCCAGCATGCAGTACCCTAGATTCATCAGTGCCTGGTCACGAGGAGTAAGTATATTATCAATATTGTTATCCTTGTTTCTAGCTCACCATCTTATGGTGGCATACTTCTGCCCCCAACATGCGAGATATTTTTCTTCAGATTATGTCAAGATGCAAGTTATCTTTGTCAACATGCAACTTATTTATGTCAACATGCAACTTATTCATGTCGACATGCAACGTATTTATTGTAACATGTATCTTAACTATCTTGTATGTCAACATAATTATCTTGCATGTTGACATATGTATCTTGCATGTTGACAAAATAAGTTGCATGTCAATATAATTATGTTGCATGTCAACATAATTATGTTGCATGTATACATATTTAACTTGCATTTCAACATATTAATATGCATGTTTAAATAATATCTATAAAAATGTCTCGCATGTACGAGGCAGTAGTATGCCACCATACCATCTGCGTTTAAAACAAATAAGTCTTCATAAGTTATGCTTGATGATTCAGTTTCCAAATCGAGCCTCGTGAACATTATTCCCATTTGTTTATTTCCAGATCCACCACAGAAACAATAGACACTATGAGCAAAGGAACATCATGGCTGAGTATTGTCATACCATTGATCGTCATTGTAATTGTCGTATTTGGTCTAGTAGGGATAAGTAAGTTGATAATTATTTTTTATAGCCTCTGAAAATTCATATACAGTCCAATGTAATGACAATTCAACAAAAATAACATAGATAAAGTTTTATCTTCACTAGAAGTAATTTTACATTTATCTACTTTCGTTCAATTCCTTAATTTATTTTATATCCAACAACACCAGGTTTCAGCACCCACAGCAAAACCCCAATACATCCAATGCAAAAACATAGAGCAGACATGCAAAGAAAGAGACACAAAAGAGACAATGAACACACCAACTCACAACATAGATTCATCAAACACAAAAGACCACACATAGAATGTAACGTAAATATAACTAAACAATTCTTACATTTTGAAATTACTTTTAAAACTGTATTACTGTAACCATACCTTCTGCTATTTCCGTGGCAGATGGCCGTCCTAAGTCGGCACCGGTTGCCCATTGGTCTCGTTGGTTTACGAGGGCTGTTCCGAAAGTTCATGGACAACGCAAATTAAGGAAAGATCTAGAGAATTTGCTACGAACCATGTTGATTTCCTTATATAACGGATTATTTTGAATACATATACGAATTTTCGCTACGATTGGTTAATACCAAATTTTCAAATCCCCGTTTGAATAACGTTAGGTTCTAGGTCACGGAGCAGCTAACAACGTAACGACGTCGTCAGATGTCCGGCATAAATTTGACATTTTAAAAGGAATAAAACACCTCTCATCTGTACAAAATTAAAAAATATCTTTTCATGTATTTTGATAAGGAAGGCATGTTCTATTTTCATGTGCATTTCTACCTCTGTATCATAATGTACTTTCATCTTTGAATCATTCAAAGTCAGGTCACCATGAAAGGAGAGCACGGCATCACTTTACTTATTTTCGTTTACATTTTGTACAACTTCTATCAAAATTGCGTGTTTATGTATCTATTCATTATAGAAACACATTCTTCTACATTAACAACATAAGTTTTGATGTTTTTGGTCCGTATCAAGATGTATCCATCAGCTGTTAAGTCTCCGTCTGTTTTATTAATCAGAAATTCAAAACTGAATGACTGTCTGGTGCTCCGTTAAAAACTCTGACGTCATCAATTTTTGGTTTGTTTGAAAACAATATCATGCATAAATCCTCGTAAAAGTCGTAAATCTGGTCCAATTTTGTTAAAACGTCGCAGTGGTCAAGAAAAATAATATTATTAATGATATAGAAAGTTTAATTAGTAGTCGAGTATTTTTCTTATTTTATTTAGCAATATAACGAAAGGGATGGGTTCGTTTCAACAACTCAAATTTCACTGCTCCGTAGCCTCTACCCTTCATGTATAAAGGTGACAATTATGCCCTTTTTGTAAATCATTTTAACCTGATATTTTTTATTTTCTCTCTCTGAATGTATCCCTTTCATTTCTAAAAAAATTCATTCGCATACGACTTCAAATGTGATTTTTAAGGCATGTGTCCACGAACTTTTGGAACGGCCCTCGTATGTGTAGTCCTTTGTGTTTGATGTTTCTGTGTTGTGCGTTGACGTTCCTTGTCCCTTACGCGTCTCTTTGTGCTTGTCTGCTTTGTGTTTTTGCATTGGGTGTTTTTGGGTTTTGCTGTGGATGCTGCAACCTGGTGTTGTTGGAGATCCCCTCCTTTGTTTTATTGTGTTTCATAATGAAAGTTTCATTTTTATTTCAGTTGTGTATCTAAGAAAAAAAGGTAAGAGCAATGTACATATTCGTGTAATTGATTTTCATGACACGTGTCTGGTGCATGTAAATTAGTATGGAATTTTCTTCAAGAAGGTATAGAGTTAGAACCCTTCGACATTATTAATATAGACACTTATTTCATGTTGCAGTGTGGATGAGTTAAAATCGTTCCCCCTGGCCTGATGTTTGTCAAGTGTATTAATTACTTCTTTCCAGCTCTGTCCCCTGAAAGAAGCTTTGTTTTGGCCTTTTATCAATGTGACATCAAATATATTTTTTTGCTATTTCGGAAACAAGCCATTTCACCGATAAATATCATCGAAATTTAAGGAGTTAACATCTTAGCAAAATCCCTCCAATGCTATTTTGAACATAGACTTTATATGGATATGCTACTGATTTGACCCTACAGGAAATTTGCAGCCGCGCTCTCTCTGTTATGTAAATGTAAAAATCTAACTTCAAAAAATTAAAGAGGGTGCTACTGAAATTATTTTTGGTGGCTCCGCTGAAAGCATCACTGATGAGAATTTAATATTCGAAACACGTGTCTGGTGCATGTAAATTGGTTTGAAATTTTCTTCAAGAAGGTAGAGAGTTGGAACCCTTCGACATTATTCATAATGAAGACTATGAAATATTAAGTTATATTTCCTTTCATAATAAATGTGTGCAGTCTTTTCAGATGAATTTGTATTTTTCTCGTACAACATGAAAGTAGTTAATATACTAACACCAGTTGTACATGTACATACATGCATATTTTGAATGAAAACTTCAGAATCATTAAAATACAATCTGTTTTCTAATAGATATTTACAAACCAGTGAATGGGGGTATTTTGGTGGTGAAATACATGTACATTCTTTTTAAAGAATATATGTTCAACATATGTTGATATCATATACTACATGTAAAAAACGAGTATATATTTTAAACATAAATTTTCAAATATATGTTTGTGTATGTTATTTATGTATATCTGTATGCGACTGATATTATAGAACATTTCAATAATACATGAATTAAGCATATGCATTAATAATATTGTTAACGATTGACAACTTGAGGATGGAAAAAGAATTAATACCGAAACTTGTAATCGTTCGCTATATGTAATAGAATGAAAACATTTGACAGAATGTAGAAAGGTTTAGATAAGTGCTTCTCCACAATGGATCTAGGGTAGACTAGTAGCTTTAAACGGCATACGAACTCTTACACTTGTATTTAGGAGGTCTGAAATGGTTAATATTGACTGATTGAAACGTGTTTAGATTGAGGATCACTGACGAGGGTTAAATACCCAAAACTTGCATGTCTGATCCATGCTGTAAATTCATCTGCTTTTAAATGATGCGAACGACTTTGAAGACGTTTAACATAAAAAAATAATGTTAACTCTTATACACGTATTTCATCCATAAAAAAGTAAAAATTATCAGATTATCTGAACAAAGTAAAATGAAATTAATTTAACCACTATTGCTTTTATTTTCCAGGAAGGGACGCCTTTTTAAGACGTTTACCATATAAGGAGATGAGTTATACATGGTGTTAATGTTTTACAGGTGTATCCTCTCCATGTAGCAGAAGTGCAAAAACACCAGTTGATACCGAACTAGAGACAACAGAACGTTTTCTAAAAGGCAAGATATAAACATCTTTCTGCCATAGTAATAATTATCTTGAAAGACGATGAACCCATTGATATGTTCTTCTCATTGGAAAGTCGTTGAGCTTTCTTACGCCCTTATCCTTTGGTATCCATTAACATATTCATCTATTTGATTCTATACGTCGTCCTAAATTTTGTGTCCTTTGATACTGTTGGGTACAGTGGGTACCGTACAAGTGTTGTTACATACCCATCGAAAATGCGTCAGAATCATCAAACGCCTTTTACACCGTGGATATGATAATAAAATCACCAGATGGACACTAGGCTTGGTACTTGACCAATCTACAGTCCTGTACCAGCGCATTCTTGAAACTTGCACATTGACTGATTGTGACGACGGGACTCCATGATTGGCCCTATCCGAATCTCATTAGAGAAGACAGGGCCCCGACCAGCTGTCCTCTCTGATTGTCAGTCGGACTCCTATGGTGATAACATACATGAGCTTGATACAACCGGCAGAGCACGGACTTTATTACGTACATCCTCTTCTTATATCAATTTACATATTCATCTGTGTTGTTTGGGCCCCTGCGTTTTGCGGTCTTGTTTGTGTGTGGTCATCTGACAGTGAGGAGGTTGTTTACACCACAACTGTACGTTCTTCGAGACCTCTTGGTAATCGGAAGTGTGGAAGGGTTGTGCGCACGTAATCCAGGATAACCATACCTTCTGCTATTTCCGTGGCAGATGGCCGTCCTAAGTCGGCACCGGTTGCCCATTGGTCTCGTTGGTTTATGTGTAGTCCTTTGTGTTTGATGTTTCTGGGTTGTGCGTTGACGTTCCTTGTCCCTTATGCATCTCTTTCTGTGCTTGTCTGCTTTGTGTGTTTGCATTAAGTGTTTTGGGGTTTTGCTGTGAATGCTACAACCTGGTGTTGTTGGAGATCCCCTCCTTTGTTTTCGAAAAGACCTTTGTGGATTCGGAAAAGTGGGAGAATTGGTGCACGTAATACAGGATAACAGCACCATTTGTTGCTTGCGTTGCAGATGGCCGTCCGAAGTCGGGGCACCGGTTGTCCATTGGTCCTTTTGGTTTATGTCTAGTCTTTTGTGCTTAATATTTCTTTGTCGTATGTCTCGCTTTTTCCTCTCTTGCTGTCTTCTCTGTGGTTTAGCCTCGGATGTTTTGGTGTTCTGTTGTTGGTATTGCGACCAGGTCTGGTTGCAGACCCCCTTTCTTCTTATGTAATTCAGATGACCGAATCATTTACGATATGACCTTCCTATGTTGATCCTGTTACCCATTAGTCTCATTGCGTTATGCATTTCGCTTTCGTGTGAATTGCTTTAAAATTGATTTCCTCTTTGAAGTTGTAACTTTTATTCTTTATGTCCTTTTTGCGTCTCTGGTGCTGGACCCTTCTGCGTTTTCGGATTGGTTTGTTTCGGTGTTTTCTGAAGCAACCCAGTTCATTTGGAGATCTTACTCCTCTTCGTCTTCTTCTTCTCCTTCAATTTTGGAGAGTACTCAGTGTTTAGCGTTATACTCCATACACGGGCATGTCGATCAAGATAAAATCCCTCTGTGCAGTTAAAACAGTTAAAGATTTTTAACGTTGAAATCTGGTGCCAATCACTCATCACAGAACTGGGCAGTTGGTAAGTCACCCAGTGCTGTGCGGTATCTCTATAGGGAAGAGGCTGATGGTAACTTGTTCCAATCTCTGATGGTACGAGGGAAAATGAGAATGGGAATGAATCCTTCCTAGTGGTTGGTATGCGGAAGTTGTGCTGACCTCTTGTTCTGCTGTCAGACTGGACGAGGTATTGATGACACTTGTATCACTACATACTTCTCCTTCTTCTTCTCCAATTCCACAAGAACTGCCAGGTCCTGCTGCAATCTCTGACTGTCAGCGGCACTTTTGACTGGGTAGAACAGTAAGCAGTCATCTGGAAATAGGCAAGTCTCTTTTTTGGTGACCTCTGGCAAGTCGTTGGTGAATGAGAGGAAGAGCAGCGGGCCTAGTACCGTTTCGATCTGAAGTCATGTTGCCTGTTGCTGAATATGGAGTGATGGTCCATTACATGGCTATGTATGATGTGCTCCAAGAAATAACAGGACGTCGACGTCATTGGTACTGGTCGGTAATTGGAAGCCTGTTGTTTTTCACCTTTCTTAAAGAAGCGGACTGCAAGTAATCTGATATTGTTCCTTATTCTAAGGATATCTGTAATGCCTTTGTCAGAGTTGGCGCTGTTATGTCTAAATATTCCTGAAGTATTCCTAAATTGATGTTGGTCTATGTTATTCAGAAGCTTCAGGACTCCTGTAGTAGCTACCTGGTTCTCTGGCATATACACGTATAATAATACGGACGTGTTCCCACTCTATACCTTCTTGAAGAAATATGAAAAATTTCTAAAGAGGTGTTTTACTTTTGCTTTGTGGGTTGGTTTATGTGTGGTCTTCTGTGTTTAATGTTTCTATGGTGTGAGTTGGAGTTCCTTGTCCCTTTGGTGTCTCTTGCTGTGAGTGTCTGCCATATGATTTTGTATTGGGTGATTTGCTGTGGTTGCTGCAACCGGGTATTGTTGGAGATCCCTTCCTTTCTTTAATTGTCATCAAGGGATTCGATAATAACTCATGCTCAACTTAGAAGTGACATGCTCTTCTTTAATGGCAGTCACTGAAGTAGATTCTTTTTATTTTGGTAAAGCATCGTTCCCTAATGTCTACAATAAATTTCGATTTCAGGCAGTGCAATGTGACTATTGCATTTTTCCCTTTCAGATGCTGTACTTCATGTTTTAATTTGTTTGACTCGCTTACTATGCGTTTTGGTATGAAAAACATAATACATGACAGAAGGAGACCAATGAACAACCCTCTTCGCGTTTCTTATTCGCCATTCGTGAATAAACATTAAGGAATTACCGATCAGTTACTCCTCCCTTCTTCAGTATCAAAGTCGAGAAGGCAAGGCAAAATAATTAGATTTTCCATAGGAACGGTTGTGAACCTCGGAATGAATAAAATTCCGAAGTGAGACCAGGGCCCGGCACCATAAACTTAGAATTGACTCAAGTCTAAATTTCAATTCTCTTTTATCTCATTATATTCTGATATTCTATGATATTCTGTCATAGACCATTTGAACCATCCAACCAAAGATTGTACTCTATATCTTCCAAAATGGAAGTAACCGGATGTACAGTTCTACCGAATTGAAGCGACGGGTGTTGCATGCAAGCAGGAGATGGTTACTCTTCCTTGGCACCTGGTCTCACTCTCATATCGGGAGTTCGCTTCTTTTCATATGGTGGAGGTTTTTGTTTGTTTGCTTTGGTTCCTGTTTTATCCTGATTTTGTATGCCTTCGGTTTCTGATTTTCTGGGTTATCGATTTTGTGCTGTAAACAGGGATATGGTCATTATCCATATTTGTCATAGTATAAGTGATGACTTGAAATTATTCACATAATTTGTCTGTTTTACTGTAAGAGTAGAATAGAATGGATGGACTCGATATTTCAAATTTCCACTTATTTGCAATATATCGTATTTGGAGAATTTGACTTAAGTTAATTCTTCGTTTATAATGTCGGGCCCAGAAGCCCGGGGAGAGTCAGCGTCTCTTGATTGCATGCAACAGCTCCATGAAAAATTGTCACATTCGGTGATTTTATCGATGAATATATTGATGTATTCATCAAGTAAGTATTTCTTGTTTGGTGATGATGACAGCCATTTTATCCCAATCCAGAATGTCACTGATCATTATTCAAAGAGGAATGTAATCATGTTTGTGTAGACCGCATTAAACAACAAAACTGGAGTTTAATCATCGTGTCAAGAGGAACTATTTGATATGCTTAACAACGTTCATTCTATTTAAATTTTCAGACGTAGAAGATAACGCCGAAGAAGATAAAAGTGAAAATATAAGGTATGATGAGTTTGATTTTTGCGTTTCAGCATTCGACGTTAAGGAGGGATAGTGAAAAATGTTTTCAACGCATTTGAAATTTTCTGTTACAAAATTTCTTGAAATTCCTTAAACTTGGGTCCTGTAGCATCATATCACACCCATTCTGCTACATCTTTCGGTACATTTTTGGACATATCAATATCACACTTTTTGGCCATATTACATTATTAAGACTGAGGATCACCGACGAGGGTTAAGTACCCGAAACGTGCATGTCTGGTCCATGCTGTAAATTTATCTGGTCTTAAATGATGCTATTGAATTTAAAGAGGTTAACATTATATCCTCCCTTAAAGTAATATACTTTCTCAAATGATGTTACATATTGTATTGATAGAAATAGACTTTCACATGTTTCAGTTAAAATATCTGGATAGAATTTGAAGAACTTTACTTGAGAATGTATCCTAAGGCCCCAAATGTATTACAAAGTATTTGATAATACGGAAGTTTTCCGGCTCTTTAGCTTAAAGACAATTCCAAACATGAATAGTAGTACAAATGTATATGTCATCAAAATCAATAGCATCATTTAAGAAATTATAGATTTGCAGCATAGAGCAAACGTGCACGTTTCGGGTACTTAACCCTCGTCAGTGATCCTCAATCTAAACAATATACTACGGTCAAAATGAGTGAAAGTTATTATGTCCGATATACACATAAAAAGGTTTCCAAAGATTAGTTTCAGTTTCTCTCTCTAATGTTACATGTTGTCAAATGACAAACATGGATAATGACCATGTCCCAATACGCAGTAAGAAATCGATAATTCAGGAAAAGACAAACCGAAGGCATTCAAAATCAGAATAAAACAGGAACCAAGGGAAACAAACAAAAACATCCACCACCTGAAAAGAAGCAAACTCCCAATTTTGGGGTGCGACCAGGTGCCCAGGAAGAGGCAGCATCTCCTGCTTGCATACAACATAATATCACGTCATCATGGGACTGAAATTTGGTTCCAGAAATAGCTGCGTACAGTTTTCTTGAAAGTGTGATAAAGCAAGATCAGGTGAATAAGGCGGATGCTCAAATATATATAAAATGTTATACATCTTCAAATTCAAATGCATCATTTAAGAACAGATAAATATGCAGCATGGACCAGACACCAAAACCAAACTCATGAATAGCAGTCATGGCAGTAACAAACTTGTGAACAGGAGCACAATATTGTTCTGATGGAATAACACTCCTTTAAATAGTTCTCTTTCCGTGGCGCTTAAGTTTAATATTTTCGCGTAACTGTGTCAGAAGTAATGCATGGTATGTGCCATTGATTGTTTGTCGTTTTTGGAGATAATCTATCAGCAGAATGCCTACTGCATCCCTGAAAACACAGGCTAACAACATATCAATCAGTCCTCGTACAATATGTGCCTTAGATGACATGGATATGGTCATTATCCATATTTGTCATTGAATGGATGGTGAAAGGATGTTTATCTCCTTTATTTCGAGTACATTTTTGGGATGAATATCAAGATTCCGAAATAGAAAAATATTATATGATGTCAGATTATTAAGTGTTCATAACAAAGCTTTTCTCATGCGAAAGAGCTAATAGTAAGTAATAATTACACTTTAAATATCACTGGAAAAGAGTTTGACTGCTTCAGACTGCAAAAGAAAATAAGTGTCAATAGTAACGCTATAGAAGTGTTGTGACTCTTTTACCTTCTTGAGGAAAATCTCAGTTCAATTTTAATGCACAGGACACGTGTTTTGGAAAGTATCCTTTGAAAAAATAATACTCAAATGAATTTGTAAGAATATAAAAGGATATTGGGAGGGGGCATTTTCTCATGTCCAACTTTACATGTGTCATAAACAGATAAGGTAAAAGGTAAATTAAGAGTATCTTAATCATAATGACAATACTCTATGGATGTGTATATAAACACAGGAGATCGTCAAGGCCTTTTGGGGTTCTTATTTTACTTTATTTTACTTATTTTACTTAGATCTCCTCCCTTCTTTTTACAGCGAATTAAAAGTTGCCAATTCATCGTCATTTGTGTACGAAAAGCAAGATCTTCTCGAATTTATAAAAAATCAAAAATCAAAATATTGATCTTCATTTCGAAATTGTAATTCTATATTTTGAGTGGGGCTGTTTTCTGATGCTGTCTGTTCCAAACAGCCACAATCTAAATTTAGAATTACAATTTCGAAATCAAGTTCAATATTTTGATTTTTTTTAATAAATTCGATGTACATGATATGTACGAAAATATTTCATATTAATACACTTCTGTACTTTCATTGTAGGAACGATCCAATTATATCTGATGTACATAAGTTTAATGACGAAATGAGTGAGGCTTTGAATAGTAAAGATGGTAATAGTATTATGGCGAAACTAGATGAGTGGCAAAAGCAGCCTGTGCAGATTGGAATAGCTGGACCTTCAGCGGTGGGTAAATCATCATTTATAAATATCGTTCTTGGAGATAGCGTAGCTGAAACTGGGATTGGAAATACAACTACAAATGTGAAAATATATCATCACCCAACAAAAAAGCATCTTCTTTTTGGAGATTTACCTGGGTACGGCACTCCAGAATTTGAACTGAACGAAGACTATCTTGCTGAGATGAATGTCGTGGAATTTGATTTTTTTCTGATTTTCTACTCAAATGTTCTCGGGAGAATAGACATTGAATTTGCAAACCATTTATTAAGATTAGATAAAAAATTTGCATTTGTAAGAACGAAAGCTGACGAGTTCATAGGCCCCCTCATGAAACACAAAACGTTTGAACAATGGGTTGACTTGGCGAAGACAAAATGTCAGACAACACTTAAGGAGAAAGGTATTTCGGACAATGTACAGGTGTTTGTTATCTCCAACGTCAGTCCGCATCTAGGAGATTTCGATAACCTGATGAATTTTTTAACGGAAAGTATGCCTGAAATGAAGAGAATGAATATTCTATCGACATTTAAGAGGCAAACTTTTAAGATGATTGATGAAAAGGAATCCAGACTTCTTGACAGAGCATGGAAAGCAGCAATAGCCATGGGTGTAAATGCAGCTTTACCACTACCAGGACTTGATATCGCCGTCAACATGGTCCTGTTGAAAAAAGAGGTCAACTTCTATTTAGAAGTATTTCTTTTGGATGAATTGTCTCTGGAAAAGTATCCAAAACATTACCTTAAGAAGTTGAAAACTTGTCAAGAGTTTCTCGCAGTCGGGCTTACCAAGTTTATACTTGATAGCATTGGGAAGGCTATTGTGTTATCTACTGTAGGTAATTTCTTTGAATTTGCTATTCCGGTCTTGGGAGGAATTATAAATGGAGCAGCATCCACTTATTGCATGTACAATTTTCTGAAACGACTAATTGCCAATCTTGCTAAGGACGCCAGGATACTGATCAAACTACAGACAGAAGACTCTTTTGTATAGGTCTATTACAGGTATCCTGTATTCCTATTAAGTATATCAATCGTATGTACAAACAAATGCCTTTGCTTAATTTTTATGTCTTCGTTTTCTTTACCTGTTTTGTTTGATAGTAACTTTATTTTTGTTTTTATTGCTTATTACTGCTTTATTGAAAATGCTATGTGATAAATATTATTAATATCGACAAGCCATATGAAAATCTGTTTACAAAAATCGCTATATCAACGGAAGATTAAATGGCTTTGCGAACAATAGAGAGGTTTTTAAAAGTTACAAGTTTCAGCTCAGCTCGACGTATTACGTCATCACTTCCTGTGATCTTTGATCAATGACGTCATGACGTGACGTATTACTACACGTTATGTACATATTAACGGCTTTCTGAATGTAAAGACAGATCTGGTAATTTCCACACTTCTCAGTTTTCGCAAATGTACAAATTGAAAGCAATTGTAACTAAACTTCGCCAATGAAAGTTAAATTTGATTAAACCTTTTTTTAAAATAATGAATAATAAATTCCTATTAAAGAACGTTTATGTGTGTGAATTGTACATGTTTATATTTGCCTTTCAGATTCATCTTGTTTTACCTATTGCAATGCTTGTAAAGAAATTATTTGAAATTGTCGTAGTCTTATTTTAGCATTTTTAAAATATTAATCTCAATATTCATGCAATAGCGTACATTTGTATTATTTATATGTCGGTTGGGAAGCGAAAGAGGCCAAAACTACGAAAGAAGAGCATGTGTTATAATCTGTACAGGGTATGTATTCAGAGATGAGCTCTGCGTATGTTAGTGATATAGTTAAGTCAAGACTGTTCATTCATGAATCTTATTTCTTGTGATCTTATACTGCTTTTGGATTGTTTGTGAAAAATGCAATTTTAGAGTGCATTTTCTTATAACGAGGAATAAATGTCATATCCTATGAAATGATATTTGTTATATTAAAGTTATTGAACACATCTTTCATCTATAAACTCTATGGTGAATGAAAATAAGAAAAGTATGGCAAATTCAGACAATATATGAATTCACTATTATCAGTGCCGTTCTATTTCATGAGCACGTGATGTAAATAATATATACTAAGGAATCTATGATATCTAATCTTAACTATCCGATTTTTAGATAATGATCTAAATTTTACAATGCTGTGTTTTGACGATGTTAACGATTCGATACATATCAACAGGACGATGGTTACGATTTGACTGAGATCTCCACAATGGTTACGATTCGATAGCGATCACCACGATGCTAACGATTCGATAGAGATCACCACGATGTTAACGATTCGATAAAGAACATCACGATGCTAATGATTCGATAGAGATCACCACGATAGTTACGACTAGATAGAGATCACAACGATGGTTACGATTCGCTCAGTCGTGGACATGGCAGGGTATCGTATCGAAGTGTAAACCTAGCATCATCTGCGATTTCTTTGACAGATGACTGTCCTAAATGGGCATTAGTTATCCAGTTGTCTTGTTGGTTTGTGTGTGTTCTATTGTGTTTCTATAATGTGAGTTGGTGTTCCTTTCCCTTTTGAATCTCTTTCTGTTCGTGTCTGCCCTGTGTTTTTGGGCTTTTGTAGGTGTTTTGGGGTTTTGCTGTGGGCCCTGCAATCGAATGTTGTTTGAGATCCTCTCCTTTCTCAAATTACTTAACTGTGGCATAAGATAAAAAGTCGGAAATTTGAAATCTCGGTTGAGATTTCATTTGCTCCTTTTCCCTTAAGTGTCCCTTTGCCAAAGTAAGGAGAACTACTTCCATGGTATAGTTTTACACTATGATACATTTCAAAAGACAGATAGATCTTTAAGTGTATGATAATTGGTTGATTCGATAAATTAGTAAGATGTACCCAAAAGGGTGACCGTGATCATAACAGGCCACACTCCATGAAACAATTCATTATACCCTACTACAAAAATGCAAACACACTAGCAGAACAAACAAAAACACACCACGCAAAGTCAAAATTGACCAAATATGCTGAGGAATAATTAGAACAAGTGTTATAAAAGGATTGAGGACAACTGACTTATCATCACGGCAAAAACACATCGTTGAGCAATTACCAACAAGTCGACCCTCAATTCGGCATCATATTCTCAGATCCTTTTTTCTGCACTTACAAATGCATTAGTCACTTTATATTCTGTGATGAAAGAGAAGATGCCTGGTTCGATAAATTTTGAATTGAGGTTTCCAAATACCCTTTTCATGACGAGTACACAATCCGGTGCAATTGGGCAAAATGTCATTCAGAGAGAAGTCATGTGTTATTTATTTCATTTTTTAAGTGTCATAATCATTATAGTAGTTCAGAATCGTTGTCCCAAAATAAACACTGAAAGCAGATCTACATACTTTACATATAGGAATCGGAAGGCTTTGGTAGTCTCTAAAAGGTCATGTTCATCCCTTTTGAATAAAAGGTATCTTGTTCATTGCAAAACAATCTGTCATCAATGATGTACATGTCCATACTTTATTACATTATTTCTTATATCTAATAAAATGCTGGTAGTTAAATTGCGTTTTACATTTTTCCCCTGGTTTTCCCTTGATTACGGGATAAGTAATGCATATGTATATATATCAGGGTTTTTTTTATTTTTTTTTAATTTTTGAACCTTTAGAAGTCTTGGACATGTTTCTATCGATCAGTCCGTCTAGACTTTTTGGCAGCGGGTGTTGCATGCAAACAGGAGACGCTGATTCTTCCTAGGCACCTGCTTTGGTTCATGGATTGAGAATATTACCTACCTGTGTACTAGTTATAGCCTTTCGAGCTTCAGTATATTACAGGTTCTGACTAGCATGAGATTGTGTGTATGTTTTTTTATGTACTTGTGTCCGAACGGAATGAGGGACGTACTGTCCCTTGTTCCGTCTTGATATAAGTACATATTCGTGTATCCAGACGGATTAGGGGATGTAATGTCCCTTCCGCTGGGTTTAAACACATTTAGTGTCGTGGTCGCTTGAACCTTTCTTGTGCTTTTATATCTTTTTTTCAAGCGACGTGCATTCGCCCTTTGTTCGGCTGATCCGACATTGTCAGAATAGTAAACGTGGTTGTTTTCACCCCTTTTGTGCTTTCTATATATATATGTATATATATGTATTTATAAATTTTTATCGAAATGTTAAAACACATAAATTACAATAAAATTTCCATTATACTGTCGCACAATTAATGTTCAGTTTCTCCTAACGTTTTCATCCATCTTATTGGACTCTTCAGGGGGTAGCGACTGTTGTTGACGTTATTGTGACGTCATACTATTGTTCATTGTTTGTGCGTATTGGTTTGCGTCTGTTTCGTTCTAGTTTTTTTCGCGTTTTCACAGAGCGTTTAGTTTAGGTTGAAATTGTTGTATAAATTTTTGTTCCAATGTTTTCCTGTAATTTTGTTCGGTCCTATAGTCCTTGTACATTGGAAATATTCTAAAGAGTCCATTTGCGCATTCATCTAAGTGTCCACTCAGTTTTTGGATATATATATGTATATATATATTATGGATTTAGATCATAGTATACGGTGTCATAAAGATATTGGTACTTCATATAATGTTATAGGCTTTATACTTTTTGAGATACATAACTTTTCTTTCCACTACCCACTTTCTTTTATGTTTTCTCAGTTTGTGCAAATATGCACCGATTGCACCTTTTCTTTTCATTTGTTTGATTTTGTGTTTTTTTTTTATATTAGTGAGGGTAGAGGCTAGAGAAAATTTCCTGATTGTATCTATAACCTCTTTAGTAAGAACAGTTAATTTTCACTTTTAATCCTAATTTTCAAATTTACAAGCCAGTTACGGACTACCTATTTTGCACATCTATATTTTGCTTATTTAAAACATTTTGAGGGGCAAAACATGGATATAGGTATAAAACTTCAGGGGATACATAACTTTTCTTTTCCCTACCCCCTCTCTTTTATTTTCTTCTCATATTGTGCAAATATGTAGTGATTGCACTTTTTCTGTTTCATTTGTTGAAGCAATAAGGCGGTTGTGTCAGGTATACATTCGTTTTATTGTATATTTTCTTTGATATTAGGGAGGGTAGAGACTCACGAAAGCTTCCTGAGTGTATCTATAACCTCTAGCAGTAAAATGACACTCTTAATCTTATTTTCAAATTTACAAGCCTGCTGGGGACTACCTATTTTGCACAACTATATTTTGTTGATTTCAATCAATTGTTCAGGACCTAACAAACATTTTGAGGTGTCACACATTGGAGTATTCTAAAACTGCAGGAGATATGTCACTTAGAGAAAAACTACACCCTAAAATCTGTACTTCAAAAATTGAGCTCAGTGACCTTCTAAAAGTGCCATTTTCTCATTAATTGCCAGGATTCAAAATGTCTACCCTCACTTTTCTTATCACCCAGGTGTTGTACTTCAATGATATAAGGAGTAACTTCGGGCCTCTCGTATGCACACAAAAACCACCTTAGCCCAAGGACTCATAATAGATGGGCACAATGAACCCTATTTGTACAGGCCAAGACACTTATTCAATTTTTGAAATTAATACAATGATAGCAATAAGGAAGTAATTCACTTGAATCTATAAGAGGGAAAAGGAAATATTTGTATATTTGAATTGGAAAATCCGCCTTTTCTTTGATATATATATATAAAATAAAGTTCACACCCAGACTTTCCTTGGCTTGAGATAACTATTGTCCTGCTCGTCTCATAGTCCACGCATAGTTCTTACTTATAGTACTTCCTTCTTTTGTCCGGCGAGTATAAATGAACTAAAACTTGATGAAATGTTTTATTAAATAAGAATATCATTTTCGTATGATGATGCATATTTTGAAATACTTTCTTCTTTGTGTTTCTACACATTATGGGCAATCTCTTTATCGCAAAGTAAATAGATGTCCGATAGAGGAAGATCTCTTACAACAAAGATCATTATTACTGAATTGTTCTGAGGCAGGAACGTCTTATCACTGTATGAGAACATTAGATGGCTGCCTGGTGGAATTTTGCCATGAAATAAGAGTTCTTAAAGCAAGAGGTAAGGGGTTTATTAATATACAATACTTCTAGGATATTACCGTTTTTATTTAAACCCGATTGCTTCTACTAACTCTCCATTTCAGGTAGAACGAGTGTCTTCTCGTATAAATGACAGAAGAAATAGAAAAAAGTTTGAAAATATTTTTTTTAGTAATTTATTATCACCTACTGAAAAAATGACTGATTTTGAAGAATATGTCAGAAATTTTGAAACACCTTTTCGTCAATACTTCGCCAGAAACTTATGTTGAAGATGGTGAAATCTTTCCTGTAAAATTTGTAAGTGTAAAATGACAACAATCACACGATAAATAAATTTCCTTTTCCTTTTCATCTGAAACCTATCCTTCGAAAAAAAGTTATTTAGTCTTTCTACACGGACAGATGGGGTGGTTGGTTGTTCAACCTATGGTTGTTATGAAATTATATGTTAGACAGAAGAAATCAGCCAAAAATAAAACATGACAATTAAACATTGGGGACGGGGTTTTAACCCACCACCCCTCCCTGCCCCTCTGACCCCTCTATCTAGATCCGTACTTGAATTTACATATTTAACTTAAAGGTTTTTTAATATTTTTTAACAAATTGACAAATGTGGATAATGAATCAGTGACCAAAGCCCTATGTACAGCAAAAAATCGATAATTCATAAAATCATAAACCGAAGGCATATAAAATCAGGACAAAACAGGAACCAAAGCAAACAAACAAAAACATCCAGCACATGAAAAGAAGCGAACTCCCTATATGGGATTTAGACCAGGTGCCCAGGAAGAGTTAGCATCATCTGCTTGCATGCAACACCCGTCGCTTCAATTCGGTACAATTGTCACATACGGTTACTTCCATTCTGGAAGATATTACGTGCGGTCAAGTGCACTTGGTTTCAGACTCCTTCTTCGGGCTCCCCCGTTGCTTCAACCTGCAAAATCATCGGCCCAAGAAACTCTTACATTTGTTGTCAACAGGCCATGCAACGGGGGGAGGGGATGTTACGGCATAAAGTTCTGAGAAAATCATTTGGAAAAGAATAAGTTCTGACACAAATTCCAGGGCCCTTATAATACATAATTTAAAAAAATTGATTTATCTGAAAAAGTGGTGCTAGTCTTATCATTGAAACGTAAAATTTTGAGTGAATATTACCATTATAAAGGACATGGTGCGCTAACCCCTCATATCGGCCCTATAATTTCAACGAAAAATGATTTTGATAAACGAATTATCAATATTATCACTTTTTGCAATGTTGAATGTTTGAGAGAATACCGCATCATAATTTTGAGTCCTCGTAACGTCATGCGCGTGATGTATGACGTCATGTTTTGACGTCATTTGCCCTGAATAACGCAAAACTAAGGTAAATCATCGTATTTTACACACAAATCTTCAAAATTCATCTACGCTTCAGGCCTCTCCCACAATTTTTTTCATTCAGATAAAAAGGCCGATCGGAAATCCATCAATTGGTACAAAAATATTCATGGGCAAGGTCTTGAGCAAGGTCTAAAGCGCTACTTGATTTCATGATTTTGTATGGAAAATTAGCTCATTTATTGATATTTTCAATGATTTCAACGTTTTTAGACGTTTTGAGCGACGTATTATTCAGTATGGGACTTTCTTGCTTTGCTTCACCATACATTTGACATTTTATAAACTAGAATATTATGGATATATGACCAACTTTGAAAATAGGACCGAAATTGCAGGTTACCGCACCTACTCCTTAAGTGATTGAATTGGTGGGTGTTGCATGCAAGCAGGAGATGCTGACTTTTCACGGGCACCTGATCTTACTCCTTTGCAGGGAGTTACTTCTCTACATATGGTAGATTTGTTTTTCAATATTTGTTCCTTTGTCTTGGTTCTGGTTTTGTCCTGGTTTTGTATGCCCTTGTCTGGATGATTTTTCGATTAACGATTTTGTACTTCTTGGAAGGATATTCTTTCCATATTTGTCATTGATCAAGATGAAAAATAACGATACTGTTTATGATGTTCATGTTCAGAATATTTACAATTAATCTTTGGTTTCCATTCTACATTTCTGGTAGCTTCAAGACAGTGTGATCAGATAAAATTTTGACAAATATTGTGATGTCTGGTGTCTGTATGTACAAAATCATGGTAAGGAGTGGTTGTATCTTTTATTTGGAAAAAGGACTATTCTAAAATCACATTTTAGACGATTTTATTTGGAAAAAGGACTATTCTAAAATCACATTTTAGACAATTTTATTTGGAAAAAGGACTATTCTAAAATCACATTTTAGACAATTTTATTTGGAAAAAGGATTATTCTAAAATCACATTTTAGACAATTTCACTTAGATCTTTCCAGACTTCGTTGTAAATTTTTCTCTAGTTATTATTTTTCGGTACATGTACCATTAACCTTTGTGAATATAACTTTTCATGAAACTAAAGGGTGTTGTGATAGACGTGGGGTGCAATCAAAGATAGGTGGGTGCTCCGTAGACTGCGATGGAAAAGGCATTTACTATTAGAGTGTTCTTAAAGATTGTTTGTCGTATATTTTAGAAAACGAAAATGAATTATTGAATTAAAGTCGAGGAGAAATTGCCCTACTACAAACATGAGATACGTCTTGCAAGAATAATCTTACTTAATTTATTATACTAAAAAACTCTGGGATTGGACAGGGAGTATATACCAGAAGAAAATATTAAGTTAATGGTTAGTGTTCGACGCCGGTTTTGAACTTAAAATTTTGTTAGATTTATTTAAGGAAAACAGTGAGACATAATTTATGATTACAGGTTAATTAGAAATAATTCCATCGATACCATTAATCCAACTCATATTGTCACATCATATGCTAAATTTTCATATCACGCCATTTCTCTCTGTCCTCTTCCTTTTGACGGAGAATCGGCTAAATAGTTCTCGTACTAGTTAAGAATATCCTGACGATTATCTCGACAGCACTGACAATAAAGCACAAAATTGAGCATCGACGTACCCCTAGCAAGCTAGAGGTAGGACAAGGTGCCCAGAGGAGTAAGCATTCCCTGTTTGGCTAGCCGTAACCGACGTCGATGCTCACGCACGAAAACGAAAACAATATATAAAATACATGCCCTGTCTGAAGTTATGTCTATTTAGTAAGTGCTACGGCGAAAAAGTCAGGGGAAGATATTCAAAACACTTTCTGTCAAACCCCTCGCGGGGATTTTTTTAAGAGCTCCATACGGCAAAGGGCATACGTGTGACACAAATGAGTTAAAGATCCTGACGATTATCTCGACAGCACTCACGATAGAGCACTGCTTTAAGTAAAGACACTACCCCTTGGATGTTCTTGTCGATAGTCATAAACGAGATAATAAACACTCAGTGCTTTGCTGTCTAGTTTATTTGCAGTTATCATATATCGCTTTTGGTAAGAAGAATATACCATTTTTGTATTAAATTTTGAAACATTTAATTTTAGTTATTTTTCTCATGACTTATTTTCATTCTCACGGATGGTTGTCCTGCTGTCGATATAAAAGAAGGAAGTATTTCTTTAACCAAAAGAAATTGCACAAATGATGATGAATGCCCAACTACACATTTTACATCGGATGATATAAGCAAATGTAAGAATAAATGTGCCATAATTTGAAAGATATAGGCATACTGAGGGAAGGAACGGATAGGAAATAAAAAGATGTATCATTGGAGTCTGATTATTTAGTTTCTGAAGTGAAATAAAAGATATCCAAAACGAACATGCTGCAGTGAAAAGAGTGAAAGAAAGGAGGGGATCTTAAAAAACACTCGGTTGCAGCACCCCAGCACCAGCAAAACCCCAAAACACACAATGCAAAAAAACACAGAGCAGAAATCCACAGAAAGAGACGCAAAAGGGACAAGAAACACCAACTCACACCATAGAAACATTAAATAAAAAAGAACACACATAAACCAACGAGTCCCATGGGCAATCGGTGTCGACTTATGACGGCCATCTGCCATGTAAGTAGCAATCTTTGTGGTTATCCTGGATTACATGCGCACAACCCTCCCACTTATCCGATTATCCAGAGGTCTCGTAGAACGAACACTTATGGTGTAAAACAACCTCCTCATTGTAAAATTGTAACATACAAACAAGACCGTAAAACGCAGGGGCCCCAGCAACACAGATGATTATTCAAATGGATATAAAAAAGAGGGCGTGCGTAATACAGTCCGTGCTGTGCTGGCTGTAGCGAGCTCATATATGCAATCACCCGACGAGTTCGACTGACATTCAGAGAGGACAGGTGGTCGAGGACCTGTCTTCGCTAAAGAGGTTTGGACAGGGCTTATCATGGAGTCCCGTCGTCAAAGTCACAGTGCAAGTCTTAAGAATGCGCTCGTACAAGACTGTAGATTGGTCAAGTACCAAGCCTAGTGTCCGTCTTGTGACATTAGGATCATATCCAAGGTATAAACGGCTTATGATGACTCTGACGCATTTTCGATGGTTATGTTGTCTACCTGGGAACATTCTTATTTTGTTAATTATGTCACCATAAAATGCAGGATGTGAAATACCAAAAGTAATATACTCTGTTGCTTGTATGGGTTTGAATTTCAAAAGAAGTTGATCATATTTTTTGTAAAATTTCTAGTAAGTCTGTACTAGTTTGTGAAAGCGAAAACACTGAAGCACAAGAATAAGAACAAATATAGGACATAACATTAAAGGCAGTCTTCCACTGTCACGAGCAGAGACAAAAATAAGCTACCATTGCAAATGAATAATTTTGTTACATTCTTGCTACTTTTTAGTAAATCAAAATGGTCAGAATTTAACATCAAAGTAAGGCGATTGTAATGTAAATTTACATGAACGGAAAATGTGACAAGAATGCGCTTGAACGTAAAACAACCAAGATGACTTTTGGACGAATGAAAAGGATGATCGTATGCGCCAACAGCACAATAAACATAATTAAAATTTGTTCTTATTTCGAATAAAAAAGGCTTTGAACATTTATATTGACATTTCAAAATTAAATCATTTCTCCAAAGAAATTATGTATGATTCAGAGGTACTAAAGAGTATATATATAGTTTGTAGATTCGTGATACATTCATGTCAACATCATGTCACATTCGTAGTATTGACATATACGGAGTGACACCAACATTAAAACTTGTAACTATAATACTGTCAAATCCTTACATTTTTCAAGACGATTAAACTTGTACATACCTTTTTACCACACGTGTATGTAAATCTTTTCAATGTAGGTTCATAACACTTTGACTTAAGTAAATGTACAAATCTAAACTCAAAACATTAAAGAGGGTGCTAATGAAATGAGTTTTGGTGGCTCCGCTGGAAGCATCACTGATGAGAATTTAATATTCGAAACACGTGTCTGGTACAGGAAAAATTGGTTTGAAATTTTCTTCATGAAGGTATAGAGTTGGAACACTTCCGTATTATTATTACAAATGTACTCATTCAACTATCAACTATCATTTACGTTTTCATATAAATTTTGTATTGCGTAAATATTACCTTCAGTTTGAAGATGTTATATAGGAGCTTTGTTTTTTTTTTTAGATAAAGCTTGTCTTCGTCTAGACCCTGAACAAAAAAAGTAAGATATGTTCTATATTCTGATTGTACTCATTTTTCATTGTGAACGTTGAAAAGAAAAACAAATGATATATTTTCAATTCAAGTGTTTGACAAATTCCCAGAATGGAGAGGGGATATTGCATTTGTCATCTATAACTTCTTTTGCGACAGTTTAAACTATTTAGATGTAATGCATTCTTTCAAAGTGGTATGAAAAAGGACATCAATCAGCCAGACTCATCCAAATATTTATTAGGACCCGATGGTATGAAAAAAGACATCAATCAGCCAGACTCATCTAAATATTTATTAGGACCCGACACTCTCAACCAACTCTTCTACAAGTTTAATATGTTAATCAATTTTTGTTATTCAATATGCAGGTAGAGTGTTTCGGCGGTTTGATAGATAGACTAAGTACACGTAAATAACCTTAAGGCCCGCCTCATCAGGGGCCACCTTAGATTGTTATTTTACTGTAATCGTGCTCGTATAATTAAGTCACTTATGTTTTTATGTTTACTTTAGGCAACAATTGGTTCCGAATCAAATATCTGATTACAGTCGCTATCTTATTTTAAATCCTTCCAATATTTTAGTGGTCTTCTTTTTATACCTTTCACACATGAATTGTATTTAGTTACATGTACCATAACTAACGGTGATTGATATCCTTTTTCATACCATGAAAACCATGAAAATTGAGCCCCACGAAATATAATGATTTTACTATATATATATAATTCAAGCTCAATGAGAGATAAAACAGGAGATGCGCAAACATGCCCCTTAATCGTGACCAATGACGCACCTTAAATTTTTCCGTATTGAAAAGTATTAACTTTTCTACTGAAGTTTTTGTTTGAATAACAATACTTTTCTACTCATTTCAATAGAGATTCGGTTGACCTTTAGTTTATTCAAACGCACTCGGAATCTACTTTCATCACAGAATATTCTCGAAACGTCTGAACAGTAGGTCCTGTAGCATCATTTCCCACCCATCCTGATACGTCTTTCGGTACTTTCTTTAAATTGCCTTTCACAGTCTTTGGCCTTACTTCATTGTTTTGATTGAGAGTCACTGTCGAATGTTAAGTCCCTGAAACATGCATGTTTGATCCATGCTGCAAATTTGTTTGTTCTTTAACATATCAGCAACGAGTCAGGAACTTTTCAATTCCGTTCGATTTCGATTTTTATGTCTCGATTATCTGTAGATTTGAATTCTTTACGATTAAATTTTCATATCTATTTTATTTCTTCAGGAAGTTTTGATTGAATATGAACATGTCCCATTTATCGCAAGAGAAAATTAAAACATCAAAAAAAGTGAAATTATAAGAGTACTTGAACTTGTACGATGTACCTAAGTTGAAATTCTTTTAGTGTATACTTTATATATATGTATATTTACGGTATTAGATTATATCTATGCCTAGGTCGGTTCAGGATTGTCTCAATTCGGTTTCGATTCATATACCCTCGATTCAATTAGTTCCTATTCGGTTCACACATTTTCATAAAAGACATAAATAACAAGAAAAGACGAAGTATAATGTAAAAAAGACTAGAGTTTACTATGTATGACTTACGGACCGCCGATTTGTGCTCCTTTCTTAAATATACATTCGAAATAGGCCTCTATAGGGCATATCGATTCTGTTTTTTTTTCTAAAAAGGTAGATGCACAGATTGCAAAACAGTGTCCACTTTTTATCTATCTCTTGAAATTTGAAATAATTCCAAACTAGGATCATATTTCGATATTCCCGACGTCCCACGTTCAGCCACCGATGTTCGTAAATAGAACATGTCATGCATGCGTGTATTCGAGTTAAACCTACAATATTTTCATTTTATAGCTTATGCAACACAAGAATAGCTAAAACAACGAAGGACTTTAAAGGAGCGCCGAATACAAACGAAGAGAAGTTTCAGAAAATTCCAACGAGTGTACTAGCAGGTTAGAATTGTATTTGATATATCTTTCCTTAATGGGAATCAAGGAGATTTATGATTACAAGTAGGGTCTGATGCAGTAAATAAAGCATTATAACGAACAAACATATTTTAAAAATGTAAAGTGATAAGCACAGGGACCGCCAAAAACCCTATATCAAAGACGGCATCATGACACTGGACGTTTAAGACTAGACATAATTGCTCCCGTTGTTTAACAATTCGTCTTTCGTTTTCGTTTCGTGTTCCGCGTTCTATTCAATTTAAAAAAATCATTTCAGAAGCGTCACCTTGCTTTATCTTTTAAATTTAAATTTCTGCACTTTCTTCCAAAAGAGTGCGCGGCTCTTCAGTTCTTAAGTTTAACCTATGTAATTCTTTAAAGTGTTTTGTTTATAGCTTCCATTACCATTCTGGTATTAGTATTAGCTGTCTTCATTACAGTCATCGTTTGTAAACGAAAGAGGTAAGAAGAAATGGTGTTTGGAATATCAAATTCTCAATTATAAATTCTTTCGAACGCTAGATTTAAATGAGAAAAAATTAACATTATGGAAGGAATTAAAAGGATTCCATTCATTTCAAAACGAAAATGAATATAGAAATTTGATTTGTATTGTAAGCGGCGGGTGTTGCATGCAAGCAGCAGATGCTCACTCTTCCTGGGCACCTGGTCTAACTCCCATATCGGGAGTTCGCTTCTTTTCATGAGGTGGAGGTGTTTGTTTGTTTGCTTTGGTTCCTGTTTTATCCTGATTTTGTATGCCTTCGGTTTCTGATTTTCTGAATTATCGATTTTGTGCTGTATACAGGGATATGGTCAGTATACATATTTGTCATATATGATAAGTTTGGCATGACAATGCCCAAATTTTCATGAATCTTTGACCAGCAAAGAAGGATGACAAATATGGATGATGACCATATCCCTATACACTGCAAAAAATCGATTATTCAGAAAATCATGTTTTTTCTTCTCTTCTTTGTTTATTAAAACACATCATGAAGGGTTAGAATCACTGATGAGAATTTAATATTCGAAACACGTGTCTGGTGCATGGAAATTGGTTTGGAATTTTCTTCAAGAGGTTTAGAGTTGGAACCCTTCGACATTATGAAATTCTCTCTTTTGCTCTAACTGTCTAAGAGAAATATAAATGTGTTTTACACATTTAAAATTATATGTATCACGTTTTCATCAAAACTGAAATATTTTTGCTTCTTGAACAGATTTTACCATAGGTACGAGCAACCAACTCAGGCTGTTTCTGGTGAAACGTATACGGAAATACCTTGTGGTAAGATATTTGGACTGCTTATGAAAAGTACTTTGGCAATAAGCATCACTGATGAGAATTTGATATTCCAAACACGTGTCTGGTGCATGAAAATTGGTTTGAAATTTTCATCAAGAAGGTATAGAATTGGAACACTTCCGATTTATTAATAATGCATCATCTTAATATACCTTGCTTATATCTATTTTTTGTCTCTTGTCTTTCATCCCCATAAGATAAAATATCATTAGCAAGAATATGAACCAAGTCTGCCAATGTCAGATTAATCATATACCTTTGTCATACATACATATATAGAAAAAATAACAACGCTAAAACTGCAAAATACACCTCCTTGGGCTTTTTTCACTATCAGGTAAGTAAATGCACATTACTCAAAGCTGATAGGAATATTTGAATTCAAAATGAAGCATATGAAGAATACATATCAATTCCTAAAATATTTCCTTAAAAAGCTATCCTTAGCCAAACAATCACCCAACCTTAATAGTGAAAAATTATCATATAATTCATAATGTAACAAAGTAGTGCCCGGGGGGAATGAGCGTACTCTGACTAACGTTGTTATGATAATTGCCGATATCGGCGACAATATACTAATGTGATTCAATTTGGATTGATCACTCATATTTTAATAATCATGTTTTATACAGCACAATAACAATTAAATGCACAGATGAATACGCGTAGAACAAGTACGAATGAAACGAAAGTAGACCAGCGATTTTTCCGCGAGTTAAAGCTACTGGCGAATAAATCATTCAAAAACGATGCACTTTCAGAGGCATACAATGGGTTGGGCCAAGATTATCCATGAATGAGCTTTAACGATGAGGGCTTGATTTAGCCCTGAAACTATTCGATTATTTCTCGTGCGCATTCATTCCTTTGAAGGAAAAAATTGTTCATGATTAAACTATTATATGTTAGAAGATTCCTCATAAGAATTTTATTTTTAAAAAAATTGATTAAAGATTTGATAATTATGGCTTGAATAGGTAGGGGGTAACACTGTCTGAAAACGTCAAACAGCGAACGAAAATATTTTTTTTTTAAATGCATTTTTACATAAATTTTAAGTGTTTTATGGTTTAATGCCCTCATATTTTAAAACTGAAATAGAAAAAATAGCAATCCAAGGAATGCTTGTGTCGCCTGCGAAGCGGTTTGATTATTATTCTAGAAAGTGGATCAAAATTCTTGAAAAGTAGGTCTAGATCAAATATCTAGATCAAGGTCAAAAGGTCAAATTTTATGGTCTGTGTAGAAAGGTCTTGTCACAAGGAATACACATGTGAAATACCAAAGCCCTATCACTTACCAATCAAAAGATATATCCATTCTTAATTTTTTTTTGAAAAGTAGGTCAAATATGTAGGTCAAGGTCAAAAGGTAAAAAAATAATGGTATGTGTAGAATGGCATTGTTACAAGGAAAATACATGTGAAATATCAAAGCCCTATCACCTACCAATCAAAAGATATAGCCAATATTACTTTTCTTGAAAAGTAGGTCAAATATCTAGATCAAGGTCAAAAGGTCAAATTTAATGGTCTGTGAAGAAAGGTCTTGTCAGAAGGAATACACATGTGAAATATCAAAGCCCTATCACTTACCTATCAAAAGATATAGTGAATCTTATCTTTTTTTCAAAAGTAGGTCAAATATCTAGGTCAAGGTCACAAGGTCAAAAATTATAGTACGGTAGAAAGGTCTTGCCACAAGGATTGCACATGTGAAATATCAAAGTCCTAACACTCACCAATAAAAAGATATATCCATTCTTAATTTTTTTTGAAAAGTAGGTCAAATATGTAGGTCAAGGTCACTAGGTCAAAAATTATTGTATGTGTAGAAAGGTCTTGTCACAAGGAATACAGATGTGAAATATCAAAGTCCTAACACTCACCAATAAAAAGATATATCCATTCTTAATTTTTTTTTGAAAAGTAGGTCAAATATCTAGGTCAAGGTCACAAGGTCAAAAATTATGGTATGTGTAGAAAGGTCTTGCCACAAGGATTGCACATGTGAAATATCAAAGCCCTATCACCTACCAATCAAAAGATATATCCATTCTTAATTTTTTTGAAAAGTAGGTCAAATATGTAGGTCAAGGTCACTAGGTCAAAAATTATGGTATGTGTAGGAAGGTCTTGTCACAAGGAATACACATGTGAAATATCAAAGCCCTATCACTTACCAATCAAAAGTTATGGGCTGTGACACCCAAAGTGTGACAGACAGACAGACAGACGGACGGACGGACAGACGGACAGACGGACAGACGGACAACGGACAAAGTGATCCCTAAGTGTCGCTATGCTTCGCAGGCGACACAAAAAGTAGTTACGAAACCAGTCTGTCAATGTAATCGGTAAAATACGCAATCCGGAGACTGAAAACTGTTATATTTTGTATTAACCAACAACATTGTACGCTTTCAGGCGCGAAATACACACTGTGTAGAAATAGACATCTTTTTATTGTTTATTTCATTCGCGTAAGTTGTATATTTCATCGGAATCCACTCAGAATAGATTATCCCATTGTATAACAAGAAGAAACGGGCAATTTTTATCTATCTTACCGCTTTTAAGTCAGATTCTTGAAAAAAGGCATACCCCCCTTTTTTTTCGTTTGTGGGACATCGTTCCACCTCGAGTTACTGAACCACACTTGGTCAGAAAATGGGTATTAATAATATACAACTTTGGTAAAAGTGGCATTCGGTAACTCGGGGTGGAACAATGTTGTAAAAAACTTTTCCGTTTTCCATTGTTTTCTATGGGAAAAAAAACGCACATTTTAACCCAAATATTGGTTTTGTTATTGATAATTTATTCAAACAGAGGTTAAATTCAGATATGCATTAAGACAGTTGATATTTCTACTGGAATATTTCTTCAAGTTTTCCATTTTGAAATTTCGACTTTTCAGGGCAGATTTTATGTCTTATCGTTACAGCTCCTTTAACAATAATGACACTCTAATAGAGGAAATCATTTCCGGTCTGTAGATAAAAAAAAAACCGCTTAATTCCAGTACAGCTTCATTTGAAGGCCATACAGTAGGTCATTGAAGAAAGGAGGGGATCTCCAACAACACCTAGTTGCAGCATCAACAGCAACCTCCCAAAACACCCACTGTAAAACACAAAAATGACACGCACAGAAAGAGACGCAGTAGTACAATGAACGTCAAATCACAGAAAAACATAAAACACAAATGACTACACATAAACCAACGAGACCAATGGGCAAACGGTGCCGACTTAGGACGGCCATCTGCCTCGTCAGTAGCGAATGACAGTACTGTTGGACAAACTGAACGAAGGTCTGCTTGACTCCCTATTGAATTCTCGAAAACGTACACGGGTGTTGCATGCAATCAGGAGACGCTGACTCTCCCCGGGCACATGGTCTCACTTCGAAATGTTGTTTATGCCGGGGTTCGCAACTGTTCCGATAAAAATTTCCACGATTTTGCCTTGCCTTCTCGACTTTGAGACTGAAGAACTGTTGGATACTTCTTTGATGTTTATCTGATGTACATCAAAATGTACATCTAGACAATCATCGAATTTGACAGGTTCCATGGAGCTGTTGCGACTAATGTTGCATGGAGTCAGGAGACACTGACTCTCCCCAGACATTTGGTCTCACTAAGGAATGTTATTCATTCCGGGGTTCCGATGGGAATTCTCACGATTTGGCCTTGCCTTCTCGAATTTGAGGCTGAATAACATTTAGGTTCTTCTTTGATGTTTAAGTTTTCTACGGGAAGGAATAAAGTTGGAACCCTTCCGATTTATCAAGAATACTTACTTATCCTTGATATGCAAATATTGTAATGCACAATAACTTCTTTGTAGCTACCTCAGAACTTCTTCTGCGACTTCTTTAAAAGCCGTTCCCTTAAATAACCTTAAGTGATCAGCTTAATGGTGAGTTTCTCTGTCCTATACACTGCGTTCTCGTTATTAGAACATGCCCTTGTAAAGCGTATTAGTTGTGAAACAAACACGCCATAGATAGACAATTAGGGGATGTTGCTTCACGTGAAAGGGAAGTTTGTGACGTTAAAATTAAATTAATCACATTTGTCACGAAGGAGGATTAAAATAGCCGTTGCAACTGATATCTAGGTAGAAGGATGAAAAGTCGCTCTAAGTTGCTTCTTTGATTTCTTGTTCACTGTGATAGATATCGCCAATGTTAAATGTCTTCAAATTCAATAGCATCATTTAAGAACTGACAAATTTTCAGCGTGAACCAGATATGCAAGTTTCGTATACTTAACCGTCGTTTATGATCCCCAATCTAAAGAATGTAATATAGCCAAAGAGTGTAAAAGTTATTATGTCCAAAAATGTACCGAAAGACGTAACAAGATTGGTGGGATATGATGCTATACGACACACGTTTCAGAAATTTCTAGAAATTTTGAAAACAAATTTTCGAATGCGTTGAAGAAACGATTAACCGAAGTTCATCGAACTTGGCTACGTGTGCCCTCGGGGACTCCTGGTCCACCAGCAGTGACAATCACCAAGTTATAGAAATGTGAAACGTCTTCAAATTCAATAGCATCATTTAAAAACAGATAGATTTTCAGCGTGGACCGGACATGCACATTTCGGATACTTATCCCTCAGTGATCCTAGGCATTCCTTAATGGTTGGATTTGTAAATATTGAAATATATGTTCTATAGTACCAATTTTGTTGTACTAGACACGAGTTTCGGATATTTTAATCCTCGTCAGTAGTACTTCATGCCAAATATATTTAATAAAGCCAAAGTGAATCTTCCTGGTGCCATCTACAATACAGAGCTTCTATTTCCTCTTGCCAAAATGAGCGGCTCCATATTTTGTGTAGGGTTTATTCAGAAGCGTATTTAAGTGAAAAATATGGCCAAAAGTCGTTGGAAGGTAGGCGCAAGGAGTTTAATTCTCAACATGACCGAAAAAAAATTATGCCGAAACCCAGCCAAGGACAGAGCTATGCAATGAGGGAGATACCACTTAGTTTGAGTAATTTAGGTCTAATTTGATGACAGGAAATTTAGAATATATAATAGATGGAAAAGACGACATCAATGTATCTGTTGATCTAGTTGAATTGCGATGCTAGCTCTTTTTGCCGTTTGAAAGCTGAGGCTGTATAAATTCTGCGTCGCATGAGTGGTAAAATATGTCATCTATTTGTGCCCATTGGAATTTCAATGTTTGTTGGCAAATTTGGCCTCAAAATACAACGAAAATATTGTCTATTGAAATAAAAATTCCAGCATCTTGATACTGTCTTCTCCAGTGAATCAGCATGTTGACCAAAGGAGTTTCTAAACATAATACATAATCAGGTATTTGTAAAAGAAAGGAGAGGATCTTCAAGAACACCCGGCTGCAGTACCAACAGCAAAACCACAAAACACCCACAAAGCAGACACGCACAGGAAAGAAAGGAGGGGATATCCAACAACACCTAGTTGCAGCACTAACAGCAACCCCCTAAAACACCCACTGTAAAGACACAAAGAAGAAGGGAGGAGATCTCCAACAAGAACCCGTTGCAGCATCAACAGTAAAACACCAAAACACCCAATGCAAAAACACAAAAGACGAGTACAGCACGAGACGGAAAAGAGACACACGACATGTAAACATCAAACACAAAAGACTACACATAAAGACACGCACAGAAAGAGACGCAGTGGTACAAGGAACGTCAATCACAGAAAAACATTAAACACAAATGACTACACATAAACAAACAAACCAATGGGCAAAAGGTGCCGACTTAGGACGGCCATCTGCCATGTCAGTAGCAGACGGTGTGGTTATCTTTGATTACATGCACACAATCCTCCAACTTTTCCGATTACCCAGAGATCAGAGAAAGAGACGCAAATGGTACAAATCGCACAGAAATATCAAACACAAATAGCTGAACATAAACCAATGAGGCCGATGGGGAATTGGTACCTACTTAGGACTGTAACTGCAGTTGTCACTCTTGTGGACGAAAGATTGTTTAATTATGGTAGCCAACGTACTTTGAAGTTTTGATAATGTAGGGTTGAATACAGAGTTGAAAAATCGAGAGACTTAATGCTTTTTATCTGGTCGAAAGTCGGTGATTTAGCCTACCACATCGGTACACGTATCAAATTACGTAACTGTATCCTTGAACCTGTCCTACTCATTGATACATGAAGTTGCATCCATTGTATAGCTGAAAATATGAAAGCCGGTATATCCCGATCGGGGGGGGGGGGTGAGTATGGCATCGTATTCGATAAGTAATGAAGGCGGCAATCGATTTGATATGGAAAAAATATCATTTAGAATATGTATTATAAGTACCATTCCCATTACAATTCATAGGCAGAATATCCTGCATGAATAACAACTTTCTTTCTTCAAGATGACAAATATGGATAATGACCATATCCCTGTTTACAGCACAAAATCGATAATTCAGAAAATCAGAAACCGAAGGCACACAAAATCAGGATAAAACAGGAACCAAAGCAAACAAACAAAAATCTTCACATTACAAAAGAAGTATTTAGTACCAGTTTTATACAAAAAGAAGGGAGGAGATCTCCAACAAGAACCCGTTGCAGCATCAACAGTAAAACACCAAAACACCCGATGCAAAAACACAAAAGACGAGTACAGCACGAGACGGAAAAGAGACACACTACATGTAAACATCAAACACAAAAGACTACACATAAAGACACGCACAGAAAGAGACGCAGTGGTACAAGGAACGTCAATCACAGAAAAACATTAAACACAAATGACTACACATAAACAAACAAACCAATGGGCAAACGGTGCCGACTTAGGACGGCCATCTGCCATGTCAGTAGCAGACGGTGTGGTTATCTTGGATTACATGCACACAATCCTCCAACTTTTCCGATTACCCAGAGATCAGAGAAAGAGACGCAAATGGTACAAATCGCACAGAAATATTAAACACAAATAGCTGAACATAAACCAATGAGAACGATGGGGAATTGGTACCTACTTAGGACACTGTAACTGCAGTTGTCACTCTTTTGGACGAAAGATTGTTTAATTATGGTAGCCAACGTACTTTGAAGTTTTGATAATGTAGGGTTGAGTACAGAGTTGAAAAATCGAGGGGCTTAATGCTTTTTATCTGGTCGAAAGTCGGTGATTTAGCCTACCACATCGGTACACGTATCAAATTACGTAACTGTATCCTTGAACCTGTCCTACTCATTGATACATGAAGTTGCATCCATTGTATAGCTGAAAATATGAAAGCCGGTATATCCCGATCGGGGGGGGGGGGGGGGGGGAGTATGGCATCGTATTCGATAAGTAATGAAGGCGGCAATCGATTTGATATGGAACAATTATCATTTAGAATATGTATTATAAGTACCATTCCCGTTACAATTCATAGGCAGAATATCCTGCATGAATAACAACTCTCTTTCTTCAAGATGACAAATATGGATAATGACCATATCCATGTTTACAACACAAAATCGATAATTCAGAAAATCAGAAACCGAAGGCACACAAAATCAGGATAAAACAGGAACCAAAGCAAACAAACAAAAATCTTCACATTACAAAAGAAGTATTTAGTACCAGTTTTATACAAAAAGAAGGGAGGAGATCTCCAACAAGACCCAGTTGCAGCATCAACAGTAAAACACCAAAACACCCGATGCAAAAACACAAAAGACGAGTACAGCACGAGACGGAAAAGAGACACACTACATGTAAACATCAAACACAAAAGACTACACATAAACCGACGAGACCAATGGGTAACCGGTGCCGACTTTGGACGGCCATCTGTCACGCAAGTAGCAAATGGTGTGGTTATCCTGGATTACGTGCGCACAACCCTCACACTTCTCCAATTACCCAGAGGTCTCGAAGAACGTACAATTGTTGTTTAAAACAACCTCCTCACTGTAAGATGACATCACACAAACAAGACCGCGAAACGCAGAGGCCCCATAGACACAGATGAGTATGTCAATGGATATAAAAAGGGGGCATGCGTAATACAGTCCGTGCTTTGCCGGCTGTAGCGAGCTCATGTATGTAATCACCCGAGGAGTCCGACTGACATTCAGAGAGGACAGGTGGTCGGGGCCCTGTCTTCTCTAAAGAGGTTTGGACAGGGCCCGTCATGGAGTCTCGTCGTCACAGTCAGTCAGAGTGCAAGTCTCAAGGATGCGCTTGTACAAGACTGTAGATTGGTCAAGTACCAAGCCTAGTGTCCGTCTGGTGACATTAGGATCATACCCACGGTATAAAAGGCGTTTGATGATTCTGACGCATTTTCGATGGCTATGCTGCCTACCTTTGATCCTTTTTATTTTGTTTATCATATCACCATAAAAGACAGGTTGCGTAATACCCATAGTAATGTACTCTGTTGCATGTATAGATCCGAATTTTAAAAGAAGTTGACTGTAATTTTTGTAAAATTTCCAGAAAGGAAAGTCTTAACTAGTTTATGAAAGCGGAAACCTTGACCTAAAAATTTTTGGTAGTTTGTAAATTTCTACTGTGAAAATCCAAAATATCAGTACATGCTCTAGCGTACCGGATGAGCTGTGATATGTAAATGCCGTATGACGGTAATCTTGGAACATCACCGTCAAGCCAAGGGAAATTTACTATGTTGAATCCAAAATCATCCCTTTTGTCATATACACTTGTATGAATATTTCCGTTTACAATTTTGATATTAAGGTCCAAAAAGGGTGTTTCTGTATTTGAAAGGTTTGCCTTGTTAAGGGTTAATTCTTGTGGATAAATTTCATTCTTAAATAATTCAAAAGCAGGATTGTCAATGGTTAGAATATCATCCAGATACCTAGAAGTATTATTGAAACATTTCAGCTAGTGATGGGCCGATTATCGATAATAATCGATTAGCGGCGTGTTGAAGTCATCCGATTTCGATAATCGATTTTAAAATAAATAATCGATAGCGTGAAAGTACAGAAAGGGGGGGCCGCTCATGGACCAGAGGAAATTCTGTCAAATTATCTAAAGTATTTCCAATAATTTCTCTACTAAATCATTGTTGTTATAATTTTGTAGAGTAACAGAAGCTAGCAGCATGAAATTAGAAAGAATAATTATAAAAGCTAGTAAATCATTAATCAATTTAATGAAAATTTTCACACCGGACTTTTAGGGATTGCCGACGGACCGACGATGACAGTAAATTCTTCAATTCCTGTCATTCTTTTTTAGGTAAACTGATTTTATTACTTGATTGAGAATAGTTGAACAAAATCTTGTTTGATGTTACTGTTTATGTTGACAGATACTTTACAAATACTATTATGACCCCCCCCCCCTTCCACTCCTCAACAAACATAACTGAAAAATGATTGTTTTTGAATACTTTTCATGCATTTTTTCATGAAACAATGGAAAGGGTATAGGGAGTTATTTTTACATAGATTAAGTTTATTTAAGATTAAATGCATCACATGATCACATATATATGCATTGCGTACATTACAAATTCAGGTTTTGTTTGGATAAAAAATAGTAAATTTGAGTAGAATGTGATAAACCGATTATAATCGGTAAAATCGCATCGGATACACCAACCGATTCTAACCGATTATCGATTATGTTTCTAAACCGATTTCCCATCACTAATTTCAGCTCATCAAATTTTCTTTGCTTTTGAAGATTTTGGATAAATTCTTTTTCATAAGTGTATAAAAATAAATCTGCAACAAGAGGCGCACAGTTAGTACCCATAGGAATTCCTACAACCTGCTTGTATAGATCCTCACCAAATCTAACATAAATATTGTCCAAGAGGAAGGACAAGGCATTACACAGGTCACTACATGTCCATGATTTGTATGATTTGTAGTCTGTCGAGGAAAAGAAACCCTTCGATTCAGATGTACAAGTATAATTAGAAAAGTAAAGATTACACTGCCCTTTTTTTTCTCTGTAATGGCACAGGCCTCTTTTGTTTACATACAGTGAAGTTATTTTGCTTGTTTGTTCTCCTTTTTCTTGAGTATGATTAGTGCCATCATGTTAAGAATCTTCTTCTTATGAAGGTTGTGCGCACAAGAGGGTCTTAAGTCTCCTTTTTCTTGAGTATGATTAGTGCCATAATGTTAAGAATCTTCTTCTTAAGAGGGTTGTGCGCACGTAATCGAGGATAACCACACCATTTGCTATTTGCGTGACAGATGGCCGTCCAAAGTCGGCACCGGTTACCCATTGGTCTCGTCGGTTTATGTGTAGTCTTTTGTGTTTGATGTTTGCATGTCGTGTGTCTCTTTTCCGTCTCGTGCTGTACTCCTCTTTTGTGTTTTGCATCGGGTGTTATGGTGTTTTACTGTTGATGCTGCAACGGGGTCTTGTTGGAGATCTCCTCCCTTCTTTTTATCTTGAGACTGATTTTAGCGATTGATTTCAAGATTTTTAAAATCAAATTAATTGTGATTTATTGATGGAAATTGTTTTCTTCTCTATTTTAGGTCAGGTTAATCCAGCTACGAATAACTGTGCAATAACAAATAATGAAAATCAAGGGTCAAGCTACTTGGATCCAATACATTATGCTCCATATTTGAGAGAAAATGATGATACAGAAGTAATGCCTACGGAAGATAAACTTCAACTCCCTGGAATCTGTGTTGGAACGTTGACATCAAACACCCTCGAGGACCTCCTTCCTGAAAGTTCTCAAATGACTTCACAAACTTACTCCTATGTTCAGATGAATCCTAATGCATCCATACCACATACCGATCAAGTTGACACATCAGTTTAAGAGTAAAGATTCTTCTGAAATATCATCTTCTTTTATTTTGTATTCGCATGATTATACATGTATGTTTTATTTCTTGTTTGTTATCTACAATAAAGTGAAACTCAAAATGGTACTTATTTAAAGTTTATCTTAAAAGTGCATGTAACATTAGAAATTATTGATTCTGCACAGATAAGTATCAAAGAAATACTTTTCAGTTATTCAATCTCAAAGTCTAGAAAGCAAATGAAAATCATGAGACATTTTGTTTCTCTAAAGAATTCGACTTCTTCTTGTCTCTCCACGGACTAGGTGTTTACATATATCATCTGTACACTCTTATTAAATTCAATCCTTTCATAAACATTAAGCCAATCTAGCTTCTCAAAAAGTGGTTGAGACGGTGAGTCAGGAGGTGTGTCTAGAATTATACGTGCAGCGCATTTTTGAAGTTCAAAAATTCTTTCTAAACTTGATTTAGACGTGTTTCCCCATATGATCAAACCGTAGTCTATTGAATGAAAAACATAAGCATTGTAAAATAATTTCCTTTAATCTAAAGTGAGATAAGGCTTAATATGTTTTAAAAGCGACAATTTTGTAGATATTGATTTGAATATCGCATCAATATGCTCAATATACTCTAAATTATTGTCGATATGTACCCCTAATAACTTTTCACAACTTACATTTTCAATCATATGTGAATTAATCGTCATATTAACATTATTGTCAGGGAGCTTTGCTAATTTTTGCCTTGAAACAATCATCATGCTTTTCGTTTTTAGTCCCCTACCGGCAACGCCGAAGGGGACTCTTAGTTTCCTCTCGGTCTGTCCGTCTGTCCGTCTGTCCCATTTTCAGTTTTCCGGACTTTTTTTCGCTGTTGTTGCATATATTGAACTCATTTTTGGTATGTGGATATATCTCAATGTGATACAGATCAAGTTTGAGTTTGCTTTCGATTGACCTAATTTTACAAGAGTTATGGCCCTTGGACTTAGCAAAATTTATGAAAGTTTCAGTTTTCCAGACTCTTTTCCGCTGTTGTTGCATATATTGAACTCATTTTTGGTATGTGGATATATCTCAATGTGATACAGATCAAGTTTGAGTTTGCTTTCGATTGACCTAATTCTACAAGAGTTATGGCCCTTGGACTTAGCAAATTTTATGAAAATTTCAGTTTTCCGGACTTTTTTCCGCTGTTGTTGCATATATTGAACTCATTTTTGGTATGTGGATATATCTCAATGTGATACAGATCAAGTTTGAGTTTGCTTTCGATTGACCCAATTCTACAAGAGTTATGGCCCTTGGACTTAGCAAATTTTATGAAAATTTCAGTTTTCCGGACTTTTTTCCGCTGTTGTTGCATATATTGAACTCATTTTTGGTATGTGGATATATCTCAGTGTGATACAGATCAAGTTTGAGTTTGCTTTCGATTGACCTAATTTTACAAGAGTTTTGTCCCTTGGACTTAGCAAATTTTATGAAAATTTCAGTTTTCCGGACTTTTTTCCGCTGTTGTTGGATAAATTGAACTCATTTTTGGTATGTGGATATATCTCAGTGTGATACAAACCAAGTTTGAGTTTGGTTTCCATTGGCCTATTTTTACAAGAGTTATGGCCCTTGGACTTAGCAAATTTCATGAAATTTTTAGTTTCCCTGACTTTTTCATGCCTGTTATTGAAGATAATGAGCTGATTTTTTGTATGTGAATACATTATAGTGTGATGCAAATTTGAGTTTAATTTAGATTGACTAATTTTCACAAGAGTTATGGCCCTTGCACTTGGCAAATTTCGTGAATTCAGTTTCCCAGACTTTTCTTGGCTGTTGTTGCAGAAGATGAACTGATGAACAGAGATGCAAGTCATATATTTATGCCGCCGGTAGGGGATTTATATCGCACAGCGATCATTGCATTTTTAATGCATTAATTTTGATTCATAAATTTAATACATCTGTTACGAGATAGGTACAGTGAAAAATCCAGGACGATGTATAATTCAACAGAGACACAGGATCTCCCCGATCAACCATCCCGCATTAGGATGACAAATATGGATAATGACCATATCCTTGTATACAGCACAAAATCGATAATTCAGAAAATCAGAAACCGAAGGCATACAAAATCAGGATAAAACAGGAACCAAAGCAAACAAACAAAAAAATCCACCATATGAAAAGAAGAGAACTCCCGATATGGGAGTGAGACCAGGTGCCCAGGAAGAGTCATCATCTCCTGCTTGCATGCAACACCGGTCGCCTCAATATTCGGTAGAATTTCACATCCGGTTACTTCCATTTTGAAAGATATAAAGTATAATCTTTTGTTGGACAGTGCAAATGGTGTATGACAGAAAATTATCCACCATTCTGGAGAGTTGGACATCATAGTGTATGACGAGTTCACCATATCGACCGTAGAACTTCCTCAGTGACGATGTTAGTCGGTCCCAAGCATATCCCTGACTGAGAAGCTTATCTGAAAGACGCATAGCTCTCAGAATAAAATCTTTATATTCTGCACTTGCTCCGGCAAAGCATATCAACTGAGATATTGACACGCCATAAGTAGGCGATGGAGGGATGTTGCTACTCAGAAATGGAAAGTTTGTGATGCTGAAATTGAAGTCGTCACTTTTGTCATAGAGTGAGGTGTTCATGTGACCATCAGTGTCGTAGGACAGTATTATGTCCAAATAGGATGCTGAATTTTTGTCTCTGTAGTTTCTTTGACTTCAAGCTCCGATGGATAGGTACTGCTCAGGTAATCCTCGAATTCTGGATTATTGATGGACAACACATCGTCTATATATCTGTAAGTGAAGTTGAAGTCAGAAGCTAAGTATTTATTCTCTTCAGAGACCAAAGATTAAATGAATTCAGTTCCGTATGAGTAAAGGAAAATGTCGGCAAGGAGTGGGGCACAATTGGTTCCCATTGGAATTCCGACAATTAGTACACTGCTAGGGGTCCGTCGATGTTCCATTTTGTGCTCTATTGTCAGTGCTGTTGAGATTTTCGTCAGGATCTTCTTTAACTCATTTGTGTCACACTTATGCCCTTTGCAGTGTGGAGCTCGTAAAAAAGTTCCCCGCGAGGGGTTTGACAGTAAGTGTTTTGAATGTCCTTCCCTGATATGGTCGCCATAGCACTTTCTATATAGACATTACCTCAGCCAGTGCATATTTTGTGAATATTGTTTTCAGCTTCGTGCGAGAAAATCGACGGCGGGTGTGGCTAGCCAAACAGGGGATGCTTACTCCTCCCGGGCACCTGATCCCACCTTTAGCTTGCTAGGGGTCCGTCGATGTTCCATTTTGTGCTCTATTGTCAGTGCTGTTGAGATTGTCGTCAGGATCTCATTCAAGACATCTATGTCACGGGGAACAAGTTTAACTGTTCCAAACTGCAACAGGAAATAAGTATTTATATTGATAAAACGGAAGTGTTCGAAGATAATTATTAAAGAAGTAATCAGTTAGTCAGTCTCAAAGTCGATTAGAATGAGAATCTCGGAATGAATGACAAATATGGATAATGACCATATCTCTGTTTACAGCACAAAATCGATAACCCAGAAAATCAGAAACCGAAGGCATATAGAATCAGGATAAAACAGGAACCAAAGCAAACAAACAAAAACCTCCACCACATGAAAAGAAGCGAACTCCCGATATGAGAGTGAGACCAGGTGCCCAGAAAGAGTAAGCATCCCCTGCTTGCATGCAACACCCGTTTGTGAAGGAAACATAAACCAAATGTATCATGCAATAGATAAGTGTTTCGGATACCAAATCCTCATCAGTGATGCTTCCAGCAAAAGTGAGTTTGCTGTTATCAACATTTCTTGCATGGACTCTTATGAGGAATATGCAAGACGTTGGGCAAAGAAAGAGGATGTACAGCTCGACACCCTTTCCGAATGGATAAAATCCATCAGAGGGTTACTTTTATCTAGAATTAACCGATTAAAATCAACTGTGAACACCAGATTTGTGTCTATATTTAAAGACCCTGATGTTATCACAGAGCTTACCTACCTCCAAGAACATTATGTGATCACATCAGCGGACAAAGCCTCAAATAATTACACATTTACTTGCAAAAAGTACTATTTCGACAGTCTAGTTAAAGAGTTGGGTTTAATTTCGACACCTGAAAATCCCTCTTACACCCCAACAAACCTTTCTGCCTCTGAGATAACCACATTTCAGCTCTTGCTTCCTTTAGCTTCCACACTAACAATTTAGATTTAGATTTACCATACTTATACTGCATACCTAAAATGCATAAGAATCCGTACAAACAAGGTTCATAGCTGGTTCCTCAAAATGTTCTACCAAATCTGTATCGATCTTACTCATCAAAGTTTTATCTGAAATCAAATCTGGGCTTCAAAAATATTGTCCGACAGTATATTCTCGCAGTGGTATCAACCAGATGTGGATTTTAAAGAATTCGAAGGAACTTTAAGAACATCTGAAATCCAATCATTTTAATAAAGTCCATTCGATCAAAGACTTTGATTTTTCGACACTTTACACTACAATTCCATATTCTAAATTGAAAAAAATACTCGCAAAAATTATCAGTAATGCGTTTACAAGTAAGAACGGTAATCGCAAATACAAATTTATTGTTGTGAACTATGACAAACCTACTTTGTAAAAGAAAAGTCCGATTTTGAAAATAAGAACACTAAAACATATATTATTCAGATGTTGAACTTTTTGATCGACAACATTTTTGTGGTGTTTGAAGGAAAGGTCTTCCAGCAAATTGTCGGAATTCCAATGGGGACCAATTGTGCCCCACTCCTTGCCGACATTTTCCTTTACTCATACGAAGCTGAATTCATTCAATCTTTGGTCTCTGAAGGGAAAATATACTTAGCTTCTGACTTCAACTTCACTTACAGATACCTAGACGATGTGTTGTTCATCAATAATCCAAAATTCGCGGATTACCTCAGCAGTATCTATCCTTCGGAGCTTGAAGTCAAAGAAACTACAGAGACAAATAATTCAGCATCCTATTTGGACATAATGCTGTCGTACGACACTGGTCACATGAACACCTCACTCTATGACAAACGTTACGACTTCAATTTCAGCATTACAAACTTTCCTTTTCTGAGTAGCAACATCCCTTCATCGCCTGCTTATGGCGTGTTCATATCTCAGTTGATACGCTATGCCAGAACAAGGACCAAATATACGGATTTTGTTCTGAGAGCTAGGCGTCTTTCAGATAAGCTTCTCAGTCAGGGGTATGTTTGTGACCGACTAACATCGTCACTGAGGAAGTCTACGGTCGATATGGGGAACTCGTCATACACTATGATGTCCACCTCTCCAGAATGGTGGATGATATTCTGTCATAGACCATTTAAACCATCCAACCATAGATTGTACTCTATGTCTTCCGAAATGGAAGTAACCGGATGTGACAGTTCTACCGAATTGAAGCGGCGGGTGTTGCATGCAAGCAGGAGATGTTTACTCTTCCTGGGCACCTGGTCTCACTCCCATATCGGGAGTTCGCTTCTTTTCATGTGGTGGAGGTTATTGTTTATTTGCTTTGGTTCCTGTTTTATCCTGATTTTGTATGCCTTCGGTTTCTGATTTTCTGAATTATCGATTTTGCGCTGTATACAGGGATATGGTCATTATCTATATTTGTCATTTACACACAGCCAAAACGCATTTCAGTAGCACCCTCTGGTTGCATATTCTGAAATCAAATCTAAGCACTTACTTCACAGATAGTGCAAGGCTCGAACGAGTTTAACTGCTCCACATTGCAACATGAAATAAGTGTTGTATATTTATAATATGGAAGTGCTCCAACTCTATACATTCTCTAAGAAAATTTCAAACCAACGTTTTATGCACCAGACACGAGTTTCGAATATTAAATCCTATTCCGTGATGCTTACAGCCAAAGTCAGCTTTGGTCATATTACATTGTTTAGATTGAGGATCACTCACGTGGGTTAAGTACCCGAAACGTGCATGTCTGGTCCATGCTGCAAATTTATCTGTTCTTGAATGATGCTATTGAATTTGAAGACGTTTAACATTTTAACATTTTAGTAGCACCCTCTGATTTTGTTTTCTGAAATAAAATTCAGTAAGCGGCTCCAAATTTGCCGTAGAAACGTGAAACATAAATGCCTTTACAGACGGTGTGATCTTCCGGATTACTTGTGCATAACTCTCCCCCTTTACCGATTACCCAGAGGTCTTGCAGAAGGCACAATTATGGTATAAAATAACCTCCTCGCTGTAAGATGACCATACAAACAAACAGCATGACGCAGATGCCCAAGAAACAAACATATGGATATGTAAGTGGTTATAAAAAAGGAAGGGTACAAAATACAGTCTGGGATGATTATTAATATCCTGATAAGTATGAAGATTCAAATATATTCATTAAGATCTTTAATTTGCATAATTACATCAAAGAAAGCGGGGATCATTAACAACACCTAGATTCAGCACCAACAGCAAAACCCAAAACACCCACTGTAAAACACAAAGCAGACATGCACAGAAAGAGACGCAAAGAGAATCACAGAGAAACATAAAACACAATTGACTACACATAAACCAACGAGACAAATGGGCAATCGGTGCCGACTTACGACGGCCATCTGCGTAGCAGACGGTGCAGTTATCCTGGATTACGTGCGCAAAACCCTCCCTCTTTTCCGATTACCCAGAGGTAATGTACCGAAAGGATCTTAGACATAATGCACATGCTGTAAATTTATCTGCTCTAAAATGATGCTAATAAATTTTGAAGACGTTAAACATTTTTACCACTTGGTAAGTGTCGCTGCTGGTGGACAAGGAGTCCCCGAGGGCACATGTAACCAAGTTCGATCAATATCGATTGGTCGTTTCTTTAAACGCATTTGAAAATTTCTGTTTACAAAATTGTCTCAAATTTCTAAAACCTGGGTCCTGTAGCATCATATCCAGGCCATCTTGCTACGTCTTTCGGTATATTTAGGACATAATTTTCACACTCTTTGGCAATATTACATTGTTTAGATTGAGGATCACTGACGAGGGTAAAATACCCCAAACGTTCATGTCTGGTCCATGCTGTAAATTTATCTGCTCTAAAATGATGCTAATGAATTTGAAGACGTTAAACCTCTATACTAAATTTCTAGTGCTTACAGCGATTGGTGTTAAGAATCCCTTTTATAGTCAGTGAAATTGAATGTCAAAGGTATTAACTGTATGCGTATAAAATATGACAAGTGAAAACTCCAATTACATTTATGTACCGGAGCGTTCCCATTCCCTAGCGTGGAATATAAAATCGTCATTGTTTGAGATCCAGCTTCAGGAATCTAAAGCAGACTTTAAAATTTATTTAATCAGATCTTTTTCTTTTGACATAAATTCAATTTTCTTCCTTCTTCGCAGTACATGTTTCCAAGCAATTTTTATAATCCACACAAGGAGCAGGTGCAGATTTTTGGCATCCCATATTACGTACTATACTCTCAATCAAAAGGCGTCTATCTTGAATTCGTTTTTCCGCCTCCAACGCATTCTGATAACTCTGGAAATATCAAGTACAATTAACTATAGTTGTGCATTCTTTGTACCATTCAATAAATGGTACCTGTGTCTCAATAATGGTAAACTACGGAAGCCAGTTCGTGCCATGTTATATTTTTTTTTACTATCTCGTAGTTACGAGAAACGTTTCTCGTAGTAACGAGAAACTTTTCTCATAGTAACGAGAAAACATTCTCGTAATTACGAGAAACTTTTCTAGCAGTTACGAGAAAAAATTCTCGTAGGTACGAGAAACGTTTCTCGTAGTTACGAGAAACATTCCTCGTAGTAACGAGAATTTTTTCTCGTAGTTACGAGAAGAATTCTCATCATTACGAGAAACTTTTCTCGTAGTTACGAGAAATGTTTCGCGTAGTTACGAGAAACGTTTCTCGTAGTTACAAGAAACTTTTCTCGTTATTACGTTTCTCGTAGTTACGAGAAAATATTCTCCTAACTACGAGAAAAGTTTCTCGTAACTACGAGAAAAGTTTCTCGTAACTACGAGAAAAGTTTCTCGTAACTACGAGAAAAAATTCTCGTAACTACGAGAAATGTTTCTCGTAATTACGAGAAACGTTACTCGTAACTACGAGAAAAGGTTCTCGTAACTACGAGAATTTTTTCTCGTAACTACGAGAAATTTTTCCCGTAGTTACGAGAAACTTTTCTCGTAGTTACGAGTAACGTTTCTACGAGAAACATTTCTCGTAACTACGAGATAGTAAAAAAATATAACAAGGCACGAACTGGCTTCCGTAGTAAACGGTTCCCAGGGGGTCGAAAAGAATATATTTAAACGAAAACCATAGGGCAAGCTGAAAACAGATCCACGGATACCCTTGAAATTTAATCAGGGACAGAATATATCATAAATTTTGTACCAATATTTTCAGGTCTGTTAACAACAAAAACGCTAGAAAACCGACTTCTGTGTAAAAATATCTAAATGCGGCGAATAAGTCGTCGGATAATGAATCCACATAAATGGTACTTAAAGTCAAATTGATTTAAAATGGAAAAAAAAAAAAGATTATTTAAGTGTTCCATCAACGATCCATTTTGTAAAGAAGGAGTGTAACCAAATTCTCTGCAAGGTATATTCACAGGTATATCTAAATGAAAAATGTTACCACCAAAATAAAAAAAAAACTCATTGCATGAGTGTAAACCTCCTACATCTTACTGAAAACTTAGAATGTAATGGTTCATTTAAATATATGAACTTCCAAAGATATTGTTACAAGACAAACTTTTATTTGTTACCAGCTTTTGAAAGTAAGTTATTTCAAATAATTCAAATCGAAAGTCGCGGAGACGGGCATTATAACAAGTCTGTGCTGTAACAAGGAATGTCGTGAACAATACGTGCGTACAAATTTGCAATGAATGCCAGAGAAGCAAATATGAATTTTAATTCATCTTAATATACATTGTCGTTTTTACACTTGATAAAGACTAAAGAGAAGGGAGGGGACCAAATAGTCGTATTTTTGAGTGTTTGTGTTTTTATTTGTATCATTCCTTCCCCCTGGAATAAATATTTCAATCTAATACATTTAATGTTTTATCCTTTTGATCGTTCCTACTTCAATCAGAAGTGATCTCTAAAACATAGCTAGCAAACAACAAAGGACCTATTATCTTATCCTATCTTAATATGAAATTCCCTTTCTTTCTATGACTTTTCCTGTCATTTTGTTTCAGTAGCACAACTTGAACTGTACATCAAATAAAAGGAATGTAAGAATGACACATTGTTCTATTTTAAATGTAGAAATCCATGCTTTGGCTTACGTTCAACTTGTACTGTACGCATTCTTCTTGTTTTATTGTTCCATCTCCTGTAAAAAAAACAAGATGTATTTAATCTGTGTTACATCAAACAAACATAATACAATAAAAACCTAGAATAGTTCACCGAACACACATGTAAATATCCCTGATAAGTAAATACATAATAATTGAATAATATTGTTAGGGGTAGAAATGGGTGGAATAAAAATGATAATATAAAAGAAAGGATTTGTCATATAAAATAAAGGAGGGGATCTCTAACAACAATAGGTTGCAGCACCAACAGCAAAACTACAAAACATCCAATGCAAATACACGTAGCAGACACTCACAGAAAGAGACGCATAAGGGACATAGAACGTCAACGCACAACAAAGAAACATCAATCACAAAGGACTACACATAAACCAACGAGACCAATGGGCAACCGGTACCGACTTAGGACGGCCATCTGCCACGGAAATAGCAGAAGGTATGGTAATCCTGGATTACAGTGCCATTTGAATAATATTGTTAGGAGTAGAAATGGGTGGAATAAAAATGATTATATAAAAGAAAGGATTCGCCATATAAAACAAAGGAGGGGATCTCTAACAACACTAGGTTGCAGCACCAATAGCAAAAATATAAAACATCCAATGCAAATACACGTAGCAGACACTCACAGAAAGAGACACAAAAGGGACAAGGAACACAAACTTGCACCATAGAAACATTAAACACAAAATACCACATATAAACCAACCGAAGCCGACTTAGAACGACCATCTGCCACGAAAAGTAGCAGACGCTGTAGTTATCTTTGGTTACGTGCACAGAGCCCTGCCACTTTTCCGATTACCCAGAAGTCTCGAAGAACGCACAACTGTGGTGTTATGTTACACGTCTTCAAATTCAATAACATCATTTAAGAAAAGATAAATATGCACCATGGACCAGACATGCACATTTCGGGTACTAAACACACGTCAGTGATCCTCAATCTGAACAATGTGATATTTCCTATTAGTGTGAAAGTTATTATGTCCAAAGAAATACCGAAAGACGTAGCAGGATGGGTGGAATATGATGCTACAGGACCCACTTTTTAGAAATTTCAAGAAATTTGGATACAGAAATTTTCAAATTCGTTGAAGGAACAATCAACTGAAGCTGGTCGAACTTGGCTACATGTGCCCTCGGGGACTCCTGGTCCACAAGCAGTGACACTCACCAAGTAGTTCTAATGTTTAACGTCTTCAAATTCAATAGCATCATTCAAGACCAGATAAATTAAATAATGTCCTCACTGTAAGAGGAACATACAGACAGCATGACACAGGGTCCCAAGAAAACAAACGAGGGGATCTCCAACAACACCAAACTGCAGCACCCACAGCAAAACCCCAAAACACCCAATGCAAAAACACAAAGCAGACAAGCACAGAAAGAGGCGCATAAGGGACATGGAACGTCAACACACAACACAGAAACATCAATCACAAAGGACTACACATAAACCAACGAGACCAATTGGCAACCGGTGCCGACTTAGGACGGTCATCTGCTACGGAAATAGCAGAAGGTGTGATTATCCTGGATTACGTGCGCACAACCCTCCCACTTGAAACACACCGATGGATATGTAAATGGATATAAAATGTTAAACGTCTTTAAATTCAATATCATCATTTAAAACCTGATAAATTTACAGCATGGACCAGACATGCACGTTTCGGGTACTAAACCCTCGTCAGTGATCCTCAGACTAAACAATGTAATATGGCCAAAAGGTATGAAAATTATTATGTCCAAAAATGTACCAAAAGACGTAGCAGAATAGGTGGGATATGATGCTACAGGACCCACGTTTGAGAAATTTCAAGAAATTTTGTAACAGAAAATTTCACATGCGTTGAAGAGACAGACGATCAACCGAAGTTTATCGAACTTGGCTACATGTTCCTTCGGGGACTCCTGGTCCACCAGCAGTGACACTCACCAAGTAGTTCAAATGTTAAACGTCTTTAAATTCAATAGCATCATTTAAAACCTGATAAATTTACAGCATGGACCAGACATGCACGTTTCGGGTACTAAACCCTCGTCAGTGATCCTCAGTCTAAACAATGTAATATGGCCAAAAGGTATGAAACTTATTATGTCCAAAAATATACCAAAAGAGGTAGCAGAATGGGTGGGATATGATGCTAAAAACAGAAGGCATACGAAAAGAATAACGTGCTCTGCCGGCTGTAGCGAGCTCATGTAAAACTCGAGGATTCGGACTGACATTTAGAGATGACAGGTGATCGAGGCCCTGTCTTCTCTGAAGAGATTTTTGACAGGGCCCGTCATGAAGTCCTGTCGTCACAGTCAAAGAGCGAAGACCTAATGTTTTTAAATTGCCAAAAACCGAGGTGATGAAAGATATTCATTTCTTGAAAGGGTGATACTCCTACCAACTACAGGAACACAATTCCAATTTTCATTTCATAGGTCTTTAACCCACTTGGTTCTTTTTTAACCTTTTTGCTGAACTTTTGTTTTAATTTCGGAGCGTTTAAGAGAGAAAAGCATCTAGAATAATAATCTCGTCAAAATTGAGTCCTGTTTTACATTACATTAACAATTGAACCACTTGGTGAGTGTAACTGCTGGTGGACCAGGAGTTCCCGAGGTCACATGTAGCCAAGTTCTAAAAATTTCGGTTGATCGTCTGTCTCTTCAACGCATTGGAAAATTTCTCTTCTGTTTTCAAAATTTCTTGAAATTTCCTAAATGTGGGTCCTGTAGCATCATATCCTACCAATCCTGCTACGTTTTTCGGTACATTTTTGGACATAATATTTTTCTCATTCTTTGGTCATATAACATTGTTTAGACTGAGGATCACTGATGAGGGTTACGTACCCGAAACGTGCATGTCTGGTCCATGCTGTAAATTCATCCGTTCTTACATGATGCTATCTGATTTAAAGAGTTTAACATTTGAACCACTTGGTGAGTATCACTGCTGGTGGACCAGGTGTCCCAGAGGGCACATGTAGCCAAGTTCGATCAACTTTGCTTGATCGTCTGTCTCTTCTATGCATTTTCTGTTCTGTTTTCAACATTTCTTGAAATTTCTAAAACGTGGGTCATGTATCATCATATCCCACCCATCCTGCTACGTTTTTCGGTACATTTTTGAACATAATATTTTTCACATTCTTTGGTCATATAACATTGTTTATTTAATTGTTTATTCAATCTTTATCAATTGTTTATGTTGTATATTTAATCTAATTGAAGACGTTTAACATTAGATTGAGGATCACTGACGAGGGTTAAGCACCCGAAACGTGCATGTCTGGTCCATGCTGTAATGTTATCTGTTCTTAAATGATGCTATCTAGTTTGAAGACGTTTATCATTCTAATATATTAGTTCTAATATATTTACTATGTTCAACCCAACATAAGGGGGTTCAGTGGAGTTGGACCGCGAGTTCGGTGTGTTTGCATCGTTTTCGCTCTGAGGTTGACTATTTCTTACAATTTTCAAATCTAATATTGCAAATATCAGAAAAAGGACATGCTCACGGGATGAGGGAAAACCTACTGTATCTTCTGATGCTATGTTATGCTAGGAACAAGCTATAGAATTCGACAACATTCATGGACAATAAAGGTACTACCCTGTAAAATCGCATATTTATTAAAAATTTCTTTGCTAAAATGATGTTCTGGTACCTATGAATCATCTGACAGGAAACAATATACATTGAAATAATATTCAACAATTGGACAATTTCTGCGTTCTTAATGACAAATATGGATAATGACCATATCCCTGTATACAGCACAAAATCGATAATTCAGAAAATCAGAAACCGAAGGCATACAAAATCAGGATACAACAGGAACCAAAGCAAACAAACAAAAACCTCCACCGCAAGTACAGAAGCGAACTCCCGATATGGGAGTGAGGAATTAAAAAAACAATTTACATTGAAAATTTAATGTTGTCCGATGTTCGACGCAAAGTTTGTATGGGGGTTCGACGTATTTTCGTTTAGTGAGAAATATGAACTTATTAGACTGATTTACGCTGTAATTTCTCGTTAATATGAATCTCTGCACTAACATTTCTCTAACGTAAATAAAACTAAACACTTTTTCTAAAAAAATCAACCTGTTTTCATTGTTTTATCATATGTACCATTTCTCGAATGGCATGTACGGTAAAATGAATTAAAATGTACATGTAGTAAAATCATTTAATATTGCAGGCATGCGAAAAAAAGTAACCCCTTAGGCTATCAAAGTCAAAACAAATAAGACGATATTCACCAAAAGAGTGGATCTGTTTGTCAAAATCGACGCCAAACTCAAAGCCGAAGACATAGACAATAAAACAGAAAAACGAACATATAAATCTACAACAAAAGTAACCTCACAAAAACGGATTTGAATTTATTCCCCAGGTCACAATTCTTATAATTCAACGCTGACTCTACATACTAGTAAACGCTTTCTTCGTCATTTCTTACGCTTGCATTAGAGACAATACAAACTTCTTCGAATACACTATCCGGATTAAAAGAAGACATCTTTAAAAAGAATTCATTGTCTCCTTTCCCATCCTTCTTCTCCCTTCCTCCCGTCCTCCTCTCTATCTCCCTTGGCTCCCTTCTATCCAAATCCGGCATCTCTTCCCTCTCCAACCTCTCCCGTCAACCCTGTCCGCACTGTCTTTTGAAGTAAGCAAGAGAAGTGTTTTGACATTGATAAACGAAATTCTCTTGAAATATCGAGAGTTTGCTGTGCCGTATTATTTAAAACGCACGATGCACAGGTTTATGTAATACTGTCTAAACAAGATTTCAAAAAGCAATTTCTCGCCAACCGCTTAGTAACATTTGTCAACGAAAAGCAAGTGTATAGCTATGATGTTAAACTTCATATTTATATGCTTGTATCGAAATGTATATTTCTCATAAAATGTTTTGTACATATTACATTATAAAGTAAGACATCCCTTTGCTCAAAACTCATGAGCTTAGTATCCATAAATTTCATTTTTACAATTCTTTTAGCATTTGTGTATCTGTTGAAATGGTAGCAAGATTCAAGACTAGTTGCCGGGGGCCTATTGTCGTCCCATTTAGAGGCAAACACTTTACTGAGAATTGATTTGTTTTCTGTACGGAATACAGCCTAAAGTCTCTTTCACATCAACTGTACGGCATCCATACGGCTCTCTGTGATAGACTTACAGATTAAAATCGCTAGGTTTCGTGCAGCTGCCGTACAAAATATTTGTTCGCAAGCTCGTCCCAAACTGAAATCTCAGCTTGCACATTATCATTTCGATTTCTAGGAAACATTTGTAAGGCTGACATACGACTGTCGTACAGAGTACGAAAAACAGAAACTAGAAACATGCCAACAGAGCAGAGGACATCATGGACTGTTCCCGTATGTCATGTACATTATAAGATTCTACCGCCCTGTATTTTACTGTGTTACTTTTAATTGACGCCGACATATACAAAATTGTTTTTTTCTCTCCTGATACCTCAGTCTGTTCATCTGAAGGGTGTATGTATGTATGCATGTATTACATAGCATAATTATCATCCTTTCGGAACCGACATTATTATCCCCATTTATGGGTTATCATTTGTTTCATGTTTTCGCAATCAGATTATTAAAATATCTTTCCAGATCCCAGATCCTAATTGAATATGTATTGTATCTATCAATTAACATTTTAATTGACAGGAATGTTCCCCTGGATCAAAGATGCCCCTATTGATTTTGGGGTGAAAAGATCAATGGTCAAGGTCCTAGGACTTTGATTATTGAAAAAAAAATTCAAGTAACTGCCGAGTGTGTATTGCACCTATTGATATGAAACTTGCAAGGAATATTTAAAGGAAACTTGCAAGGAATATGAAAACAAAATGGCTCCTATTGATTTTGTGGTCAAAAGGTCGAGGTCATAAGACTTTGATTGTTGAAAATGACTTCTGGAACAATAATGAGTGTAATGCGCCTATTGATATGAAAGTTGTCAGGAATGTTCCCTTTACATCAAGAATGTAACCCATTGATTTTTATAAATGGTTTCAGTTCATGAATGAATGCTTCTTACGCCTGGCGACATGGAATCTAATGAGTGCTCTACTAATTGATTTTAGGGTCAAGGTCACAAGTCTTTGATAATTTAAAATTGTTCAAGGTCATTACTGAGAGCGTATATCAAATATTATATCATATCAAATGATGTGAAACTATCCAGTACTTGGTACTGCAAAGTTGACAATTGCTTCCGTTGGTGAAAACAATATCTGACACATTCTCTTGGCCTACCCATGAAGTACAGAAAGCGTCCATGGAACATATTCTCCATAATGTTTTGGTAACATCTTAATTCTGCACTTTTGAAGTATTCTTCACTTCTGAAGTATTTTCTGAGGAAAAAATCTTACCGTTCCAGGAATAGAAAATATATGTTTTCGAAAGGATTATCACGTTCTAAAAGATTGAACTTCTTTTTTAAAACAAGATTTCTTCTTTTAATCCAGATAGCGTATACAAAGGAGTTTGTATTGTCTCAAATTTAGGCGTAAGGGATGGTGAAGAATGTGTTTCTGTAGAGTCAGCATTGAATTATGAGAATTGTGATCCGGGGTATAAATTCGAATCCGTTCTTGCGTGGTTGTAGATTTATATGTTCGTTTTTCTATTTCATTGTGTATGTCTTCGGCTTTAAGTTTGGCTTCGATTTTGACAAACAGATCTACGATTTTGGTTGATAATTTTTCATTTGTTTTGGCTTCGATAGCCAAAGTGGAACCTTTTTTCGCATGCGAACAATATTATCTGATTTTACTACATATACATTTTAATTCATCTTACCATATATACTTCAAGAGAAAGGGTACCTATGATAAAACAATGAAAAAAGGTTGCAATCTTTTTGCAAAGTGATAGTTTTCATTCACATTAGAGATAAGTTAGTGCAGAGATTCATATTAACGAGAAATTACAGCGTAAATCAGTCTAATAAGTTCATATTTCTCAATAAACGATTATGCGTCGAACCTTCATAACAACTTTACGTCGATCCCAAAAAACAACATCAAGTTTTCAATATAAATTGTTCTTTAATTCCTAAATTAAGAACGCAGAATTTGTCCAAAGTTATTAAATATTATTTCATTGTATATTGTTGCCTGCCAGATGATTCATAGGTACCGGAACATCAATTTTAGCAATGAAAATTTAATAAATATGCGATTTGACAAGGTAGTGCCTTTATTATCCATGAATGTTCTCGACTTCTATAGCTTGTTCCTAGCATAACATAACATTTGCCTCAACTCGTGAGCACGTCCTTTATCTGATATTTGCAATATTAGATTTAAAAATTGTAAGGAATAGTCAACCTCAGAGCGATAACAATGCAAACGCACCGAACCCGCGGTCCAGCTCCCCTTATGTTGGGTTGAACATGGTGATATTGCCCATTGGTCTCGTTGGTTTATGTGTAGTGATTATGTTTGATGTTTCTATGTGACTTTGCGTTCATTGTACCATTTGCGTCTCAGTCAGTGCGTGTCTGCTTTGTATTTTTGCAGTGGGTGTATTTTTGGGTTTTATAATTGGTGCTGCAACAGAGTGTTGTTGGAGATCACCTCCTTTCTTTGTTGGAAGTCCCCTCTTTTGTTAAGTTTATTAAAATATGTATCTTGTATACAATATTCCATTTAAGATAAAGATGATTCAAAATTCAAATTCCAGGTCTAACTCCGTGTTTCCTTTAAAACGTTACTTTTGTTCCATTTCAAGAAGCTGTTTTTTAAAGACAAAGTTTGTCAAAAGCGGGACGTTATTGTTTCGTAAACTTTACGTTACTTACCGTTTTTATCCATCTTTTTTAATGACATACGAAACTCCTCTAATCGAACTGCCCTATCAGAATTGAAGTCATTCTCACAGAAGTATATGTTATCGAGGGCCTGGGTATCCAGTGTTCCAGAAGTATCCATCCAGTCTTTATATTCGTTAAGATGAACAACTGTGTCATCTGAAATCAATGTATGATAAACCTTTATTTAAAGCTCTATTTGCCTTGCTTGAGAAGTTAAGAAATGACCAATATTCAAGAGATTAATGCTTTTGAATTTCAAATCTAATCAAACAAAGCATACTCGATGAACGCAGCTCTCAATCTTAAAGTCTTGTTTTATCATTAAACTTACCATTTCGGTCAATCTTATGGTGCAATGCAAGAAGAGCAGATTTGTTAACCACTCCATTATCATGAACAAACCGTGAGCACACGGTCCTGGCTTTTTGCTCCAGATTTGCTTCTGCCTCTCTTGGTTTGTGAAAGAAACATCTGTAAACATGATTTTCCTTTGTTAAAATGAACAAAACAGAAAAACAGTTGTTGTATTTTCCCTTAGAATTTCATTGAATAAGAAGGCGGGATAGCGCATAGTACCGAATTAGAACTGTATATAAAGGTAATTGGACATACATGAGTTGTCCGGAAATGTAGAGCACAAGGTAAGTTACTTACTTCAAAATGGAGACAATATAAATTCAGATATAACAAGATGGAAAAATAAAACTTTACACCATAATTCATTTGCATTTGATATGTTAAAGCAATTTTACATGTTTAATAGGGATAAGCATGAAAGTAGGTACATCTATCATGAGTAACTGGAAAAGTGGAAGAGTTGTTCGCACGTAAATTGGATAACCACACATAACTAACATAGCAGATGCCCGTCCCTAGTCGGGAACGACTTGCTCATGGGTCTCGTTGGTGTATGTGTGGCATTTTGTTTTTGGTGTTTTTATGTCGTGTTTGTTGTCCCTTTTGTGTCTCTTGCTGTCTGTGTCTTTTCTGAGTTTTCGTTTGGTGTTTTGATGTTCGTACTGAAACCGAGTCTTGATAGAGATCCCCTCCTTCCTTGACGTACGTATTTTAACTGTCTGTCAAAGGTTGTTTATGTCATGAAGCAGTGAAACATGTTGGGTTTTTTATTTGTCATGTGTAAAAGCTGTTTGTAGAAATGATAGAGCTTATCTTAAATTAACCACTGTGGTTATCGACTAGGAGGCTGAATGAGCATGATAAACATCAAAGAAGTACCAAACAGTTATTCAGTCTCAAAGTCGAGAAGGCAATGCCAAATCGTGATAACTCACACCGGTCCTGTTGCGAACCCCGGAATGAACAACATTCCGAAGTGAGACCAGGTGCCCGGGGAGAGTAAGCTTCTCCTGATTGCATGCAACACCCGTCGCAACAGCTCTATGGATACCTGTCAAATTCGACGATTGACTCGATGTACATTCTGATGTACAGATCAGGTAATTTGTTTGATGATAATGACAGCCATTCAACCACAATGCAGAATCTCACTGATCATTCTGGAAATGGGATCTCATGATGTAATTGACTTTATTATAACATAAACATGAAATGCATTATTTGTGAAATATCATAGCTTGAAAGACAAACGGATTTCATCAGCCTTTGACAGAGTGACAATTGACCGACATTAATACCTCGTTTACAAGGATAGTTTATTGCGCAATAAACGTAAATTCTTTGCTCAATAAATTTATTTTGCATTCACACGATAAAATTTATTGCGCACCTTTGACAAATTGACTGACACTCATATTGTTTGTAAGAAGGAACTCATGTTTTCTGAAAGCTTTCAAGGAAAACAAATATGAATATAAACATAAAATGTCAACAATGAAAACAAATTCCGCGGTACGCACCTCGCATTGCAATATACTGGTATCGCAATAAAACCGGTCACTCCTTTAAGACAAATGGTTCTACATATGACATTAGAGAGGTTTAGTTACAAGTTTTAGCGCGACGTGTACGTATGACGTCATCGCTTCCTGCGGTCTTTGATCAAATGACGTCATGTCGTGACGTATAGCTACACGTTATGGACGTGTAAACGACACTCTACACGTAATGACAGAACGGGTTACTTCTCTGAGAATTTACACACTTATCATTGATTGAACTTCCGGTTTTCGGTGTTATAAAGTAAGTTTAGGATTCTAAGGTCATTACGTCGAGGTTTTACGAATCTTGATGTACATTTCTCGCATATTAAACTGACAGAAAAGAAGCTAGCTACATGTGCACCTTTTTACATAGCTCTACTTAGACCTTCACCGGTTCGCACGTATAACTAAACGACGTCTTCGGATAGTGAAGTCAAACGGTGACGTGTACTTGTAAGTCATACGTAGACGTTGAAAGCACGTGTACCTAAACCTCTCTATTAACCATGGGACAATTTGCAAAAAACTCAAATAATTACATGTACCTAAGATCCTATTAAAATTCATATTTTTTTAAGTTTTGTCGTGGTGATAGGTCGATGCTTTCCCCTCGATTTCGGTCTCATGGAATGACAATTTACTATCATTTGAAATGACTGATACATGTATTTCCACTCATTTGCTTATTGCCAGAGTTGTTTTAAGCTTCCAAAATTGTCTGCATCATTAATTTTTGCACAAATTTTCGTAATTCAGAAGAAAGTCATGCACTTATCAAAGAAAGTAGGGGATCTCCAACAACACTCGGTTGCAGCACCCACAAGCGTCTGCTTTGTCTTTATACATGTATCTGTCTTTCTTAAGTAAAGACGAAGTTGTCTACTTGCTCGTTGCTCCGTCCTTACGCTTTCAGTAACCTTTATAATTAAAGATCGGACACGCTGCCTTTACGTTTTCTGTTATTTCATCTTACTTATGGAATTTATCGAGACCTATAGTGATCAAAAATGATATTAAAATATATCAAAGGTACCTGATTATAAGGCAATGTTAGATCTAGATGTGTTTTCGTTGGTTTGTCTTTGTATTTTTACGATTGTTCGAATGGATATTCTGGTGCTTTTGCTCTACCTTCTAAACAATAAGAATGACTAACTGGTTGGTTGGTACTTCTTTATAATAAATGAATTATGAGTAGGTTGAGATCTAGATATTAATGTGTTCAATAAATGTAAAATTGTAAATAAGTTTATTGATACCAATTTCAGTAAGAATTTTGCACCCGGTCTTTAAAAAAACGGACCAGTCCGGGAACTTTTCGGCCAACCCTCGTATGGTCAATATAACATTTCAGTTGTTCGACTCAGAGTCTTTCATTTTGTTGCTTAATGCTCGGACAAACAGGAATGCAAAATCAAAATCGAAACACGTACCTATGATTCAGGTATAGCACTGAAATACTTACCTATCATTCAGGTATAGCACTGACACGGGAAAAAGACATTCTTCACTGAAACTTGAATAACAATAAGTATAATAGCAAAACTTTGGAATACCTATATTTAAAACACAGAGTATACATACATAGCAATAGACGTAAAAGGGAGAAGGAATACCACAAATGACATATGTTCCAACTCATTATCTTCTGGAAATTTTTTTAACAATCTTAATTAACCATACATGAGTGCATGCACTTTGGATAGTAATTCCTACTCACTTTTACTAAATGTCATTGTGCTTTTCTTTATCACTGGTACTCAATGTCATTGTGCTTTTCCTAATCACTGGTACTAAATGTCATTGCGCTTTTCCTAATCACTGGTACTAAATGTCATTGTGCTTTTCCTAATCACTGGTACTAAATATCATTGCGCTTTTCCTAATCACTGGTACTAAATGTCATTGTGCTTTTCCTAATCACTGGTACTAAATGCCATTGCTATTTGGATAGTAAATCTGCAAAAACGCAGAAATTCGACGACTTGAAATGTTTCAACGGGTCATCTAGGTATCTTGATGATATTTTGAATATTGATAACCCACATTTTGACCATAACAAAAGTCAAATGTATCATCCAGAGTTAACATTTACAAAAGCAAACACAAATGATATAGCTACACAATTTTTTTATCCTTATATCAAAATCAATAACGGAGAAATCCAAACAAAGATATACGACAAAAGAGAAGACTTTGGCTTCAACAAAGTTAATTTTCCTTGGCTTGATGGCGATGTTCCAAGATAACCATCGTACGGCATTTACATTTCTCAGCTCATCAGATACGCTGGAGCTTGCTCCCATCTTTCGGACTTCCATTACAAAAATATACAAATTACAAAACAAAATATATCCGTCAAGGATTTAGATATCATAAATCTTTTTGGAAATTCTACAATTATAACTATTCTGAACTTCTATCAAAATTTGGGACGACTCCGGCATCAGAGTATGTACCATTGGGAATTTCATTGCCTTCATTTTACGTTGACTTTATAAACAAAATCAGAATGATCAAAGACAGATCAAACTTCAACCAAAAGTGTAAGAAATAGTCGGTCGCCTGCTTTACCGAGGATGGCATCATAAAAACATTGGGCATGGTACTGGACCAATGTACAGTTTTGTACCAGTGCCTTTCCAAACGTTGCACACTGGTCAACCGTGACGACAGGACTCCATGATGGGCCTTGTTGAAAATTCTTCAGAGAAGACCCGGTCTTGATTTTCTATCCTATCTGAAAGTTGGTCTGACTTCCGGTTGATAGATCTTGAGCTCGCTTCAGCCAGCAGAGCACAGACTATTATACGAATGCCATAGAATTTATTTAGATCCATTTACATAGTATCTGTGTTACAAGAGGCCGCTGCGTTTACTTATCTTGTTTGTGATGTTCAAGCGGAGCCATCAAAATTCAGCGCCCTCTTTTATTTTTTTAATTTAGACTTGCACATTTACTTTACAGAGAAAGCGCGGCTCCAAATGTCCATTCAAAACTATCATCGAAATCAACGAAGGTTAACATCTTAGCAACATACTTCAAATGCTATTTTGAACATACATTTTATTTGGATATGCTACTGAATCGACCCTACAGGAAATTTGGAAACGTGCACTCTGTGTAAAGTAAATGTACAAATCTAAATTCAAGAAATAAAAGAGGGCGCTACTGAAATGAATTTTTGTAGCTCCGCTGGAATCATCACTGATGAGAGTTTGATATTCGAAACACGTGTCTGGTGCAGAAAAAAATTGGTTTGGAATTTTCTTCATGAAAGTATAGAGTTGGAACACTTCCGTATTATTGTATTGATGCGCATTTCATTTAGAAGTTGACCATAATTTTTGTAAAATTTCCAGAAATTCTTTATTAATTTTTGAAATTGAAAACCCTGGCCGAAAAGTTTCTTGGTGATTTGTAAGTTTTACTATGAAAATCTTAAGTCCAAAACATCAGCACATGTTCTAGCATACCGGATGATCTGTGAAATGTAGATACATTATGGCGGCAATTCAGGAACATCACTGTCAAGCCAGGGAAAATTTATTATGTTGAATCCAAAATCATCTCTTTTGTCATACACACTTGTATGAATCTCTACATAAACAATTTTGAGAAAGGAATACAACTTAGTAAGATAACCTTTTTCCAATCTCTTTTATGTAATTATCAATAAAATATGTTTAATCTAAAAAAATTGATATGTCCACATATGGTATTTCTGTACTTGTTTAGAGTCAATTTTGTGGATAACTAACAATTTTATACTTTCTGAAAAACAGGATTGTCGATAGTAAGAATATCATCCAGGTACCTAGAAGTACAAATGAAACATTTCAAACCGTCATGTTTTCTTTGTTTTTGAAGATTTTGGATAAAAATACTTTTTCATACGTGTATAGAAATAAATCCAATTTTGGAAAAAGCATATTCCATCTTCATAGAATTTCTCACCTTTATGATAAAATGATATGATGTCTGGTCCATGCTAAATATTCATCTTCTCTTAAATGATGCTTTTGAATTTAAAGACGTTTAACATGATAAAATAAATTATAACTACGTTTTTCGGTATATTAAGGACATAGTTTTTACAGATTTTGACCACATTACATTGTTTAGATGAAGGATCACTGACGAGGGTTAAATATCCGAAACTTGCATGTCTGGTCCATGCTGCAAAATTATCTGCTCTAAAATGATGCTAATGAATTTGAAGACGTTAAACCTTGTAGAGTACAAGGCCTACAGGAAAAAAAAAGAAATTCAGATAGAAATTATTTCGCGACCAAGTATCAAATTCCTTCTTTATACATTACTAGTGATTTATAACGCATGAAAATTGGTTTGAAATTTTCTTCAGAAAGGTATATAGTTGGAACACTTTCTTATTATTACTTACCAGTAGACTTTTCTCTGCACAACAATAAAAGCTGAAAAACATAAATGGAAGTTTACGAATCAGTAGGACTCAACTTGAGTTTTAAACAATAATCATTTCTTTTCTACTTAATTAATTAAAGATATTGATTTTCGTTTTCATTAGAAATAGGGTGTCCAGTATAAATTATCATTTCCAAGCGTGTCCAAAAAATGAAGTGTTTATGAAAAGAAGCTAAGAGTTGCAGCATTCTTCGGGGGATAAACTAATCTAAACATAACGGCGTACGGCTCTTCCTTGACAACATAGTCATTTGGCTTAAAACAAGTATGATCCTTGGTGGTATTCTTAAATGTCTCCTAATGTTATTGATTTATTCGAATTATTAAACTGCCCGAAGCATCATCTTTTAATTATTATCATTAATTTTATTTCAGTCTACATACCCAGAATGACTGTAAGTGCAAGAGTCGTAGGCACGTGCATCCTGTAAAAGAAATGACAAATATGGATAGAGCTTGTTCAAAAAGTATAATGAAATACATCTTCAACTGACAATAAATCCCTATATAAAGGAAAATTTGCAATATTGATTAACCATCAACGTAGTATGTCGTCATAAACGACTGTAAAATGGAAGGATTTTGTATGAACCTTATTTGTTAGCCTATCTAATATAAAACATCACCTTATTGTACAAACGTCATTTTGCAAAAACATTTGATTTTTTCATGTTGTTTGATTGTCTTGCAACATGACGCTACCATCATTTCAGGAAGTATTGATACAGTTTGACTTTCTATGAAACCTAAGATGCTCAACAATAAGGAAGTTAATTTCCAACAACCAAATGTTACACGTCTACAAATTCTTAGCATCATTCAAGAAAAGATAAATTTGCAGCATGGACCAGACATGCACATGTCGGTACTTAAACCTTGTCAGTGATCCTCAATCTAAACAATGAAATATGGCCAAAGACTATGAAAGTTATGTCAAAATAATACCTAAAGACGTAGCAGGATAAATTGGATACAATGCTGCAGAACCCACTTTTCAGAAATTTCGATACATTTTTGTGAACAGCAATTTGCGAATGCCTTTGTAGAAACAAGCAACCGAAGTTGATCAGACGTGGCTACATGTACCCTCGGGGACTCCTGGTACACCAGCAGTGGCACTCACCAAGTGGTACAAATTTATACGTTTTCAAATTTATAGCATCATTTAAGAAAAGATAAATCTGCAGCTAGACCAGACATGCACGTTTCGGGTACTTAACCCAATATCAGGCAAATACGTCTTCTTTCAAATCGGTGATAATAACAGCCATGCAATCGCAATCCAGAATGTCAGTGATCATTCTGCAAAGAGGAATCTGATATTCTTTTATCTTATTGATGCGTCCCTTTCTATCCGTGTCTGCTCTGTGCTTTTGTATTGGGTGTGTTGCTGCCTTGCGTTGTTAGAGATCCCTTTCTATGTTTTCATCGCTGAAGAGACCGAAGAACTTCCTCAGTGATACATTTGTGTAATTTCAACCGTAGTCTGGCTCTAACGATACTATATTTGGAACATGCCATGGCGTACTATATCAGATGAGAAACAAAATGCAATGACAAGGAGAAGACAGAATGTTGCTTCTCCTGAAATGTTAGTCATGTGGTAGCTGAAATCATATCGCTTGTCATACCGTGAAGTGTTCAAATGGCCGTTTACGCCGAAAAAATTAAGATTAAAGAAATACCTATCAGTTACTCAGTCTCAAAGTCGAGAAGGCAAGGCAAAATCATTAGAATTTTCATAGGAACGGTTGCGAACCTCGGAAATTAATTACCGTTTGACTTTGAGACTGAATAACTGTTAGGTACTTCTTTCATGATATGAAAGCAAAATTCAGTTGATAATAATGTTTAACGTCTTGAAATTCATTAGCATCTTAAGGTAGGAAATGGATATATTATCCAAATTATCTCTTTATCGTCCATGAAACTTGCGATTGTGATACACAAACGGCTTGAGCAACAGCGATATATGGAGCGGGATTTAAGCCCTCTCATACACAAAAAATAACCGAATAGAAATTGCATGTGAGGCTGGCGAAATATTGAAACCACCCTACAACCTGCTTGAATAGGCTATCACCAAATCATAAATGTTGTCCAAGAGGAAGGGCAAGTCAATACACAGGTCACTACATGTTCATGATTTGTATGATTTGTTTTCTGTAGCGGAAAAAAAACCTTTGATTCAGATGTATAAATATAAGTTTTCCGCTCTCGATTCAAGCACCATTTAATGAGTTTGACAATTGATCATTAATTTAAGGAAGCGTGGTGTATGTAGAGTCAAACCTGTCTTAAAGTGACCCTCTATTTAGCGACTTCCTGCTTTATGTGACCTTTTTTTTCCTCCCGAGCAATTTTCCTATCAAAATAACCTGTATATAGCGACAACCTGTCTAACGCGACAACGACCGCGTGATTTTCTGTCCCGTACCCAATGCCGAATCTGTATATTACAATTATGTATATTAGTGTTGAAAATGACCCAAACTACATAATATTTTACATTAAATCTCTTCATCAGTGTCTCTTTTGTGATAGATAAAATCTAATGTAATTTTATATGTGCAATACGATTCATCACTAAATACACGAATTGATATATGTAGTGATGGTATTACTCTTACTACGAAAATTTTGTTGGTTAAAGTCAGATCAGCTTGAACCTGTATTCAGTGACCACCTGTCTTATGTGACCTATTTTCTGTCGGCCCTTGCAAAGTCGCTAAAGACAGGTTTGAATATATTTGAAAATCTTATGAAGAAATTGCATTAGCGTGGAAATTTCTAGATTTCATTTTGTCAATCACATCCCCTGAATGTTTAATAGACCAAAATAACTTTACATCATTCCTGTTTAGAACAGTTTCACAATATTTTGCTACATGTTCCTTTATCGCCGTGAGTGGTGACGTCAGATTTCGAGACAAAATTGTAGTTGAGCAGTTGCTAGAATTAGCAACATCTCGAAATTTGTAAGGAGACTTGTGCAGTTTTCATTGTTCTGTAGTAATGGGGATGTTAAATGTAGAAATTTTACTGTTATGTTTGCTGAAAATTGTTTGGTACACTGTAATTGCTTTTTATAAAGTATAAGTACTTTTAGACGAATGTTCTGAATTGTAATTGAGCAGCTGCTAGAATTAGCAATATATCGACTGACTGACTGACTGTGATGACGGGACTCCATGACGGGCCCTGTTCAAACCTCTTTAGAGAAGACATGGCCCCAACCACCTGTCTTTTCTGAATGTCAGTCGGACTCCTCGGTTGATATTATATATGAGCTCGCTACAGCCGGCAGAGCACAGACTGTATTACGCGCGTCCTCTTTTTATATCCATTTACATATTCATCTGTGTGGCTTGGACCCCTGTGTTTTACGGTCTTGTTTGTGTATTGTCATCTTACAGTGAGGAGGTTGTTTTACACCAAAATTGTGCGTTCTTCTAGACCTCTGAGAAATCGAAATAGTGGGAGGGTTGTGCGCACGTAATCCAGGATAACCACACCGTCTGCTATTTACGTGGCAGATGCCCGTCCTAAGTCGGCACCGGTTGCCCATTAGTCTTGTTGGTTTATGTGTGGTCTTTTATGTTTAATGTTTGTATGGTGTGAGTTGGAGTTTCTTGTCCCTTTTGCGTCTCTTTCTGCGGGTGTCTGTTCTGTGTTTCTTGCGTTGGGTGTTTTGGGGTTTTACTGAGGGTACTGAAACCTAGTGTTGTTGGAGATCTCCTTCTTTCTTCTGAAACTAAAGTTTAAGCGGAGGGTGTTGCATGCAAGCAGGAAATGCTTACTTTTCCTGGGCACCTAGTCTCAATCCCATATCAAGAGGTCGCTTCTTTTTATGTGGTGGAGTTTTTTGATTGTTTGCTTTGGTTCCTGTTTCATCCTGATTTTGTATGCCTTCGGTTTCTGATTTTCTGAATTATCGATTTTGTGCTTTATACAGGGATATGGTCATTATCCATATTTGTCATGTGGTAACGTTTCCAAAGGATTATGGTGTTGTTGGCTGCTTTATCTGCAGGAGCGAAGACATATTCTATACAAGTAGACAATACCCTTTTGTTCCATGAGATAAAGTTTTATTTCTAAGAAAGACAAGTTTTTTTCATGCACAAGCTTAACCGAAGAATGACGCCGGTAAAAATTACATAGATGAGTTAAACAGGCAATTTTGTCGTTAAACGACCATAGAATAACCATATCCCAATACAATGTACAAAATTGATAATTGAGAAAATCATAAACCGAAGGAATACCAAATCAGGAATAAACCGGAACCAAAGTAAAACAAAAGCCTCCACCACATGAAATAAAGCAAACATTCAGTATAGGATTCAGATCAGGTGCCCAGGAAAAGTCAGCATATCCTGCTTGCATGCAACACCCGCCGCTTCAATTCGGCAGAAATATCCTTTTCAGTTATTTTCATTACGTACGATACATGTATATGATTTGGTTGGATGGTTCAAACGATCTGAGACCGAATATCATCCACCAGTCTGGACGAGTTCCCCGTATCCACTGTAGAACTCCTTCGGTGACGATGCTAGTCGATCACAAACTTATCCCTGAATGAGAAGCTCATCTGAAAGACACCCAGCTATCATAACAAACTCTGTATATTTGGTATTTGCTCTGGTATAAAGTTATAAAGTATCAACTGAGATATGAACACACCATAAGCAGGTGATGACGGGATGCTGCTACTCAGAAAAGGAAAGTTTGTAATGCTGAGAATGAGGGGTTTGAACGGGTGCGGCTAGCCAACAGGGGATGCTTACTCCTCCCGGGCACCTGATCCAACTTCTAGCTTGCTAGGGGTCCGTCGATGCTCAATATAGTGCTCTATTGTTAGTGCTGTTGAGATTATCGTCAGGATCTTCTTTAACTCATTTGTGTCACACTTATGCCCTTTGCCGTGTGGAGCTCGTAAAAAAGTTCCCCGCGAGGGGTTTGACAGTAAGTGTTTTAAATATATTTCCCTGACATGGTCGCCATAGCACTTTCTATATAGACATTAGGTCAGGCAATGAATGTATTTTATATACTGTGTTCTTCATCGTGCATTAACATCGACGGCGGGTGCGGCTAGCCAACAGGGGATGCTTACTCCTCCCGGGCACCTGATCCCACTTCTAGCTTGCTAGGGGTCCGTCGATGCTCAATATAGTGCTCTATTGTAAGTGCTGTTGAGATTATCGTCAGGATCTTCTTGAACTCATTTAGTACTTTATACAATCATGATTTGAACAGTTTGGTGTTTTTTCAATCATGGTTTATTTTATTGCAAATGCGTAAACAGTCTCGATATAATTTGCAATCTTTTTCTACGCGATCTGTGTTGCATCCCGCATCAATGCGGTGTCCAGTCTTTGTTAAACATTCTGTCATACGCCTTTCCTCCGCTAAAGCACGAAGGTAGTTCTGAAAAAGGAAGGAATATAGTATTGTATAACATTAAAGAATAACCTATCAGTTATTCAGTCTCAAAGTCGAGAAGACAAGGCAAATTCATAAGAATGTCAATAGAAACGGCTGCCAACCTCGGAATGAATAACATTCCGAATTGAGATCAGGTGCCCGGGGAGATTCAGCGTCTCCTGATTACATGCAACACCCCTTTTATGATAATACGGAAATGTCCAACTCTCTTCCATCCTAAGAAACTTTAAACCAAGACCAATACACCAGAGACGTGTTTCGGATAGTAAAAATACGGAAGAGTTCCAACTCTATACCTTCTTGAAGAAAATTTCAAACCCATTTTTCTGCACCAGACACGTATTTTGAATATTAAATCCTCATCATTGATGCCTCTAGCCAAAGTGAGATTCAGACACACCCAAAAGTCAAAGAATGAATGATGAGTTCAGAGAATGATGGACGAGTTAAGTGAATGATTGACAAGTTCAGAGAATGATTGACGAGTTCAGAGAATGATTGACGAGTTCAGAGAATGATTAACGAGTTCAAAGAATGATTGACGAGTTCAAAAAATGATTGACGAGTTCAGAGAATGATTGACGAGTTCAGAGAATGATTGACGTGTTCAGTGAATGATTGACGAGTTCAAAGAATGAATAACGAGTTCAAAGAATGATTGATGAGTTCAGAGAATGATTGACGAGTTCAGAGAATGATTCAAGTGTTCAAAGAATGATTGACGAGTTCAAAGAATGATTGACGAGTTCTGAAAATGATCGAAGAATTCAAAGAATGATTGACGAGTTCAAAGAATGATTGACGAGTTCAGAGAATGATTCAAGACTTCAAAGAATGATTGACGAGTTCAAAGAATGATTGACGTGTTCAGAGAATGATTGACGAGTTCATAGAATGATTGACGAGTTCTGAGAATGATTGACGGGTTCAGAGAATGATTAATGAGTTCAAAGAATGATTCACGAGTTCAAAAAATGACTGACGAGCTCAAAGAATGATTGACGAGTTCAAAGAATGATTGACGAGTTTAAAGAATAATTGACGAGATCAAAGAATGATTGACGAGTTCAAAGAATTATTCGCAAGTTCAAAGAATGATTGACGAGTTCAAGGAATGAATGACGAGTTTAGAGAATGATTCAAGAGTTCAAAGAACAATTGACGAGTTCAAAGAATGATTAACGTGTTCAGAGAATGATTGACGAGTTCATAGAAGTATTGACGAGTTCTGAGAATGATTGACGGGTTCAGAGAATGATTGATGAGTTCAAAGAATGATTGACGAGTTCAAAAAATGATTGACGAGTTCATAGAATGATTGACGAGTTCAAAGAATGATTGACGAGTTTAAAGAATGATTGACGAGATCAAAGAATAATTGACGAGATCAAAGAATAATTGACGGTTTCAAAGAATTCTTCACAAGTTCAAAGAATGATTGACGAGTTTTGAAAATGATTGACGAATTCAAAGAATGATTGACGAGTTCAAATAATTATTCACAAGTTCAAAGAATGATTGACGAGTTCAAAGAAAGATTGACGAGTTTTGAAAATGATTGACGAGATCAGAGAATGATTGACGGGTTCAAAGAATGATTGACGAGATCAAAGATTAATTGACGGGTTCAAAGAATTATTCACACGTTTAGAGAAAGATTGACGAGTTCAAAGAATGATTGACGAGATCGAAGAATAATTGACGAGTATTCCGATGTATAAATGCACTGTACTAAAAGACATACGTGTATCAATCTTTCCATAAAAATCAATTCGAATATACATTAATTTTTATTAAAAACTTTTTTTAATCATGCTTAAGTCTTATTAAAAAAATTTCCTCTGAAAGACGATTCATAAAAATCTCATTTATTAACAAGGGTCTTCGCCTTCTTAACATCTCTAATATTCTTTCGGGATAATCGCGTACAAAGTACTTTTCCTCAATATTTTGAGAATTTAGAACCTCCTAGACGGGAATGCATGACAGGCCCTAACCAAACCTCTTTAGAGAGGACAGGGCCCCGACCACCTCTTCTGTCTGAATGTCAGTCGGACTCCTCGAGTGATACCATACATGAGCTCGCTACAGCCGGCAGAGCATGGAATGTACGTCAGTTTTTGTATCCATTTACAAATACATCTGTGTTGCTTGGGACCCTGCGTTTTGTGGTCTTGTTTATGTGGTCATCTAACATTGAGGAGGTTATTCTACACCACAATTGTACGTTCTTCGAGATATCTTGGTAATCGGAAAAGTAGTAATGTTGTGCGCATGTAATCCAGGATAACCACACAATTTGTTACTTCCTTTTGGACAATATTTATGTAAGATTTGGTGAGAAACTCTACAAGCAGGTTGTAGGGATTCCAATGGGTACTAATTGTGCGCCTCTTGTTACAGATTTATTTTTATACACGTATGAAAAGGAATTTATCCAAAATCTTCAAAAACAAAGAAAAAATGATGATGTGAAATGTTTCATTGGTACTTCTAGGTACCTTGATGATATTCCTACTATCGACAATCCTGTTTTTGAGAAATATAAAAATGATGTTTATCTACAAGAATTGATTCTAAACAAAGCAAACGTTTCAAACACAGAATTACCATTTTTGGACCTAAATATCAAAATTGTTAATGGAGAGATCCATACAAGTGTGTATGACAAAAGAGATGATTTTGGATTTAACAAGGTAAATTTCCCCTGGCCTGACGGTGATGTTCCTAGATTACCGTTCTATGGTATCTATATTTCACAGTTCATCCTGTATGCTAGAGCATGTACTGCTGTTTTGGATTTTCATAGTAAAAGTTTACAAATTACCAAGAAACTTTTAGGACAAGGTTTTCGCTTTCACAAACTAGTAAAGACTTTCTGGAAATTTTACAAAAATTATTGTCAACTTCTTCTAAAATTCGGACCAATACAGGCAACAGAGTATATTACTTTGGGTATTTCACAACCTGCATTTTATGGTGACATTATTAACAAGATAAGAAGGATCAAAGATAGACAACATCACTATCGAAAATGCGTCAGAGTCATCAAACGCCTTTTATACCGTGGGTATGATCCTAATGTCACCAGACGGACACTAGGCTTGGTACTTGACCAATCTACAGTCTTGTACAAGCGCATTCTTAAAACTTGCACTCTGACTGACTGTGACGACGGGACTCCATGACGGGCCCTGTCCAAACCTCTTAAGAGAAGACAGGACCCTGACCACCTGTCCTCTCTAAATGTCAGTCGGACTCCTCGGGTGATAACATACATGAGCTCGCGGCGGCAGAGCACGGATTGTATTACGTACGCCCTCTTTTTATATCCATTTACATATTCATCTGTGTTGCTTGGGCCCCTGCGTTTTGCGGTCTTGTTTGTGTGTGGTCATCTGACAGTGAGGAGGTTGTTTTACACCACAACTGTGCGTTCTTCGAGACCTTTGGGTAATTGGAAAAGTGGGAGGGTTGTGCGCACGTAATCCAGGATAACCATACCTTCTGCTATTTCCGTGGCAGATGGCCGTCCTAAGTCGGCACCGGTTGCCCATTGGTCTCGTTGGTTTATGTGTAGTCCTTTGTATTTGATGTTGCTGTGTTGTGCGTTGATGTTCCTTGTCCCTTACGCGTCTCTTTCTGTGCTTGTCTGCTTTGTGTCTTTGCATTGGGTGTTTTGGGGTTTTGCTGTGGGTGCTACAGCCAGGTGTTGTTGGAGATCCCCTCCTTTGATTTGCAAAGCAGATAGCCGTCCTTGGTCGGCACCAGTTGCCCGTTGGTCTCGTTGGTTTCTGTGTAGTCTTTTGTGTTTAATGTTTTTATGTCGCATGTCTCTTTTTCGTGTCTTCTGTGTGTTTTCGCATCGGAGTGTTTTGGCGTTTTGTTTTTGGTACTGCAATCAGGTCTGGTTGGAGATTCCCTCCCTTTTTATCCACAAGAATTGACTCTAAACAAGGAAAATGTTACAAACACAGAATTAACATATTTGGACATAAATATCAAAATCGTTAATGGAGAGATTCATACAAGTGTGTATGACAAAACAGATGATTATGGATTCAACATATTAATGGCAAATATGGATAATGACCATATCCCTGTACACAGCACAAAATTTTCCCTGGCTTGACGGTAATGTTCCCGGAATACATCGTCATAGCGTACATGTACATGTATCTACATTTCGCAACTCATCCGGTATGCTAGAGCATTTACTAATGTTTTGGATTTTCATAGTAGAAATTTACGAATTACCAAGAAACTTTTAGGTCAAGGTTTTCGCTTTCACAAACAAGTAAAGACTTTCTGAAATTTTTTTTTAAAAATTATTGTCAACTTCTTTTGATTTCCGGACCCATACAAGCAATAAAGTATATTACTTTTGGTATTTCGCAACCTGCATTTTATGGTGTCATGATTAACAAAATAAGAAGGATCAAAGGTTGACAGGATTCCCAGGAAATTGTGTTAGAACCAAACGCCTTTTGTATCGTGGATATAATCCTCCTGTCATCAAACGGGCATTTGGCTTGGTATTGGACCAATCAATATCCTTGTAACAGTGCATCTTAAGAATTGCACTCTACCTGACTGTGACGACAGGACTTTATGACGGGCTTTGTTCAAACCTCTTTGTAGAGGACAGAACCCCGACCACATGTCCTCTCTGAATGTCAGTCGGACTCCTCGGGTGATCACATGCATGAGCTCGCTATAGCCGTCAGAGCACGGACTATATTACGTATGCCCTCTGTTTTTTATAGCGAAGCGAAGCGAGTTCGGGCCCGCTTGCTCTGAGCAAGCTTTAATGGTAACACATATATACGAAACGAGTGGAAAAATGAACGAAAATAAGGAAGAAAAGATACATACTGACCAATTTTTTTCTTCAACCAAGAATTGGCAAGATGGGCGCCGCCATTTTAGTCAGTTTTTACACGAAAATACTTCTAGATGAATCTCTATTTTTTTTAGCTATATGGTGTAGATTTGGTTTTTACAGTGTGTTATAAAAAGCTAGGATGAAAAGTAGTGAAATAGTTGAAAAGTGTTAGCTGATGATGTCTGCAACAGGAGACTGAAAAATTTTGAATCCTTAGTTTCGTATCCAGTAAAAATTTTTTGAATCCTTAGTTTCGTATGCTATATGGATTTTTTTTAATCCTTAGTTTCGTATCCTATATAAACACTGCAACTTGCGTCGGTCCATGCAATTTCATGCACCGTCTTCGCTTCGCTTCAAGGGCTTTGTCATAATTCATATTATTCATTTACATATCCATCAGTGTGTTTCTTGGGCCCCTGCGTCATGCTGTCTTTTTCATGGTCATCTTAAGAGGTTATTTTAAACCACAATTGTGGTTTTTTTTTCGAGACCTCTGGTAATCGGGAAAGTGGGAGGGTTGTGTGCACGTAATCCATTATAACTACACCGTCTGCTACTGACGTCGGCATCGATTGTCCATTGGTCTCGTTGGTTTATGTATACTCATTGTGTTTGATGTTTCTGTATGATTCGGCGTTTTTGCGTCTCTTTCTGTTCGTGTCTGTCTTGTGTTTTTGCAGTGGGTGTTTTAGGGTTTTCCTGTTGGTGCTACAACCGAGTGTTGTTGGAGATCCCCTCCTTTCTTTGGTTAAGTGACAAATATTGATAATGACCATATTCCTGTTTACAGCACAAAATCGATAATTCAGAAAATCAGAAACCGAAGGCATACAAAATCAGGATAAAACAGGAACCAAAGCAAACAAACAAAAACCTCCACCATATGAAAAGAAGCGAACTCCCGATATGGGAGTGAGACCAGGTGCTCAGGAAGAGTAAGCATCTCCTGCTTGCATGCAACACCCGTCGCTTCATTTCGGTAGAACTGTCACATCCGGTTACTTCCATTTTGGAAGACATAGAGTACAATCTTTGGTTGGATGGTTAAAATGGTCTATGACAGAATATCATCCACCATTCTGGAGAGTGGGACATCATAGTGTATGACAAGTTCCCCATATCGACTGTAGAACTTCCTCAGTGACGATGTTAGTCGGTCACAAACACATCCCTGACTGAGAAGCTTATCTGAAAGACGCCTAGCTCTCAGAACAAAATCCGTATATTTGGTACTTGCTCTGGCATAGCGTATCAACTGAGATATGAACACACCATAAGCAGGCGATGAAGGGATGTTGCTAATGAAATAAGTAATGAAATAATGAAATAATGAAATAAGTAATGAAACGAAGGATAACAAATCACTTTATAAAAATGAAACGTTTGGTTATTCTGGTTATGAGCGCACAACCCTCCACCTTTTCAAGTTAACAAGAGATCTCACAGAACGCACAATTGTAGTGTACTATAGCCCTCTCACTGTAAGATGATCATACAAATAAGAAAACACACCTATATATTCAAATTGAATAAATATCATAATTTGTGTTTGGTTACCTCTATGTAACACATAGTAAGTGCGTTTATCGTTATTTGCGTTAGCGCATTCCATGCGATGAATGCACTTGCTGTGTGCAAAATAAAATTTATGTCATATAAGATATATATATATGCACCCCATTTTCAATTTAGTTCACTGCGGGTTCAGTTTTTAGGTAAGAACTGCCGCCGCTGCATGTTCTGGTAGAACTTACGCATTGTGACGTGCCATCTCAATGTCAGTCGGACTCCTCCGGTGCATAAGCTTGCTACAGCCGGTAGAGCAAGGACTATATTTCTTATGCCTTCTGTTTTTATATCCATTTACATATTCATCTGTGTGTTTCTTAGGTCCCTGTGTCATGCTGCCTGTTTGTATTATATCTTACAGTGAGGAGGTTATTTAACACCGCAATTATCCGTTCTTCGAAACTTCTTGGGAATCGGAAAAGTGAGAGAATTACACCGTCTGCTACTTGCGTGGCAGATGGCCTCCTGAGTCGGCACCGGTTGCTCATTGGTCTCGTTGGTTTATTTGTTGTCTTTTGTGTTTCATATTTCAACCGAGTGTTGTTGGAGACTCTCTGCTTTTCTTGCTAATGTCGTTTTCATATGATAACCCTAACCCAGACTGAATAAGTGATAGGTACATCATTAATGTTTATTCGACTTCGATCATATTCTTCCTTCTTCGAAAAAATTATGTGGCGTTGTTTTTGAAAGAAAGGAGGGGATCTCCAACAGCATCTAGTTGCAGCACCAACAGAAAACCCCCCAAACACCCACTGTAAAACACAAAGAAGACACGCACAGAAAGAAAACTCATCTGATAGAAAGTACTTACCTTTAACTCATATTCAACGCAGTCCTCTTGGCTTATGTTACCATCGCCTAAAATTGTACAAAGCTAAATTATTTGTATAAATATATATTGAACTACCAGAGATTTAAAAATGGAAAGTAAAAACTTCAAAAGAGAGTACTCTGAATTAATTCTTGTGGGTGAAAAAAGGGGCGGCGCCCCCTCATTCCATCACTGAAGACCACTCTTTACAAACACGACACTAGAAATGGTGGGCACATGGAGATGAAGAGGCTGACAGACACACAGCGACAGACAGACACAAAAACACAAAGATAGACAAACGCTATTACAAAGACAAACAGATATATAGGCAGTCACAAAGATAGACACAGACACGCATACAGAGAATCTCAACGATATACAGACATGTATATATAAAGACAAACATACGTACTCACTCGTAGACAGACATGGACACATAGAAATAAAAAAGACAAGTATACAAATGATGATTGGGTACTTCTTTGATGTTTATTTCATTATCACTTCTTTTTTCTCAGCCTTTCAGAAAATTGTCCATTGACAGAAGAAATTGTTTAACGTCTTTAAATTCAATAGCATCATTTAAAACCTGATAAATTTACAGAAAGACAGACTAAGAGATAGACAGACATATATACAGAAAAAATACAGATTGACTAAAACATACACCCTTTGAATTATACAGACGCGCAAAAAGATAAATAAATGCAGAAGATACAGGAAGAAAAATTTACAGATACGCACACAGACATACACACACAGAACGATATCCAGACAGACATGCAAAGAAACATAAACAGAGGCATTCACCCACAGACAGACAGACAATCAGACACAGGGATACAGACAAGCTAATAAAGACAAGCACAGACAGACACGAAATGTTTTGTATTGATAGAAAAGAAGAAAGAAAGGAAAGGACAGACATAAGTCAGATTCTCAAAAAAGAGAAAAAAATATCATTCCATACATGTGCAATATGAATAATACGGCAGTGTTCCAACTCTATACCTTCTTGAAGAAAATTTCAAACCAATCCTCATGCACCAGACACGTGTTTCGAATATTAAATTTTCATCAGTGATGTTTCGAGCCAAAGTGCCTTCATAAGAAATTAATTTCACTAGCGTCCTCTGGTGTTATTTTCAGAATTTAAGTAATAATGAAGTGAAATAATATATGCAGTAATTCAGTTAATTAATGTATTGTAAAGGAAATTTTGTTGGTCTTAGCGAAATCAGCGAAATCAGCTTGAACCTATATTTTAAAAGTGACCACCTGTCTTATGTGGTGTATTTTCGGTTGCAAAGTCACATAAGACAAGTTTGACTGTATTGCAAATCAGTGAAAATTTGAAGCATCGAGTTCATCCATTCTATTCTTCTCTGTAAATAAACCAATTCTTTGAATAATTTTAAGTCAACACTTATATTATAATGAGACAAAAGAAATTCGAAATTTAGACTTAAGTAAATTCTTAGTTTATGGTACTGGGTCCAGAATGTAATAACGTAACAGTTTCTATGGTACCTTCTATTTCTACATACATTTCCTTGTAAATATTTAAGAATTTCGAGATTCTAAAACAAATAAGTCGACGCAAGTATAATTTTATGGTGTTTGTGTTTTTTTTTTCATAGAATTTGTTGATTAATGAAAATTCTTAGATTAAAGACAGAAGCTTTGTCTGAATAACTGTTAGGTACTTCTTATTTGTTTATCTTGAGTAGTTTCATGGTGCTAAGTCAAGAAGTGAATTCAGATAAATCAGCGATAATTTTCAATCAACGTGAAATAGAGCGCTTGCCATCAGAATCCATTTTCTCCAACGATGTCAGAAATTCCTTTAAGGAAACTTTCCCATCGAAATCATAATCATTCCCACAAAAGTAAACACTTTTTATTCTCTGAGTTTCGACCTTAACGTGACTGTCCATCCAGGAATAATACTCATCGAGGTCAATGGCCGTGTCATCTGCGAAAATTGAAAAAGAGTGTGACTATTACAGAAAATGGTCTCTTACCAATGATATTTAATGATTAACCTAGTGAAATGCTCTACAAGTATAACAAGGAGCAGACAAAAATTCTCAATGACCGTAATAATATTTCTATTCTCTGTACCTTGCTACTTACTATTTTTGTCAAGTTGGTTATGCATTGCAATCAGAAGATCTTTGTTGACCTCTCCATTTTCGTCGATAAATTGAGCACATTTCGGTCTTACTTTTTGTTCCCAGTGCTCGTTGCTGCTCCCGTCATCTTTAACAGGCTCCATGCATCTTTAAGAATATAGGTCATGAGTTTTTGGTATAGGTATATTTACATTAAATGAAAAATATGGAGAATGACCATATCCCAACACACAGCACAAAATCGACAATTCAGAAAATCACAAAAGGAAGGCATACTGAATCAAGATCAAACAGGAACCATAGGAAACAACAAAAACATCCGCCACATTAAATGAAGTGAACTCCCGATATTGGAGTGAGACATGACAAATATGGATAATGACCTTATTCCTGTATACAGCACAAAATCGATAATTCAGAAAATCAGAATCCGAAGGCATACAAATCAGGATAAAACAGGAACCAAAGCAAACACAGAAAAACTTCCACCATATGAAAAGAAGCGAACTCCCGATATGGGAGTGAGACCAGGTGCCAAGGAAGAGTAAGCATCTTCTGCTTGCATGCAACACCCGCCGCTTCAATTCGGTAGAACTGTCACATCCGGTTACTTCCATTTCGGAAGACATAGGACAAACGTTGGTTGGATGGTTCAAATGGTCTATGACAGAATTTCATCCACCATTCTGGAGAGTGGGACATCATAGTGTACGACGAGTTCACCATATCGACCGTAGATCGAACTTCCTCAGTGACGATGTTAGTCGGTCACAAACACATCCCTGACTGAGAAGCTTATCTGAAAGACGCCTAGCTCTCAGAACAAAATCCGTATATTTGGTACTTGCTCTGGCATAGCGTATCAACTGAGATATGAACACGCCATAAGCTGGCGATGAAGGGATGTTGCTACTCAGAAAAGGAAAGTTTGTAATGCTGAAATTAAAGTTGTCACGTTCGTCATAGAGTGAGGTGTTCATGTGACCATCAGTGTCGTAGGCCAACATTATGTCTAAATAGGATGCTGAATAATTTGTCTCTGTAGCTTCTTTGACTTCAAGCTCTGAAGGATAGATACTGCTCAGGTAATCCGTGAATTTTGGATTATTGATGGACAAAAGAAAGGAGGGGATCTCCAACACCACCTAGTTGCAGCACCAACAGCATCCTCCCAAAAAAACCCACTGTAAAACACAAAAAAAAAACACGCACAGAAAGAGACGCAGTAGTACAAGGAATGCCAAATCACAGAAAAACATAAAACACAAATGACTACACATAAACCAACGAGACCAATGGGTAAACGGTGCCGACTTAGGCCACGTCAGTAGCAGACGGTGTGGTTATCCTGGATTACGTGCGCACAACCCTCCCACTATTCCGATTCCCAGAGGTCTCGAAGAACGTACAATTGTGGTGTAAAACAACCTCCTCACTGTCAGATGACCACACACAAACAAGACCGCAAAACGCACAACACATCGTCTATGTATCTGTATGTGAAGTTGAAGTCAGAAGCTAAGTATCTTTTCCCATCAGAGACCAAAGATTGAATGAATTCAGCTTCGTACGAGTAAAGGAAAATGTCGGCAAGGAGTGGGGCACAATTGGTCCCCATTGGAATTCCGACAATTTGCTGGAAGACCTTTCCTCCAAACACCACAATAAATGTTATCGATCAAAAAGTTTAACACCTGAATAATATCTGTTTCAGTGTACTTATTTTCAGAATCGGACTTTTACAAAGTAGGTTTTGTCATAATTCACAACAATAAATTTGTATTTGCGATTACCGTTCTTACATGAAACGCATTACTTTTGCGAGTCTTTCTTTCAATTAAGAATGTGGAATTGTAGTGTAAAGTGTCGAAAAATTAATGACTTTGACAATAGATATTTCTTGTACAGGAAGTTTACTGATATATGATTTAAAGAAATATTAAGAAGATCTTCACCAGATAACGCTAAAGTGAAAACAACGAAGCAAGAAACAAACGGCAAACGAGAACAAAATAATGATTACACTAACAAACAATTAGAAACAATAGAACAAAATTGATCATTCATACTAAGCAAACAAAAAATCAAATGTAATGGCAACGCTAGTAGCAGACGGTGTGGTTATCCGGATTACGCACAACCCGCCAACTTTTCCGATTAACTAGAGGTCTCGAGGGACGCACATTTGTGGTGTCAAATAACCTCCTCACTGTAAAATGAACATACAAGCATAGTAACAGGTTTACTTACGTGATGATATCTCCCTCCAAAAGGCTGAAAACTAAATATGAAAAAAAAATAAAACAAGAAATTAACTCCTTTTTCTTTATTTTGAAAATAATAAATCGCAGATAGCATTAAATGGGTATATATACAAAATATTTCAATATTCCACTTAAAAAAATGCTTCTGATATTTCAAATTGAAAAGGTGTAAAATAAAACAAATATCTATCTTCCTTTTTTTAAGAACAGACAAGTACTATAGATGTCTTCCCAATCTTCTGAAGACTTATCGTATACTTTGATTTGAATCTAAGACAAACAATAAGGTTGGAGAATGAAAGATTGCCTACATACCACATATTATTGCGCATATGTAAGACATAGTTTCTAGTAACAGATAAACCAAAAGGAATGTCTATTCAATTATACTGCACTTTCATATGTATAATTTTACTTTATAAATCGTCTTAGTATGTGTAAGGTATTACCATCTGTGCCCACTTTGTAAAATCGATACTGATATATAAATCACACGTCAATCATTGTGGCAACGACCAATTAGAGTCGACGCATTTTTTATGTATTTATTTTACCTTGTTTGAACAATGTAGTGTCATCTTACATATTGTATGGTACAAATATAATTGGCAAAACATGCAGGCAATTTCTGTGCCCACTTTCACTAAAATCCAAAAAAGGATAATTTTCATATTCGTTTTCTAATTGCCCTAACATAAACATAATTTTTACGGATCTCTACATCGACCAAATTTTCTTCCTACCGTTCATACATTTCCTGACAGGTAGAAAATATCACTTAATTAAGGGGAATACAACAATCCAATACAGTCATACACTTTCGATATGGTGTAGAAATAGAACTCCATACATATGCAAAACTAAGAAAAACATTAGTATCATTATTACTAAAAGCTTTTTCTTCAACTTTCTGATCTTGCATACCACGTAAGTAGTCATATGGTGAATGTAAGTGATATTTGATCCTTCAATCTTATTTTAGACAGAGGTGTTATTTGCCCATTGGTCTCGTTGGTTTATGTGTAGTCCTTTGTGTTTGATGTTTCTATGTTGTGCTTTGGCGTTCCTTGTCCCTTTTGCGTCTCTTTCTGTGGGTGTCTACTCTGTGTTTTTGCATTGGATGTTTTGGGTTTTTGCTGTGGGTGCTACAACCTGGTGTTGTTGGAGATCTCCTCCTTTGTTATTTAACTATGCTACTGAATCGTTCCTACAGGAAAGTTGGAGCCACACACCCTTTGCAAAAAGAAGGGAGGAGATCTCCAACAAGACCCCGTTGCAGCATCAAACACCAAAAACACCCGATGCAAAAACACAAAAGACGAGTACAGCACGAGACGGAAAAGAGACACACGATGCACAAATGCACAAATTGTAATTCAACAAAGGAAATTAGGAGGCGCTACTAAAATACATTTGGCTGTGTTTGAAAATCACTTAGGCATTTAATCAAGTAACACTGGTGAGGATTAACTAGCCGAAACACTTGTCAGGAGCATAACAAAATGGTAAGAAGAATGTAAAGAGTTGGACCTCTTCCTTATCATCATAAGTTGTTCTTCAGACCAAGCGATTTTGAGTAGTAGCATTGATTCAGCTGCATCCACTTCTAATATCTATAAATATTTTTACACCTATAAATTCATTACATTACATTTATGAGGTGAAACTATTCTCATAGAATGGAGGGGATCTCCAACCAGACTCGATAACAGTACTCAAAGCAAAGCACCAAACTATGATGCCGAAAGTAGACAAGCACGGTACTAGAGGTAAAAGGGACATAAAATGACAAATATGGATATTGACCATATCCCTGTATACAGCACAAAATCGATAATTCAGAAAATCAGAAAAAGAAGGCATACAAAACCAGGAAAAAGCAGGAACCAAAGCAAACAAACAAAAACCTCCACCACATGAAAAGAAGCGGACTCATGAACCAGAATAGACAACACATAAACCAAATCGGTGTTTAATTATGACAGCTATCTGCCCTGCAAGAAGCAAATGGTGTAATCATACGGATTACGTGCGCACAATCCTCTCACTTTTCCGGTTACCTAAAGGTCTCGAAGAACTGTAAGGTAAAACAACCTCTTCGCTGTAAAATGACAACACCAACAAATTAAGACAGCAAAACGGAGATGCCCGAACAACAAATGTGAAAAGGATGTAAGGGAACTTAAATAGAGTCCATGCGTTGCTTATTTACAATTACTACCTGATGAGGACTTACAATCATAAACATGTGTCTGGTGCATTAAACTAAGTCTGGAATTTTCATCAAAAACATAAAGAGTTGGAGTTCTTCCTCATTACCTATATCATAAAAGTTAGCACAAATGCAAGTGAATGTTTAACTAGAAATTAGAAGGATTAAAATTAAAATTAAAAAGGATTTTAATTTTGGTCTTGGTCAATTTTGGTCTTGGTCTTGATCTTCAACTTGGTCCACCAGCAGTGACACTCAAGATTAAAATTAAAATTAAAAATTTAAAATTTGAAATTAAAAATGTAAAATTAGAAGGATCAAAGGTGAGCAGCTAACCTCTTTAGAGAAGACAGGGCCCCGACCACCTGTCCTCTCTGAATTTCAGTCGGACTCCTCGGGTGATTACATACATGATCTCGCTACAGCCGGCAGAGCACGGACTGTATTACGCGAGCCCTTTTTTTTATATCCATTTGCATATTCATCTGAGTTGTTGGGGCCTCTACCTTTTGCGGTCTTGTTTGTGTGATGTCATCTTATAGTGAGGAGGTAGTTTTACACTACAATTGTACGTTCTTCGAAACCTCTGGGTAATTTACGAAGTGAGAGGATAATGTGCGCACGAAATCCAGGATAACCACACCATTTACTACTTGCGTGGCAAATGGCCGTCCAAAGTCGGCACCGGTTGCCCATTTGTCTCTTCGGTTTATGTGTAGTCTTTTGTGTTTGATGTTTATATGTCGTATGTCTCTTTTTCGTCTCGTACTATGCTCGTCTTCTGTGTTTTTGCATCGGGTGTTTTAGTGTTTTGCTGTTGATGCTGCAACAGGGTCTTGTTGGAGATTCCCTCCTTTCTTTAACGTCTTCAAATTCAATAGCATCATTTTAGAGCTGATAAATTTACAGCATGAACCAGACATGCACGTTTCGGGTAATAAACCCTCGTCAGTGATCCTCAATGTCAACAATGTAATATGAAAATTATGTCCTAAATATACCGAAAGACATAGCAAAATGGCTAGGATACGATGCTAGAGGAACCAGGTTTTAGAAAATTGAGAAAATTTCGTAAACAGAAATTTTCGAATGCGTTTGACTACATATGCCCTATGTCAGGTTGGCGAGTTTTGATAGAAATGGGTTAAAAGAAAGATGGATGAGGAACATCTCAAACTGTTCAGACTAAAAAAATCAAAATTTGCCAATCTCGTTTTTTGGCTATAAACGTCAATTTTTGACCTATTTCAACATTTTCGTCTTTGAAGAAAATACAACATCATCACTTTACATACCTCTGCAATGCATGAAATTTCTAAAATTCATATATATACCCTTATTGTTCTGGTTTCTTGTAGCTTGTGTATGAATCAAAGCCTATTTTGAGAAATTCTGATAAAATAAACAGTTCTAAGGAGAGTATTTTCTTTTAAATACGATGTTTCTTGTTGCCATGGAAACAACTCGTTATTTTTATTAATAGCTAGAAGATCGCGAGATGCACAATTGTTTCTCTATGTAAGGGAGCAACCATTTGATTTTTAGGGGGGGGGGGGGGGCAGGAAGACTTTGCAAAAAAAAATTCCGGATCGAAATTGTAGGGAAAAAAATTTTCCGGCCCGAAGAGCCGACGAAAAAAAATTTTCCGGATCATGAAATTGCCCCTCACCCCTCTCTTCCGACCTTTCCACTGCCCAGTAAACCCTTTTTTGTGTATCATAAACAAAGTATTAAAAATGGAACAAACTTTGCGCAATTTGGAGTGAATAAATCAAATTCAAAAGTCATTAGCACCATATTGACTGTCTCCATTGAGTATCATTTTAGTAAACAGATTATAGGCACCATATGCCATTCAAGAAATTAAAATGAAGTGAGCTGCTGGCAAGAGATGAACTCATTGTGTGTTTGATGTTTAATATGGCCGAAAAATCACGCTGAATTATTTAAACTTTAGGGTAATTTTCAACATTGGAAAATTACAAAAAAAAAAAATAATCCGGCCCGAAGGGCCGGCGAAAAAAAATTTCCGGCTCTTAAAATGGCTGAAAAAAATTTTCCGGCTGGCAAAAGTCTTCCTCCCCCCCCCCTCCCATAAAAATAAAATGGTTGCACCCTAAAGAGCTATGGTATTGCTTTATCCTAAGCAGTCAAACCAACATGTACCCGAATTAGTTTTTGAGCAAAATGACTGTCTCATTAAATAGCACGATAATTTATGCAAAAAAATCAACATTTTGACCCAAAAACATAGCGATTTACAATGATAAATAGTATATATATTCTGATGTTTGAATCTTTAGAAGCAGAACTCATACGAAATTGACAATTTTTCCTATTTTTGGTGATTTTTCATCGAATAACATACATTTTTCCACAAAATACTCATTTAGCAATGAAAATTTTAAGGAGTATGATATTTTTGTCTGAAAGGATGGAACAAACTGAACTTATACCATTTATCGTCCATGTCGGTTTCAAATAATTCGTGATTTAATCTGGTTTAAATTGATTTGGAATTTTCTTCAAGAAGGTCAGAGAGTTGGAACCCTTCGACATTATGAAAATGGAATTATCTCCCTGTAATCGCAACCCTAACCTGAAGAACTCGGCATGATGCCATGCATTCAAATTGCACTTTAACTTATCTTTACGACTGAAATCCATGAGGGTCTTTTTTTTTTCTTTTGTTATCGTATTATCCACTTTAAGAAGATTCATCTCTGTGTCTGGGTCTCGGCATTTCGATTTCTTGCTTGTGTGCAGGCTATAAAGCAAAATAATTGTGCGTTCTTTCAGTCCTCTGTGCAACCAGAAAAGTGCTAGGAGTGTGCACTCGTTATCCGGTTAACCCTGCCATCTTAAGTATCAGATGAACATCTTACGTCGGCATATCGTTGGTATCGTTCTTTAATTTGTACTCTTTTAATAATGATGTGATTGGTATTCCTTTCCCTTTGCGTCTTTCAGTTATGTGTGCTTACTCGTTGTTTTTTCATTGGGAGTTCTGGGTGCGGAGATTGCAGAATTCCCCTCTTTTCATGTGTAAATACACATATAGAACACAAAACTCTGACAATAGTACACGTATGCCAATAAGGATGATTTTTAACACTTTTGTTGGTGATACTTCTGCTCGTAGACTACAAGTCCCCGAGAAAACCCTTAGCCTACTTTCATAGTTTCAAAACTTGAAACTTATTTTTGAAATTCTCCTTCACCAATTTATCTTAAACTAAGAGTGTCTCTGAAATTCTCCCATATCGGGAATTCGCTTCTTTTCAAGTGGTGGAGGTTTTTGTTTGTTTGCTTTGGTTCCTATTTTATCCCGACTTTGTATCTGAATTATCTATTTTGTGCTGTATATAGGGATATGGTCATTGTCCATAATTGCCATCCCTTCAGACATACTTTTGTCCTAAGCTGCTTATTTGACAGACGATATATGCATTATAAAAATGTTAACATTTGTGCAATTCATTTTTATTCATGATTTGGATGTCAATTACTTTGGCCTTGAGCATCACTGATAATACATTAGTTGTATAAATTCGCATTTGAAACACTAGTATTATTCCAAATGAACATGGACAATTGGTTACATTTTTGCATGGCTTAAGTAAGTGTACGCTAACAAGCAGGATGTTCTTCCTCTCTCTTTTTTTATTTTGGACCTTTATAAATACAATTTTAAATGTTGAAATATATGTTTTATTGTAAAATATCAGTGTACCATATGCGCTTTTCAACATCTAATGTGTCATCAGTGATACTCAAGGATGAAAAAGAGGATAAACAAATATACGTGCATGTCTGGTCCATGCTGTATTATCAGGTATTAAATGATGCTATTGAATTTAAAGACGTTAAACATATAAAATTATGAAAGGCAAAAGTCTAAACCTTACCTAAATAACCTGCTAATGCCATCAGTGAGATACATGTCATACTGACTCTAAACAAGGCGAAAGTTACAAACACTGAAACACCATGTGTCGACCTGAATATCAAAATTGTTAGTGGAGAGATTCATACAAGTGTGTATGACAAAAGAGATGACTAAGGATTCAACATAATAATTTTTTCCTGGCTCGACGGTGATGTTCCTAGATTACCGTCTTATGGTATCTACATTTCGCAGCTCATCCGGTATGCCAGAGCATGTACTGATGTTTTGGATTTTCATAATAGAAATTTACAAATAACCAAGAAACTTTTCGGTCAAGGTTCTCGCTTTCAAAAACTTGTAAAGACAATCTGGAAATTTTACAAAAGATATTGTCAACTACTTTTGAAATTCGACCCACACAAGCAACATAATATATTACTTTGGCTATTTCGCAACCTGCATTTCACGGTGACATGATCAACAAAATTGGAAGGACCAAAGGTAGACAGAATTACCATCAAAAATGCGGCAGAATTATCAAACGCCTTTTATACCGTGGATAGGATCCTGATGTCACCAATCGGACACTGGGCTTTGTACCTGGCCAATCTACAGTCTTGAACCAGCGCATCCTTAAAACTTGCACTCTGAATGACTGTGACGATTGAACTCCATGACAGACCCTGTCCAAACCTCTTTAGAGAAGACAGGGCCCCTCCCACCTGTCCTCTCTGAATGTCGGACTCCTCGGGTTATAACATACATTAGACGGCAGAGCACAGCTTTTATTACGCATGCCCTCTTTTTATATCATATTCATCTGTGTTACTTGGGCCCCTGTGTTTTGCGGTATTGTTTGTGTGTGGTCATCTGATAGTGAGGAGGTTGTTTTACACCACAATTGTACGTTCTTCGAGACCTCTAGGTAATCGGAAAAGTGGGAGGGTTGTGCGCATGTAATCCAGGATAACCACACCGTCTGCTACTGACGTGGCAGATGGCCGTCCCAAGTCGGCACTGTTTGCCCATTGGTCTCTTTGGTTTATGTGTAGTCATATGTGTCTTATGGTTTTTTGTGATTTGATGTTCCTTGTACTACTGCGTCTCTTTCTGTGCTTGTCTTTTTTGTGTTTTAAAGTGGGTGCTTTGAGCGTTTGCTGTTGGTGCTGCAACTAGGTGTTGCTCGAGATCCCCTCCTTCCTTATACAGTTATTGTTGTGTCGTGGATAAGATAATCAAGATCTGTGATATGATAAAATAACAAAACATAGACTTTTTACTTTTTACTGTTTCTGTACATCTTCTGTTTTGTGTATATTATGCATGACATTTTGCTTATGAAAACATAATGTAAAAATCCTTAATTACTCCAAAATTGTTTAGAAAAAAAAATATGATTACTATTATCTTTCCTACGATATTCTTGTACCAATTACAGGTTTACGCTATCTAAATAGATAATCATGATCAAATTTCTGCGATGCTGTTACTTTTTGACTCATTTAAAGTCACATTGTAAATCTGAAAAAGAAAACAGGCAGTTATTCAGGAATTCAGATGTCAAGGAGACTTTGGTTGGTTTATGTGTAGTCTTGTATGTTTCATGTTTCTATGTTGTGAGTATGTGTTCCTTGTCCCTTTTGCGTCTCTTTCTGTGGGTATCTGTTCTGTATTTTTTGCATGGGTGTTTTGGGATTTTGCTGTGGGTGCTGCAACCTAGTGTTGTTTGAGATCCCCTCCTTTCTTTTGGGTTCTGTGGATACTATACACCACATTTAAAAGTGATAAACAGAGTAAGGACAGTTTTTCGTACGCACTTATACCTCTGATATCATTTATTTTATCATTGTGTTACTTGTTAGAGAAACGGAAGATTTTGCCCCTACCCCTTCGACCCCTTGTGTGTTTATTGCCGTGTTTTTTTTTGTTTTTGTTTTTTTTTTTTGTGTCACTTTATACAGAGTGAAGGCTATAAACACAGCAATAAAGCACTATTGTGAGGGTTTTCAGCACGTAATCCGAATAGTCATACCGCATGCTACTGTTGTGGCAGATAACCATCTTACGGCGACATTAGTTGATTTATGTGTTGGTGATGCAATCGAGTCTTTTTACGGAATTAGAGAAGGAGGTCATTTCTATTAGTCCGTGAGCCAGAGGGGTTGGTCGGTACCATCTGGGGTGAATAAATCTGATGTTGATATTATGATAGATATACCCAAGAGGTTTCAGAAAATGCATGATAGCATTTGATCAAAGGTAGCTAAAGGGGTAAACAAGAGTTATTGCCCTTGCGTACTTGCCAAATAATGATTTTTTTCTGGAAAAAAATATAACTTAAATATGGATGGTGATTTTAAGAATTGGAAAGTGTAGATATGTAGTATCTTTTGTTCTCTTTCAGATGAAATAAGTTGCATATTCAAATTCCTATTTTTATTGTGTCTTTTGGGGTAAAAAAGTCGAATTTTAGCAAATATTCACAGAAATTCGAGGAATTTCAATTTATTCCTGCTTCTCAGTTCCTCGATATTGCATATGATCGTCCATTGATGATTTCAAAACGTATTTAAAGTCTCCTTTTTCAAATGACATACAATTTTCATTCTTATTTGCAAAATCCTCGAAATTGATGTTTTTATACACTGAACACTAATTTTCAATCAGAAATCTCAGATTTCTGTATATTAATTTAAAGAACCCTTATTACTTATGAAAGCAATGATGGAAAACTATTTTCTAATGTAACTTTTCACACTCTTTAAAATTATATATGTTTTACTAACATTTCATTCAAAATCAAAGTGTTTTTGTGGAAAAAACGTATATTTTCATTTAAAAATCGCTGATTATTGGGGAATATTTATTGAATCGATAGAAATTCTTTAAATGATAGCAGGAATGTATTTTCAACTGAAATTATTTAGGTTCACCCATAAATGACATGTTTGAAACATAAAAGGTATATTTTCTACTTAATTTTAGGGCAAAATGCCTGTTTTTTGTCTAAAAATGACAAATTTCTGGGAAAATTCTATTAATTCATTATCTTTGCTAAAACTATAGATTTAAAGCTTTTATCATTTAGAAAGTAATCATCTTGTCAGATGATTGTGGAATTAAATGTAATATTTCATTAAAACCAACATTTTTGGATAAAATATGTATTTCTTATGCAAAAACCACCTATTTTGAGAAAATAAGTACTAGCTCTTTTAATCTGCCTAAATTGATATATTTTAGCTTTGATGTTATTCTGTTTCTTATTATAAATGGATAGGAATGACATTTGATAACTAAAATTTATTTTACATCTTACTTTGGGGCAAAAATCCAAATTAATAAGCAAAAATAACTTATTTCTGGAATATTTTTTTAAAATTTATATTTTTCATTTCATCAAAGCAGGAGAGGTTTCATATGATTTGATGGCATAAAAGTGATAAAGTTTAATGAGTTAGAGGAGATTTCTTTCATTATCTTGCTATTTTTAGGGAGAATCTAAAGTTTTATTTTAAAATCGCTGATTTCTGGAAAATCTTTATTACTATGAAAAGTGTCATTTTCATTTATATTCAAAAGTGTTCCTGGGTATATCATAGTTTGTCCTTGTAAGTCATATGCATTTCAAGTATCCTCCGTTTATTTTATTTATTTCCGTTAAATTCGTATTTTGGGACAAAAACATATGTTTTATATACAATTATAGTCTAAAATTACGTCTCATATTTCAAACTATTACTATTGTCTTCTGTTTTTCCTATTTAACTTTTTAGTTTTTCTAAACTTACTCAACATTTTATTTTTATGTTTTGAAATGTTACTATTAGTATGTTTGGGGTAAAAATAAATTTTAAAAAAGATGGAAAAGCAAGCTCTTAATAAACAAAACGTGATTAAACACATTTCGAGGTTATATATTGCAAGAATTTTGAGAATAAAAGCTTGCTTTTCTTTGTGACCTGTGAAGACCTTATGTACCACAAGGCACGGAGAAGATACGTAACAGGTTTCTTTGTGACTTAATATTCAATGATATGTATTTTACCCCAAATATAAAAATATACACAAAATTTAAGAGAAATGATAAATAAGTTTAGAAAAAATAAACAGTTAAATAGGAAATGCAGAAAATAAAAGTCATAGTTTGAAATATGAGACTTTCTATAGTAATTTTCTTGATTAAGCCTATATATTTATATAAAAAAAATATTATTTGCCCCAAAATACCTATTAAATTAACAGAGAATACTTGAAATGTATTTGACTTACAAGGACAAATTATGATATACCAAGGAACACTTTCGAATATAAATAATAATGACCCATTTCATAGTAATAGAATTATCCAAAAAATCAGTGATTTTAAAATAAAAATTGAGATTTTCCCCCAAAATAGCAAGATAATGAAAGAAATCTCCTCTAACTCATTAAACTTGATCACTTTTATTCCATCAAATTATATGAAACCTCTCCTGCTTTTATAAAATAAAAAATAAAAATTTCACAAAATGTTCACAGAAATAAGTGCTTTTTGCACATTAATTAGGTTTTTTTGCCCCAAAATAACACATAAATTAAATTTCAGTTATCAAATGACATTTCTATCCATTTATGATAAGAAATAGCGTAACACCAAAGCTTGAAGATATCAATTTAGGCAGATTAAAGGAGCTTGTACTTATTTTCTCAAAATAAGTGGTTTTTGCGTAAAAAAAATAAATATCTTATCAAAAAATGTTGGTTTTAATGAATAATTACTTTTAAGTTCATAATCATCTGACAAGATAATTACTTTTTAATGATAGTTGCTTAAAATCTATAATTTTAGCTAAGATAATGAATTAATAGTATTTCCCAGAAATTTGATATTTTTAGACAAAAAACAGGCATTTTGCCCCAAAATTAAGTAGAAAATATACCTTTAAGTTTCAAATATGTATTTCATGAATGAACCTTAATAATTACATTTTAAAATACATTCCTGCTATCATTTTAAGAAATTCTTTAGATTCAATAAATATTCTTCAGAAAACAGCAATTTTTGGATGAAAAATACGTTTTTTTCCCCAAAACACTTTAATTTTGAATGAAATATCAGTAAAACATATATAATCTGAAAAGTTAAATTAGAAAATAGCTTTCAATCATTGCTTGCATAATAAGACAGGGTTCTTTAAATTAATGTACAGAAATCGAACATTTCTAATTGAAAATACAGTTTTCTGTATAAAAACTCAAATTCGAAGATTCCGCAAAAATTAAGAATACAAAATATATGTCATTTGAAAGAGGAAGCTTCAAAGATGTTTTTTAAATCATCATTGGACGATCATATGCAATACTGAGGAACTGAGTAGCAGGAATAAATTAAAATTTTCTCGAATTTCTTTTAAATTTTGCAAAAATTCGACTTTTTTACCCCAAAACACACAGTAGAAATAGGAATGGGAAATTGAAACTTATTTCATCTGAAAGAACACAAAAAATACTACATATTCAAACTTTTCAATTTTTTCAATCATCAACCATATAAAATATATAACTTTTTTCCTATTTTCATTGATTTTCGACTAAAAAACAAGGTTTTTCCCCCCAAAAATTGCCTTAGCTACCTATTATTCATTGCTATCACACATTTTCAAATACTAGAGATATCCATCTATCAGAACATATTGGTGTCGTTTATTCACCTCGGATGGTACCAATGACCCCGAATTTGGGGGTCTGGCTCACGGACTATATGTATATAAAGTGAATAGAGACCTTGCAATACCCCTAAAGTAGATTTTGTTCATGTTTTTATTTATTTGCGTTTCTAGATTTGCGATACATGAGATTTAGAGCCGCTGAAACCTGAAAAAGTTAAAGAATCAAAACAATAGACAAATTTTAGTACGTGTTGAAAAGGGAAAATTGCCTTAAATATCATGTAACTGGGAGCTCTTTCACTCATCCCAGAGGGTAATATTTGATTCATTCATTGTGGTTGTGATATTATGTTTTATTCTAACGACTTAACCAAGAAGTAAACATGTATGGTACACTTAAATCCTCCTTAACTGGACTGTGCTATAGAAACATAATAAAGTAGCTTAACGAGGCCGTGTTCAATTAGAAAAAATTGATGACGGTGAACTTCCATTTTCTTTTCCTTAAAATGATATTTGAAGAACAACAAATAAATAACATGAATTTAATTATAATCTCTTGCACAGAAATATAAAAAAAAAATGAGAAAAATAATTATTTTGCAGTAAAATCCTATAAGATCTCAATGTAAGTTGCCGTTATCTTCGAGATGACCCCTATAAAATACCGAACAGTCAACTTCCATTTTCTGTCCCATAAAATGAATTTTATCATACTGCAATTTTACAATCCAAATTTAATCAAAATATCCTGGGTAAAAGTTCATCATTTTCTAATTAGACACAGCTTTGTTAAAATACAAAAAAAATTATAACTTACTTTCGTTTCTGATTGGACACACTCGTTATGTGTTATTTCACCGTCATCTGTTAAGAAATCATGAGTAAGATATCACTGTAGCATATCACGTGATATGCAAATAATCTCTAGCCCGGGAATTCCCTTCGATTAAGCAAGGTTATATGAAAGTATTTCAGGTCTATCAATTATAAGCACCATTATCATTTATACGGAAATCTTTTCTGGTCAAGAAAACATAATTTATTTTGATTTTGTTTACATGTTATGATATGGTGCACGTAAATAAACAAAAATTTCTGTTGGAAGTGTTCTCTGAATATAACGCTATACTTGACCAGAATAGATTACCATTATATAAACGAAAATGATACTCGCATGAAAGGCCTAAAATAAATTCTTACAAAGTAGATTTAGACAGTATTTACCTTGTTTAATCGAAGGGGATTCCCAGGCTAGAGATTATGTCACGTGATATGCTACCGTGGATATGTCATTTTTAAATTTAGAATTGTTTAGATTGAATATTTTCTCCCGGAGGAAAGGGATGATGCAAATAAACAATTAACAGATATGACAATGAACGTCAAAGAGGCAACTTTAGATGGATTTTACATAGTGACAAGTTTACGAAATTGCAAAATGATAATATATGATGTCAAATTGATAAGGGGCTAAAAGATAGCACCTTTCAGGCGACAGAGCCGAAAGAAGTAATTATTTTATTACACTTAAAACATCAAGTCGCGGGAAACGAGTTTAACTGATTCACACTTCAACAAGAATAAGTATTCATGAAACTGTTGCGATGGGTGTTGCATCTAAACAGGAGGGGCTGACTTTCCCCTGGTACCTGGTCTCATTTCGAATAAATGTTTATTCCGGGATGTGGAACTGTTCCGATGAAATTTTTCTGATTTTGCCTTTTCTCTCCGACTCTGAGACTGAATAACTGTCGGGTACTTCTTCTATGTTTATAACTCTTACTCATGTTACACAACAATTAATATATCACAGATAAGAGCATTGGATTCTTGGGCTTTGTTTAACCTTCAGTCCCTTACTAGAATAGTGTTCCTTTTTAGAGGAAAATAATCTTGACCAATATACCATTTCTTCTAAGAAATTTTTTTCGCAATACTGTAGATACTGCAAAAATTCGGTACTTAAGAATTAGCTTACTATCGGTGTCCATTTCTTGCAAAGCGTCGATAAACTCCGTAAAAGTCACCTTTTTGTCAGAGTTCTCATCGTACTTGTAAAACAGATTCTTTTCTACATCACCTCTGTAGACATCGAAATTACTGGTCTCCCAATTGTAGAACTCCTGAAAGTCAATAGCGCCATCTCCTACCCGAATAGAAATAAAAAATCAAATTCAAGGAATTGTGGTCCCCCGCTTTTGGGTGTTTGTCTTTAAAGAAATGCTTACAGACATCCCCCCATTCTTTAGTTTTAATAATATATCTCATATATTATCAACATTCTAAATATGAAAGATTAACTCCAAGAAAAGGTCAAAAGGTATAAACTTTTGTTTTGTTTCCAAGGGACAGGGCTTATGAAAAGGTATGCAAATGTGAAATATTTAAGACCTATGATTTAAATTAAAATCAAAAACTTAAGGTCGAGGTTGAAGTTTTTAAATGTGGGTCAACCTCCATGGACAAGGTCACAAGGTCAGAATGTTGTTACCAACAGAAAGGTCTCATCACAAGGAATACACATGTGAAATGTGGAAGCCCTATCATTTTCCATTAAAAAGTTATGGACAAGGTTATAGTTTTTTGAAAAGTAGGTCGAACTCAAAGGTCAAGGTCACAAGGTCAAAAATTTTGGTATCCATGGAAAGGTCTTGTCACAAGGAATACACATGTGAAATATCAAAGCCCTATCACTTTCTATTCAAAAGTTATGGTCAAGGTTAAAGTTTTTAATTAGTAGGTCAAAGTCCAAGGTCACAAGGTCAAAATTTTTGGTATCCATGGAAAGGTCTTGTCACAAGGAATACACATGTGAAATATCAAAGCCCTATCACTTTCCATTCAAAAGTTATGGCCAAGGTTAAAGTTTTTAATAAGTATGTCAAAGTCCAAGGTCAAGGTCACAAGGTCAAAAATTTTGGTATCCATGGAAAGGTCTTTTTACAAGGAATACACATGTGAAATATCAAAGCCCTATCACTTTCCATTCAAAAGTTATGGTCAAGGTTAAAGTTTTTAATAAGTAGGTCAAAGTCCAAGGTCAAGGTCACAAGGTCAAAAATTTTGGTATCCATGGAAAGATCTTGACACAAGGAATACACATGTGAAATATCAAAGCCCTATCACTTTCCATTCAAAAGTTATGGTCAAGGTTAAAGTTTTTAATAGCCATTCTCTGTAAGGACCAAAATCGTTCGGCACGGCATGTCATGGATTTTGATGATTTTCGGTATAATGGGTATATATTAAGTACTGACCATGAAAATACCACTTTTCGGCCAATGTGACCTCTGGTTGCCATGGTAACGAGGTCATTCTATTTAGAGCACTTTTGGGACCATGAAATAAGCCAGCTCAGGAGACTTCGTTGCCATGGATACCACTGTAACAGCTTGTTCATCTTTATATAATCTATTCTTCCTTACTTCCATTCTTACTTAGTACACTTAGATATGTGATATTAATTACAGGAAGCTTATTGTATTAAGCCAAAATAAGTCAAAATGAAGAGAAAAATAGAGGTGAAAATAAGGGTCAATTTAGTGTGTTTTTGACCATTTTCAATCTGAAATATCACAAAAGGCACCAATAGGAGACTAGTGATTTTCATCAATGGAAATGTATGTTTATTGACAAATAAAATGAACAAAAAATTGGAGTGGGTATTTAAGAGTTTTACCTAAATTCTGTCGTCAAAGACCGTTGCCATGGCAACATTAGACCTTTTTTGCTTATTTCATACTATCATTGAAATTGATTTTATTCCTCTTTAGAGTTACATAAGATTGTCAAAATGTATGCATGTATAGATATGACTTATATCTTTTACATAATAACAATTAAAATGTTCAAGGTCATTGGCTTGATGTTCAAGGTCATTTATACTTTGAGACTCAAATTTTGCATAAAATATTGATTTTTTAATTTTTTTGTTACCGATTTTAGTGATTTTTTAATTTAAATATTTTCATAGGTTATATATATTATGAAAGCACATGAATATAAGAAAGACAAATCTTAGAATTTATTGAATTGTAGCAATTCAATAGGAAAATATTTTTCCGTCAAAAAACAAGAAAAATACAGATTTCGTCCCTTTTTTATCAAAATATTCACCAAAAATTTAGATATTCGATGATGTGAAGAAACGTAATCAATAAATCTAAGAAATAAGTGATACATTTATCATTTTATGGCAAATAACTGTTAAGTTCAATATTTCAAGGTTTTTAAAATATTGACACCTTCATTTTATGAAAAATCAGGATTTTTCCTGAAATCTGCTCACTTAAAGTTTAATGACCTTGAAAATTCAGTGAGTGACCTTGAAATATTTTCAAGGTCATTTTTATATCAAAACGCCTCTGATAGATGTATACATGAACTTCTGTTCCAATATAATGCGTAGATCGTTTGATAGAGGTTGTGTTTAAATTCATCGTATGAAAACCTTTCAGCCGATTGTTGCCATAGCAACTAAATTTGATGCTGCTTTGCAATAAAAGGTCAAATTAGCCCAATTAATTTTTTGTATTCATGTACAGTTCAAAGATGATACTAATTGGATAACTAGGTTTTGGACTTCAAAAATTGGTGCTTTTATGAAATTTTCAACCTTGCAAAACAGTAAAAACATGCAAAAAAGGGCCTTTTAGTGCCCAAAACAGAGCCATTTGATACCCTGTTTTGGCCCAATTTTTCATCTTGTATACACGAAGCATCCGAGATGAATGTAAAAAACTTTACAAATATGCATAATAATAAGGATTAAAAGAAAATAATCAAAGCAATTTCAGATTAAAAAAGTACCTGTTTCCATGGTAACGAAGCCTACAAATATGCCTGGTCCTATAGATTTTCCCGATTTTTGAAACTTCAGACACGGTTACCATGGCAACGACAACCTTTTTGAAAAAACTGGGGTTGATTTACATACTAGTGCTTCATATTGAACTTCCATACCAAAAATCTCAAAAATCCATGACATGCCGTGCCAATATGTCTTGAAATTCTTTGGTTCTTACAGAGAATTGCTGTTAATAAGTAGGTCAAAGTCCAAGGTCAAGGTCACAAGGTCAAAAATTTTGGTATCCATGGAAAGGTCTTGACACAAGGAATACACATGTGAAATATCAAAGCCCTATCACTTTCCATTCAAAAGTTATGGTCAAGGTTAAAGTTTTTGTGACTGACGGACAGACGGACAGACGGACGGACAGACGGACGGACAGACGGACGAACCGGTTTTAATGTCCCCGCGCTTTCGCGAAAGTGGGGGACAATTAAGGCCGATGGGAACTTTCGCGCATCCGGTTCAGATTTTACTATGCGTCGCCGGTTTCCTAAATAGCAATAACAGGTGGTCGCAGGTACAGAAAATGAGATTATTTTAGTCAAATATGGTGATATTTCACAATTCAAAGGGGTATTTTGCCATATTTGTCTATTTCGCGACGTCAAGAAGCCATCTTAAAGGCGAGATAAACCCAAAAGCGTAAGTACTGAACATTTCTGTCATTTAGTTACAAGAGGAAATTCGGAGTTGTGACTTGTGTTTGATGGGCTTTTAGTTTAATTTCCATTTTCTAAGTTTCTTTTAGTATGTTGGTTGAGGTGGTACATCCTGGCTTAGATGATCGGAAATGTACAACAGAATCTGAGCTGTGCATGGTCCATGTCAAATACTTCAACAGGCTAGGTAACGTGTGAACCTAGGGGTTGGGAAGGGGTTAACGTGGATAATTATTCTAGCATGTCAACTTTTGAACTGTGGGCTGCTCTGCTCCATCCATGACAGGGCCAAGATTTCAATGTGTTAAAGTAAAGTGCATGTTGCATATATTGATCTGGATTTGTTTTGATTATTATGATTATTTTCCTTATTTCTGTTGGTTTAATCCTCATGGTAATAGTAGTACATTGAAATTATTTAATAAACATGGTTTGAGTATAATCTTATTGTATATGTATAACGATCGAGTGATCCTAGCTATCATTATCGGTACAGACTGTGTAACTCTGTGTCTATATAAAGACTAACGTACAGACGCGATTCACACAATTGGATGCACAGTGTATTAATAGTGAGGCAGTTGGAGACTCTAAGATACAAAGATCGATAGAATCCCTAATGTGAAAAAAAAAACAACAACAACAACAACAAAATAAACAAACTAAGAATGCTGCTCAGCATATTAACTATTGTAAGGAGTTTATAAATGATTCATAATGTTCAGTCTTCTGTCATGAATTTTCATGAAAAATATGGAAATTTCATTTTTTGCGGCAATGTTCCTATTCAAGAAGTACAATGATTTACTAGTCTTACATTATATTTGAGGAAAGGCTTTTATCTGTTATAAGTTTTGAAAAAACATAACTATTTATAAAAATTAACTTTTTATAATTACACATGAGATTTCAAGAAATTTTGCATGAACAGTGATGATGATGAAAGTATGACGTATTATGACAAAAATATTGATGTTTCAAATGAAGGGGTATATATATTCAAGATGCAGTCATACATAATTGGTGTGGGTAGGCTGCTTCTTTACTAAATAAAGAGTTTAGTGACTTTATATAAACTAAATATACATTTATTTTTATTTATGAGAAAAAGATATCATCTTTACACATTAGATTCTACAAAATTTTGAATGAAAGTGAAAATATTTACTATAAAATTGATGTTTTATATAAGGGGGTATACGTATTCAAGGTGCAATTAAATACAATAAGTGAGGGGAGGCTTCTATTATTGTGACTTTTTAAAAAACTGAATATATCATTCCTATTATTTATAAAATAAAGTAAACATCATTACATATAGATTTGAAAAAAAAATGTATGAACGTGAAAATTTGACAACAAAATTGATGTTCGAAATAAGGGGGTATACATATGCAATATACAATCGCACACAAATACTGTGGGTAGGCTTCTTCTAGTAAGTCTTTTTATAGACCTAAGATATAGTTTTTAATATTAATGCAAATTAAAGTATACCTAAACACCTTAGATTTTGAGAAATTGGCATGAAAGTGAACATACTTACTAAATAAATTGACGTTTTAATTAAGGGGGTATATGTAAATTTAGTGCAGTCATATACAGTAGGTGAGGGGAGGCTTCTTCTATTGTTGCTTTTTTGAATTATAATATATTATTCCTATTATATATGAAATAAGGTATACATCATTACATGTAGATTTAAAGAAATTTTGCATGAAAGTGAAAAAATTTACAACAAAATTTATGTTTGAAATAAGGGGTATACATATTCAATATGCAATTGTACACAAATACTGTGGGTAGACTTCTTCAAGTAAGTCTTTTTATAGACCTAAGATATAGTTCTTAATATTAATGCAAATTAAAGTATACCTTAACACCTTAGATTTTGAGAAATTGGCATGAAAGCGAACATATTTACTAAATAAATTGACGTTTTAATTAAGGGGGTATATGTATTCTTAGTGCAGTCATATACAATAGGTGAGGGGAGGCTTCTCCTATTGTTACTTATTTGAAACATAATATATTATTCCTATTATATATGAAATAAAGTATACATCATTACACATAGATTTAAAGAAGTTTTGCATGAAAGTGAAAAATTTTACAACAAAATTGACGTTTGAAATAAGGGGGTATACATATTCAATATGCAATTGTACACAAATACTGTGGGCAGGCTTCTTCAAGTAAGTCTTTTTATAGACCTAAGATATAGTTCTTGATATTAATGCAAATTAAAGTATACCTTAACAGTTTAGATTTTGAGAAATTGGCAATGAAGTGAAAAATGATTACTTTTTTTCAATGAACGTTATGGGTTAAAAATACCCAAATTTGATATTATTATGAGAAATTCCTGCATTTTTTCTATTGAGAATGTATACTGAGTTATTTTCTATAAAACTAATGTAAAAGAATATGTTTCAGAAAATTTATCAATAAATAAGAGTACATGTTATAACTATGTTCTGTATTTGTTGAAAATGGCCATTTTGTATTTTCAATGGGTGGCCTTGAACTGTATTTTTTAAGAAAATATGTGGATAATCTCTTAGATTAGGGTTTCAATTGCAAGATATTGAGCTGTTCTTTCAATTTTAACCAAAAAAATACAGGGTAAACAGTCTAATTTCAAAAGTATCCATTGGCCTTAAGTTATTTCAGAGAAGTAAGAAATGCATCTTGCTGTGTTTTAACTTGTACTTGACTAGGCAAGAAAACAAGTATAATACTTGGGTTTTTTTTCTATACACAATTCGGTTCTTCTTGAATATGAAACATAAGTGTGCAAACAATCAAATCATTAACACGGACGCACTGCAACATGAATGACACCTAAAAGGAGACAGATGTACAGCATCGGTATCGATTTTGGACGACAGTTTTATTTATAAATGCAAGTTAAACTTTGTAGTTATCTTGAATGTTACCACGTATCCGAGTACAAAGGACAAACAAATATGATATCAAAGTTTGGGTTTTTTTTTTTTACTAACTATGAGCTGACATCAGAATGTGATGGAAAATCCCCAGGAAAGTAAAACAAAACCTAAGTCTGATACAGCATCTTAAAATTTCCCTAACCACATTTCAGCATTTGAATTGTAAATTATATCTAGATGGATATTTTTTCCGTCGCCGAAATAAATTTCGTTTGTACAGTGACATTATGAGAGTATTTTTCTTCTGTATACATTCTTAAATATCTTAACCTTCATTTGCAAGAATGAAAATCAGTATGTAACAAATTTGTGAAAATAGTCAAAACTGGGGCTAAAACAGGCACTTTTGACTCTGCAACTTTGGAGTCGCGCACTCTCTGCAAAGTGCACCAATTTAATTCAGCAAATATAAACAGAAGGCGCCTCTAAAATGAATTTGGCTGTGTCTTAAGGAGGTCCAGGACAGCCACACTTAAATTTGATCCTATCATTTAATTTTCCTAAAAACTATAATAATTTGTTAATTATCGAAACATATACTTTTCCTACATACAAAGTTGCAGCAATTTTTACCGTTAGTTTTGAAGCTATGAACGTACATATATACCCATTGAAAGCCCAAAAATGGGCCATAAACGTTACGCCAAAATTAACACACTTTAGGTAATGAAAAACAGTTACAAATCTTCTGTAGAGACAGAATATTAACAAATTCTGTATTTTTTTATTTAGGTATGATGTGGGCAATCTGATATGTATAGAATTATCAACGATCATTAAGAATTTTAAAAGAAACTGTCGAAAGGAGATAAATTTATGTCTATTTTCAAAACATCTTTGAGTTGCTAATTTTTGAAAATAAAGTCCGTTTATCTGAAACCAAATCATTCATTTTCCGTAAAAACTTGATATTATCTTGTTCATATGACAAGTGAAACACCGATAAGTTTCTATTGAAATTTGACCGTCATTTTTTAAGTTATAGTGATTTTGGAACCCCCTCCCCCTTATTTCTACGTTACCTAATGCTGACGTTCTTGCAAAGAAACACGCCAATGTCGCCGTTTCTTTTGTGACGTCATAATTGATCCAGAGCTTTCCGATGAGGTTCTTTCGGATACTGTTCTGGACCCCCTTAAAATCATTTTGGATGAAAGCATCCCTGATGAGGACCGAAACAAGTATCTGGTGTATAATAAATTTTCTTCGGGAAGGTATAAAGTTGGAACACTTCCGTATTATATGTAGAATATTGTCATTCATATTCAAATGAGAGAGTGTCACTCTACCTATATGCTCGCTTTATTGTGTTTACTTTGCATCCTTATTCTTGTTTAATACGTGTGTTTTCCGCTGTTAACACTACAATGTTTTCATTTTGGCAATCTACTTCGTAAATACATTTGTTTGATTTGCCCGAGGTTAAATTATCATTTGAAAATTCTAAATACACAGCCGATTGTGCTTGATATGAAATTCATGTGAAATTTACATGAACTTTACATCAAATTTATGTGTAATGAGCACGAAATTCATGAAATTAAATTCATGTGAAGATTTTTACATGGATGTTATGTGAATTCATGCAGTTTCCTGTGAAGGTCACTCAGAAATTTTCATGTGAAATTCATGCGAAGGAAATGCATGTGAAATTCACGTGAAATATTTTTCACATAAATCTTATGTGAAATTTATATGCATTTTACATGAACTTTCATGTGAAATTTACATGATGCTCATTTCATATGAATTTCATGTGAGGCACAATTGGATGTGTAAGACTTCCCTTTCTGTAAGGTCAAATAGGAAGTTTCTTGTTCGCCAAAATTCAAACTATGAAATATAAAATGTTCGAACACTCTGGTTGGAAGCAATGGCAAATCTTACACTTGTCCTTACCATTTTTGTCCATTTCTTTGTGCTTTTCTATGAGCAATTCCGTTTTTATTCCGCCATCTTTGTTGAAAAACATATGACACTCCACTTCAACCTTGTTAGCCAAGTCGATGTATGTTTCATTAACATCACTAGGGCTTGATAAGCTGTATTTTGTATAGAAATGGAAGTCAACTATCAATAATGAAAAGATTTTGTACGACACAGACATTTTTTTTTTCCTCATTCTTTTCTCTTTTTTTTTTTATAAGATACATTTTCTTATTCGATATATGTGTAATGATCACATTACTAAGTTAACACTATCCCAAGGTTGAATTAAATATTCTTCATTGCAAATTCTATAATAAATAAACATCAAACAAGTACCTAACCGGTGTTCAGTCTCAAAGTCGAGAAGGCAAGGCAAAATTGTGAGAATTTCCATCAAAACTGTTGCGAACCTCGGAATGAACAACATTCCGAAGTGAGACCAGGTGACCGGGAGAGTCACGGGCGGGCGTCTCCTGATTCTATGTTACATAAACCACACAAAGCACGACAAATGTTTAACGTCTTCAAATTCATTAGCATCATTTAAGAGCAGATAAATTTACAGCATGGACCAGACATGCACGTGATATGGATTTTACGATATATTCTTGAGTATAAATAAAAGTGATGTCTCAGGATATATTTTCCCTTTCATAATATCAATATTGATTCTATACCAGGTTTATTTTTTCTTCTTAAATTTCCATAAACATATGTATCCGTTAAATCACCAGATTTAAGGAGGGATTCAACACCAAGATGGCGACGGCATTATTTGTTTTCTCGCTTCCTAGGAACAGTGCAGTCATTACTTCCTTAAAGCATTTGATACCCTGATTGATATACATATTTGAGTATCCTCATGAAGTTTGAATAATTTCTCACGTCAAATGAAGAAATTATAGCGATTTCCAAAATTGTGGACGTTTGGAGTTTTATCCATCAAACCATGACGTCATTTTGACTTTATCGGGGAAAATGGCGTCACAAACTATCGTATTCAAAATGCAATTAAAACATTAATACCAAATTTATCGCATTATAACTTTGATGATGCTTACTCTTCCTGGGCACCTGGTCTCACTCTCGTATCGGGAGTTCGCTTCTTTTCATATTGTGGAGGTTTTTGTTTGTTTGCTTTGGTTCATGTTTTATCCTGATTTTGTAGGCCTTCGGTTTCTGATTTTCTGGGTTATCGATTTTGTGCTGTAAACTGGTAAACAGGGATATGGTCATTATCCATATTTGTCATTTGCATGTATGAAATAGAAAATTCAATTTTATCAGTGTATTCGTTGACAACATCATCACATTCATTACTTTTCGTTACTATACATCAACTTTAGTTTCGGAACTTTTGTCCGCGAATACTGATATCAAAAGCAATGAAAGCGTCTCGTTCATTTTGAACAAACATAACAGTGAGTTGTCTTCATTCAATATATACGTATCTAGATTGGATCTCCCAACTATATGTTGCATACTAAAACTGCACAAGTCTCCTAACAAATTTCAACTGATTGCTTATTCTACACCACGCTTCCTCAATGTGACAAAATAAATGATTGAATGTCTAAACTCAATGAATGGTGTTTTGATCGAGAGCGGAAAACATACATTTGTACATCTGGTCCCACCTCTAGCGTGCTAGGGGTCCGTCGATGCTTAATTTTGTGCTCTATTGTGAGTGCTGTTGAGATTATCGTCAGGATCTTCTTTAACTCATTTGTGTCACACTTATGCCCATTGCCGTGTGGACCTCGTAATAAATTTCCCCGCGAGCGGTTTGACAGAAAGTGTTTTGAATATATTTCCCTGACATTGTCGCCATAGCACTTTCTATATAGACGAAAGGAGGGGATCTCCAACAACACCTAGTTGCAGCATCAACAGCAACCTCCCAAAACACCCACTGTAAAACACAAAAATGACACGCACATAAAGAGACGCAGTAGTACAATGAACGTTAAATCACAGAAAAACATAAAACACAAATGACTACACATAAACCAACGAGACCAATGGGCAAACGGTGCCGACTTAGGACGGCCATCTGCCTCGTCAGTAGCAGACGGTGTGGTTATCCTGGATTACGTGCGCACAACCCTCCCACTATTCCGATTACCCAGAGGTCTCGAAGAACGTACAATTGTGGTGTAAAACAACCTCCTCACTGTCAGATGACCACACACAAACAAGACCGCAAGACGCAGGGGCCCAAGCAACACAGATGAATATGTAAATTGATATAAAAAGAGGGCATGCGTGATACGACCTGTGCTCTGCCGGCTGTAGCGAGCTAATGTATGTTATCACCCGAGGAGTCCGACTGACATTCAGAGAGGACAGGTGGTCGGGGCCCTGTCTTCTCTAAAGAGGTTTGGACAGGGCCCGTCATGGAGTCCCGTCGTCACAGTCAGTCAGCGTGCAAGTATTAAGGATGCGCTGGTACAAGACTGTAGATTGGTCAAGTATCAAGCCTAGTGTCCGTCTGGTGACATTAGGATCATATCCACGGTATAAGAGGCGTTTGATGATTCTGACGCATTTTCGATAGTAATTCTGTCTACCTTTGATCCTTCTAATTTTGTTGATCATGTCACCATAAAATGCAGGTTGCGAAATACCCAAAGTAATATACTCTGTTGCTTGTATGGGTCCGAATTTCAAAAGTAGTTGACAATAATTTTTGTAAAATTTCCAGAATGTCTTGACAAGTTTGTGAAAGCGAAAACCTTGACCTAAAAGTTTCGTTGTTATTTGTAAATTTCTATCATGAAAATCCAAAACATCAGTACATGCTCTAGCATACCGGATGAGCTGCGAAATGTAGATACCATAAGACGGTAATCTAGGAACATCACCGTCAAGCCAGGGAAAATTTACTATATTGAATCCAAGGTCATCTCTTTTGTCATACACCCTTGTATGAATCTCTCCATTAATAATTTTGATATTCAGGTCCAAAAATGGTGTTTCTGTGTTTGTGACGTTCGCCTTGTTTAGAGTCAGTTCCTGTGGATAAATGACATTTTTATACTTTTCAAAAACAGGACTGTCGATAGTAAGGATATCATCCAGGTACCTAGAAGTACCATTGAAACATTTCACATCATCATGTTTTCTTTGTTTTTGAAGATTTTGGATAAATTCTTTTTCATACGTGAATAAAAATAAATCTGCAACAAGAGGCGCACAATTAGAATCCATAGGGATCCCTACAACCTGCTTGTAGAGATTCTCACCAAATCTTACATAAATGTTGTCCAAAAGAAAGGACAAGGCAATACAAAGGTCACTACATGTCCATGATTTATATGATTTGTATTCTGTATTGGAAAAGAAACCCTTTGATTCAGATGTACAAATATAAGTTTTACCCTCTCGGTTAAAGCACCATTTAATGAGTTTGGACAATTGATCATTAATCTTATCGTGAGGAAGCGTGGTGTACATATTTGAAAAGTCGTACGAAGAAATCGAATTGGCTTGAAAATTTCTCGATTTCATTTTGTCAATCACATCCCCTGAATTTTTAATAGACCAAAATAAGTTTACATCATTCCTGTTTAGAACAGTTTCACAATATTTTGCAACGTGTTCCTTTATCACCGTGAGTGCTGACGTCAGATTTCTAGACAAAATTGTAGTTGAGCAGTTGCTAGAATTAGCAATGTATCGAAATTTGTAAGGAGACTTGTGCAATTTTGGTATGCAGTATAGTGTAGGAAGATCCAGTTTAGAAATAGGGATCTTGAATGAAGAAATTTCACTGTTGTGTTTGTTCAAAATGTTAGGAACACTTTCATTGCTTTTGATATAAGTGTTTGTAGACGAAAGTTCCGAAACCAAAGTTGATATGTAGTAACGTTTTCAAATGATTATGGTGTTGTTGGCTGCTTTGTCTGCAGGAGCGAAGACATATTTTTCGTGTAAATTGCGTAATTTGGATTTGAAATATCTTTCAGATTTAGAACTTGGATTTTCGAAAAGATGAGGATTTTTGTGGAAGTTATCTATTCGAATATCGGTAATATCCAATATGAGGTTCTTCCAGTCATTCAGAGAATGTGATTCGACCCCTTCCGATTTACACCATCTTTTTGTGTAGTTATCTAAGGCTTCCTTTAGTTCTTCGCGACATTTGATAAAATCTATCTTGGATGGAATTCTGTACTTAGGTCCTTTCTTGAGAAGATTGCGGAGCTGCCTGTCCTGGATAATTGAAAAGTCACCTGTTACAATATGGCCAGCTGGTTTATAAAGGTATTCAGAAGTTGCACATTCTCAAGAAATAGGACTTGATTCAAGAATATTAGGATCTGATGTTACTTTATGGTAGTTAAATACGAAATTTCGAATAGGTTTTTTATACTTGAAACAAATAAGAGGAGGTTCAAAATTCTCAAAATATTGAGGAATAGCACTTTGGACGCGATGATCCCGAAAAATATTAGAGATGTTAAGAAGATCGAAACCTTTGTTAATAAATGGAATTTTTATGAATCGTCTTCTAAGGGGAATGTTTTTAATGACAGGGAAAAGTTTATTCTGTGCGAATGCAACAATGATATTAAGTTTGAATCAATCAGTATTTCTTAAGAATGCAACCTCTGCTTCATCCAAGATAGATTTCAATTGAACTGCTGGTATTGATGAGAGAGCATGAAGCAGTTCATGTCTGCCGCCGTTTCGTGCAATTATGAGTAGATCTCTGAGGGTACGATGTATTCTAGCTCTGTTTCTAAGGTTTCTGTTTCGCCTTTTTCCGTGTGACCTAAACTTTCGTTTAGCGTCAGGGCGGATCGAAAAGACATTGATCTTTGTCGAGGTCGAGGAAATATTTCCTTGTCCGTAAATTTGATCGTTTAAACCAAGGGGGTACGCAGTTTGTAATTTAGTGATCCAGGCAAGTTCAGCTTGTAGTCGGCGTTTTTTAATTTCAGTTTTACTTAGATTTTTGAGTTTTGGGAAAGACTGAACTGGAGTAATACTTAAATCCGAAATTGAATGTTTATATTTAAAGAAGTGATGGTACAGGAAATTTCTGTGCTTTTTTGACGCGAGTTTCTTATCTGATATGAATGATTTCGAAAACGAGATTTTAAGGACTGGCCTGTTTCCCCTACATATTGGGCGCCACATCCCCTGGCGTTTCATGTAATAACATAAATGACATCTTGATACGATCAATCAACGTCGCTATCAATCTCGATCTTAAACGTATATCCATTAACACTAGATGTAATCGTGGAATTGCAACTGATGAGCGGACAAATGGAACATCTCTTTCCATTGCACTGGCGAATGGTTGAGAACCCTCTGTGTTTGTTGTTAAATGTAGAGCCTGCAGATGGAGTAGAAGGTGTAATACGTCTACGGGGTAAAAATTTAAGAGGTGATAGATGTACTCAGGGTGAGGTAAAAAGTTGATTACTGTTAAATGTCGATGATGGTAACGTGACTGTAGTGACAGAGGGTAATCTCAAAGGTTTTAATTTAATACGAGGCGACCTTAGAAATGCCATAATGAAATAATCGAGGATAGAAAGGTGAATTAAGATCCTGCGTAGAAGATACTACAACACAGTCAAGTTAGAGAACGATTTGGAAATAAAACACTTCAAACATCGGGTCGCGGGGAATTGTATTACCAACTCCCAGGTAACACAAAACATTTTCGAAACATTTTCAAAAGATTTCAAAAAGGTTCTGCTGAAACATTTCTGGCAAAATGTTCTAAAAACATTTTAAAAACGTTTTTCAGGGATAACGAAATGTTTTTAAAACGTTTATAAAACATTTATGAGCGATGGAAAAATCTAAATATTTTAAGATATTTTCAAAACGTTTTTAAAACATTGTTGAAACATTTCTATTAAATGTATTGAGAATGCATTTAAGTATTAAAGTAGGAAAACGTTTTCAAGATGTTTTCAGAACATTTTGATTTTTATTGAAATGATTTTTTCAAATTATATTGAAAGCATTTCAAAAAACGTTTTTAAAGTATATTTTAAATTTTATATGTTTTATTTTTTTGGGTACATGTTGCATAAGTAGTAATAAATGTTGAAACATTGTAGAAATGTTTTTGAAACATTTATTTCTAAAATGTTGTCAAAACATTGTTAAAATGTTTACTAAACATTGATTTAATGTATCATTAAAACATTGTTTAAATGTTTATAAAATGTCGCATAATAATGGAACATTGTAGAAAATTATGTTTTGAAACATATATTTTTAAAATGTTTTTGAATCATTTTACATTGTTTTCATGTTATAAAATATTGATAAAAAATTTGTAAATCGTTAACTGAATTATTTCTTACAAATTACGAAAAAAAGGCTAATTTTAAAGCTTTCTAAAATGCTTTTATGATGTAAAACTGTAAGATACTGTTAAATGTTGCTATAATGTTTTAGAAACATTTCCGAGGGTAATTTTTCTTAAATATTTTTTTCACATTAGAAAACACCATATTCATTATGATGATATGATAAATCGGTATTCATTAAAATAGTCTTCTTCAATACTTGTAAGTCTGTGTAATCAAATAATATTGTACAGAATTTTATAGTAAGCTGTAAGGGATGTTGCATAACGCTTCTAGAGAGGCGGTTTTAGCGTGCAGAGATTGAGATAAGAGAGTAAATTGTTGATCTAGGATATAGGTCAGCATCACACACAGCAGGATACTGGCCAGTTAACCATGGTAACATGGATTTGAAAGGGAAGACAAGGAGTGGGTCACTTATGATTTCCTACATATACTATTCATTCCTAAAGTCATGGATTATATGTATATTGGAAAAATCTGCTTTATAGTAATTGTGATATACTCATCATAGTATTTATCATCATAATCATCGGAGTTCGGGACAATGGTAATTAAGTACACATACTTATATTTCAGGAATAAAAAGTTCTGTGTACTGTAAATGTGTATGTAAATAGATTTACACATAGTAAAAAGCATTTGTAATTGTTTAATATGTATTATTCCTCATAAAGTTATGTATTTTCGATTATCAAAGTACATGTTTGTCATTTATAATGCCAGCATACATATAATTTGTGAAATATATTACATTTTTATCGCAGCACATACTGATGGACAAAGACTTTTGCATGAGAGTGGAATTATATATGTTCCTGTACATGCAACTTAAATTTTGTAAGTGTTTATCAAAACGTATATTAATATTCGACATACTTGGCATTGATTTTTAAAATCACACACAATCATGATAACCTTTGAGGCAGAAATTATAAGGAGCGTACTCTAATCTTCATGTTTCATTTGATTTTTAGAAGAAGAACGCGAGGAAAGTAAAATGTTTAGCAGTATCTGAAGAAACAACCCGGACAGCTAGAGCTTCACTCGGACAGTGAAGATTGAACTTTTATTAAAACAAGAAGATTGAACTTTAAACGAAGACTGACATGAAATGGAATTTATCTTTGTACTAGCTGTCATATATTTTATATTTGTAAGTTACGAATAATAAAAATGTTTTGAAATGTTTTATAGAAATGTTTTGTAGAACGTTGAAAAATAATTCATTGAAATATTTCACAAAATGTTATTAAAACGTTTTTAAAACCATACATCGTAACATTAATGAAACATTTTTTGAAATGTTGTTGAAATATTTCTAAAACATTTCATAGAAACATTCTGGAAAAACATTTTTAAAATGTTTCATTAAAATGTTTCATGAAACGTTTTGAAAACGTTTTTAAAACCATACATCGAAATATTTTTGAAACATTTTTTCGAAATGTTTTCGAAACGAAATTAAAATGTTTTTGAAACGTTTTAAAAATATTTTTGTGCTACTTGGGCTCCACACTGCAACACGAAATAAGTGTAGATATAAAAGAAAGGAGGGGATCTCCAACAACACCTAGTTGCAGCATCAACAGCAACCTCCCAAAACACCCACTGTAAAACACAAAAATGACACGCACAGAAAGAGACGCAGTAGTACAATGAACGTCAAATCACAGAAAAACATAAAACACAAATGACTACACATAAACCAACGAGACCAATGGGCAAACGGTGCCGACTTAGGACGGCCATCTGCCTCGTCAGTAGCAGACGGTGTGGTTATCCTGGATTACGTGCGCACAACCCTCCCACTATTCCGATTACCCAGAGGTCTCGAAGAACGTACAATTGTGGTGTAAAACAACCTCCTCACTGTCAGATGACCACACACAAACAAGACCGCAAGACGCAGGGGCCCAAGCAACACAGATGAATATGTAAATTGATATAAAAAGAGGGCATGCGTGATACGACCTGTGCTCTGCCGGCTGTAGCGAGCTAATGTATGTTATCACCCGAGGAGTCCGACTGACATTCAGAGAGGACAGGTGGTCGGGGCCCTGTCTTCTCTAAAGAGGTTTGGACAGGGCCCGTCATGGAGTCCCGTCGTCACAGTCAGTCAGCGTGCAAGTATTAAGGATGCGCTGGTACAAGACTGTAGATTGGTCAAGTACCAAGCCTAGTGTCCGTCTGGTGACATTAGGATCATATCCACGGTATAAAGGCGTTTGATGATTCTGACGCATTTTCGATAGTAATTCTGTCTACCTTTGATCCTTCTAATTTTGTTGATCATGTCACCATAAAATGCAGGTTGCGAAATACCCAAAGTAATATACTCTGTTGCTTGTATGGGTCCGAATTTCAAAAGTAGTTGACAATAATTTTTGTAAAATTTCCAGAATGTCTTGACAAGTTTGTGAAAGCGAAAACCTTGACCTAAAAGTTTCTTTGTTATTTGTAAATTTCTATCATGAAAATCCAAAACATCAGTACATGCTCTAGCATACCGGATGAGCTGCGAAATGTAGATACCATAAGACGGTAGATACCATAAGACATAACGTCAGACAGTGCATGAAGTTTATATATTGTTTTCATTTTCGTGCTTAACCATCGACGTCGGGTGCGGCTAGCCAACAGGGGATGCTTACTCCTACCGGGCACCTGGTCCCACCTCTAGCGTGCTAGGGGTCCGTCGATGCTTCATTTTGTGCTCTATTGTGAGTGCTGTTGAGATTATCGTCAGGATCTTCTTTAACTCATCTGATTCAAAGGGTTTCTTTTCCTGGACAAACTACAATCATACAAATCATGGACATGTAGTGACCGGTGTAATGCCTTGTCCTTTCTCTTCGACAACATTTATGTTAGATTTGCAGTTACACTCAACGAGTACGTGGTACAAATGTTAAACATCTTCAAATTCAATAGTATCATTTAAGTCAAGAGATAAATTTTCAGCATGGACTAGACATACACGTTTCGGATACTAAACCGTCGGCAGTGATTCTCAATCTAAACAATGTAATGTCAAAAGTTTTAAAATCATAACGTCAAATAATTCAGCATCCTATTTGGACATAATGGTGTCTACGACACTGATGTTCACATGAACACCTCACTCTATGACAAACGTGACGACTTGCAATTTCAGGATCACAAACTTCCCTTTTCTGAGTAACAACATCCCTTCATCACCAGCTTATGGCGTGTTCATATCTCAGTTGATACGCTATGCCAGAGCAAGTACCAAATATACAGATTTTATTTTGAGAGCTAGGCGTCTTTCAGATAAGCTTTTCAGTCATGGATACATCTGTGACCTACTAACATCGTCAGGAAGTTCTACGGCCGATAAGGGGAACTCGTCATACACTATGATGTCCCACTCTCCAGAATGGTAGATGGCATTCTGTCATAGACCATTTGAACCATCCAACCAAAGAGTATACTTTATATCTTCCAAATGGAAGTAACCGGATGTGACAATTCTACCGAATTGAAGCGACGGGTGTTGCATGCAAGCAGGAGATGCTGACTCTTCCTGGGCACCTGGTCTCACTCCACTATCGGGAGATCCCTTCTTTTCATGTGGTGGAGGTTTTTGTTTGTTTGCTTTGAAGCCTGTTTTATCCTAACTTTGTATGCCTTCAGTTAATAATTTTCTGAATTATCGATTTTGTGCTGTATATAGGGATATGTCCCTTATCCATATTTGTTTTTTTTTTACTCACGCGATGATATTCCTCTGAAGAAGGCTGAAAACTAATTATAAAAGAAATAAAAACATGGAATTAACTCCTTATATTTCATGTTGAAAAAAAAACAAATCGCAGATAGCATTAAATTAATATATTTAGAAATTATTCCAGTATTTTACTTAAATGTTAAACATCTTCAATTCCAATAGCATCATTTAAGAACAGATAAGTTTGAAGCATGGACCAAACATGCATGTTTCGGATACTAAACCATTGGCACTGATCCTTAATCTAAACAATGTAATACGGCCAAAGAGTGTGAAAGCTATAATGTCAAAAAATGTACACAAAGAAGTATCGGGATGGGAGGTATATAATGCTACAGGACCCATGTTTTTTAAATTTAGAGAAATTTTGATAAATTTCGACTGCGTTGAAGAAACGATCAAGCGGTTGATCAAACTTGGCAACATGTCCCCTCGGGGACTCCTGGTCCACCAGCACTGACACTCACCAGGTAGTAAAAATTTTAAACGTCTTCAAATTCAATAGCATCATTTTAGCACAGATAAATGTGCAGCGTGGACCAGACATGTACGTTTCGGGTACTTAACAATGCATCGAATAATTCAAAACAATGCATCGAATACTTCAAATTCAAATGGTGTGAAACGGAGAATTCCGAAGACATGTTTTTCATCGATTTTTCCCATTCCTCTGATGACAAATTGTCTATACTTCATACTTTTGCTGTTGGTGCTGCAACAGGGTCTTGTTGGAGATCCTCTCCCTTCTTTTAAATCTTTCAAAACAGATTGGATTGGAACAATGAAAGATTATCTACATACCAAATACTGCTGAACATACATGTACATTTGACATTGTTGCTTGTAACAACTGAACCAATTTGAAAGCGAATGTCTTTTCAATTATAATATAATTTCATATGTATGATATCAATTCATAAATAAGTGTCGCTATGCTTCGCAGGCGACACAAAAACTTCTTAGTCAGATATCACCATCTGTGCGCAATTTGTAAAAAAGGAGAGTGATATATCAATTACATGTCAATCATCCAGACAACGACCAATTAGAGTTGACCCAATTTCTTCTGATTTTTGACCTCGTTTGAATAATATTGTACAAAGGAGGGGATCTCAAACAACACCCGGTTGTAGCAACCACAGCAAAACCCAAAAACACCCAATGCAAAAACAAAAAGCAGACAAGCACGGAAAGAGACGCATAAGGGACAAGGAACGTCAACGCACAACACAGAAACATCAAACACAATGGACTACACATAAACCAACAAGGCCAATGGGCAACCGGTGCCGACTTAGGACGGCCATCTGCCACGGAAATAGCAGAGGGTGTGGTTATCCTGGATTACGTGGGCACAACCCTCCCACTTTTCCGATTACCCAGAGGTCTCGGAGAACGTACAATTGTGGTGTAAAACAAACTCCTCACTGTCAGATGACCACACACAAACAAGACCGCAAAACGCAGGGGCCCAAGCAACACAGATGAATATGTAAATGGATATAAAAAGAGGGCGTACGTAATACAGTCCGTGCTCTGCCACCGCGAGCTCATGTATGTTATCACCCGAGGAGTCCGACTGACATTCAGAGAGGACAGGTGGTCGGGGCCCTGTCTTCTCTAAAGAGGTTTGGACAGGGCCCGTCATGGAGTCCCGTCGTCACAGTCAGAGTGCAAGTTTTAAGAATGCGCTTGTACAAGACTGTAGATTGGTCAAGTACCAAGCCTAGTGTCCGTCTGGTGACATTAGGATCATATCCACGGTATAAAAGGCGTTTGATGATTCTGACGCATTTTCGATAGTGATGTTGTCTATCTTTGATCCTTCTTATCTTGTTAATAATGTCACCATAAAATGCAGATTGTGAAATTCCCAAAGTAGTATACTCTGTTGCCTGTATTGGTCCGAATTTCAGAAGAAGTTGACAATAATTTTTGTAAAATTTCCAGAAAGTCTTTACTAGTTTGTGAAAGCGAAAACCTTGTCCTAAAAGTTTCTTGGTAATTTGTAAATTTCTACTTTGAAAATCCAAAACATCAGTACATGCTCTAGCATACCGGATGAGCTGTGAAAAATAGATACCATAGGACGGTAATCTAGGAACATCACCGTCAAGCCAGGGGAAATTTACTATGTTAAATCCAAATCATCTCTTTTGTCATACACACTTGTATGGATCTCTCCGTTAACAATTTTGATATTTAGGTCCAAAATGGTGTTTCTGTGTTTGAAACGTTTGCCTTGTTGAGAATCAATTCTTGTGGATAAATAACATTTTTTTATTTCTCAAAAACAGGATTGTCGATAGTAAGAATATCATCCAGGTACCTAGAAGTACCAATGAAGCATTTCACGTCATCATTTTTTTCTTTGCTTTTGAAGATTTTGGATAAATTCCTTTTCATACGTGTATAAAAAATCTACAACAAGAGGCGCACAATTAGTACCCATTGGAATCCCTACAACCTGCTTGTAGAGTTTCTCACCAAATCTTACATAAATATTGTCCAAAAGGAAGGACAAGGCAATACACAGGTCACCACATGTCCATGATTTGTATGATTTGTAATCTGTGGCGGAAAAGGAACCCTTCGATTCAGAAGTACAAATACAAGTTTTCCCCTCTCGATCAAAACACCACTTAATGAGTTTGGACAGTCGAGCATTTATTTTGTCGTAAGGAAGCGTGGTGTACATATTAGAAAAGTCGTATGAAGATATCGTATTTGCTTCAAAATTTCTTGATTTCATTTTGTCAATCACATCCCCTGAATTTTTAATAGACCAAAAGAAGTTTACGCCATTCCTGTTCATGACAGTTTCACAGTATTTTGCCACATGTTCCTTTATAGCCGTGAGAGCTGACGTCAGATTTCTCGACAAAATTGTTGTTGAGCAGTTACTAGAATTAGCAATGTATCTAAATTTGTAAGGAGACTTGTGAAGTTTTGGTATACAGTATATTGTAGGGAGATCCAATTTAGAAATAGGGATGTTAAAAGAAGAAATTTCACTGTTATGTTTGTTCAAAATATTGGGAACACTTTCGTTGCTTTCGATATAAGTATTAGTAGAGGAAAGTTCCGAAACTAAAGTTGATATGTAGTAGCGTTTTCAAATAATTATGGTGTTGTTGGCTGCTTTGTCTGCAGGCGCGAAGACATATTTTTCATGTAAATTACGTAACTTGGATTTGAAATATCTTTCAGATTTGGAAACTGAAATTGTGTCATCTTACGTATTAAGGCAAATGTAGGGTTTATAGTCTTGTTCGCTTTAGCATCATGCGACATCAACAATTACCTCCCTGGCGAGACCTGTATAATCAAGTGCATTCTCAACTCCCTTGGGAGTATACAAGCAGAGCTGCCGTTCAGGCGCTAATGCTTTTCATTCACATTGCCAACTCGTCCCATGTGCCAGGTACCCGGTTTACTCCTGTGTAGAGAGAGAGCAACGTAGTGTAAGGTAACTTGCCCAAGGTTACAATAGTTTTGCAATGTCCGGCGACGGTGAGACTCGAACCACGACCTACATACATTGGATTCGAAGTCCACCGCGCTAACCACTACGCTACCAGCACTACAATATTCCAGAGCAATTTGAATACTCACTTTCACATCGGGAGTTCGCTTCTTTTCATATGGTGGAGGTTTTTGATTGTTTGCTTTGGTTCCTGTTTTATCCTGATTTTGTATGCCTTTGATTTCTGATTTTCTGAATTATCGATTTTGTGCTATATACAGGGATATGGTCATTATCCTTTTTTGTCATTTCACCAATATCGATAATATGATATTTTTATATACGTTTTCTAATTACTCTAACATCATTCTGACGGATCTCTACACCAATAAAATTATTTTAAATCCGTTTATACTCTCTCTAACAGGTTAATGACAAATATGGATAATGACCATATCCAATATAATTTAAGGTATATGCACCGATCCAAGATATTGTCGGAGTTTCTCCGTAACTATGCATCGAACCCTTACCAAGTTGATTGGGTAAAATCTCAGCCGCGTAGCCAGAAATAAAATAATTAAGCTTGAACTTCAATTTTTTTACACTAATGTAGATTTGATGAACTATTTACAAAGATCTAGGCCTTGTTTCCCGGTTACAAGGCATCACACCCACAACAAATTGATAGGGTGTGAGTCGCTAAGCCTAGGCATGTTTCTCTGAAAATTTCAGCTGCGTAGCAAGAAACAAAAGTAAAGATTGAACTTCGAACCTTTTTATTAATTATGTAAATTTGATGAGCTTATCAAAGATCTCGGCCTTAGAAGGGTGTGAGTCGTTAGATACCTAGGCGTGATTTACTGATAACTTCAGCCGCGTAGCCAGAGGTAAATGATAAAGCTTGAACACTTATGTAGATTCAATGAACTATTTAATACAAAGATCTCGGCCTGTTTCTCGGTTACTTAAAGCACCACACTTTCACCAAATTGGTATGCCTACACATAAATCCCTGAAATTTCAACACCATAATGTGAAGATAGATATTAATCCTACACTTCGAATATTTTAACACTTATGTAGATTTGATGAAATAGTTAATTGCATGTTCTCGGCCAAGTTTAACGGTAACTAGACATTGGGCCCTCATCACTTTTCACCTTCATTATAAATTGATGGAGCATTTTACTATCACTTAGGTTTTCTATGAAATTTTTGGCTGCGAGGTTGATTGCAGAAACATCCTGCATCTTGCATTTGTTTAAACGGTATGGGTGCAACAGACTTTCAACAACTATGATGATGACAACATGTATGGTTAAATCTTCCCCTGCAAGAACCCCCTTTACAGTATCCAGTGCTTCCCCAACTGTTTTCCCATTGTGTGAAGCCCCGGTTGCAACCTGCACTATAAACAGACACTCCTCACACTTCATCTGTTTCCTGTCCTCCATCTTCCTGATGCTTCCAATTTTACAAAAGTAATCCACCCCCATCAAATTTGCAATGTCTGGATGAATAATGAAATTCTCTTTCCGGTTATTCCTCAGCTTCTGCTGAATCCACATTGCACATCTTGCAACATTTTTCCTGTGACCAGTGAATGGCGTATCAAAGCTTTGTAAGTCATCCGAGTTCACGGAGTAGACTTCATCAAGTCGTACATGCTTCTGGTCCACTTGCGGTACTAAAGTATTTTCTTCAGCCTCTTCGTAAGTTGTAGTATACACATCTCTATCCGGGACTACCACATAATAATGTTCCTTTTGGACAGCCACCAGCATATTTTCAATTTCCTTTCGCTCTCCTCCACATTGAAACATAATGTTAATCAGATCGTTACAATCCACACTTTCAAGCACCAGCTGAAATCTGTAAGGCAGTCTTTCCTTCCAAAACACTGCAAGACTTGGTACAAGATGGGTAACCCTGTAGTAAAGGTCATTCTCTGCCAAACCACGTTCAGTAAATCTGCTGTCTTCTGTCAAATGATCTTTCGTAACTATTGCCTGTTCAAATGTAAATATGTTGATAGCAATCCTCAAAACATCAAATTGGCTTTTTGTCAGAATGATGTCACCATCTCTTTGAATTATATACAGAAGAAGTCTAGAGCGCAAAAGAAAGTTATTATATAATTGATTTACCGGTACTTCTGATGTTAAGAAAACCTCTATCTGATTTCTTTGCTGAACTCTGAACTTAGAGAAAGCTTGAAGTAAGGACGCCCCTTCAAACTGCATTTTAAAAGAGAATACATGAAGTAGTCTCGGTGTCATCAAGGCTTCTTCAGCACAAAGTTTGTAAACGTTTTTTCCCTCTTCTCTCAGCTTTGGGCCTTTCTGTTGAGCAATCCACATCTGGTTAAACTCCTCTTCATCTAGCTGATATTCTTTTCCAAAGATGATATTTTTTAGAGAAGCGCTAGCAGTAAATCCAGTCTCCACAGTTAGTATTAATTTTTTTCTTTCCTTTCTGATTTCATTTGCATAGTGCACATTGAATAATGTTACATGATCAATGATTAATAAATCCTCATCTTTCATTCTTTTGGCATAATCCCAAAATTGTTCAATTTTAAAGCCTGGCGTTTGAAGATCAATGTAGTGGACAGAATAATCACTTTTCCCCAGGCAGCTTAGCATAAAATATAATAAGGTGAATGACTTCCCTATTCCTTGTATTCCACTAACTGAAAAATCCCTCATAGTAGAATCCTTGATTTCCTTAAGGTAATTTATGAAGTTTTCATGAAACTTCGTTTTGAGATATTTCTGATTTCGAAAATTCAGTAGGTCTACAAATGTTCTGCGAGAGATTTCATTAGATTTAGGTCCAAGAAGTCCGACATCAATTTCCAGAGTTTCCATGTTTCTCTGCCAACAAAATCAACCTTAACAAAATGAGAAAGTAAAGTACTATAAACAAGTTTCGATGAATTCCCTTCAGCGGTGGCAGATGAGAAGCTTGAGCTACGACACTAATATGACACTCGGTACAAAAATTATTGAATTTTTAGTATAAAGATCACTGTCAAGGTCACAGGGTCATTGACCTTGATATCATTTGAAAGGGTTTCATTAGTTAAGCAAACATGCCAAATATGAAAACACTATCTGTAACGGTGTAAAAGTTATTCTACTTTTATCGTAAAGGTCAAGATCACAAGGTCATTAACTTGGTGTCATTTGACGGGGTTTAATTAGTCTAGAACACTTACCAAATATGCAGTCCCTATCTCTAACGGTACTCAGTATGCCAGAGGTAATCCTAAAAACAACAAAAACATTCTGTGTTCACTGAAGTGTGAAGTCAAGGTCAAGGTTATCAAATTTTGTATTGGTTGGATACAACTCTCAAGTATCTATAAACCTACCAACTTTGACATAAGTACTGTTAAGGATATGCAAGAAACGAAGCTGAACACTAATGCTTAACGCAAATTGTTGACGCCGGACGGACAGACAGACGGTTTTCGCCAATTGAAAGACCGGACTTGCTTTGCAATCCGGTCAAAAATGAAAATATTTTTAGAATCATTAACCAATTAAACGAATAGACTAAGTTATAGACATACATACAAAACTTACTCAACGTCCCTGGAAGAGATTATTGCCCAAGGCCAAGCTATCATTCAAGGTACACTTCTATAATTATTGACAAAAACTGTCTAAGCATTTAAATAATGATTTGCAAGCTTGGGTGAGGCCATTGTTTTCACTATGACTTTCGAAGCAAATTACTTGATACATCGACTGGATATGTCAGTAATATAAAGTTTAGAGCTGCAACGAGTCGGAAACTTCTCGATTCGGTTCGATTTCGATTTTTATTTCTCGATTCGGTTTTTTTCGGTTCGATTTTTTTGCAATATAATTTTCCAAGGATATTTAATTTTTTTTCCTTTTATTTGAAAAATTTAATCTCAATCTTAAAAAAACCCAAGTGCATCACTATATACCCCCACCATTTTATGTCGGGGTATAAAAATGCATAAAATACCCAGCTCATGTGAAAGCACTGTATGATACATATGTTTATGTATCATGTGGAAATACTATTCAACCCCCCCCCCCCTTTCCACAGAACGGCCTTCTGGGGATATAAATTCAAAACTATACAAAAGATAAATGATAACTAGCCAGTTTGCACAAAGAAGTGCATAGGTAAAATACTCTAAAAGAGGCAATTTTCAATTTGGGGTAGCACTAGCGCGCTCGTTGAAATGCGGTAAAAGTCGCCATTTCGAATTTCCTCTGACCCTGTATTTTCTTACGAATTGCTAGGTAAATGCACTTGAAAGGTTCACTTTTTATTCTAAATCATCACCTTAAATTAGGGTCCCTGTAAAGTGCGAAACGAAACAAAAACGAAACGAAACGAAACGAAACAAATCGAAACGAAACGAAACAAATCGAAACGAAACGAAACAGATCGAAACGAAACGAAACAGATCGAAACGAAACGAAACAAAACGAAACGAAACGAAACAAAACATAAAACTTGAAGAACTTGAGAAAAAAAAAGGATAAAGAGAAATCATTGCCGAGAACAAACATTTAATGACATATCTGCATGTCCATAAGTTCTAGTGGCTAGAGCGTATCTTGAAATAGTCGAAGTTGACCTTTAGTAATATAAATGTTAAATACCATAGATACATTCTGGTGGACTAAGGAGGAGGGGATAAATAACCTCGTAAATTAAGAAAATATATCGGGGGAGGCACATTTCAGGGATAAAAGCCTATCCCTTTCCAAGCAAAATATGTCTACCCCCCCCCCCCTCATTTTTCTTGATAAAGTTATTTTTAACATAGAATTGAACTGTCCAATCTCCTCTGTACTGGAATCCCCCCTGCTAAATAATATTTTTCATCCGAATATGACGAGGTCTTCTAACCCCCCCCCCCCCCCCCCCCCCCCAATTTAATCTGTCACTATCTAAAGTTGAAGTATCAAAAGGCAATAACATGCAGATCTCGACTTTATGTAATCGGTCTCGGCGGTATTTCCTTCTCTATGTGGCTTTTTCTCTAAGTTCTTTAAGATATATGTTTTGTTTCGTTTCGTTTCGATCTGTTTCGTTTCGTTTTGTTTCGTTTCGTTTCGATCTGTTTCGTTTCGTTTCGATTTGTTTCGTTTCGTTTCGATTTGTTTCGTTTCGTTTCGATTTGTTTCGTTTCGTTTCGTTTCGTTTTTGTTTCGTTTCGCACTTTACAGGGACCCCCTTAAATTATTCTTATTGGGAATCCTGCGATTTGTGGGAATTGTGAATACTTTAAAGTTGAAATTTGAACGTTTTTCTGCATTATTTAGACTATTCGACTCGAATCGTTTCTGACCACTACGACTCGCGATTCGAGTCAGAGCTAAGGATCGCGATTCTCGGTGCACAGCGGTGAATCGTTGCAGCTCTAATCAAGTTAGATGCATATTATTCAGGGATAAACAGTACTTATTAAGGAAATATCAGGAGTTCCCAGTTTATGCCGTAAGACAGCGAACTTCGTATCTTGTTGATTAAGAGATTTAAACATGAATCTCTTCCACTATTAATAAAGCCTGTGTTTGTGAAACACGAATGCCCCCGGTGGCATTTTTGTTAGTATGAACAGTATGAACACTATTTTCTGTTAAGTACATGTATGTGAGGTCACTGGGTTAAAAGGTCAAAGGTCAAGGTCATGAGGTCAAAAATTTTGGTATCAATGGAAAGGTCTTGTCACAAGGAATACACATGTGAAATATGAAAGCCCTATCACTTACCATTCAAAAGTTATGCCCAATGTTAAAGTTTTTGAAAAGTAGGTCAAAGGTCAAGGTCAAGGTCATAAGGTAAAAAAATTTTGGTATCAATGGAAAGGTCTTGTCACAAGGAATACACATGTGAAATATGAAAGCCCTATCACTTACCATTCAAAAGTTATGCCCAATGTTAAAGTTTTTGAAAAGTAGGTCAAAGGTCAAGGTCAAGGTTGAGAGGTCAAAAATTTTGGTATAAATGGAAAGGTCTTGTCACAAGGAATACACATGTGAAATATGAAAACCCTATCACTTACCATTCAAAAGTTATGTCCAATGTTAAAGTTTTTCGGACAAACAGACAGACAAACAGACAAACAGACGGACAGGCCAAAAATTATATGCCCCCAAATCTTTGATTCCGGGGGCATAAAAATAATGAAAATCATCTTGAAACTTCTAGAACTATCAAAAGTTATATATCAGCTGAAAACTGAAATTCTCGATGTCGGACTGATGATCAGATCACGTGACTTGAAATGCAGCGGGGACGAGTCTCTGGATTTATTGTCATTCCCTAGGAAAAATCTGATATTTCAACAGCCCATTGTAAACATCTCATGGTTCTTAAAGTTCAAAATCATCAATTTTTGCTAAGTCCAGCTACCCTTACACCTATTTCCAGTAGTAATTTTGGATAATTTGCTGCGAGATTTGCAAAATCCCTTTTTATAGTTGCATTAACATCAACGATAAACATCGAGATCGTCTCCCAACTGTCATGGTGCACAATATGGGTTGCATGGAAATGCCGAAAACACAGAACAGAAATTACCGAAAACGCTATATATAATGAACCAAATACACCATTGAAAGTAAGGAAAACAACATTTATGATTGATGCAGATGCCATACAAGTATACTCTTATAGAACTTTTAACCTGTAAAAAAAAAACAACGATTACAGCATACACAGGCATACAAAATAGATCTATGATCAGGTTCGGCCCACTACAAAATACAGCTATTATAGTTATAAACAGCTACAATAGCTATATATAGCTATTGTTTTGGGCAGGAAATGATATAAATTCGCAATATCTCTGCAATCGCCAACAAGAGGCCCACGGGTCTTATATCGCAAACCTGAGAAATGGAACCATCAGCAAAACTGCATTCAGATTTTTCATATGTAGGTCAAAGGTCACAGTCAAGGTCATATGTTCAAAGATTTTAGTACCAACCAAATGGCCTTGGAAAGAAACAAGTATGAAGCAGAAATATCTGTCGAGACTGGAGCTCTACTGGTCTAGACTGATAGTACTGATAACAAGCTTATATAAGAAAAACTGACCACGCCCATTTCTGGGCCCCCTGAGGGAGGATCATTACACACGCACATCTGCATACTAAGGGGAACAAGATGGGACCATTTAAAGGTTTCTGCCATACATAGTTTTGGAGGAGATGCGATAACAAGATTTACAAAGGCTTATATAAGGAAAACTGACGCCCATTTCTGGGCCCCCTGGAGGAGGATCATTACCAAAATCACACATGAATATTTACACACTAAGAGGAACAAGATGGAATCATTAAAAAGTTTCTATCTGACATAGTTTTGGAATTTTGACATTTGGGTGGAAAACTGACCACGCCCATTTCTGGGCCCCTGGGGGTAGGGTCAGTACCAAAACCACACATGCACAACTAGACCCTAGGGGGAACAAGATGGGACCATAACAAACTCTCTGTCATGGATAGTCTTGGAGGAGATGCGATAACAAGAAATTGTTTAAAGACAGACGGACGGACGGACGAACGGACAAACAGACAGACGGACACCGGGGTATCGCATGAGTTCGACTGGTCTCAACCAGTAGAGCTAACAAGACTGCCAAAGGCTAATATAAGGGAAACTGACCATGCCCATTTCTGGGGCCCCTGACTGAGGATCACCAACAAATCACACATGCACATCTACATCACTAGGGGAACAAGACAGGACAATTAAAATGTTTCTGTCATACATAGTCTTGGAGGAGATTCCATAAGATTTACAAAGGCTTATGTAAGGAAAACTGACCACGCCCATTTCTGGGCCCCCTGAGAGAGCATCATCACCAAAATTACACATGCACATCTACATCCTAAGGGGAACAATATGGGGCCATTAAAATGTTTCTGTCTTACATAGTCTTGGAGGAGATGTGATAACAAGATTAACAAAGGCTTATATAAGAAAAACTGACCACGCCCATTTCTGGGCCCCCTGAGGGAAGATCATCACCAAAATCACACATGTACATTTACACATAAAGGGAAACAAGATGGGACCATTAAAACTTCTTTATCATACATAGTTTTGGAATTATGACATTGGGGTGGAAAACTGACAACGCCCATTTCTGGGCCCCTGGGGGGAGGGTCAGTACAAAAATCACACATGCACAACTAGACCCTAGGGGGAACAAGATGAGACCATAACAAACTCTCTGTCATGGATAGCCTTGGAGGAGATGCGAAAACAAGAAATTGTTTACAGACAAATGGACAGACGGACTGAAGGACAGATGGACAGACAGACAGACATCAGGGTATAGCATGAGCTCGCCTGGTCTCGACCAGTAGAGCTAAAAACTGACCACGCCCATTTCTGGGCCCCCTTGGGGAGGATCTGAACCAATATCACACATGTACATCTACATTCTAAGGGGAACAGATTGAGACTATAAATAGGTTTCTGGAATCAACAATTTGGGAGGAGATGCAATAACAAGATTTACAAAGGCATGTATAAGGAAAACTGACCACGCCCAAATCGGGCCCCTAGAGGAGGATCCAACTCAAAATCACACTTGCACACCTAGACCCTAGGGGAAAAATAGGATTTTCAGAAACCTTCTGTTATGGAAAGTCTTGGAGGAGATGCGATAACAAGATTAACAAAGGCTTAAATGAGGAAAACTGACCACGCCCATTTCTGGGTCCCCTGGGGGAGGATCCGAACCGAAATAACACATGTACATCTACATCCTAAGGGAAACAAATTGAGACTATAAACATAGGTAATCACAGATTACGAAGCTCACCTCGTGACAGCAAAATTCAATTCAAACATATTTCTTAGTACATGTATATTAGCTTTTAAAGGGAAAACCACTAAAGCAGAAAAAGTAGGTCAAGGTCATTTTATGAAAGTTTGATCAAAGATACATCCAATATGCAAGTTTGGTACATGTAGCAGTTATACTTTGCTCAATATTGGCTTTATAGAGCAAAATCACTCAAGCAGAAAAAGTAGGTCAAGGTCATTTTATGAAAGATTGATCAAAGATACATCCAATATGCAAGTTTGGTACATGTATCACTTATACTTTGCTCAATATTGGCTTTTAAAGGCAAAATCACTCAAGTGGAAAAAGAAGGTTGAGGTCATTTTATGAAAGTTTGATCAAAGATACATCTAATATGCAAGTTTGGAACATCTAGCACTTATACTTTGCTCAATATTGGCTTTTAAAGGCAAAATCACTCAAGCGGAAAAAGTAGGTCAAGGTCATTTTATGAAAGTTTGATCAAAGATACATCTAATATGCAAGTTTGGAACATCTAGCACTTATACTTTGCTCAATATTGGCTTTTAAAGGCAAAATCACTCAAGCGGAAAAAGTAGGTCAGATGCTGCATCCGATGCATGGGTCCATCTCAGCATCCAAAGATGAATCACTTGTGCAAGTTTGGTTACTGTAGCATTAGTACTTTGTCAGATACTGAGCTACCCCAAACTTCTTATCCAAATCACTCAAGCTGAAAATGTAGGTCAGATGCTGCATCTGATGCATGGGTTCACCTCAGCATCCAAAGATGAATCACTTGTGCAAGTTTGGTTACTGTAGCATCAGTACTTTGTCAGATACTGAGCTACCCAAAACTTCTTTACCAAGTCACTCAAGCGGAAAATGTAGGTCAGATGCTGCATACGATGCATGGGTTCACCTCAGCATCCAAAGATGAATCACTTGTGCAAGTTTGGTTACTGTAGCATCGGTACTTTGTCAGATACTGAGCTACCCCAAACTTCTTAACCAAGTCACTAAAGCGGAAAATGTACGTCAGATGCTGCATATGATGCATGGGTTCACCTCAGCATCCAAAGATGAATCACTTGTGCCAGTTTGGTTACTGTAGCATCAGTACTTTGTCAGATACTGAGCTACCCCAAACTTCTTAACCAAGTCACTCAAGCGGAAAATGTAGGTCAGATGCTGCATATGATGCATGGGTTCACCTCAGCATCCAAAGATGAATCACTTGTGCCAGTTTGGTTACTGTAGCATTAGTACTTTGTCAGATACTGAGCTACCCCAAACTTCTTAACCGGACGCGGACACGGACGCGGACGCGGACGTGGACACGGACGCGGAAAGTGGCGTTATAGCATAAGCTCACTCAACTTCGTCGAGGTGAGCTAAAAAGGTTTCTGGCATTAATAGTTTGGGAGGAAACGGAATAACAAGATTTACAAGGGCTTACATGTATATAAGGACCAGAAGTCTCTGTCGAGACTGGAGCTCTTCTGGTCTGGACTTAATGTTTTGATAACAATATTATCAAAGTTTATATAAGGAAAAATAGGAAAATAAGAAACTTCTTGACATGGAAAGTCTTGTAGGAGATGCAATAACAAGATTTACAAAGGCTTATAATAGGAAAAATGACCACACCCAATTCTGGGCCCCTGGGGGAGAATCTGAACCAATATCACACATGTTCATCTTCATCCTAAGGGGAACAGATTGAGACTATAAATAGGTTTCTGGAATAAACAGTTTGGGAGGATGTGCAATAACAAGATTTACAAAGGCTTATAAGGAAAACTGACCACGCCCATTTCCCTGCCCCCTGAGGGAGAATTATCACCAAAATCACACATATACATCTACATCCTAAGGGGAACAAATTGAGACTATAAATAGATTTCTGGCATAAATAGTTTGGGAGGAGATGCAATTACAAGATTAACAAACAAGGCATATATAAGGAAGACTGACCACGCCCAAATCAGGGCCCCCTAGGGGAGGATCCAACTCAAAATCACACATGCACAACTAGACCCTAGGGAGTACAAAGCAAAATCATAAGAAATTTTCTGTTATTGAAAGTCTTGGAGGAAATGCAATAAGAAGATTTACAAAGGCTTATATAAGGAAAACTGATCACGCCCATTTCTGGCCCCCTGGGGGAGGATCCGAACCAAAACAATGCATGTACATCTACATCCTAAGGGAAACAAATTGAGACTATAAATAGGTTTCTGGCATTAATAGTTTGGGAGATGGAATAACAAGATTTACAAGGGCTTATATAAGGAAAATTGACCACGCCCATTTCTGGGCCCTCTGGCAGAGGATCCAAACCAAAATCACACATGCACAACTAGACCCTAGGGGGAGCAAAACAGGACCATAAGAAACTTTCTGTTATTGAAAGTCTTGGAGGAGATGCCATAACAAGATTTACGAAGTCTTACATAACGAAAATTGACCACGCCCATTTCCGGGCCCCCTGAGGGAGGATCATCACTAAAATCACACATGCACATTTATATCCTATGGGGAACAAGATGAGACCATTAAAAGGTTTCTATCAAATATAGTTTTGGAACTATGACATTTGAGTAGAAAAATGGCCACGCCCATTTCTGGGCCCCTGGGGGAGGGTCAACATCAAAATCACACATGCACAACTAGACCTTAGGGGGAACAAGGTGGGACCAAAAAAAAATTTCTGTCATGTATAGCCTTGGAGGAGATGCGATAACAAGAAATTGTTTACGGACAGATGGACAGACGGACAGACAGATGGGACGCCGGGGTATGGCATAAGCTTGACTGGTCTCGACCAGTAGAGCTAATAAAGCCTGTGTTTGTGAAACACGAATGCCCCCGGTGGCATCTTTGCTAGTATAAACTTCATTTTCTGTTAAGTATGTGAAAGGTCAAGGTCAACAATTTTGGTATCAATGGAAAGGTCTTGTCACAAGGAATACACATGTGAAACATGAAAGCCCTATCACTTACCATTCAAAAGTTATGCCCAATATTAATGTTTTTGAAAAGTAGGTCAAAGGTCAAGGTCACCAGGTCAAAACTTTTGGTATCAATGGAAAGGTCTTGTCGCAAGGAACACACATGTGAAATATGAAAGCCCTATCACTTACCATTCAAGTTATGCCCAATGGTAAAGTTTTTTTAAAGTAGGTCAAAGGTCAAGGTCGAGGTCATGAGGTCAAAACTTTTGGTATCAATGGAAGGTCTTGTCACAAGAAACACACATGTCAAATATGAAAGCCCTAAGACTTACCATTCAAAAGTTATGCTCAATCTTAAAGTTTTTGAAAAGTAGGTCAAAGGTCAAGGTCACGAGGTCAAAAATTTTGGTATCAATGGAAAGGTCTTGTCACAAGGAACACACATGTGAAATATGAAAGCTCTATCACCTTCCATTCAAAAGTTATGCCCAATGTTAAGTTTTTTCGGACAAACAGACAGACAAACAGACGGAGAGGCCAAAAACTATATGCCCCCGAATCTATGATTCCGGGGGCATAAAAACTGACCACGCCCATTTCTGGGCCCCCTGGGAGAGGATCCAAACCAAAATCACGTATGCACAACTAGACCCTAGGGGGAACAAAATAAGACCATAAGAAACTTTCTGTTATGGAAAGTCTTGGAGGAGATGCCATAACAAGATTTTACAAAGTCTTACATAAGGAAAACTGACCAAGCCCATTTCCGGGCCCCCTGAGGGAGGATCATCACTAAAATCACACATGCACATTTATATCCTAAGGGGAACAAGATGAGACCATTAAAAGGTTTCTGTCACTTATAGTTTTGGAATTATGACATTTGAGTGGAAAAATGACCACGCCCATTTCTGGGCCCCTGGGGGGAGGGTCCACATCAAAATCACACATGCACAACTACATCCTAGAGGGAACAAGATATGGGACAAAAAAAAACTTTCTGTCATGTATAGCCTTGGAGGAGATGCCATAACAAGATTTACAAAGTCTTACATAACGAAAACTGACCATGCCCATTTTCGTGCCCCCTGAGGGAGGATCATCACTAAAATCACACATTCACATTTATAGCCTAAGGGGAACAAGATGAGACCATTAAAAGGTTTCTGTCACTTCTAGTTTTGGAATTATGACATTTGAGTGGAAAAATGACCACGCCCATTTCTGGGCCCCTAGGGGGAGGGTCAACATCAAAATCACACATGCACAACTAGACCCTAGGGGGAACAAGATGGGACCATAGAAATTTTCTGTCATGTATAGCCTTGGAGGAGATGCGATAACAAGAAATTGTTTACAGACAGAGGGACAGACGGACAGATGGACAGACAGACAGACATCAGGGTATAGCATGAGCTTGACTGGTCTCGACCAGTAGAGCTAAAAACATTTGCTCTTTTGCACCAAGAATATCAAAGTGTTGTTGCATCTGACTTTTGAAAGATCTTTTCAGTAAAATTTTGCATCTTTTCGGTATATATCCCCGTCTTTTCGGTAAATGCCGTCTTTTGAGTATTAATTCCTAGTACCTGTAGATTAGATTTCTGTATGTACTGTATAATATTATACAATTATTGACTGGGGCTGAGGACAACATTTGATTTGTTAGACCCGAGGACAAAAGGTTGCCCGAGGCCTAGGGCAACATTTTGACAGAGGGTCTAACAAATCAGATGCTGTCCATGGCTTCAGTCAATAATTGTTTTGTTCTATCTTAATTTTTTAAAATAAAACGTAGATTTAGACGTCATTTTGGATTCAGTTTTCTATAAACATGGTAAGAGATAGAGGTATAACAAATATACAAATGTATATATATCATGTGTGGCAAGGACAGGTATCGGTCCAGATAGCTCAGTCGGTAAGAGTGTCTGCCAGGATAGCAGATGGTCTCGGGTTTGATTCCTGGTCCAGCCACGTTTCCTCACCTGTTACAAAATTTGCGCCCAATGTAAAAGACAGAGTGAAGAGTGTAATGTGAGGTTTCCAGGGTGTGGAAACCTCAAAAACCCTGGAAACCTCAAAAATTGGTGGAGAGGAATGTGGCAGGGGTGGGTATCGGTCCGGATAGCTCAGTCAGTAAGAGTGTCTGCCAGGATAGCAGGAATTATAGACATTTTGGTACAAGGACGTTTCGGTACAAGGACGATTCGGTACATAGGGAAGATGTTTCGGTACAATGTAGGACGTTTCGGTACATAGAAAAAGACGCTTCGGTACAATTTTTATAACATTTTTATTTCCAAGAAATGTATAGTATTCTAATACACGAAATTGTTTAAAATATCTATCAAAACAACTAATACAAATTTAACCCTTAGAAATAAATAAAATACAAAGTTTTCACATGGCTCAGGTTGTCAAATTCACTCATTGTTGGATCGAGAAAGGAACACGTTCGATTTCATATTTAACATACATCAGTCCAGGAGAATACTAAAAATAGTAATATTACTTAAAACTGTAATATTACTGATAACAATAATCCCTGATATTATTGAAAACAGTAATGTTGCCACCCTATATTACATATTTCTGTAATATAGACCAAACAAAGTTTCAAAGCCACTAGCACAATTTCTATCATACAATTCTTTCACTCAACAACAAATTCATTAAATATGAAAAAAAAAAAATTCTACTGGAAAGTGAAAATAATGTCCATTTGGAACCTATTTTTCATTTTTTCTTCTTTCTGAAATCACATTTTCTTCAAATATGTTAAGGAAAAAAATTTCCTGATAATCTGAATAATTTTTCACTGTACATTTGAATGAGATACAACTCCTAATCACCCTCATTTCTCCCCGAATCCACTGGTTGAGATCGAACTGACAATCTAAATAGTATTACTACTTACAGTAATATAAAGAGAGAAATTTCCAAGAAAGATAACTCCAATTTCATCTATATTATTGCTTTAAGTAATATTAATTAATAATAAGTAATAACTTTCTATATCATACTTGTTTCCAGTATTCTCTTGGACTGTACATTCTAAAATTATCGGAAAACATAGATTTCAATATTTACAAATGTATCTTGTGCAAAAGTAAAACAAATACATACAACTAGTGATGTAACGATTATCGCCGACAATCGATTGTCGGTCGCTGAATGGCCAGTGATGTTACTAATCGATGTTGAAAATCAAACTCAATTGTCGCCGACATCGCCGATTTCCGAATTTTCCGTATGTTTCTGTCCGTTTCCGTATTTTGGTTTTAGAAATCGTGCAATGCGAAAGTCATTGACGGATGCAAGTGCAGGTTACATGACCCTCCCGAGGACAAAAATAACAATAACACCTTAAAAACTAATATTCCTCCCTGGATTACTTACATAATTGAATTGATATAATTGTGGTTCCAACACCAAATTTCCTAATTTCCTCTGCCCCGAACCTTATTTAACCCAGGCGTTTCGTGGACTACATTCTATTTAAACTTTTCTTGCATCAAGTAATTTTTCATAATATATCAATCAAATTTACTTTAACTTTGATTTGCATTTATATCAAACATTTATCAATATATGATACATAAAAAAGAAATGCCATCGGGGGGGGGGGGGGGGGGGGGGGGGGGGGGGGGGGGGGGATGGTGTATCATGGCATATTGTCATATGAAAATTAATTTGTTGTCATATGAAAATTAATTTGATGTCATATGAAAATTAATTTGTCTCATCGGTGATGTTAATAACCTTGTAGAGGCAATGTAAAGGTGTAAAATAAACTCTTTAAGATGATATACACAAAGTAGAACACTCAATTTTAATTATTTGGTACTAATTTCAATTATGTGATTATGGATGGAAAATTAGAATAAAAGATAGGAATATTTCCAATTTTTCGATTATAATCGATTAATAATCAATTGTACCCTTACGATTATTTCCGATTATCGATTATGATTAAGTTTCCGATTGCCCAACACTACATACAACATTTTTGAAAGAATACGTTCCACTGGAAGTGCTGAAGCCAGAATCATACCTACTGTCCTGTTCACTAAATCCAGAGCACCCTGTTTTGGCGATTTATTCGGTCATCTGAAGAATTTTCCTATAAATTATAGTTTCCAAGAATTGACCTCCTTTAGTCGTAACTGGAAATTAACTTCAACTTACCCTATCAGCTACCTTCAAACCGCAATATGAAAAATAAAATGTCTACAGGAAATTTCCATGTTAATTTCAAGCCGCCACCATATTGCTCTCCGTGTCAACAATAGTAAACAGTGACGTCAAAGCTCCCGACGTCACGCATTTTCAGCGATTTTACTATAGAAAATCCCCTTAGACTTTTTATTTTCCGTCTTATTTCTAACTTAATTGACGTACAGCCAAAACAATGGTATTTTCTGTTATGACTAAAGGAGTACTATAAAATTGATATCTTTTTGGATGATAACAGTATTCTATTTTAGAGAAAACTGGGAAAACAGGGTGCTCTGGATTTAGCGAACAGGACAGTAAATGAATCTGTGTGCACACCCCCCCCCCTCCCTTCAAAAATAACTCCAGCTGGATCTGCCAATGTACACAGAAAATCAAGAAAAGGGGAGGCGTAGCTCAGTGGTAGAGTGCTTGGCCCACAGTAATCCCGAGGTGAGGATGCATGACGCTGCCCGAGTTCGATTCCAGCTGTGGCCAACTAAAGCACCACCACTACCACCACTATAGACTCGCCAGGTATCGTCTGATCGTGGGCTGATACCATGTAAACAGGTCGGGGAAACATCGCGATCGAGCTTTGAAGCTCGTTCAGGCTTAAAAAGCTCAATCGAGCTTCAAAATCGCGTATTTTGAGTAACTCGATTCAGATAGTTTGAAAAAGAAGCGTAAAAAAAAGAGGGCCCTGAACATGTGGAGATAATGTCCCCAAAGTTTGATGTGCAGGTCCTGCACCGTGACAATGTAAAGCCCTTTCAGGGGAGATCGTACCCACCTTGGGTTAGAGCTATGCGATATGCCCTGCAAGGGGCACCACCCCTTACAAGGTCTCATTCAGACGCTGGTACATGTACTTCGTACTTACCTCCCACATGTGATACACCGCCTACTGACAATGTGAAGAAAAAGGTCACTGAACATGTACCTGATAACTCGTACTTGCCTCCCACGAGTGATGCACCACTGATCGACACTGTGAAGAAAAAGGTCTCACATTTTCCTAAGGAATTGGTTTCATGTGACTTGTGCAATGGGTGGTTCCACCCCAAGCCCAGAGGTACCACCAGGGAGTATGCAGAATCACTGCGTACTCATAAATGCCCTCCGTGTTTTCCCAGTGTAAACCGGGCACATGCGAAACTAACCCCCCAACACACCTTGTCCCTATTCCCAGAAGGTTCCCCCATCTCTAACCCTCATCCCTCAAAGGGACCCCCTAATCCCCTACCATGGATAGATATTATGGGTAAAGTACCCATTTCTCCTTGATCATCACCCCTTGTTTGTTATGGGTTTCAGACCCATTTCCAGGTACTCATACTCCCTACCCCAGCAATTCTCACTCCCCCAAATTTCCCCATCCATACTGGTACGTCCTTTTTTTTTTTTCTAAAAGGGGGAAGGGATTTGGGAATTGTTTGACCTTTTTAGGGTCATTCCTTGCCCCTCTACTATATGTAAATATTACAACAGAAGGTACTGTTAGATGTTTCAGGGGCTGTAAATATGTTGTGTTGGTGTTGTTACATTTGTTCTTTGTTTGTGTGTTCCTTAACCCATAGTAAGTAACAAGGGTATATCTTTGGCTTTAGCCCTCCTTTTGAGGGCGATCTAAAACGTGCAATTCATACCTGCAATTCCAATACTCCCCCTTTCCAGTAGGTAATCAAGTCCTTATCAACAAAAGGGGGAAGGGTGTAGTAGTTATTGAACAGTAAGTAGGACGAATCTACCCCACCGGAAGCAGAGTAAGACAGATGCGCACAAGACGATATGCTGGCCAGCAGGATGCAGACCTCGTGGACCTAGAGGTAAGCCATCTATATATAGTTTACCCCTCTTCCCTGCCCAGTACTCCCTGTAGACAGTTAAATACCTCCACTCGGACTACTTCATTACAGTTACATTTCTCAGCTAGTTCCGTTGACCCAAATTCAGGAATCGAAATTCTACTGTTGCATTTAAATGTGCAGCTGCATGTTTACCTTAAGCATATACCCTAAATTAGCTGTTTTTATCAATAAAAGGCTTTACTCTCCAATTTATTTCCCCTGACCTCCATCTTTGTTTCATGTAATAATAGCAAATTGCAGACGGAATTTATTGGATCCGGATCAAAATTAGAGGTTGCCGTTACCAGTCTTGTAAATTGATAGTGAATAAGTTTTTTTGTCTAAGCATGAATCATTGCAAATTTCAGCCCCGTAACCAGGAAATACGTCTTAAACATTGAATTTTTTGAGTCTATGCAAAATTCTTGGCCTTCTTTCTTGGCCTTCGTTCTCTTAGTCTGAATCATCCAGACGCTTTACTCCGCTTACTCCGTTAACGGAGTAAGTGGAGTAAAGCGTCTGGATGATTCAGACTATCTTTCTCTGTAAATAATTATGTCAAATGGTTCCAACTCTATACCTCCTTGAAACCAATGAGTTAAAGAAGATTCTGACGATTTCCATGCACCGGACACATGTTTCGAATATTAAATTCTCATCAGTGATGCTTCACGAGGAGCAGACATCGAGGCTTAACCAAATTGATCGAGTCTGGGTTGCTATGCCAGTGGCGGATTTAGGGGGGTGCGGAGGGGGCGTCCGCCCCCCCCCCGGCACTGACCCAAAAAAATTCAAAAAACCCTATATTTTTGCCAATTTTCAGTAAAAATCGGCAAAATACGCCCCTTGACCCCCCGGCAAAGGGGGCGCTGGATCCGCCACTGTATGCTTAGGCACGATTCCCTGAAAATTTCATCCCCGGAAAATGAAGCTATAAAATTCTGTTTGAAATCAGTGGCGGATTCAGCCGGGGGGGGGGGGGCACGGGGGCACGTGCCCCCCCCCCCCCCCCCCCCCGGCAGTGCCCAAAGAAGGGGCACTTATGACATGCTTTTGGAAGCATTAAACTACTGTTTCCGTAATGAACCTATGAAACTAGTCAGAAATAGCCCCAAAACACCCCAGAAGCCACCGATTTGAGTAAATTTTCCAAAAATTTCTCGGGGATAGATAGTCATGTCCATTGTTTGTACGTGGACGTACACACGTTTCGGGAAGAACCTACATTGAATCATGTTCATATCGAATTTTCTTTATCTGAGGGATGAATCGGGAACTTCATATCCTATATATATACAAGGCATATTTAACACACATATTTCTTAACCAACTCTTCGATAGAACCTCCTATAAAAATTGCATTTTTTCACTCAAAATTTGAGGTCGTGATCAATCTTTTTAAAATGAACAATTGAAATTATTTTGGCCAGATTTAAACCGGCTATCTCCAAGAATTTTGAAAAGACAAAAATGCATGTTTTTCTTTATTTTTAGAATCGAAGTTATCATGATTACATTTTTGGTTAAGCCCCTAGGGTAAATCAAAAATATAATCATGATAGAACTGCCAAGAAATAATTAAACCTTTCAATCTGGACGATGCAGAGAGTGGGACACCCGTGATCTCTAGTTTGTCAAGGAAATTTATCATTTACAAGGGAATTTTTTAGGGTCTGGATGGGGCCGAAATTCGGTAAAAAGAGGTACTTTTCCCCAATTTTAGACCTAAAAATTCCCAATTCAATCTTTTCTCCAAAACGAGAAATTCATTTCCATTTACGTATCATTATGACATTAACTGAAAGGAGAACGAAAGTAGAACAAACATGCTCTAGGAGGGATTCAAAATATAGGCAATTGATATTATAAGGGATAATTTCCATGAATATATCTTTTTGTTGTTCGAAATTTATTTCCCAATTTAGGTTAAAATGTTGCAAAATTCGCAGTTTCATCGGTCCAGGCCCCAGGGGCTAGAAAATCATTGTAATTACTTATTTTCTTTACCTTTATACACATATTAACAAACAAGCGCGGATCTAGAGTGGTTAGGGGGGGGGGTCAAGTACGTCCTGCCTGGAAATTGCATAAAATGCTGATTTTTCCTAGTTTTATGAGAATTTATGGCTGGACACCCCTCCCTCCCATGGGCTGACCTCTCTGCCCTTTCAAAACTTCTCCTGATCCGCCCGTTTCTTTAGGAACTCCTGAACATGTTGACTTCTGCATGCCGTGCAAGAACAGAACAGCATCAGAAAATTTCGAAAATTTTCAAATATATTCTATATAAATAATAATTATTGTTACTGACACTGACTGAATCATGCGCGCCAAATCCTTTCTAAATTCAGTTCAAATACGCTTCAGATGCCACCAAATTGCTTCATTTTTTCAAAATTTTCTCGGGGGAGCCCCCCGAACCCCCACCAATGCTATGAGCATGTACGTGCTTAAATGTTAAACGTCTTTAAATTCAATTGCATCATTTAAGACCAGATAAATTTACAGCATGGACCAGACATGCACGTTTCGGGTACTTTACCCTCATCAGCGATCCTCAGTCTAAATAATGTAATATGAAGCTTATCAATAAACTATAGAATATATTTCCTTCCAATAAAGCTGTTTCTACTTGTTTTTCTTAAGTATAACAAGTATACTCTATTTCAATTCCTTCTATATTTTGGTCTTTATTCTGTTCATTGAAAATCGAAATACATATCAGCAAATCTGGGATAAAAACAAAGATACAAAGCATAGCTGAATCTCCCCTACTCCTACTGCAAGCAGGATATGCCGACTCTTTCGTGACACCACGTCTAACTCCCATACTTGGAGTTCGCTTCTTATTATGGGATGCCGGGGGAGGGGGGGGGGGGGTATGTGTTTGCTTTGGTTCCTGTTTTGCCCTGATTTCGTATGCCTTCGGTTCATGATTTTCTGAATTATCAATTTTGTACTGTGTATTGGGTTATTGTCATATCCCACCCGTCCTGCTACGTCTTTCGGTACATGTTTGGACATCACAATGTTCATTATCTTTAGCCATATTACATTGTTTAGATTAAGGATAACTGACGAGGGTTGAGTACCAGAAACGTGCATGTCTGGTCCATATTTATCTCTTTATCAATGATGCTATTGAATTTGAAGAGATTTAACATCATAAAATCCATTTTGGACGCTCAAAATTCCTGATAAAAGTTATCTTATAAACCAAATACGTGCTCAGTAATTCATAAACTTAAATAATAATTGACTTTAATTGATATCATGGGAATATCTTTGCATTCCAACCATACAATATAATAATACCGGAAGGTTCCGACTCTATACCTTCTTGAAGATTTCAAACCAATTCTCATGCACCAAACACGTGTTCCGAATATTCAATCCGCATAAGTGATGCTTCCAGTCAAAGTAATTTTTTGGAGCCGCCAAAATTCATTTCAGTAGCGCCCTCTGGTTTCATTCTACTGAATTTATACATGATCTAAATTAATTATCATCGATATAAACGGAGAATGCTGTGCTTTTTGGTTTTGATTAAATTAGAAGGTCGCGACTAAACTAAATTTGGCCGTGTCTTTAATCACATGGCTTGATGAACAACTCATGAGGATTTAAATACTATCCAAAATATGCGTCTGTTGCATTAAATCTGGTTCGAAATATGGTCACAATAAGGTCACATGTTGGTCTACTTTTAATCCTCATTATCTACATGTGCTTATCCTCTTTTGCGGTTTTGAACCATTAAACATATTCTAGCTTTGTTCCCTGAACGATGCTTTTCATTGGCCCTTTTTCCATTTGACATTATATTTGCTTTGCAATTTTAAAAACTTGTCAATTTATCTTAAGATTAACAGAAACAAAGGAGGTTAATATCCTTGCACCATCCCTCCAATTCTCTTCGGTCATAGATTTTACATGTATTTTATGATGGTAATGTATCGGCCGGACCCTACATGAAATATTGAGATACATGCTCTTTACAAAATTAATACATATAATCTACAAAATCCAACTTCAGGGCACTATAGCTACTTAAACATTTTTGGCTGTGACTGAAAATCACTTTTGCTTAAAGCATCACTAATTGGTTTGAAGTGTTGTTCAAGAAGGTACAGAGTGGAAACACTTCAGTCTTTAGTAACTGCATTATCACACTTTGTGTACATATGTATACGGCGCATTAATGTTTTTATCATCCACATATAATTGAATAATTTACGGTAGAGTCTGCACATGGCTTGCACTGAGAGCACTCGGGAAAAATGATTGTTTTATCCCGAAATCGAAAGGAAATATAGTTCCTGAATGACCAAAGATATAACGTACAACAACAATACACATTAGAAGTACATTTTCATTATCAAAAGAATACTTGTTAAAATGTATTATAGTGGATGACAAAAAGACGTAAAATGTTCGAGGAAGTTTCATTTTGCTCTCTTTTCAGATGAAAAATATGGATAGTGATCATATCACCACACACAGCACAAAATCGATAATTCAGAAAATCAAAAACCGAAGGCATACAAAATCAGGACAAAACTGGAACCAAAGCAAACAAACAAAAACCTCCACCACATGAAAAGAAGCGAACTCTCGATATGGGAGTGAGACCAGGTGCCCAGGAAGAGACAGCATCTCCTGCTTGTATGTAACACCCGTCGCTTCAATTCGGTAGAATGGTCACATCTGGTTACTTCCATTTTGGAAGATATAAAGTATAATCTTTGGTTGGACGGTACAAATGGTCTATGACAGGATATCATCCACCATTATGGAGAGTGGGACATTATAGTGTATGACGAGTTCCATATGTTCTCTTTTCATATGTTACTGTAATTGTGATAGTTTTGCCGCAGAAAAAAAAATCGTGATTACAATATGAAGACGTTAAGCGTGGGGGAAATACTCGTAATATAAACATCTCTGCCATTGTAAGAATGCAGTAGTGTTAAAGAAGATCCTGACGATAATCTCAACAGCACTCACAATAGAGCACCAACTTGAGCATCGACGGACCCCTAGCAAGCTAGAGGTGGGACCAGGTGCCCGGGAGGAGAAAGCATCCCCTGTTGGCAAGCCGCACCCGATGTTCATGCACGAAAATGAAAACAATATATAAAATACATGCACTGCACTGTCATAGGTTATGTCTATGTAGAAAGTGCTATGGCGACCATGTCAGGGAAAATACTCAAAACACTTACTGTCAGTAGTGTTATTTTCGAGTGGAGAAAATTATCACCAATTTCATCGATTTGTGACAATTACGACGTTTACAGTACGTCACGGTAGATTTGCTTCTTTAAAGTGACTACTCAATTATGAACAAGTTCTAAAATTGTCTATTTCATTTACATATTTTTTCAATAAAGTTCAAGTCAGAGGTCATAAATTTACGAATTCAATGGCATCCAATCATCATACATTTTCTGACATACCCTTAATATTTCTTTGGATATGTCCCAAGATCTTTCTGTGAAGCCTGCCAAATACTTAAAACTGCGTTGCAGATCTATGAGCGAGCTTTTTGCTCTTGGTTTTGAACCTTTCTGGAAGTGACAGAGGAACAAGAGAAAATGTGAAAACACGAAAGGAGATAGCGCTTCTCGGTGATCACCAATCCTTTCATTGCTTTCCCCTGTCAAGTTCAGCAAACATTTTCTATAGTTCATACAGATTTCCGCAGCAAGATGATTTCGAAAGCCGTATGTAATCGACAGCAAATCCCCTCCAATCATTCTGTACTCCCTGGAGGATCTGGTGGTATTGAACTCCCATCTGTATATTGTGTTTGGATCTTTGAGCTTGATCAATGATTGCTGAAGGAGGCGAATGGAATCCTCATAACGCATGCGCATGAAAAAAAGATATGCAAGATAAAGACTCCCCCTGATGCAGTATGGCGATGACATCTTTAGTAGTCTAATTAATTCCTTTTCTTTTCTGTAATTCCTGTTTCCTCTAGTTTGGTCAATGGAAGTAAGAATTTCAAAGCATGATTCATTTATTTCTGTTAATTGCCATAACATGTGCAATGCAGTTGAGTATTCGCACTGCGTCTGTTTCGCTAATCTTTGTTTCACTCTTAAACAGTTATCTCCCATAGGAAGAAGCTCACCAGATCTCAAATGAGGTATCAGTTGAATCAAAATGGCTGATTTACTAAACTGATCTGGTACACGTTTGTCTTTGCTTGAAGGATGGTGTCCTGAGAGGTCTATAAGTGAACTTAGAGATGGTACTCTTAGTAAAACATTAAACCCATTTCCATACAACTTAACCAAACAATCCAGTAACATTCTTCTATTTTCTCCATAAATCTTGGAACGAAACATGTTATTCTCTGGAACAAAGAAATTAGGACAGTATCCAAAGTCGACCCATTTTAAAATCCGTCGAAAGCATCTCCAGTAGCAATGCAGCAGATTTGACGGCTCCCAAATCCTTTTACTACTCACGATTTCCCAGAATACGGCAGTTTTCAGGAAGTACGAACATAACAGACCTTTGATGTTCCTGTCAGTATCAATGACCTCTTTCAAGGTCATCTTCAGCAATGCATACGTCAAGAATTGCGTTTGGTTCATAGAACGGACTAGGAAATTTTCAGCAATAGAGAATGACATTCTCCACTGTATTGATACCAAAGGAGAAAATGGGAATCCTACTGGGACATAAAGGCATCCATTTTTCAAAATTTCCAGTAGTATATCATTTGAAGGCCATCTTCTTTCAGCAAGGCGATGGATGCATCCTCTAGCTATGGCCGGCCATGCATCTTGCTTGATTGCAATGGCCAAGTCGTTTTCTTGTTGATTTTCCAATTCTAACGATAGACAAGGTCCATGCACGGTACTTGAAATTTTCATAATCTTTAAGATTGCCTGCAAATGCTCTAATAATTTGCGACTAGAAAGATAGTGCCCTCCCTCGTGACGTTCGCATACGAGTGACCAAGGCTCGGTAAGCTCAGAAGGGACTTTTATTTTTACAAATCCAGGGTCATTGACGTCGTCTTCAATTTGAAGTCGAATCTCTTTACCACCAATTTCGGTATTGGATTCTTTTCTCAATAATTTCTCAACGATCAGCATGACATCGAAATCAGAGCTTTTAAAGTCGAATCCCTCAGCGCGACTGCCACTGAGCACAATCTCCTGTATTTTGATGAATTCGCTTGTCACAACAAAACTGGTGTAGATAGATTCCAACGACGGCTTAGAAAACAATCCAGTTATAGTTTCTGCTCTTCGAACAAACTTGGCTTTAGAATCGATAACTCCAGAATAACAATCTTTGAAGAAATCTGTAGAGAAACTACTGATGATATCTCTTACAAGGCGTTCGATATTCACCCTCTCTTCAGGTCCAATAATAGAACACATGGCATAGTACAGACACCTAGAGACTGCACTGAAAAATCGTTCCTGCTCCATTGTCTGTATGAATGGAATTTTAAAGAAATAATTACTTATCAACTATTAATCAGAATTTCTTTCCCTAAGATATAAGGAGTATATAGAAGAAAACAGAGGGTCTTCGTTGCAGAACTTGCGGCAAAACACAGAAATACCGAATGGCGGAAACATAATGCGCAAAACAAGATCTGACAAAGGGACAAGAAAGATCAAAGGCACTTACCAGTGCATTCTAGAGAATTGCACTCCGATTTACTGTGATGACGGGACTCCATGACGGACCCTGGAGAAGGCAGAGCCACGACCATTTGTCCTCTCTGAATGTCGGTCGGACTCTTACATAATTATGCTCGCTCAAGCCGGCAGAGCACAAAATGTTTGTGTATGTCACTCTGTTTTCATTTTTATCCGTGTATTGCTTTGGTCTCTGCATTTTGCTTTCTTGTTTGAGTGGTCATATTACAATGAGGAAGTTATTATACACAGCATTTGTGCCTTCTTTGATTCCTTTGGGCAACCGGACAAGTGGGAGGGTTGTATGTATAGTCCGGCAGATTCTTGCATCAATCGTTCACTTTTTGATAAAAGCATGAAATTTGGTACACATATTCATTAAGACCCATCTTGAAGATTTAGCTATGGTGCCATTCCAGTTTTAGTCTAAAAAGGGATATTTTGGGGTAAAAATGTTTTTTTTTGACTCAAAAAGCACTAAAAATTGGGAAAAGGCTATAACTCATTGATAAATTGATATTTTTTCCCATTTTTTCCCTTATTTTTATCAATTAAACCCATTTGAAATAGTAAGGTATTGAACCAACTTGATTTCGGTGAATTAAGGTCTATTTTTTGGTAAAAAAGTTGATTTTTTGCTCAGAAATCACCAGAAAATGGAAAAAAGCAATAACTCATGAATAAATTTTTTTTTTTTTTTTGGAAGTTCTTTCATAATATTATCCTGAAGTACCCTTTTGGAGAATTAGCTATGGTGCCATCTTAATTTCAATTAGCTAAGACACATTAATTTGGGTAAAAATGGTGTTTTTGGTCCTGAAATTTCTAAAATTCGGAAAAAGGCTTTAAGTCTTTGGACCAGACCCCAAATTTGAGGTAATTGGTATCATTCAAAGTGAATAAACGATACCCATATATTCTGATATTACTTTTGTGTATGAAAATGTATTATTAGCGAGCGAAGCTCGCCCTTATGGTAACGCGTATACACTTACCTTAGTGAGAAAATATGCTGAATCAAAGAATGAGAATGTACTACTATGCTTTCAAAAACTTTCGTCCCCTTGCAAACAGAGTTACTGCGGAGATGCTGAATATTGCCATTTAATTTTTTTTTTTTTTTTCGACTCCGAGTATACCTATATGTTATACTCAATTTTTGTTTACAAGTTAAATTTATTGACATAATTTTTCGTAAAAGAGATTACGAAATAGCATCGACAACACGGCGTAACCGTGGAATCTTTTTAGGAAAGCCGACATCTTCGTTTGAGTATTTTGTTCACTGTGCTTCTATGACGTCATTGACGTCATCGCGCCAAATTCTTAATGTCACTTTGACGTTGTAAGATTTTCCTTTAATTGACGTATTTTGCTTGACGTAAACGCTTCTAAAAAGGTCAATAAACCGGCCAAAGTATTCCCATGGGCGATTTTGTGTTCAATCCGGATGGCTTCACGTTATTAAGTTTCTCAATCCAGAAAACTTCTCGGATTTTACGATAATATTTGGAGGCATCCGAACATTTCTCCAAAATTATAATTTTGATGTCCGATATTAAATTGGTTTTCTTTATTGAAATGTTATGAAACAGGCTTTGGACGATTGTATCTGACATCGGCGAGATGGATTTTTTTTCTTTTGGGCGATATGCAATGAGTTATTTTTTTCATTTAACCGTTTTATAACAAAATTAAAATGGCTTGAAATAAAAAAAAATCACATGTAGGAAATATAACCAGGTCTGTTTATAAATCCTTGATTTGACCAGTTCTAGCTGAGCTCTTCAAGTTAAACTAGATCGTTGATATAAAGTTTCAAAATCACACACCTTTTGTGTTTGCTCGTATTTTTCTGTAAATTTGACTGGAATCCCCCCCCCCCCCTCAATCTCATCTAATATTTGCCGGTCAAGGCCAAAACAGGAACGTACAAAGAACCATATTTTAAGCCCCCCCCCCCCCCCCCTTAAAATGTTCATCTGCTGGTCTAGACCAATCTTACAAATGCCTCTGTGTTTCCACTCGCCTTATACTGCCTTTTATTTTTTTTTTTTTTTTGGCAATCACCAAACAGAAAGTTTTGTAAGATAGGATAAACCGTCATAGTCTAAAATCATATTTATTTTCTCTCCGCTCGCACAAAAAGGCTTTGCCTTGATTCATATCACAATGAATAAAAAGGTAGCTAAGACAGCTATTTTTCTTATATTTTGGGGGGGGGAATCTTGGTTTTTTAGTCGAAAATCAATTAAAATTGGAAAAAATGTACAACATTTGTATGGATGATGATTTAAAAAGTTGATAAATATGAATTATATTACTTTTGGTACTCTTTCATATGTTATAAGGTTTTAGTTCCAAATTCAAATTCTTCTCTGTGTTTTGGGGTAAAAACGTCGAATTTTTGCAAAATTTCACAGAAATTAGACGAAATCTAGATTTTTTTTTCCTGCTTTTCACTTACAATGTACCTGGCATTGTATATGACCATTCATTGATGAATTAAACAACATTTTCAATGTCTCCTCTTTCAAATGACATATTTACATTCTTAATATTTTGGAAAATCCTCAAATTTTTCGTTTTTATACAGAGACCTGTGTTTTCAATTAGCATGATTAGAAATCTAGGATTTTTGTACATGTACATCAGTTTAAACAACCTTTATTCATTATGAAATAAATGATTGAAGTCTATTTTGTTGTATGAATTTTCTGACTTTTTCAGATAAAATATGTTTTGCTGATATTTTCATTCATAATTAAAGTGTTTTTTGGGAATAATAATGAACAAAAATCGCTTATTTCTGGAGAATTTTTTATCGAATCTCTAAGAATTTTTAAAATGATATCAGGAACGTACTTTAAATTATGTAGGTTCATCCATGAATTTTAAAATTGTTTGAAACAAACATGCTACTTAATTTTGGGCAAAATGCCTGTTTTTCGTTTAAAAACAACATATTTCTGAAATTTTTTTTTAAATCAATTGTCTTATCTAATAATATAGATTTAAAGCAATTTTCATAAAGAAAGTAAATGATCTGATCAAATGAAAGTAAAATGCAAAATAATAGCTCATTTCAGTCAACATTTTAGGACAAAACTTGTATTTTTGGGCAAAAACCACTTATTTTGAGAAAATGATTTATATTTCTTTTAAGCTGCCAATTTGAAACATCTTAGCTTTGGTAATACTATTGTCTCCTATAATGAATGAAATTCATTTTCTATGCTATTTTTGGGCACAAAACCCTAACTATGCACAAAATTACATATTTTGTGAATCATTTTTAAAATTTATATATCTTAATGAATGTAAACAGTAGAGCTTTCCTTTAATTTAATGGCCTTTAAGTGATCAAGTGAAATGAATCAGAAGAGATTGTTTTGATCGTTTTGCTATTGGGGGGTAAAATATTCATTTTCATTTAAAAATCACTGACTTCTCGGAGATCTTTATTACTTTGAAATGCTACATTACTGATTATATTCAAAAGTGTTCTGGGGTATATCATAGTTTGCCATAGTGAGTTATATAAATCTAAGGTATCTCTTGCTAATTTGTAAGATATTTTTGGGCAAAAAGTATGTTTTATATATAGAAATAGCTGAAAACAAGAATTTTACTTAAGAAATAAGTATAATTTCAATTTATACTTTTATTATCTTTATTTCCTATCAAATTGTTTATTCCTATTTAATGTTCTCATCATTTTATTCTAATCTCATTAAGTATTTTTACATTTGGGGTAAAAGTAAAACTGAAAATGCAATAAAACTTATTTAGAAGTTATGTATTGCTAGCGTTTGAAAGATAAATGCTTGCTTTACGACCTTATGTTTATGTATTTAACCCAAAATATAACATTCACAACTGAGAAATGATGAATAAGTAAGAAAAAACCAGCTAGATAAGAAAAAAAGAATTTTAAAAATGATTATTTCTTTTATACCTCTTGTAAATATGTTCTATGTCGGTCTAAAACCTCAGTAGAGCTTATGTTTTGTACCTGTTATAATGACATGCCGACTCTTAAATAAAGCTTATCTTATCTTATTTTCCTGTTTTCTATAAATAAAAATGTTTTGCCCAAAAATATTCAAATTTTAAGGAATACATTCTTGTATCTTAACGTACAAGGACAAACTATGATATAACACAGAACACTTTTGAATATGTGACTACAATAAAGATGTAGAATTTGATAGTAATAAAGATTTTTCCAGAATTCGGCAATTTTTGAAGAACAATTAAGATATTACCTCCCAAAAATATCAAAATAATCAAAGTAATCTCTTCTGGCTCATTCCATTTGATCACTTAAAATGCCATTAAATAATAGGAAACCTTTCCTGATTTGATTCACAAAAATAATAAACTTTATATTATAAATGAATTAATGAGTTATAGCCAAGTGTTTCCAAACAACAAAATTGAAGTTTTTAACAAAAACATTCCTTGATACACTTGTTAAGATGACCATCACTTAAGGCTTTATAGCCTTTTTCCCATTTTCTCAGGATTTTAGAGCAAAACACAACATTTTTACCCAAAAAATATTTCGTTATACTCTGAAGTCAAAGTAACATCATTGTTCATTATTTCAGATTTGTTGTAAGGATGAAATAATATTGATCTAAAATGAACAAAATATAAATGATTCAATGGATATAAGTCCTTAATTCCAGTTTTTAGATATTTTGAATCCAAAAACACTATTTTTACCCCAAAACTGTATCTTTGATCATTGAAATTAAGATGATACTATAGCTAATTCTCCAAAAGTGTACTTCAGGATAATATTATGAAAGTTACTGCCAAATTAATTAACAAATTTATGAGTTATTGCCTTTTTCCATTTTTCTGTGATTTCTGAGCAAAATTTGACATTTTCACACCAAAATAATCCATTAAACTTTAAAATCAAAGAAACATCATTGCTTACTATTTCAGATTAATTGTAAGAATGAAATATGATTTAAGAATTGACAAAATATGAAAGAATCAATAACTAAAATCCTTTTTCCAGTTTTTAGAGATTTCTGATCAAAAACACAATTTTTACCCCAAATTAATGCCTCTTTGCTCATCGAAATTAAGATCGCGCTATACCTGATTCTCCAAAAGGTCACTTCAGGATAATATTATGAAAGAACTTCCAAAAAATTTACATTCATTCATGAGTTATTGCCTTTTTCCATTTTCTGTGATTTCTGAGCAAAATGTAACATTTTCACCCCAAAATAATCCATAAAACTTTAAAATCAAAGAAACATCATCACTTACTATTTCAGATTAATTGTAAGGATGAAATATTATGAATGAATTAACAAAATATGAAAGAATCAATGACTAAAAGTCTTTTCCCAGTTTTTAGAGATTTCTGTTTAAAAACACAATTTTTACCCCAAATTAATGTCTCTTTGCTCTTTGAAATTAAGATCGCACTATACCTGATTCTCCAAAAGGTCACTTCAGGATAATATTATGAAAGAACTTCCAAAAAATTTACATTCATTCATGAGTTATTGCCTTTATCCATTTTTCTGTGATTTCTGAGCAAAAAACAATGATTTTACCCAAAAATATTATTTTATGCACTGAAATCAAAATGTTTCAATATCTTGCTATTTCAAACAGGTCTTAATGGCAAAAATAAGAAAAAATGGGGGGAAACTATCAATTTATGAATGAGTTACAGCCTTTTCCCAATTTTTAGTGATTTTTGAGTCAAAATAATATTTTTGCCCCAAAATATCCCTTTTTAGACTGAAATTGAGATGGCACCATAGCTAAATCTTCAAGATGGGTCTTAATGAGTGTGTGTACCAAATTTCATGCTTTTATCACGAAATGAACAATTAGGCCCATTTTTGGCCAGAATCTGCCGGACTAGTACGTAATCCGGATAATTACACAATTTGCTACAACCGTCTATTTTAACATCCTGCATTTCGTACGATTGGAAAACCCATTTTTAAAATTTTATTTATACTTTTAAAAATTTGGTGCATTAAATCACTGAGGTGAAGTCAAACTCATAACTTGAAATCAGAATCCAAAAAAAAAAAAAAAAAAAAAAAAAATCTAGTACGTCAATCTTAGAAGTATATTAAAATATTAAGCCATCCCTTCTATTTCCATTTTTTCCCGCTGTACATAATCAAAGCAAATAAATAAACAAATAAATAAATGTTAAAATAAGAGGAGTGAGCACTTTTTATCTATTAAATCTATTTAAACTATTAACAATGTATAGACTGTAAAAGAGGCTTTGTTAAGAAAATGCTTACCATCACAAAGTCAAGTGAATATAAGACTTCATATCAATATGACTGCTCATAGAAATCCCCAATATGACCAAATATCTTTCTGAATTATACGCAAGAGTTGTATCTTTTCATCGTTAAGTAATCATAGTAAAATTAGGGTCGTAAAATATAAATATTATTTCGCAAACTTCCTCCGTGTACATTCTCAAGGAAAAAGTGACTTATGTTGAAATAACGGTTCCGCTGAACCTCACGATTATATATAACACTGTTTTTCAATAGTCACATTAACAAGCCGTTACTAGTATCATGACAATTTATATGCTTTTAATAGTTCTTTCAATGTTTCCAATTCTGTGCCAAGTTTTATTAATAGTTTTACGAAAATTTTCAGGAATTTCCTGAATTTAAGATCCCTTCGGTCATTTTATAAACAACAATTCACCACATTTTGGTTCTGAATTTCCTTTTTGTATTAAGATATGATATCGGAAAACATAATGCGATCACAATGGAAATGATTTAAAACTTTTTTGTGAAGAATGCTTCCCGTAGAATTTCCAGAATATCTTTACCGCTCTGTGTCCAAGTTAAGCAAAACATCTTACAAAATTTTCAGTAGTGTTTGTATATTTCAATAAAAGATCAATTCGTTCAAGAGTTCACAAAGTTCTGTGTCTGAATTGCCATTTTGTATTCAGATATAATGCCCTGTTTACACGACGGGTTTAATGCGCATTAAATCGAATTTAATGCGCATTAGATTTTAGCTGCGTTCACACGAGGAATCTAATGCGCATTAGTTTAATTCGCATCAGATTTAATGCGCATTAAATTTTGCCGTGTGAACGCAAAGCGAATCTAATTCGCATTAAATCTGGCGCATGCGTATATGATTTACTAGAATTCTACAGTGCATTTCCATCATAACTGGACACTTTTAATCACCCTTGGACCTCGAAACATAGAATAAGAGGTAAAAATACTTGATTTCATTCACAATGAACCCTCTAAGTAACTGTACTGCGTCTCTTAACTTACGTAGAGTAACATTATATTATGACGTCATTTTATCTCACAATGACGTCATGCAATGCATGCATAAGCCCAACTTACGAAGAGGTAAATTATTAAGAGCAAAACAACATACAGGCATGCATTCGACCCTTTTACTATCTAAAGTATACTGCTCTCGCGATCAGTGCAAATGTACCAAAATCTAATGCGCATTAGATTGTGTCGTGTGAACGCAATGCGAATCTAATTCGCATTAGAATAAAGCGCATCAAATCTAATGCGAATTAGATTTAATGCGCACCCGTGTGAACAGGGCATTAAATCGGAAAAGATAATACACTTTAAAAGACACATCTTAAACTTTTCCGTGCAGAATTTCCGGAAGGTCCTTGGAATGTTTTAGTCATTCTATGTGTCTTACTCTATGTGGTGGTGTTGACCTTCACAGTGATATTCTATTTTGCAATATAGCAGATTTCATAAGTTATAAAAACACAAGCCTCAAATCGTAGCATCCCCTCGACAGGCAACAACATTTCTAATATCTATATTAGTATATCCAATCAGCTTAATTTAAACATTTTTTTCTAATATGCCCGTTGTGATATAAACCTCTGAACTTGAAAATCAGTAGGTGTCGTCTTATCACCATGAACAACTTATATGCTACGTTTGATGAAGACTTTTCTAGTAATATGATTAATTCTTACTTACTTAAGGCCCCTTCACATATAGACGAATCCATAGAACGAAGCCTTGCGAATGAGTAAAATTTGTCAAACTTGACGAATTTTGAACGAAAACGGTGTTGAAAAATATGATCATAACGAAATGCAAACGCAATGGAACTGCTTATTGCGAATAAGAAACGAAGCACTGCGAATTGTTACGACTTCGCGCTATGATACGTTAGAATGAGCATTGTGTATTTGATTTTTCACTTGCGATTAGGAGCTTATGCGAAAGTTTACGCAGCGTTGCGCATTGATACGAACTCTTCCGAAGCTAGCCGCGACATTTCCTGTAGCAGACGTTAAACTAGTTCAATTATGCCAAGAGGAAAGGGGAAAGGTACGTGTAGAGGATCGGGAAGGAAGCAGCTAGAAAATCGGCCTGGTAGTCCGTAAGAACTATGAGGCTGTTTTTGTTATATATACACTTAACGTGGAAATAAACTCCATGAACTATTTGTTGAAAGCAAATTATTGATGTTTTTATGATCACCGAAAAAAACTGTCTTTAAGTTCATCATTTAGTCAACCTCTCTATCTGTCCGTCTGAACTCATACGTATACATCCTTGTATGATACATGTATGTATACATCAAAATTTGATTCTTTCAGAAGTTCGTTCATTTGGATAAAGCCAGTTTGGGTCAAAGGTCACTTAATGTCGTTAAGAAGTCAAGGTCACTTTATAGCTAAATTATAGCATTTACTGCATGAAATATTTCAAACATTCATTAAAATGTATTTCTTGCCCGAGTGATATGAAAGAATATATACAATGTTAGAAAAATACATCCATGTGTTCTATACATGTAATTAAGAGTTATAATTATAATCAAGAGGGGATCACACTCAACTTCTTATGTATAGGCTGTTCATATTATCATCATACATCGACAAATTGATTTTGATTGTGAACTTTTGGACATGCCACTAAAATGGGCAATTTCTTAAAGATCAAGGTCATTTGTTAACCAATGATACAATGTAATATAGGATATGAAAATACTAATTCAGCAGACTTCACAAAGTGTTTTGCATGATCTGAGCTTTCCCTCTAAGGTATTCAAGGTAATTATAGGATTAAAAGTCAAGGCTATGGATATGAACTTGTCGTTTCTGGTTATAAATATGAAAAATAAATTAACGAACACATGGGGTTCTTATTAATCTCTTATAGGTCAAGGCCACTCAGAAAACAGTAGTTCATTAAAATTGAATTGTTTTGGGAGTATAGTTTTCTTTATTCTAATTTGGGGGGGGGGGGGGGGGGGGGGGGGTTCAGAAGCAGTGATATGCAGCCAAAAAGTCTAATTTCTTGAAGGTTCTAGGATTGTGTCTCCTGAGCTCACCCATGAGTTGATTATAAATTCCAAATTGGCGCCACATGTCGTGATGCAGCAATTGTATTCTCAAGATCTTCTCTTCTAAATCTGATACGGCATCTGATATACTGATAGGAGTTTAGTTGTTGCCGTAGCACTTCTTAATGGGCTATTGCAGTCGTACACAGAAGAACCAGACGTTGTGTATCCTCCATTTTGAACAAATAATTTCCAAAATAATTCCCTTTTCACAATGAAAATAAATAAATTTGTAAGATGTTTCAAAAAGCCATCGAAAGTTTAAACTTTTCGTTGCTATTCGTATGCAGTGGTAACCCTTCGTAATGATTATTACTAAAACGTTTACTGTTCGTTTCGTATCGTCAACCCATCGCAATAATTCGTTTTTATTCGCCATTCAATTCCGATTGAATTATTTACACATCGTCGCTATTCGTTACAGGTCGCACCAATTAGTAATATCGCAAATGTGCGCTTTCATTCGCCTGGAATGCAAATACGTTGTGTAATATGCAAAACAGTAGGTCACATTCTAGTCCCTTGCGAACGTCGACGAACATATAACGAATGCATACCGAATGATTAACGCATTATAACGAATACTTACGAATGATGGACGAAAATTTTATTCGCTGAGAAATTTTGAACATGTTCAAAAATTAACGACGAACAGAACTAAGCGGAACGAATCAAGATGCACACAAACGAATCCGCGCGAAGTCGGCAACGAAGTATAACGTTGATATGCAAACGGAAACGAATTTTGCAAAAACCTTATTCGCCAGTTTGCGCAAGTTGACGTCGGAGGGCTTTCGTCCATATATGAAGGGGCCTTTAGATAGTAACATGATTCATTCCTACTTACTTAGATAGCAACATGATTCATTCCTACTTACTTAGATAGTAACAAGATTCATTCCTACTTACTTAGATTCATTCCTACTTACTTAGATAGTAACAGAATTCATTCCTACTTACTTAGATAGCAACATGATTCATTCCTACTTACTTAGATAGTAACATGATTCATTCCTACTTACTTAGATCATAGTAACATGATTCATTCCTACTTACTTACATCATAGCAACATGATTCATTCCTACTTACTTAGATAGTAACATGATTCATTCCTACTTACTTACATAGTAACAGGATTCCTTCCTACTTACTTACATCATAGTAACATGATTCATTCCTACTTACTTAGATAGTAACATGATTCATTCCTACTTACTTAGATAGTAACATGATTCATTCCTACTTAGATAGTAACATGATTCATTCCTACTTACTTAGATAGTAACATGATTCATTCCTACTTACTTAGATAGTAACAGAATTCATTCCTTCTTACTTAGATAGTAACAGAATTCATTCCTACTTACTTAGATAGTAACATGATTCATTCCTACTTACTTAGATAGTAACATGATTCATTCCTACTTACTTAGATAGTAACAGAATTCATTCCTACTTACTTAGATCATAGTAACATGATTCATTCCTACTTACTTAGATAGTAACAGAATTCATTCCTACTTACTTAGATAGTAACATGATTCATTTCTTCTTACTTAGATAGTAACAGAATTCATTCCTACTTACTTAGATAGTAACATGATTCATTCCTACTTACTTAGATAGTAACATGATTCATTCCTACTTACTTAGATAGTAACAGAATTCATTCCTACTTACTTAGATCATAGTAACATGATTCATTCCTACTTACTTAGATAGTAACATGATTCATTCCTACTGACTTAGATAGTAACATGATTCATTCCTACTTACTTAGATAGTAACATGATTCATTCCTACTTACTTAGATAGTAACAGAATTCATTCCTACTTACTTAGATAGTAACATGATTCATTCCTACTTACTTACATCATAGTAACATGATTCATTCCTACTTACTTAGATAGTAACATGATTCATTCCTACTTACTTAGATAGTAACAGAATTCATTCCTACTTACTTAGATAGTAACATGATTCATTCCTACTTACTTAGATAGTAACAGAATTCATTCCTACTTACTTAGATAGTAACATGATTCATTCCTACTTACTTAGATAGTAACATGATTCATTCCTACTTACTTAGATAGTAACATGATTCATTCCTACTTACTTAGATAGTAACATGATTCATTCCTTCTTACTTAGATAGTAACATGATTCATTCCTACTTACTTAGATAGTAACATGATTCATTCCTACTTACTTAGATCATAGTAACATGATTCAATCCTACTTACTTAGATAGCAACATGATTCATTCCTACTTACTTAGATAGTAACAGAATTCATTCCTACTTACTTAGATAGTAACATGATTCATTCCTACTTACTTAGATAGCAACATGATTCATTCCTACTTACTTACATCATAGTAACATCATTCATTCCTACATACTAAGATAGCAACATGATTCATTCCTACTTACTTAGATAGTAACATGATTCATTCCTACTTACTGAGATAGTAACATGATTCATTCCTACTTACTTAGATAGTAACATGATTCATTCCTACTTACTTAGATAGTAACAGAATTCATTCCTACTTACTTAGATAGTAACAGAATTCATTCCCACTTACTTAGATAGTAACAGAATTCATTCCTACTTACTAAGATAGTAACATGATTCATTCCTACTTACTTAGATAGTAACAGAATTCATTCCTACTTACTTAGATAGTAACATGATTCATTCCTACTTACTTAGATAGTAACATGATTCATTCCTACTTACTTAGATAGTAACATGATTCATTCCTACTTACTTACATCATAGTAACATGATTCATTCCTACTTACTTAGATAGTAACATGATTCATTCCTACTTACTTAGATAGTAACATGATTCATTCCTACTTACTTAGATAGTAACATGATTCATTCCTACTTACTTAGATAGAAACATGATTCATTCCTACTTACTTAGATAGTAACATGATTCATTCCTACTCACTTAAATCATAGAAACATGATTCATTCCTACTTACTTAGATAGTAACATGATTCATTCCTACTTACTTAGATAGAAACATGATTCATTCCTACTTACTTAGATAGTAACATGATTCATTCCTACTTACTTAGATAGAAACATGATTCATTCCTACTTACTTAGATAGTAACAGGATTCATTCCTACTTACTTAGATAGTAACATGATTCATTCCTACTTACTTAGATAGCAACATGAATCATTCCTTCTTACTTAGATAGCAACATGATTCATTCCTACTTACTTAGATAGTAACATGATTCATTCCTACTTACTTAGATAGTAACATGAATCATTCCTTCTTACTTAGATAGTAACATGATTCATTCCTACTTACTTAGATAGTAACATGATTCATTCCTACTTACTTAGATAGTAACAGGATTCAGTCCTACTTTCTTAGATAGTAACAGGATCCATTCCTACTTACTTAGATAGTAACAGGATTCATTCCTACTTACTTACATCATAGTAACATAATTCATTCCTACTTACTTACATCATAGTAACATGATTCATTCCTACTTACTTAGATCATAGTAACATGATTCATTCCTACTTACTTAGATAGTAACAGGATTCATTCCTACTTACTTAGATCATAGTAACATGATTCATTCCTACTTACTTAGATAGTAACATGATTCATTCCAACTTACTTAGATCATAGTAACATGATTCATTCCTACTTACTTAGATCATAGTAACATGATTCATTCCTACTTACTTAGATCGTAACATGATTCATTCCTACTTACTTAGATCATAGTAACATGATTCATTCCTACTTACTTAGATAGTAACATGATTCATTCCTACTTACTTAGATCATAGTAACATGATTCATTCCTACTTACTTAGATAGTAACATGATTCATTCCTACTTACTTAGATAGTAACATGATTCATTACTACTTACTAAGATCATAGTAACATGATTCATTCCTACTTACTTATATAGTAACATGATTCATTCCTACTTACTTAGATAGTAACATGATTCATTCCTACTTACTTAGATAGTAACATGATTCATTCCTACTTACTTAGATCATAATAACATGATTCATTCCTACTTACTTAGATAGTAACATGATTCATTCCTACTTACTTAGATAGTAACATGATTCATTACTACTTACTAAGATCATAGTAACATGATTTATTCCTACTTACTTATATAGTAACATGATTCATTCCTACTTACTTAGATAGTAACATGATTCATTCCTACTTACTTAGATCATAGTAACATGACTCATTCCTACTTACTTAGATCACAGTAACATGATTCATTTTTACTTTCTTAGATAGTAACATGATTCATTCCTACTTACTTAGATATTAACATGATTCATTCCTACTTACTTAGATAGTAACATGATTCATTCCTACTTACTTAGATCATAGTAACATGATTCATTCCTACTTACTTAGATAGTAACATGACTCATTCCTACTTACTTAGATCATAGTAACATGATTCATTCCTACTTACTTAGATCATAGTAACATGATTCATTCCTACTTACTTAGATCGTAACACGATTCATTCCTACTTACTTAGATAGTAACATGATTAATTCCTACTTACTTAGATAGTAACATGATTCATTCCTACTTTCTTAGATAGTAACATGATTCAATCCTACTTACTTAGATCATAGTGACATGATTCATTCCTACTTACTAAGATAGTAACATGATTCATTTCTACTTACTTAGATAGTAACATGATTCATTTCTACTTACTTAGATAGTAACATGATTCATTCCTACTTACTTAGATCATAGTAACATGATTCATTCCAACTTACTTAGATCATAGTAACATGATTCATTCCTACTTACTTAGATAGTAACATGATTCATTCCTACTTACTTAGATAGTAACAGGATTCATTCCTACTTACTTAGATCATAGTAACATGATTCATTCCTACTTACTTAGATAGTAACAGAATTCATTCCTACTTACTTAGATAGTAACATGATTCATTCCTACTTACTTAGATCATAGTAACATTATTCATTCCTACTTACTTAGATCATAGTAACATGATTCATTCCTACTTACTTAGATAGTAACATTATTCATTCCTACTTACTTAGATAGTAACATGATTCATTCCTACTTACTTAGATAGTAACAGGATTCATTCCTACTTACTTAGATAGTAACATGATTCATTCCTACTTACTTAGATAGTAACATGATTCATTCCTACTTACTTAGATAGTAACATGATTCATTCCTACTTACTTAGATCATAGTAACATGATTCATTCCTACTTACTTAGATCATAGCAACATGATTCATTCCTACTTACTGAGATAGTAACATGATCCATTCCTACTTACTTAGATAGTAACATGATTCATTCCTACTTACTTAGATAGTAATTAACAGGATTCATTCCTACTTACTTAGATAGTAACAGGATTCATTCCTACTTACTTAGATAGTAATTAACAGGATTCATTCCTACTTACTTAGATAGTAACAGGATTCATTCCTACTTACTTAGATAGTAACATGATTCATTCCTACTTACTTAGATAGTAACATGATTCATTCCTACTTACTCAGATCATAGTAACATGATTTATTTCTACTTTCTTAGATAGTAACATGATTCATTCCTACTTACTTACATCATAGTAACATCATTCATTCCTACTTACTTAGATAGTAACGTGATTAATTCCTACTTACTTAGATAGTAACATGATTTATTCCTACTTACTTAGATAGTGACATGATTCATTCCTACTTACTTAGATCATAGTAACAGAATTCATTCCTACTTACTTAGATCGTAACATGATTCATTCCTACTTACTTAGATAGTAACATGATTCATTCCTACTTACTTAGATAGGAACATGATTCATTCCTACTTACTTAGATAGTAACAGGATTCATTCCTACTTACTTACATCATAGTAACATGATTCATGCGATATATAAATATCCTTAAAATTTCACAAATTCATGCATATGTTTTAACAGCGTCACCTACAATACATTCCATGCATACACTGTGCTCTGGAGTTTGTTTATTTAGATGCAATTGTCCTTCCTATTTTATTTTCTTCGTTCCTTTGTCCAAATTTTCTTTTCACGTGAGAAAGTTCTGTTATATATTTTTCCAATAATTTGTAAGCTTTTTGTTATTGTGATTTCTGGATTCTGAAATCTTTTCAATGTTACATGTATATACAGAATAAGGTAACCGCGTGCGGCTTCAATCCCTTAAACCTCTTTATGGGATTTTCTTTGGAATAGTTAAGAAATGACTGTAATAATTTTTTCTGTCTATCGATGAATAGACAAAAACCGATACACAAACTATATATTTTAATCCGCTTGTTTGTGCATTGATTTTTTGTCTATCAATGTATAGACAACCAGAAATCTCTGATGAGACTGAAGCTCTCCTGGTTGTTTGCTTAAATTAATCTAACTGACACACCCATTTTCCAAGACCCCCAGGGGATCAGGAGCTAAAACAAAATATAAGACCAGAGAATGATTAATACGATATAAGAGAATTAACTCCCTATCAATTATACTTTCAGAGAATTGGTGTTTACAAGATTACATGATAGTTATAGATGTATAGGAGAAAATGACCACACCCATTTTCAAAGACCCTGGGGTCAGGGGTTCAAACAAAATATAAGGTGCACATCTAAACCACAGACCATGAAAAGAATTATCTTTCTATCAATTATACATTCTGAGAATTCTGAGAATTGGTGCTCACAAAATGACCAGACCCATTTTCCAAGACCCTGGGGGTCAGGGGCTCAAACAAACTATCAGGTGCACAACTAGTCACCATAGATCCATTATAATGAAAAAAGAATTTATTTTGTACTGTTCACAGATCAGAGGATTTGTGCTCACAAGAAATGTTTCATGGACGGACAGATGGACAGTCAGATGTCGGACACAGGGTGATCAAATAACTAGACTGGTCTTTGACCAGTGGAGCTAAAAACCGATGCACAAAATATATAATAATCTGCTTTGTTTGTGCATCGGTTTTTGTCTATATATACATCGATATACAGAAAAATTATTACAGTCATTGAATTCTTATAATTCAATCATATTACTGTTTAATTATCTAGTTAAGGATTCCGACTTCCGTCGGAATCCTTTCTGTTATTGTATTGTCTTTTCTTTATTCTTATTATTCTTATTATTATTATTCTTACCCCCAAGCCAATCCAGAGACGTTACAAGAAAGTTCCGCATCATATGATAAAATGGAAAGTATCATGTTAAAGAGCAAATAAAGATCTTCATTTAAATTTTTTTTCTTGTCGAAAAGTTCACATATGCCCCCGCTAGAGGTCATAAAAGGTCAAATCTTTAAAACCTTATTACTCCTAAACTAGCCGTATGATTTGAATGAAATTTGTTTTATATTGTTCTTTGGGAAATTTGCAAAGTTTTATACGCTTACATGCTCGATAAAATATTTACGGTTTTCGCGCTATTTTGAGTTGAAGATGGAACTTTAAATTGGCACAGTGCCAATTTCTACAGTTTTTGAGATTCTGAGTTGAAACTTGGATGGTTGGTTACTTAAAGGTAGTCATTGATGATGACCTAGTTTCAAGGTCAAATTATGATTCTCAAGGTCACAACAAACTTTTGCCTATAGAACAAAGACTATTTGACCATGACAGTTCAAACTTCATAAATACAATCATTGATCCAAGCCCTTTCACCTTGACCTTGACCCAAGGTCAAATTCTCATTCTCAAGGTCACAACAAAATTTTTCCTATAGAACAAAGACCATTTGACTTTGAATGTTCAAACTTGACGCAAATATTCCTTGCATCAAGTCCTTTCACCTTGACCTTGACCCAAGGTCATTTGTTCGATTTCAAGGTCACAACAGACTTTTGTTGATAAAATATTGAGCTTTGAATAGATGAAAAGAAATCTTGATGAGAATAAACTAAAATGCTTATATTTCATCCATGACCTTGGTTCAGGTCAAATAAACTTTTCAAGGTCATAACAAACATTTACTCTTGTAGGATTGATAGGATTTTGTTATTAAATATTTGTTCTTCACACAAGTAGTACTTCTTATTTGAACTTTACATAGTAAGATAGATAACTCTTTTATTCTTGTTCTCTGTTTCCTTTCTTTATCTTAGTAGCATTACTTGTCTGTACTTTCATGCTGTTGTCATTCTCTATTTATAGAAATTTTCTCATTGCTAATTCATTGTGCAATTCTTTTTGGGATAGTAATTTAAAAGGATTCAAAATGGATAGAATAGATCGAGGAGTTTAAAGCCTTCCTAAACTTGAAAGGTATTTATCGTCTTTTTCTTCTTTTTTGTCGATAAATAGATAAGAGTCCCAAGTTAGACATAATCTCTTTTGACTCATATGCTGAAGTGAATAAGGTACTAAAGCAACTATTCTTTTTTTCATCTTCTTTATTCAGATTTTAACACTTCAGTTCCGAGGAAGGTCTAATAAAGGAGGAATCCATCTGTTGCTTGCAACAGTAGCCATCTAGTTCATTCTGCAATCGACATCATTTTAGCTTTGTTGATTTTCAAGTTCAAAACTGGAGATGTAATATGTTGACAGGCCAAATGTAGCGGCACTCATTAGTTACGTCACAATAGGTGACATTGTCTATACTGCTATAGGCGTTATACAGACACGTTCAATTATTCAAAAATGAAATATATGCTCTATTGTAATTCCAGCGCACCACATCGACAACCAGTAAAGCAAGCTTGAGGCCGAAACATATAATATCCAATAATGATATCTGACGAGCAAATTTTTAAACATAATCTAAAATTCATGACATAGAACCAGTTTAGGACAGAACTATACCAGGAGGGAGATAACTCTTTAGATTTGGATTAATTTATCAAATTGTACAAATATATCTCAAGTGTTGAAATACTGTGAAATTAGACTAATCGTACCAATGCTCAGATACATAAGCTTAGGGCTTTATTTGTTTGGATTAGGTGATAAGATTTATTTCATAGAACTATAAGTAAAATAGACTAGGACCATATCAACAACATTATAAATTTATTTTACAGTTAACAAAGTACATGTATGGCATAGATATAGCTTAATGAAGAAAATGTATTCAGACATGATAAAATAGCACTCCATTGAAAAAAAAAATTACAATGCAGCAACATATCATAAAACATTCTATCTTTTATTTCCACAGTCATTAGGTTTCATTTCAAAGAATTATTTTCATAAAATCGATTTTTCTTCACAAGTCCCAATGTGCCTGTAGATTCTATTCTGACCAATCTCATTTTATCTTGAAATTTCCTCTAAACTCTTCACATTTTCAAGATAGCAGAAAGACAAAGAATCACTTATATCACTAACGTCTCTAGTTCATTGCACTGCTCATAGTCATTTTCCGGTTACGGCCCCTTTAGACCTCGGATCTCGTCTTTTGTCTACTACAGCTGGCGTTATTTTCCTGTCACGGCCCCTTTCGACCCCGGACCTCGTCTCTGTGTACTACATATAGGACAGGTATGGTTCTCCAGAGAGTGTATTGGCACACAGTCCTCGTGGAATGCATGTTTACAGTAAAACACGACACAATTACTGGCATAACGAGAATCTGAAAGGTAGGTATGTATATTTGTAGGAAAAGACGGTCCTTTAACAGGTACTATGTCATAATGATAATGGAAAGACTATGCAAGCAGCTGAATTTTTTACCCTAATTATTTTACCTTGACCTTGAAGGTGATTTTGACCCTCAATGGATGGCAGTGTCTGCTTGGTTATCCCTTATTGGTACTTATGTACCATACATGCAATGTTGATCAGGCGAAAGTGGAGGAAAATTTTGAAATCATGATTGAAATTTGCAAGGTCATAAGAAAGTTTATTTTATTTTGTAATCTTATTAATAGCTTTACAGATCATGACAATTACATCAAAATTGTTTTTTATAAAAAATCAATTCATCTCGCTATTTGCTAATTGTCATTTCCTATTTGCCTATACATGTAGCTAGCACACAATCTTTACTAGTTTATACCCATCCTAATTTTGCTTATTCGTGAAGGAACATAAACTTTTTAAGGTGTTATTTATAAGCTTTCTTAATCATGAATATATGAATATAATTTTACCTAAAACAATGATCCTTTCTTGACATATTGGGCAAATCTGACTACCTGAAAATAATAATTTGTGAAAATGTAATATGAACAAAATTTGTTGGCATTTTTTTGACATTTCATTTAACATCATATGACATTTCATTGTGATATCATTATGACAAACTGGAACAGTCATAACAGCCAGGACATATATGTAAGAGAGGCTCATTTTCAAAACTTAAAATACTGCAATTATACTGTCAGCCTGCCTCATGTTTAAATGATTTTTTTTTCAAATTTAGCAAATATTTTTGATTTTTTCTTTCAGACTTAGTAGAAGGCTACTGTCATAATTATAAAATAAAATATTCAAACTGAAATATGATGTAAATAGTAGAACGTGATTACATGGGAAGAGTAAAATCATACATGTACTGAGTTAATTCATTAAAAAAAGAACAAGCCATAGGACTACTATTTATATGTACATACATTTGAATAATTTTAGCTTATCAGAATCAATATTATCAAACATAAGTGAATCAGATATATATCAAAATATAGAAATACTGGTACATACTATCAACAGAGATTCCCCTTTTCTGTATTTTAATCAGTCTGTCCAGTAAATTAAAGCTGTCTGCCACCAGTATTCTCTTACAGCCTTCCCTCAAAGACATCTATAGAAAATCAAAATATTTGTATAAGCAACTACATCAATTCTTTTTAAAATAGCGGAAACTATGACAATCTATCAGCTAATGACTTGAGCTGAATTCAACCCACAGAATATGAGAGCAGGCAATGCCATAGTCTGTACCATTCCCTATCTTTAAGAAAAAAAATTCTGAATTAATAGAATAGCCACACCTGTTTCAGCCATGCAATTTTCCAGTTCATGAATAACTCTTTTAATAGACTTCATTATATAAAAGTGTGCAGGTAATTGGGATATCAGACATTGCTTACTCTTCCTGGGCACCTGGTCTCACTCCCATTTCAGGAGTTCGCTTCTTTTCATGTGGTGGAGGTTTTTGTATGTTTGCTTTGGTTCCTGTTTCATCCTGGTTTTGTATGCCTTCGGTTTCTGATTTTCTGGGTAGTCGATTTTGTGCTGTATAAAGGGATATGGTCATTATCCATATTTGTCATTTGGCCACCAATGCTACCACCTGCTCATGTATTCCTCTTTTTTTCATTTTTAGATTTATCTATTCACTCTGTAAAGATTTAAAAGTGCATGTACATGTATCATGTGTATATACGTATTAAACCTGTAAGTTATAATCCTGTAGTATTTTGACTAGTGAGTCCCTCATACCTGGTATTTCCATTCTCTCTCTGATCCTGCTAGTCAGTATTATAGGATCTACCTATAGATTTATGTGTACATATACCTGTAAGTTATAATCCTGTAGTATTTTTACTAAACTTAGTGTAGATCTATATCTACCTGTAAGTTGTAATCCTGTAGTAATTTTACTAGACTAAGTGTAGATCTACATTTACCTGTAAGTTATAATCCTGTAGTATTTTTACTAGTGTAGATCTATATTTACCTGTAAGTTATAATCCTGTAGTATTTTGACTAGTGTAGATCTACATTTACCTGCAAGTTATAATCCTGTGGTATTTTGACCAGTCTAGATCTACATTTACCTGTAAGTTATTATCCTGTAGTATTTTTACTAGACTAATGTAGATCTAAATATACCTGTAAGTTATAATCCTGTAGTATTTTTACTAAATAAATGAAGATCTATATATACCTTTAAGTTATAATCCTGTAGTATTTTTACTAGACTAAGTGTGGATCTATATATACATGTACCTGTAAGTTATTATCCTGTAGTATTTTGACTTAGTGTAAATCTATATATACCTGTAATTTATAATCCTGTAGTATTTTTACTAGTGTAGATCTACATTTACCTGCAACTTATAATCCTGTGGTATTTTGACCAGTCTAGATCTACATTTACCAGCAAGTTATTATCCTGTAGTATTTTTACTAGTGTAGATCTATATACACCCGTAAGTGATAATCCTGTAGTAGTTTTACTAGTGTAGATCTATAATTATATACCTTTAAGTTATAATCCTGTAGTATTTTGACCAGTGTAGATCTACATTTACCTGTAAGTTATAATCCTGTAGTATTTTTACAAGCGAGTCCCTCAGACCTGGTATCTCCATTCCCTCCCTGATTCTGCTAATCAGGATGATAGGATCTACATGTGTACCGATGTTATGTAGCAAACCCTTGATAAACACTGAAAAGGATAGATAATCTCATAAAATAAGATAACATTCAATTTTACAATTTAGACTATCTGAGAAAATAATTGGGTTAGAAAAGAAAATTTATTTAATAACTGATCACTACTGCCTTAATCTGTTAGTAAGTTTATGTATAATTATTTTTGTTTTTCGGAAGGCAGGGGGGGGGGGGGGGGGGAGTAAAACATTGTGACTGATAATTCTTTAAACAAACATGTAAATAAGTAGAAAAACATCATTCTGTAAGTACATGTATAAGGGGCAACAATTTCAGCAATGAATAGACCAACTAAAACATACTTAGTAATATGCATGCAAATGCATTTATAAAATATCACATCTATTACGTAGATTTAGGCCAAAAAAAATTAAAGTTTCGTTTGACGGGCACCGCCGCATTGCCTAAAAACCCGCCGCATTTACGATTTTTATCGCGTGTTTTAACATAATTTTAAAGTAGTCAATTGAACATCGCCGTGCTAATACAAATTGTTTGTTTACATATTCTTTACTTCACTAAATATATAAATTGTAAAGCTGTAACTCAATACTTGTTTATATAAAATAGTATTATTTACCCAAGCTACCGTATTCAATTGTTGGTTGTACGGTAATCGCGACCACGCGTATATTCCATATCGTGGACGAGGTAACGTAACGTAAAATGATACTGTACTCTGTTGTGATAATATGCAAGAGCATTATATACTTCTTTATTAGTTAAATTATTTAATTTATTAGAAATTTGAAAACGTTTTTGTTTAGAACTCACAGTTTACGTCAGATTGATCAGCCGGGAACACCGGTAACGGGATCGAGTGGAGGGGCAGAAATACTACGCGATCCTAATTTCGTTACGAATAAACAGGCCAATTAAACCCTTTGCACATCGCAGAAACTTCAAAATTTCCGCGGGATAGAAATTCAAATTTTCAGACCGACAGTGAAAAGGGATGACGTATCGATCAGGGTACCCTTGTGTAATCGTTGTTAAAATTCAAACTAAATTGTCAGACATGCAGTGATCGGGAAGGCAAACTTGCTCAATGGGACGATGGCACCTTCCATTTGGACTTCAATGGGTCATTCTCAAAAACAATGGGCCATCTTTCCTCACGAAAGGGCCATTCCAAAAATGATAAATTTTCGAAAAGCTTTGCATATGCATGTATGTATAATACATTAGACGTTAGCGCATTTTTTTGTCGCGAGATTCTCAATTTTACCGTTTCCAATGAGTAATTTATAGTACATTTTTTTACTTAAATTTGTACCCATTGACTGACCACTTGATAATTTTACGGACGAACGCACACACAAGTACCTTAACGTAGATAAGATACGTAAGTGGACGTTGGAGATTTAAATCTCGGGCGCAGAACGAGGATAAAAAAGAATGTCGGAAAAAATCAATATTGTATCAAAATAGCAAAGAATCTTTCAATTGTCATTGAACAGAAGAATTTTGTGCTTCTGACTGACTGGCAAAAAAGCTACAAAAAGCTGCGATCTCTGTACTACTGCTCCTGGTGTAGATCTACGTTACAACGTACATACGAGAACAGAACTTTTAGATTTAAAAACCAAAAATGGACGCCGTAGAATAATGGCACCAGGGCGCAGCGAGTTGCCGATTTTATGGGCCATTTTCTATCAGAATGGGCCTTCCCAATCCCTGGACATGTTTCTTTGTATTTTTCCTACTCTTTTGCCGACGCCAAGGGTCAAATTTTCGGTCTAAGCACTGAGCAACAATTACGATTTTCACTCAATTAGTTGCACATAAAAGAAGTAGTTCACAAAATGTTAACGTCATTTGAAGTTTTAACCTTACACAGGGCAACAGTTAGAGATTGGTGTTCTTTTTTATGCATAATTTAGATGTACAACATACAAGTATTAAGTCTATATCTTCATACTGGTCTGTCATAGGACATCGTCATATGATAATATAATAAGTGTGCCCAAGTCACAGAATATCTAGCAAACTTCAGATTTGGAAATGAATTACTATATTACAGGTAGACGTTGGGTTATCTTGTTAATCAATGCACTAAACATCACCACTTCATACTATACCTAAGTTTTGATGTGTTTTCAGCATCAAAACACTTGAATTTGAAATTTGGTTAAAAGATCAAATTTCACGTTTGCAAAAAAAAAAAAAAAAAAAAAAACCTGCCTCCCTCACTTTTTTTTCTCAAAAAGTGCCCGTCAAACAAAACATTAATTTTGTATGGCCTTACCTGGTTTATCGATACTAAATGAGATGAGGTCTTCCCATAAATCTGGTTCGTTATGTTCCTTACAGAATTCTATAGCTTGGTCCACGTCTTTCAGCTGGGATGTTATCAGTTGTAAAGCCTGCTTCGTGTTCCCCATACGCCCTGTTGACATACATGTACATAATATCTAAAATTTCTATTGCAACAATAGAAATGTTAATCAACAAGGCTTAAAGATTCTTTTTATTTTCATAAATTTTGAAAAGCTGAGAAAAGCTAGAAAACTTTCTCATTTGAAATAAGAAGCTTTAATGGAATACTAGCATCATAAATGTTAACTGATTTTTTAAATTCTGCCTTTTCATTAAGTTGACTTTTTACAGTTTTGACTACCTTTGAGTTGATATTTCTCTCAAATTTAAAGCTAATCTGAGACAACATACATGTATATAAATTATCATGATTACAGTTTTCCCTCTCTTCATTCAGAAAATAAAGGACTTGACCGACCTAATAAGAAGACCTGCTCAGGAATCAGTTTCCGTAGTTCACATTCTTCTAGTGCCATCTGCAGGGGATAATGGTTACTCCCCTTCAAAAAGGGAAGTAACTTCTGCTTGTCAAACTCGGCATAAAGCTTGACTTGTTGTCCATGAAATTTATTTCCAATCTGAGGATCTTTTTGAAACAGCTTGTCCAAGTACTATAAATAAAACTCAATAACGTTAGTATGCTACAATGTGATGTCAACTTTACAAATACATGTACATGTACATGCGAGTTGCAATGTAAGATAAAAAGGAAGATGGGGCAATTATTATCAAATTTTCCTGACTATATTATACCTCTTATTCTGCAAGATTATTTATGCAGTATACATGTACATGCATATTTCATCAAGAATAAAAGAGTTCAGAACAAAGTCTTACAATATGCAGGTACTGTGGGGTACCCCTCAGTTGATGAACAACTTCATCAATCTGAAATAAGAAAGGATGTATGTCATATTTGGCGCAGATTTTTTAAAACTTCAAACTTACATATACATTGCTTCAACCTTTACAAGCTAAAAATATGAATTACATGTAGGTTTCTCACTGCAAAATTATTATTATCATTCACACAAAAATTCAATTAGATATCTATATGAGATCAAGCTTACGCCATATGTACAAGACATACTGATATTTTATCCATGTTGTCTAGGAGTAATTGTACAGCCTTTTCCTGGTCAAACTCCATTAACTGTGTAATCTTATCGCTGATTGACGTAAACAAACTGTGTTTGTGTATTAGTGTGAACACATCTTTGTGTCTCAACCTGAAAAATGTTAAAACTTGTACTATTGTAAAACAGTGTGTAAAAATTCCTTACAGTAAATAGAACATTTAACAATTCAAAAGGACATTTCATTTTTTTTTTAATTTTCAAAAATGGGTTTAATTTGTAAAACCTTAGAAACTACATGTATTTAATCACTAAATCATTAAAATGAAGAAATATACAATGTATTGATATTGATCTTGAAACTGAAAAATTGAAGAAAGGAAAAAACTTCCCTCCAGCACATGCAGTAATAGTAAAGTAAACCTATGCGTTTTTCTCATTTACTTTTTTTTAGGAAAACCTCTTGTACTTACTTGATATAAATGGCCAAGGACTTATCATACTGCTTAGTGTAGGAGTAACTGAAACATAAGACAGTCTTCATTTTTGCACAATGTATATTTAATTTAGTAGAATTCAATTAATGGAAATTGGTAACATTTTTTCTCTTTTTTTTCCCCGTAATTAGATAAATGTATATGGAATAAAAGTCTTGTTTGCGAGACAAAGCATTCTAAGATCAAAGTAATGGGAAATTCATTCTTATTGGATATACATGTACAATATTCTTAAATTCTGAAGATACATCTAAAATATCTAATACATCATAACTTACAGTTCACCAAGCGCCTGTAGAAGTGTCCTATTAGCTCTGTCCCTGTCAAGTTTATCCAAGGTGACTGTTATCACTGTCTCTACATGATATATATGTGATGGCCAAGACTTTACAACCTCTAGGAATTTCTGTAATGTTAATTATTTATAAATATCAGAATTGATTGCCTTCATTACATAAACATTGAAAAAATAATTGCATACATGTAGTTTAACGTGGAAATTTTCACATGGGGGTAATTGTTGCATATTTCTCGAATAAAGGGACTTTGCAAAAATTTCTCCATGTAAAAATAAGCCTGCTGCATCCTTAAAGAGGCAGATATGTTTACATATGTATATCCAAAATATTTCCTCCAATTGTAACGCCTTGATGTTATAATTGCAAAATTTTCTCCCAGCAAAAATAACCATGTTTTACTGCAGTACTGTATCTTATTCTATATATACTGTGTATTTCTAAACAATCATAATTCATATCTACTTTTATTAGATAAAGACTAATAGAATCTATCCCCAGATGTGATCAGGGACAAGGAAATCCAACCCGAGTGTCAAGGATTTGCTTGTACCACGACGAGGCTTGCCGAGTTGTGGACAAAAGCAAATCCTGGACACGAGGGTTGGATTTCCGTGTCCCTGATCACATCTGAGGATTGATTATTTTTCTCCCACTGTCTAAAATCGCTCAAAAATGAGATTTTATGTATTCTTTTTTCATTTTTGATCAGCTAATGCAGCAATCATGTATGATGTCACAGTTGACGTTACAGTCAAAAGGCAAGTGAAAATGTTATCTTACCCCATAGGGGTAAGACAAGGATATCTTTTCCCAGCGTTTCCATGGATATCCAAGTCCACAGTGGGAGAAAGTAGAATTGATTGAAAATTTTTATTTGTCTTTTTTTCTATAGGAATATAAATGACTTGCCTCTGCATCATTCTGTAGGAACTCATTAAGCACCAATTCATAAACGGCTTCACTGAGTTGTGGGTTGTCTATAGGGAGGTATGGAGCAAGTGCCTAATAACAAAGTGAGAAATTTATTAATGACGAAAATTATACATGTACATGAGAATACATGTAAACATGGAGCACTTCATACAGAATGATATAGGAAGAAGTAGAGCCAGCACATGTTATGTTATTTAATCATGAAGATAAGTATACATGTGAATACACGTATACATGTCATTGAGTGGATATAAGAAACAGAGCAGGAAAATACATTGTATTATGTAAAATTGACTTTTTTTGTTGGAGGAAGGTACATGTATACCACATATTGCATGAAAAAGAAGGTTACCGAGCTTTTCTTTGTGGTATGCCTTCATCCCAAGCAAAACAATTTAGAGTAATCCCTTATCTAATTTTGTAGCAATTTCTTAAAGTTTGAAAAAAAAGTCATTCTGCAGTGACGTCAGTGGAGAAATTTTTGGTATAAAGTATACCAGGAATTTTTTTAACCAATAAGAATCATTGTTACAATCAAAATTAAATGATACAGTAATCTGATGTACAATTGTAACAGATCATAAATACAGTGACACTTCACTTCTTCATTAAAATGGACAAAAAGTTTTCATTGTAGGTGTAAGGGATTGAAAAAATCAAATATATATCTATTCTAAGAACTTACTCTGAGCTGATTTATTTTCTGAAACTTGTAAACCTCCTCTTCCCATAATTGCCTGTTTTTACCCAGAATTCTCGGACACTGTAAGGCCGCCTCCTCAAATTGACCATCATCTAACAAATACTGTAGATACTGCTTAGCTATGTCCTAAAATCAAACACAAAAATCATCGTTTAACAAATACTGTAGATATACTGCTTAGCTATGTCCTAAAATCAAACACAATAAAGCCTGTGTTTGTGAAACACGAATGCCCCCGGTGGCATCTTTGTTAGTATGAACACTATTTTCTGTTAAGTACATGTGATGTGAGGTCACTGGGTTAAAAGGTCAAAGGTCAAGGTAACGAGGTCAAAAATTTTGGTATCAATGGAAAGGTCTTGTCACAAGGAATACACATGTGAAATATGAAAGCCCTATCACTTACCATTCAAAAGTTATGCCAAATGTTAAAGTTTTTGAAAAGTAGGTCAAAGGTCAAGGTCAAGGTGATGAGGTCAAAAATTTTGGTATCAATGGAAAGGTCTTGTCAAAAGGAATACACATGTGAAATATGGAAGCCCTATCACTTCCCATTCAAAAGTTATGCCCAATGTTAAAGTTTTTGAAAAGTAGGTCAAAGGTCAAGGTCACGAGGTCAACAATTTTGGTATCAATGGAAAGGTCTTGTCACAAGGAATACACATGTGAAATATGAAAGCCCTATCACTTCCCATTCAAAAGTTATGCCCAATGTTAAAGTTTTTCGGACAAACAGACAGACAAACAGACAAACAGATAAACAGACAAACAGATAAACAGACAAACAGACAAACAGACGGACAGGCCAAAAACTATATGCCCCCGAATCTTTCGGGGGCATAAAAATCATCGTTTAACAAATACTGTAGATACTGCTTAGCTATGTCCTAAAATCAAACACAAAAATCATCGTTAAACAAATACTGTAGATACTACTTAGCTATGTCCTAAAATCAAACACAAAAATCATCGTTTAACAAATACTGTAGATACTGCTTAGCTATGTCCTAAAATCAAACACAAAAATCATATTTACTGTAATCCTATTAATATACATGTAAATTAGTGCATCACATGATAAATCCTTGGAATCCATTGGTTAAGCATGCAGGGACTATGAGAGAATAGTGCCCGGCGACTGGGCACTATTGCTTTTTGCTAATTACAGAGTTAAGTCTCTTAGAGAGTAGCGTGCTATACATGTAGGTGTCGACCGCCACTTCACTGTAACACATCTGAATAGCTAAGTCATCCTTATGAAATTGCCATCAAGGTCATGTGATGCACTTAACCTTTGTGTGGGTACTATTCTCTCATTGAGATGCTTCTGGAAGGTAAATAGTGCCCTTCCTGGTGCTCGGGCTCTATACACTAAGAGAGAATAGTACTCACACAAACGGGCATTAATAGGTAAGTATAATTCAGTCTATAAATTGTTCATCGCCTAACAAATACCGGTACTGTAGGTATTGCTAAGCATTGTCCTAAAAATGTAATCATTGTGGCCAGCAATTACATGTTTATATACATGTATATCTTATTACATGTGATGAATTGACAGCAAATGTTAAACAATGCAAAAATCATTTCAATTCAAGTTTGATTTAAGAGTCATGTATATACATGTATGTACATGTATAGCACATATTTCATTCAAATACCAGTCTTCAATTTTCAGATATATCTCACTTCTTGGTTAGAATTTGTGAATAAATGGTATGCTGTTTTCTTTATCTATTTTTTTTGTTTTTTTTCCTTAACATTTAACAGCTAAAGCACTCACCTTTTTATTATGTACTCTGAGGGATTTTTCGTGTCTCTCTGCAAGCTCCATAGCTCCCTGTGAAAAGTAAGCATTCAAACATTCTGTAATCTTTGTATAAAAAGTATTGACTGACATTCTCTTCTCTGCAGATAAAGTGTGCATATTAATCACCAACAGAATAGATCTTGAGTCACACATAAACATAATAAAGCACTACATAGATTTAAACATGGAATAGAAATTACCTCAAAATCCTCATGTTCGAGTAGCCAGGCTATATGATCATCCTGGTCCCTCTCCTTGGACACTATAATGTCCTTAGGACTTACTATATAATACAACATGGGATAGAAATTACCTCAAAATCCTCATGTTCTAGTAGCCAGGCTATATGATCATCCTGGTCCCTCTCTTTAGACACTATAATGTCCTTAGGACTTACTATATAAAACAGGTTCTCATCTATTATGGCCTCTGTAACATACAGATAAATTATGGATGATTTTGTTGACTTAATTACAAACTCTTACATAACTACATAACTACTGATGGAATGGTTAAATTTAAAAATTGAAGTGATCTTACAGCAACTAATGAGAAAACAACAGTAACAACAGAAATAAATTCTACATAATGAATTAATATTGCTGCACTAAAACTTAATGTCAAATCTGTTACATTGAGCTTTTACAAATACATCGACATCTCCTCAGGAATACGAAAAAATCACAAACATAATCTTCAAACTTAAAAGTCGTAATATATATACATGCACATTATATGTAAAGATATTTGCCTTTAGTTGATGATTTTCTTTGTAGACATCAAATGCTTTTGGTAAGCTATAATATTCAATGCACTATCTAGCAATCTACAGGTGGGTATTTATGCAGACAATTTACACATATTTCTTGTCTCTATTTTAATGTTTTCTTCACTTGTAAGGAGGGTAAGGAATAAATCACAAATAGATTTACGTGTACATGCTACTTTGTATGACATAATGGGAAAGAGGTTTTGTATTGGTAACATAGTAATTTAGTAATTGTCTGATAGTAATCTTATGATATTCCATAAAATTGTAACAGTTTTTAATATTTGATAGCATGGAAAAAAGGATAAAGTACATGTATATATAATCATATAAATGGTTATCCACATGTATCTACATACACATTTAGACATTGATGATTGATGAGAGGTTCTCTAATAATACTGCATTGCACTGTGTACATTACTCAATGATGCTATATGACATTTGAATATTATGTCACAAATGTCTGCAGCCAGTGCTTCATGTATGTCAGAAATTAGGAGATCTCTCAATGAAATGTATAGGGTACATCTATAGAGGGATTAAACATACATGTATATGTATAGGGAGTAATGTATGAAGGAAGATAAGCAATGGTAGAGTACAGAATATCAAATGAATACCTTGTGTTGATAGATAGCCTATGTACATGTAATGATCCAAAACCGAAAGTCCATTAACATTAAGCATGCTTATAAACAAAATTTCTAAGCAATTTGAACAATGCTCTGTTTATATTGCAAATAAATAATCCAAAAATAAGTTGTATGAACTGTGAATTAAGAACATGTTATGTACATACCTAAATGATAATCGTTTGATTTATACTCTTCAAAGCCTCGTACTGACAATGCATCGTTCGACATTTCATCATAGAATTCCATTCCAGGTCGTACGACCTTAAGATGGGGTCTTTTGGAAGGGGCTCTGGAAGTCTGAAATCAACAAGTCATCAGTAAATGTTTTCAACTAAATTAAATATTGCTCAATTTTTTTTTTTTGAAGTCTCTATTCTTGATTTGATATCAAAGTCAGTCTTGTATTTAAGTACATTTACATGTATATGCTTCAGTACTTTATCATAAAATTTCTTCTTACATTGTTAAGTTAAAATTTCTGTAAATTTGTTATTGAGTATTTGCGAGAAACAGAGTTATTTCCCATCTGAGATGGTATCTGACGTAACACCATTATGACATCATGAACTTCGAATTTGTACCGTCATTTCCCAGAGTTAAAGGACAGTTTCCATAAATTTTGATGACATCATAATTACTCTATGTCAGATGCCATCCCAAATGGGAAGTAACTCTGGTTTTCGAAAATAAGGAATGCTATTATTCATGAAAATCTAAAATAATTGTAATACTATAATTATCCTCGGAATAAATATTAAAATCAAACAAAACAATCAATTTATAATAATATTTCAATAATTATACAACATTTTAACTCACTGCATTCTCATCATCATCTTTTTCAAACGTCAACAACAAGATTTCTTCTCTGAGTGGAGAGATACCGCAGACAAAGGAGTCCAGAGTAAACATGGCAGCTGTAATCAAAAGTGACAAAAAAAAGTCTTAAATCTCTTATTTCCTTTGTATTAAATTCAGGATAACTTTCAATTACGAGACACAAACTTTTCACTCATTAATTTGAACAAACAATTAGTTCAACTGTAGATCCTATGTGGACACAAAACAATGTCAATTCTGAATCAGTATTTTCATTTACATCAGCTTACATGTACATGTATGTCCCATTTATGAAAGTAAAAGTTCCTGACATAAAACTATTATGACATAACTTAATTCTTATTAAAATGCCATATTCATAGCATGGTTTAGATAGAATTTGAAGGTGTAGCTGGTACATGTACATCCACTTTATCTCAAATAAATTCTAGCACAATGTGTAACTATGCATACCAAAAATACTGAATATGATCTCTGATGGTCAAAGACACACGACCATGTCATTTCAGTTTTCTCATTTTATAGGCTTTTCTTCTACTAGTTACAGCTTCTGTACAAGTCCAGTATATATGATACAATTTCAATAGACTATTTTCCAATGTTCTTCATGTTCTTATGGAGATAATGTCCAAGTTAACATCTATTGATTCTATTTTTCATTATGACGACACTGTTAAAAGACCTGATTCCATTGTGATGCACATGAAAAATAGCGTAAAAAGTTCCCATCTTGGACATTTTTCATTATTTTGTCATTGAATATAGATTTTGGAAAATATTGTACTCACTGATTTCTACATATCTGTCAGGTAGGTCCCTCACATCTTTCTGTAACTTGTCTTTCACAACACATACCTATAGAAAACAAAATGTGGTTGTGAAACATCAATGCCCCCATATAGAAGCAAATCTTTTCTACAGAAAATGGTTGGAAAACAACTCAGATCTGCAAACTTTAAACATAATACAATACAGGGTTTTTTTCTTTAAGATTTCAGTCTACTTAAATCCCAAGTTCTAAAGGTGAAATATGAATCAAGCCCTGTGTGTCATTATGCTTTGCAGGAAAAATAACAGGGATATAACCTTAAATTAACATAAAACCCTCAAAGTAGAGATAAGCAAGAACATACATGTGAACCTCCCGGCGGGAGGACGAAATCTCCCGACGAAACGAAGACCCTCCCGATGAAAAATAGTCCTCCCGATTCCTCCCGACGAAACAGAATCCTCCCGACGAAAACGAAAAATCCTCCAGATTTCTTCAGATGAAATGCAAAATCCCCATTTGTGTATTACGTTACGCATTACGCCGTCTGTAGTTACCAGACAATCAATTTAAAAAGTGCTAATTATACAGGTGACAGGTATATTGCTGGAAAAACAAAGCAATTAGCGTCGCGTTCTCTTCACCGTCACGGGTACTCGACTTCCCCGGGGGACGTTATACCCAGTACATCTTAACACGGGTCGTCAAATTCACGTACCAAATTGATGTACATGTACAAGGTTAATTGGGGAATCTTCTTGATGCCGTAAAATCATATTATATTTATATATAACACGAAAAAGTGAGGAAATGCAGTAAAAGTTCGCTGATAAATAAATAAATAAATAAATAAATAAATAAATAAATAAATAAATAAATGCGTAGGAAAAACGACGTCATGTAATTCATGTACATTGTACTCTGTAACCTGAGGCAGATAATGGCCGTCTCGTTTATTATTCTCCTAACAATGGGATTTAAATATGATGAGTGGTCAGTTTAAACCCCATGAAGAGCAGTTATTGATTTTCTGTACAGGTGTACTCAAGTAGCAGAAGCAAGGTAAAAGAAATCAACGGACGTCATTGAGACAACTCTCGGAACTCTGAATTGTTTTTGTTGTTGTATGAGAGCGGAATCTGTCCTTGTTGAAAAGCGAGTTGAGAAAATTCGTCCGTAGATTAAAAAAAAGGGGGGGGGGGGGGGGGTCCGAATACCGATAAATCCTCCCGATGAAAAATTAAAAACCTCCCGACGAGAGGCCAAATCTCCAGATGAAAATTGAAAATCCTCCAGATTTGTGGAGGCAAAAGGTTCACATGAATGCAAGAATATCTCCTTGTCTCCATGTAAGTAAGTCAAGCTGCCATCACACTTACCTTGACTTTATCATCTTTATCAGCCCACGCTAGGAGTAGTGTCCTGTTGTAGCTGCCAGCACACTTACCTTGACTTTATCAGCCCATGCTAGGAGTAGTGTCCTGTTGTAGCTGCCAGCACACTTACCTTGACTTTATCAACCCAGGCTAGGAGTAGTGTCCTGTTGTAGCTGCCAACACACTTACCTTGACTTTATCAGCCCATGCTAGGATTAGTGTCCTGTTGTAGCTGCCAGCACACTTACCTTGACTTTATCAACCCATGCTAGTAGTAGTGTCCTGTTGTAGCTGCCAGCACACTTACATGTACCTTGACTTAATCAGCCCATGCTAGGAGTAGCGTCCTGTTGTAGCTGCCAGCACACTTACATGTACCTTGACTTTATCAGCCCATGCTAGGAGTAGTGTCCTGTTGTAGCTGCCAGCACACTTACCTTGACTTTATCAGCCCATGCTAGGAGTAGTGTCCTGTTGTAGCTGCCAGCACACTTACCTTGACTTTATCAGCCCATGCTAGGAGTAGTGTCCTGTTGTAGCTACTGGCACACTTACCTTGACTTTATCAGCCCATGCTAGGAGTAGTGTCCTGTTGTAGCTGCCAGCACACTTACCTTGACTTTATCAGCCCATGCTAGGTGTAGCTGCCAGCACACTTACCTTGACTTTATCAACCCATGCTAGGAGTAGTGTCCTGTTGTAGCTGCCAGCACACTTACCTTGACTTTATCAGCCCATGCTAGGAGTAGTGTCCTGTTGTAGCTGCCAGCACACTTACCTTGACTTTATCAACCCATGCTAGTAGAAGTGTCCTGTTGTAGCTGCCAGCACACTTACATGTACCTTGACTTTATCAGCCCATGCTAGGAGTAGTGTCCTGTTGTAGCTGCCAGCACACTTACCTTGACTTTATCAGCCCATGCTAGGAGTAGTGTCCTGTTGTAGCTGCCAGCACACTTACCTTGACTTTATCAGCCCACGCTAGGAGTAGTGTCCTGTTGTAGCTACTGGTACACTTACCTTGACTTTATCAGCCCACGCTAGTAGTAGTGTCCTGTTGTAGCTGCCAGCACACTTACATGTACCTTGACTTTATCAGCCCATGCTAGGAGTAGCATCCTGTTGTAGCTGCCAGCACACTTACCTTGACTTTATCAGCCCATGCTAGGAGTAGTGTCCTGTTGTAGCTGCCAGCACACTTACCTTGACTTTATCAGCCCATGCTAGGAGTAGTGTCCTGTTGTAGCTGCCAGCACACTTACATGTACCTTGACTTTATCAGCCCATGCTAGGAGTAGCGTCCTGTTGAAGCTGCCAGCACACTTACCTTGACTTTATCAGCCCATGCTAGGAGTAGTGTCCTGTTGTAGCTGCTGGCACACTTACCTTGACTTTATCAGCCCACACTAGGAGTAGTGTCCTGTTGTACCGTAGCTGCCAGCACACTTACCTTGACTTTATCAACCCATGCTAGTAGTAGTGTCCTGTTGTAGCTGCCAGCACACTTACATGTACCTTGACTTTATCAGCCCATGCTAGGAGTAGCGTCCTGTTGTACATTTTAGCTGCCAGCACACTTACCTTGACTTTATCAGCCCATGCTAGGAGTAATGTCCTGTTGTAGCTGCCAGCACACTTACATGTACCTTGACTCTATCAGCCCATGCTAGGAGTAATGTCCTGTTGTAGCTGCCAGCACACTTACCTTGACTTTATCAGCCCATGCTAGGAGTAGCATCCTGTTGTAGCTGCCAGCACACTTACCTTGACTTTATCAGCCCACGCTAGGAGTAGTGTCCTGTTGTAGCTACCAGTACACTTGCCTTGACTTTATCAGCCCATGCTAGGAGTAGTGTCCTGTTGTAGCTACTGGCACACTTACCTTGACTTTATCAGCCCATGCTAGGAGTAGCGTCCTGTTGTAGCTGCCAGCACACTTACCTTGACTTTATCAGCCCATGCTAGGAGTAGCGTCCTGTTGTAGCTGCCAGCACACTTACCTTGACTTTATCAGCCCACGCTAGGAGTAGTGTCCTGTTGTAGCTACCAGTTCACTTGCCTTGACTTTATCAGCCCATGCTAGGAGTAGTGTCCTGTTGTAGCTACCAGTACACTTACCTTGACTTTATCAGCCCATGCTAGGAGTAGTGTCCTGTTGTAGCTGCTGGCACACTTACCTTGACTTTATCAGCCCATGCTAGGAGTAGTGTCCTGTTGTAGCTGCTGGCACACTTACCTTGACTTTATCAGCCCATGCTAGGAGTAGTGTCCTGTTGTAGCTACTGGCACACTTACCTTGACTTTATCAGCCCACGCTAGTAGTAGTGTCCTGTTGTAGCTACTGGCACACTTACCTTGACTTTATCAGCCCACACTAGGAGTAGTGTCCTGTTGTAGCTACCAGTACACTTGCCTTGACTTTATCAGCCCATGCTAGGAGTGACATCCTGTTGTAGCTGGCGGCACACTTACCTTGACTTTATCAGCCCACGCTAGGAGTAGTGTCCTGTTGTCCTTCCAACACAGAGAACATTGGTACAGGTCTGGACGATAGCTGTATATAATACAATCATAACAGTACGTCAATATCAGACAAGCTTTTACATACATATGGACGCTATTAAGATTAAGACAAAAGATTGAATTCAAATTCCGTCTCAAAATTAAACCTTGAAAGTGCATAAAAAATAAAAGCTTGTACTTTAAAATCTTAACAAAACGTTATTTAGTGTATATTTTACCTGTGATCCTTCATAATTGAGGTTATCCTTTTCTTTGAACTCATATCAAATATTTTTACACCCTGAAAATAAAACAATTTCAAATTACTATTAATTAGTAAATTCCATACTGTATGTAAATTCAATTAAAATTGCTATCTTCTTATTATTTTTCAATACTGGAATTTAGAAGTTTCTTATACAAATAATCAATAACTAAAGCATGGTCTTATTTAATGTCTCATCTTAATGGAGAAAATATGTCATCATTTCTATTTATAAATCTCACCAAATCATTTGCCCATGCTATAAAATCAGATTTCCATTGGATTTCTCTGACAGGTCCCTCTCCTTGATGTAACAGGATGGTCTTATGACGATTCAAAAATCCTCTCTCATTTAGGATGAGCTGAAAATACAAATGATTTTGTAAAATTAAGAAAAGAAGGCAATGTTAATTTAAATCCTCATACAGTACATAATTCACAGTGGATAACTTGTAGATACAGGTACCTACTACATCTAAGCAGGTTACTTCTTCAGCTAAATTGAGAAAGTATGGTCACTTGCATTATGAAATTTTCAAAATTCAAAGTCATGGTTATGAAGTCAAAATTGCATGCACTTTTTCCAAAAAAAAAAAAACAACTTTTGCCACAACCAATACATATACATGTATGTTAAATATTGTAAAATCCAATATCAAAAGCTAATATTATATCCAAAGCAAACTTTTCCTGACATCCAAATGTATTGATGGTAATATGGACAGACAGTCAGACAAGCACAATTTACCTTCCTTACCTCACAGAATTTGGACAGACAGTCAGACAAATACCATTTACATGGGCGGATCCAGGATTTTTTTCAGGGGGGGTCCTAAAGTCCGAATATTTTGAAGAGCAAAAAAAAAATGCAAATGCAAGAAAATAGAGTTTTTGTGAGTTCTGTTTCTAATTATTAATAAAAAACATCATAGTACTTGATTATTTATTGTCAGTCCTAATAGGTAAATACAACAAATGGCGAGCGACAGCCAGCCAGCGAATTTTTTTTCCGGGTATTGGAATAAAATCCACTATTCGTGTCTTTTTCAGTTTGTTTTCGTTTTCTTAGTGCCCTTGTTTATTGACCTAGGTGTAATGTATATGTGCATATAATGTATATAGGAAAGCGCAGCATCATTTGAAAATATTTACATTCCTACTGCGTTTCCCTTATATAAAGGTACCAAACCAACTGTTGCTTTATTTCTCGATAATCGCAAGAGCCTATCACGTGACTTTAGAACTTACGCGGATTAATTTCTGATAAAATGCCCATTTTATTTATTGCTTTAATACAGATTCAAAACATGTATCCATTACCAAACGACACCGTCTACCCCATGGCCCCAGTGATTAAATGTGTCAAAATCTAGGTCACCCACATGTACACTTCCAAGAAGTGTGACGTAGTAAGTCGATCACGCGTCAGTAGACGAAGTTCAAGGACGAACTGCATTGTTGTCTGCAGAAAGATGCCGTGTTTGGATGAGCGAATATTCAGGCAGAAGTGGATCAAATATTCGGTATTTAGGATGAGATTTGATTCACTTGTGTCATTAATCAACAGTGAATTTATCTTTGCTTCTTATGGATTCATAATATCAGAAATACTTCGAGTATCAGCGAATCTTTAGCCATGATGTTGAGGTAAGTCATGAAAATACCGAAAGTTTTCGCGTTTTCGACGGCTGTATAGCTGTACTCGACTTTTGCATTATTCTAATTACTTCCAGATGAAATAGGGTATTTACAGAAGTTTGTATACAATAATACCGATTGATTTCACATGTCTAAGCAGTTTAACAGTGTGTTAAAAAGAGTTTTCAAAAGTTTTCCCTTCAGTTCTGTGAAATTTCTCCAGTTTAACTCTCCGCCATGTCTGAATTATGTTGGACAAAAGTCACGAATTTTCACGATTCAATTTTCTTCAGTTTTAATTGAAATGTTCAAAATACAGCAAGAGGACAAAATTCAGTTTCTCATTTGTCAACGTTTCCGTACAGAAGGTACTACTTCGAATCAAGCGAAAAAGTCGAACGTTCGTTTGCTCTCATGTCAAATTGCGTTCTCCCTCCGCAATGATATTTCAAATGTAAAGAAACTGGATGAAAAATTGGCAGAAATAACTTAGTTAACACGTAAAATGTAAATATAAGGATTGTTTTTCAGCTTTTGCGCTTTATCAGTGTGTATTGGCAGTAGGGAATGGAAACAAATTTCATGAAAAGCACTTTGTGCTTTACATATTTTGTTTCCATTCCCTACTGCCAATACACACCGATATAAAGCGCAAAAGCTAAAAACAATCCTTAAATAACGTACATGTATGTTTAAAATTCTGGCTCGACAGAGAAAATTTTTGAAATGCTGACAGCAAAATATTACCAAAATGAAAGATTTGTAATACAAATTCATGATATATTTCTCAAATACTATGACAACAAAAAGGGAATTGGGACTTAATCTTATGAAAATATGTATATTAATAATAATCAAAGGACTGAAAGTCCTGCGAGTTGGCAAAAAGTAACATTGAGACAAACATACAGAAGACAAGTATAAAACTGGCACAAATCAAACTCCAAATCTATGCCTAAAATGCTTGAATGAGTGATTCTCACAATTCAAGAGTTGTCTCAAATCTAAAGAAAAAAAAGTCTGGAAATATATAAATATATAAAATGATAGAACTTCTTAACCAAATAACTGATTTTGAGGTCAGAGTTCAAGGTCAATATGATCATGTCAAATTTGTTGCAATTGTTATGGGTGTATGTAAGAAGTATAATGTCCTATCACTTTGACTTTAGGAGATATTTGCTTTTGAAACTTCTTGACCAACTTAAAACCAACATCTTAGGTTTATTAAGTATCAAACTGAAAAACCTTTTTTCCTAGTCGGTAAATAGCTCATCAGAGCTAATGTTGATTGTTATAAATTATGTCTGACTTTAAATAAATATTATTGATTGATTGATTGATTTATTTACTTGTCTTTAGTCTTCTACATATCCACAATTTTTTTTCAAAATCTAAGGTCTTTTTTATCCTAAATACAATACGTTTACCTATCTATCTAAAAATGGGGTGCTCCTTATACAGAGGAGGGAAGTACAAAGAAAAAAGATGCGCCATATTTTAATGTAATGACATCAACATGTGATCGCTATTCCTGTAGCATCGTTCCTTGTAGCATTTTTTTGCATTCTCATAATGCATTTAACCCATTATTTACAACTTGAACTTAAACATCTGTCGTCAAATATGTTCTTTTGTCAAATCGTAGTGGTCCTATTTCTTACTGCGCCAGTAACATTGTGCGTTGTTTGGTCCGTGCAGGGTTATCAAGTGCAAAGTTGAAAGCCATAGCAATGAGAGTTGGCTTTGCCAACTCAAAAATTAGCTATGCTTCGAAAATTCCAGGGGGGGGGGGGGGGGTCAGGACCCCCCGACCCCCTCTGGATCTGCGCTTGATTTACCTTCCTTACTTCACAAAATTTGGACAGACAGTCAGTCAAGCACCATTTCCCTTCCTTACCTCACAGAATTTGGACAGACAGACAGACAAGCAGTATTTATCTTCCTTACTTCACAGAATTTGGACAGACAGTCAGACAAGCACCATTTACCTTCCTTACCTCACAGAATTAGGACAAATTCAGTTTCATACCTTGTCATCACCAGTAACAAAATGCCGACTGCTATTTTTATAAAACATGGGATCTATGGCGACGGCCTTGACCGGTCTGTCAAACGTTATGTTCTGGTTGTTATCTGATGTGTATAGGCCATTTATCATCACCTGTGAAATGACGAATTGATTTTTCTGTCAAAGATTATCCCTCCTTTGAAATTTGATATACAGAATAATATGAAAATAATTTAGAAAATCTACGTATTTTAAAATCTGAAGTACATACAAGTTGGCTATTTCTCAGAAAAATGTTAATTGTAGATGCCCAGGATGTACATGTACATACAGTAGCTAGAGAAATGCTAAATGTTATGTTCTACGCATATGACAACCGAAAAAATGAATTAAAATGTTACTCCAATCAAGTTACGTATAAAATTCATTTCTCTCACCAAACAAGCTCTAAAAATGCAATATGTTTACATTACTTACATCATACATGTATACCTAATTTTGATTAACCATTTAGTATTACCTTTCCATCATCAGAACAACTTGCTACATAATCACCGTGATCGTCTATACTGATCTGGTTCACAGTGGTCGTGTGCTGAAATCATCAGGAAAAAGCAGGATCAATGATTCTGTTTGTACTGAAAGCTGTGTGTACAAAGCACTACAACAGGTACAATGTGATAAAGGGGTTTACTAGGTCTATATTTGAATGAGCAAAGACAAACACAATAAATTCAGTATTATTGATATACAAACTTACATGTACAACATAATCAAATCTTATAAACGTCAGCATGAAAATTAAACAGGGGAAACAGAGCTTCAAATATAATGTTTCTAATGACATCATAAAGATTAGTCCGAAAAAACCTGACTTAAACCCAGCCTTTGAGGGTTATTTGGATGGTGGGGGGCTGGGTTGCATCTTTTACCCAGCCCCCAGCGTCCAAATAACCGTCAAAGGCTGGGTTTAGGTCAGGTTTTTGGACTACATAAAGGTTTTAAGTTCAATGATAAATCATCACAAATGGGACATAACTTTGTAATTATGAAAAAGATTGTATTCACTACCATAAGGCTTAAAATTGTCTTAGAAAGAAAGACCAATTTAATTACATGTACATGCTGTATACAGTAGGTATGTGCTGAATGGGTATTTGTAGCATTAGACGGACTGACAGATAGACTGATGGATGAATAGGATTTAATGTCCCTACAGCAGAAGAGGAAAAATTACGGTGACATGACTATAAGCAGCATTACTCACGAACAGACAATAGATTCTAGTGGAAAAATAAAAGTCTGGAAAACTGAAAATGTGACAGATGGACTGACAGACGGACAGACCGAGAGGAAACTAAGAGTCCCCTTCAGCGTTGCCGGGAGGGAACTAAAAATAAAAGGTGAAACTTTTCTGTACAACATAGAACTTACAGCAGCAATCTCCTTATCTCTGACATTATTTCCTGCATGGTCGAAGATATGGATCATACCCCAGTGTGTACCCACTGCCAGGAACTGAAAATATCATCATATCAATCATACAAATACATGTAATATCATACCCCAGTGTGTACCCACTGCCAGGAACTGAAAATATCATCAATAATTCAACACTACTTTTAAAACTGTATGTATCTATACATGAACCATTATACTGGTGATTTTTTTTTCAAACTCAAATAAGCAAGGGTGCCAAAATATACATTTCTCAATTCTAATTCTACAACAGACTGTATTTCTTTCTTCAAGACAATATTTTCTGTCACCACAAAATTTAAATGCCATCAGACACATCTGATATTTTCACATCCTTTATCATCAGTTTAAGCATCATACCTTTGGGTGTACAGCTAGACAGCTAACACAGTCCCTTGTCAAAATTTTGTTCTTCAAATCATTCCCAATCCTCTCATACTTTAATCTGGGTTCTGTTTCCTGAAAAAAAAATTTAAATTCAATTTCCATGTAAAATTTTCAGTTTTTCTCTTTCTTCAGCCTTTGATTCAAAAATAATTCTCTTTAAGTTTGTATTATTATCATTTGATTATAAAGCAGTATCTTTCTGTTTTCATCACCATTTGTCTAGATCTGGAAACCCTTTTCCCCCATTATCATGATAAATCATATTTTTTTTTAGATTCAAACATGAATTTAATGATATACATGTAATAAAACATCATGATTATCAACCAAAATCAAGTAGATAATACTTGATAGCTTTCTTGGAAACTGTTTATGACTCCTGTAACACAATGTAGACATTTATATGTCAATAATTTTCATTTTTTTTTCTTAAAACAATTTAAATGAAAAAAAAAATGAAAAAAGAAATAAATAAATAAAAAAAAAAAGATGATAAATATACCTCCTCCTCTTCTTCACTACTTGTGCTTTCCTCTTCTTCATCCTCCATCCCCTTCTGAAATAATAATAAATCATTGATGATTCATTAAGAACAACTAATTACATTGATTAGATCTTTCATCAACTTTAGCAAGATTTAGGTACCTGTAAAGTGTGCAAATGGGTTTTTAGAGGGGTGGGCGTTTTGTTTTTACTGGGTTTTTTTTTTTATTTTTTTTTTTTCATTTTTTTACATATATATGCAATGCATGTATACACCATTTACACATTATTATAATATGTTATTTAAAGTTTTAAATAGTTGTTTGCTACATATCTCTCTCTTTTTCTCTCTATATCTCTCTCTTTCTCTCTAGTTAACAATACAATGTAAGTCTTTGGTGTTTATCTTTTGAATGATATGAAAAAAAAAATTAAGTAAGTAAATGAGGTTTAGGTTCTATCTTCAAAAATATTTTCTAAATCTTTCCAAATTAAACTAAAAGCATGTGACCTTTTTCTCCTTCTGTACAATATTTTTTCTGTATCATAGTTGATTCTAAGATATTTCTTCAAAACTGACGAACATGGCTGTTTACCTTGTTTTGAGCAATTATAGATGTATTTTTTTGTCCACAATATAATTGAATTAAAAGCCATGTGAGGTAAAGAATGATTTTTTCCAAAAAGAATCTCTTTGAGAGTAAAAGTTATAAATAGATTAGAATTATTTTTAAGAAAATGTGATAGCTGTTCCCACAAAACTTTTATAATTGGACAGTCATAAAAAATATGTAATATAGTTTCACTTTCATCTTCACAAAAAGAACAAAAGTCTTCATTTATAATACCTATCTTTTTAAGATAATATTTTACTGGAAGAATATTATATATAAGACGATATTGTAGCCATTGCAAAGAGGTATCTGGAGATGTTAGAAAACAAGTTTTAAAAATTGTTTCAGAATCGATATTAGTTGTAGATATGATTTCGGTATTCCATTTATGAACAGATTTCTTTCAACTTTAGCAAGATTAAGGTAAAGTGTGCAAATGGGTTTTTAGAGGGGTGGGCGTTTTGTTTTTACTGGTTTTTTTTACCACCAGAATTATTACTAGAGGTTGAAGTTAAATAAACTGCAATAGTAAAACTGGTCAAGTTTGATGACCTCATTTATTTTAAATTAAGATGTTGCATGCATCATTGCATGATTCATTTCGCTAAAACATTTATTCAGAAGTTCATACTGTAATGAATGAATAATTTTTTGTTTGAAATCAGTAAATCGATTAGTGCTCATCTGATTTTAATTTCCTTTGAGTTTCTTTGTCATACAGTAGGCAACACAGCTGAATAAATTTGCTAAACTGACATTAATCTAGCCTTTTTGCAAAACGTTAGTAATGAGGTAATGATGTCAGTGCTCAAAAGGTTATGATGTCAAGTACATTGGATCAGACGTTACACTGTATGTTCAACTTTGCCCTTGAAGTCTCATGTTTGTGAAACTGAGGAATATCTTTATCTATAATTTACAATAATTATTTTACATATAAACCAGTGAATTTACGAATTCAAAATTCACAGAATTTGAGTCTCCTGACCGGGGGGACTATAGGGCCCGGTTGGGTACCCACGTTCATGCTGCGGCAAGGGTATCCAGGTGTGGTGGCACCTTATAAAAGCCGTTGGAAATATGGACCATCCAAGCAGTACATAATTATACAACAAGTGGAGGGTGGGCAATAAAATGGGGTAGTACTCCGCCCCTTAAATAATAGAAGGGGCTATGAGGCACCCCAGAAGGGACAGCCTGGCTAGAGTACTTACTCTGTAACGGGCAGTTGGCAAATGAGTTCCCTGCAATATAACATCAATACAGCCAACTGACCCAATAGAGGGTCGCCAGGTGCCCAAACAGAAAGAAGAAGAAATAAATTGGTGGATAAATGTTGATAAACGGGTGCTTCGAAAGTAAGACAATAAGTTAACTTTGAAATATGCTACGCTCCATCGTAGGCTATGCCTGGATTCATATTAAAACACAGTTTTGAAAGATAGCATGCATATTTGACAGAGAAATAGAAAATCAACATATTTTTTGGGAATTCTACCTTATCCATGGACGTCGCCATTTTGTTGAGTCACATGACTTTGTCGGCAAAGCGGAAGAATATAAGAACATTTCGGATAAATGAATAATTTTGCTTTTCTGCTTAATACTGCGTAATAATTTAAAAATTTAAAAATCAAATGAAGTTTTTCAATAAAAATTAGCATTCAACATCATTATATGTGCACTGTTTTCAACACAATAAGTGCTAACAGGTGCGCGCACTATTTTTTGTATCATCGATCAATAAATGATATGCAAATAGGTCATTTCTCGGGAGCATACAATTTTATTATGAGTACCTTCGTTTAAAGTCTTTTTTGAATTCTTTCTTTGTCATTTTTGCACATTATAGAATAAATTATAATGTCTGAGAGAATAATTCGCTTCATCAGTCTACTTATCTACAGATATGACGGTTATTTCATATCCGTACACTGAAAATAATGAAGCCTCCTTCTAATTTGACGCACTGCGGGAAATCTTTTCATTCGGAAGGTGTCAGATTTCGCCGACGGTGAACCGCCGTAAATAGCTTTTCTAGGTCACTCAGTGTACGCCCTTCTTTAAATATATATTTATGAAGAATTTCTCATTAGCATAATTTATTACCGAATTCGTGTGTCTGCATAAATTACGGTTATTATATGCAGAAGTGAACAAATTATTTCTTAGAGCATAATATTTTGAGAATATTGTGTATTTGAAGTGAAAGTGACCAAATAATAAAGGGAAATCTGTCGGTAAGTGATTGATGTTGGTTGTTGTGTACATTTTTTCGCCATACCTACTTTGAATATTATAAGATGCAGTAGTATTAACATAATTTATAGTGTAAATAATAAGGATTTATTATGTTAGACAAATGTTACAGCAAGTGCAAGTGGCCGTATGATGCATGTCGCCATGATGACATTTCGTGGTGTTTATTTCTTTGTTCGTATAAAATCGATGCGGCGTGGGTAGCCATCTTTCATTCCAGCCTCAGCAGCAGGGAATGCCATTTCTGTTTGGCACAAATCTACAGAGCCTGCAAAATTGTTCATGATAATTTATTAAATATATATATCTTATTATAATTTTTATCATAATTTATCTTCATTATTATGATTATACACGTTCATAGCTGATTATGTACGAGATTTATTCATCGTACATGTAAATCTCAATCTATATAACACAAGGTGTACGTGTATAGAATTCCAAGAATGTTGTACTCCATCTTGTAGCTTTGATCATGTTGATTACAACTGGAATAAAGCCATTAGTAAATTTAATTATATCGGTTCTTGAATATAAAATCATTGAGATGAATTTATGAATGCATAAACTGACAATTTAACCCAAATCTTCATATTTGTATCATTCACCAACCCCCCCCCCCCCCCTTTCCAAAAAACGATAATGATCAGGTTTAGAAAATAAAGTTTGGAAAAAATAATTATATTCAACATGTTCAAAAATGGGCATTATTTTTTTCCATTCATATGGTATACATATGAAAGAATTATAAATCTAGTACCATATATATGTCTCAATATTTAAATGAAAATGCTCACCATTATGATTACTTTCAGATGGATTATTATTTCTATACTCATAAAATTTAATTGATTTATTATTATTAAGAATGTTTTCCCCTTTTCATAATTTTTTCTTAATGAATATTATTTATATCATAATTTTAAGTAAAAAAAGTCATATTTAATTTGACATGGTTGAAAGTGGTAGTCATGGAAACAAATCGGCTCATATATATTTTTCTCCGTATCAAAGTTAGAAAAAGAAAATGCTATTTGTAACTGAAACTTTTTCTAAATCAAGTTCTATTATTCGATCTTATTTTTTACGCTAAATATGTTTTACGTTTCTTTCTACTGTTCTACATGTTCTAGTTTCATCGGAAATGATATATTTTTTTTCTGTTTTTCGGGAGAATAATGATATAAATGTTTAGCAGTTACCTCTCTTTGTCTGCATGCCACCAATTATCTCAATACTCGTTTTTTAAAAGTGCATGCACAAAAGAAAATTAAATTAATAAAATTCAATTAAAAAAATCTGAATTGATGAAAATGAATAAACGAAGAACTCGCCTTTTAGCTGTAATACAAAGAAGAAAGTATTCAAACTTATACAGCATCTCTGGATCGGATCGTCGTCGAGAATACATGCACAATATATCAACTTTTAAAAACTTATGTAAATCAGATTTAGAACACAAATTCAACGGATAAACAGAGTACTAGTATATATGCGCGTCTGTAGGAACATAAAATATGTGAATGACATACATTTTTGACCCAAGAAAAAAATTATGGGGAGACGTTATATAACAGCACCTACTTCACTCTCTGCCCCCTCCCCCCTCCCTTCTTCGACTCTATACTAGCGCATGCATTTAGATAGAACAAATAGTTTTTGTTTCTGTGGGCTCTCTGAGCGTCTTGATTTACACAGAATTTTGTTCAGATCTTAGAAATTTCCTACCAATTTTCTGAAGAAGATATACATTGTAAAGTATATATACTTCATTTTTAAATTGTAGCCGAATTTCGGCCAGAAAATTTCCTTTTGGTTGCTGTAATACCTCAAATATTTGAATCCGATTTTGAATTAAGTAATTATAAATGTAGTTATAGTCTTTCATATATAAATTAACATGTGTTATTATTTTTCGATGTTCATTCAAATTGTTTAATTTGAATTTTCAATAGTAAAAAAAAAATAAATAAAAATAAAACAAAAACACACACACAAAAATTGGAATCGTGACTGTAGACTCATTACATTGACATGTAATTGAATACTTTGGCAATCTACAAGTTCTCATATCGGGAGATGGGAAAATTCGATTAAGCTACCTCATTTGAAATTCTGCATACATCTCAAGGAAAAATCAATAGTCACACTGCTCTGGGGAGAATATAGTAAAGGATTTCCTATTGGAATCACATCATTACTATCGTCACTCTGTCAATCAAACAGGAGGCTCTGTACGGGGGACTCTCTGCTTCCTGTATTTCATACATAATTTGTCTGTGTAGCACACATTTCTGAAATCGGGAAAAATCACAATTGTTTTCTTATTTAAAATTAGAAATGATATGGTTACCATTTGATCGGTTTCATTTCCTCGTAACTTACAAATTTAAGCTCGTTGATAACAATCGTAAATCTTTTTATATATTTGCTTACCCAAAACAAACTTTAAAAATTATAAGTAATTCATGCATTTTTAACCCACAAAAAATCTTCAGAAGTTGTCCAGAAGTTCTGTGAACAGAAGAAAGACCCCACCCCGATTTTTTTTTATTTGAAAATATTAAAAGAAGTACACATCCGAAATGAAAGAGGAAGAAATGAATGCATAATATAAATTTACAGTTTTACACGCAAAAATTAATTATTATAAGTCTCTTGTATAACAAGTAATATGACTCGCAAATAATTAAGCGCACTTCTAATTTACTTTTCTAATTTATTTTAAAAATATAATGCACACAGCATTTCATTTTTGATTTTTTTTTTCATGTAATTTCATATTCAGCTTTCAACGCTACATATAGAACCGGGTGTTTATTTCATTTGTTATATGTTTTTTATTTCATTCATTTTGTATACACATGTTACTATAATAAACAATTTGCTTAATACTTACTTACTTATATATAGAGAATACGCGTCTTAACTTGTGTTTTAACATGCAACACACCACGAGTGCATTTATCCTACACGCATGTAGTGCGCGTTTGCGCATTTCATGCCGCGAATAAATGCACTTGCTGTGTGTTGCCACAAATGATAACATTTATTCTATATATGCACCACAAATGTCCATTTTCTTCTTGTTTTCTGAAATCGAGTTTTTCAAGGTAAAAAGTGACGTTTAAAAGGTAACCCGCGGGTCCAGTTTGCAGGTTAGAACTGCTGTCGCTGCATGTTTCTGTGGAGTTTATGCATTGTGACGTCACGAGCGTTTACACGCGTTAATTTCATTTCAGGGAATTACATTGGTTATGATATATATGTATGTGGCATAATGTGCAAATTGCATCTCATACACAGCCAATTGTGCCTCATATGAAATTAATGTAAAAGTTACAAGAATTTTATATAAAAGTTCACATGAAATTTATGTGAAATGAGCAGGAACATGGAATATACATTGATTTTTTATATGAAATTTAATATGTGAAGTTTCTGACATGAGTTTTAAGTGAATTCAATTTCGCATGAAGGTCACAAAGAAAAATTCATGTAAAATTCATGTGAAGTAAATTTATGTGAACTTCATGTGAAATATTTTTCACATAAATCTTATGTGAAATTGATATGGATTTCACATGAACTTTCATGTGAAAATTTACATGATGCTCAATTCATATTAATTTCATGTGAGGCACAAATAGTTGTGTACCTTACACCCTCTATATAAGTGATGGCTTTTTTATGACTTCATTATTATTTGGCAATTAATTATGTATATGCTCTTTATACTTGAAACTGCATAATTACGGTTAACTAGCATACCGCCAATAATAGTACTCGATGAATCAGAGATGAGTACGTACGTCTATACCACCGAGGATAATGGATACCAAAAAAGTAACGCCGACGGTTACACGAAATGAATGATAGATAAAATTTATACAATAGATGCTTTGATTCAGAGGGGATTATTGCGAACTCCGTGTCCATCCCTCTGATAACGTCCAACTCATGATTTAGACAATAAATACCGTTGTTGCTGAACTTTTTTCGTAAGTAGATGCATTGATAAAAGAAAGGAGGGGATTTCAAACACAAGACATGGTCGCGGGACCACAGCAGAACACCAAAACACCCCTACAAAACACAGAGTAGACATACACAACAAGAGATCTATAGCTAGACGTGAAAGGAACATCAAACACCAAAACACCCCTACAAAACACAGAGTAGACATACACAACAAGAGATCTATAGCTAGACGTGAAAGGAACATCAAACACCAAAACACCCCTACAAAACACAGTGTAGACATACACAACAAGGGATCTATAGCTACACGTGAAAGGAACATTAAACACCAAAACACCGCTACAAAACACAGAGTAGACACACACAACAAGGGATCTATAGCTAGACACGAAAGTGACATCAAACACCAAAACACCCCTACAAAACACAGAGTAGACATACACAACAAGGGATCTATAGCTAGACACGAAAGAAACACCAAACTCCAAAACACCCCTACAAAACACAGAGTAGACATACACAACAAGAGATCTATAGCTAGACGTGAAAGGGACATCAAACACCAAAACACCCCCTACAAAACACAGGGTATACATACACAACAAGGGATCTATAGCTAGACACGAAAGAAACACCAAACTCCAAAACACCCCTACAAAACACAGAGTAGACATACACAACAAGGGATCTATAGCTAGACGTGAAAGGAACATCAAACACCAAAACACCCCTACAAAACACAGAGTAGACATACACAACAAGAGATCTATAGCTAGACGTGAAAGGGACATCAAACACCAAAACACCCCCTACAAAACACAGAGTAGACATACACAACAAGGGATCTATAGCTAGACACGAAAGAAACACCAAACTCCAAAACACCCCTACAAAACACAGAGTAGACATACACAACAAGGGATCTATAGCTAGACACGAAAGGGACATCAAACACCAAAACACCCCTACAAAACACAGGGTAGACATACACAACAAGGGATCTATAGCTAGACACGAAAGGGACACCAAACACCAAAACACCCCTACAAAACACAGAGTAGACATACACAACAAGGGATCTATAGCTAGACTTGAAAGGAACATCAAACACCAAAACACCCCTACAAAACACAGAGTGGACATACACATCAAGGGATCTATAGCTAGACGCGAAAGGGACACCAAACACCAAAACACCCCTACAAAACACAGAGTAGACTTACACAACAAGAGATCTATAGCTAGACGCGAAAGGAACATCAAACACCAAAACACCCCTACAAAACACATAGTAGACATACACAACAAGAGATCTATAGCTAGACGTGAAAGGAACATCAAACAACAAAACACCCCTACAAAACACAGAGTAGACATACACAACAAGGGATATATAGCTAGACGTGAAAGGAACATCAAACAACAAAACACCCCTACAAAACACAGAGTAGACATACACAACAAGAGATCTATAGCTAGGCGTGAAAGGAACATCAAACACCAAAACACCCCTACAAAACACAGAGTAGACATACACAACAAGGGATCTATAGCTAGACGTGAAAGGAACATCAAACAACAAAACACCCCTACAAAACACAGAGTAGACATACACAACAAGGGATCTATAGCTAGACGTGAAAGGAACATCAAACAACAAAACACCCCTACAAAACACAGAGTAGACATACACAACAAGGGATCTATAGCTAGACCCGAAAGGGACATCAAACACTAAAACACCCCTAAAAACACAGAATAGACATACACAACAAGGGATCTATAGCTAGACGCGAAAGGGACACCAAACACCAAAACATCCCTACAAAACACATAGTAGACATACACAACAAGAGATCTATAGCTAGACGTGAAAAGAACATCAAACACCAAAACACCCCTACAAAACACAGAGTAGACACACACAACAAGGGATCTATAGCTAGACGTGATAGGGACACCAAACGCCAAAACACCCCTACAAAACACAGAGTAGACATACACAACAAGAGATCTATAGCTAGACGTGAAAGGGACATCAAACACCAAAACACCCCTACAAAACACAGAGTAGACATACACAACAAGAGATCTATAGCTAGACTTGAAAGGGACATCAAACACCAAAACACCCCTACAAAACACAGAGTAGACATACACAACAAGGGATCTATAGCTAGACGTGAAAGGGACATCAAACACCAAAACACCCCTACAAAACACAGAGTAGACATACACAACAAGGGATCTATAGCTAGACGTGAAAGGAACATCAAACACCAAAACACCCCTACAAAACACAGAGTAGACATACACAACAAGAGATCTATAGCTAGGCGTGAAAGGAACATCAAACACCAAAACACCCCTACAAAACACAGAGTAGACATACACAACAAGAGATCTATAGCTAGGCGTGAAAGGAACATCAAACACCAAAACACCCCTACAAAACACAGAGTAGACATACACAACAAGAGATCTATAGCTAGGCGTGAAAGGAACATCAAACAACAAAACACCCCTACAAAACACAGAGTAGACATACACAACAAGAGATCTATAGCTAGACGTGAAAGGAACATCAAACACCAAAACACCCCTACAAAACACAGAGTAGACACACACAACAAGAGATCTATAGCTAGACGCGAAAGGGACAAGGAACACCAAACACCAAGGACGACATCAAAACATTTAACACAAATGTTTGTAACGTGTACGCATAAATCAACGAGACCAACTGCCGACTAAGGACGGTCATATGCTACGTAAGACGGTAAGTAGCAAATAGTGTTGTTATCCGGATTATACGTTTGCACAATGCTCCAGCTTATTCTGTCACCTAGTGGTCTCGAAGAACGCACACTATTTGTGTATCATTGTCTCCTCACTGTAAGATGACCACACAGACAAAACAGCAAAACGCAGGGATCCAAGAAACTCAGATGAATACGTGTATGTAAATAAATATCAAATGATCAAAAGCATGTATGAAACAGTCCATGTTCTGTGGGCTGGAGCAAGATCATGCGACTAACATTCGAAGAGAAGACTGACCATCTCTCCGTAATATTTCGGTTTCACATTTTCAACTTCTTCGACTGCAAACCCTACACAGAATTTCACCAAACTTTACAGGAACTACATTGTATGTAGTAAGGCCTTTTTAGAATTTCATTTTTTTTGTCGACTATATTCGTCACACAAGATGGCCACCATCGGCAATTTTGGTCCTGATTTGAAGGCAAAAGTCAATGAATCGATTTAGTAATTTATAATGGGGATGGTAATGATGATATTAATCTCTTACATAATGATTAATTTCAATTTTTGTCAGATTTGATTTTTGGATTTCCCGTAGTTCCCCCTTAACTGTAATGAAACTGGGATGCTGATACGATAACAGGTTGCATTCCTTAACATGAATTGAGGGAGAAAATCAATACAGGCTTCCATATATTTGGCCAGATAATAGAAAAAGTGTCTCAACCAAAATACGGCGTCTTGGATCGATATTAGAATGGCAAATAACTGCTCGTTTTATCAAATTCTGAGGTCTAATGCCGAATTCCGGTAATACATTAACGCGTCATGTTACTTCTTTGTTCCTAAACCGATGAGAGACGCTCAGAGAATAGCACATTCATTTTCATGATTATTATGCGAGTGCTTCCAAGGAAACTTGGTGGCATGAAAGCTAGGTTAAGACTAGGAAAAAACTTAAAATTGGTAAAATTTGTTTGTTCTCAAAATTTATGTCTATTATCATGATTATACTAGATATATATTTGATGAAATGAGGGAAGTCTTTTTTATTTGTGAAATTATAATTGGCCGGATTGCAAAGCAATTCCGGTCTATAGATTGACGATGTCCGTCCGTCCGTCCATCCGTCCGTCTGTCCGTCCGTCCGTCTGCCGTCAACATTTTGGTTAAAGTTTCTGGTTGAGGCAAAATCTAAGGAACTATATGCAGTAGAAACTTTATATAATACATGAAGCTTGCCCATGACAAGACCTTTCAATTTATGCCGTAACATTTGACCTAGTGACCTTGACCTTTGACTTTGACCTAGTTAAAGATTTTGGTTAAAGTTTCTGGTTGAGGCAAAATCTAAGTAACTATATGCAGTAGAAATTTTATATTATACATGAAGCTTGCCCATGACAAGACCTTTCAATTTATGCCGTAACATTTGCCCTAGTGACCTTGACCTTGGACTTTGACCTACTCAAAGATTTTGGTTAAAGTTTCTGGTTGAGGCAAAATCTAAGTAACTATATGCAGTAGAAATTTTATATTATACATGAAGCTTGCCCATGACAAGACCTTTCAATTTATGCCGTAACATTTGACCTAGTGACCTTGACCTTTGACTTTGACCTAGTTAAAGATTTTGGTTAAAGTTTCTGGTTGAGGCAAAATCTAAGTAACTATATGCAGTAGAAATTTTATATTATACATGAAGCTTGCCCATGACAAGACCTTTCAATTTATGCCGTAACATTTGCCCTAGTGACCTTGACCTTGGACTTTGACCTACTCAAAGATTTTGGTTAAAGTTTCTGGTTGAGGCAAAATCTAAGTAACTATATGCAGTAGAAATTTTATATTATACATGAAGCTTGCCCATGACAAGACCTTTCAATTTATGCCGTAACATTTGACCTAGTGACCTTGACCTTTGACTTTGACCTAGTTAAGGATTTTGGTTAAAGTTCCTGGTTTAAGCAAAATCTATGGAACTGTATGCAGTAGAAACTTTATTTTATACATGTAGATTGCCTCTGACAAAACCTTTCAATTTATGCTATATTATTTGACCTATTGACCTTGACCCAGTTAGTGACAAAAACTTACTTTGCAATCCGGCCATACCGTCTTTAGCGGTGTTTTATTTTCTCTTATAACTGGACCACAGGCAAATTTAAAAAAAAATCGCCTGATTCTTTATATTAAATTTCTACAACGTTAAAAAAATTAATGTATATATATATTTTTTTTTTCTTTTAATTTTTGCTCTGAATGCGATAGCCAAAGAATTTCACTCAGTATATTTGTCAGAAGGAGGGCGAGTAACTTTAAATATTTTCATCATTAATAACATATTGTATATGTAGTAATCCGGATTACAGGGGCGGGTAACACTGTTATCAACGATAATAACACAGCCAATCGAACACTCTCGGACATTTCCGTGAAACACTCAGCGTATGACATGCGGTTAGGCCATAGTAATTACGTATTTTGTTTTACATGCTGAACTTTTTTGAAAGATACCCTCCCGTCAGGCATGAAAACACTCAAACACATCATAAACATGAAAGAATTTGAAAAGGAAGACCTAAATCAGAAAAGAAAAATATCTTTCTTCAAGTGAGGTCGATAGTTTACCTAAATTGATCCAAAATAAGCGCAAGTTCAGGAAACTTTAGTCATTTTTTGACATTTTTGAATTGATCGATTTAGTAATGAAATGAAAATAAACGAAAATTATAGATGCATTTCTTTAGTTTTCCCTTTTTTGCCGGCATCGATTGATTTCTTGACTTGTCTTTGTTTGAAATAGAAGTATTCTTTGTCTTAAGTTATTCTGATTAAAACCAAACATGCGCGTAACGAAAATAGCCTAAAATTCCGATATCTTACACGTACTTTCCATGTGGTTTCCTCAGTTTTTAAGTCTTTCATTATTTCTGAGCATTATTTTATCATTTGCGGATCTAGAAATTTATTACCATGACGTCAAGCTTAAGGCTTTGATTTTGAAAAAAAAAAAAGTTTTTTTTTTCAAATTTCCAGGGAAGAGGAGAAGGGGTCATGATCCCTCCAATCTCTTCTACATATTCTATACCCGCCCTTGTTAATTCCATATTGGACATTGTAGTCTGGGATGTATCACTGGGTTGGGTGCACCCCCCCCCCCCCTTGATCCTCCAAAACCGGCCTAACTTTGTAGCTTTTTTTGCGCTCTTTCAGGTAAAAATTTGTCTCATGGAAATTTCCATTGCAAAAGTGGTGTTTTTTGGGAAAAACATGTTTTTTTAATCAAACTCACTGAAAAGAGGAAAAAAATTATAACTCTTATATGGTTGATTTTTTTTAAAAATTGAAAAGTGTAAATATATAGTATTTTTGATGCTCTTTCAGATGAAATAAGTTGCAAGTTCCAGTTCCTATTTTTACTGTGTGTTTTGGGGTAAAAAAGTCAAATTTTTGCCAAAATTCACAGAAATTTGAGGAAATTTTAATTTATTTCTGCTTCTCAGCTCCTCAATATTGCATATGATCGTTCAATGATGATTTAAAAAACATCTTTAAAGTCTCCTCTTTCAAATGACATATATTTTATATTCTTATTTTTTTGCAAAATCCTCGAAATTAATTATTTTATACAGAAACCTGTATTTTCAATCAGAAATCTCAGATTTCTGTATATTTATTTAAAGAACCCTTATTTGTTATAAAAGCAATGATTGAAAGCTATTTTCTAGTGTAACTTTTCACACTCTATCAGATTATATATGTTTTACTAACATTTCATTCAAAATCAGCGTGTTTTTTGGGGGAAAAACGTATTTTTTCATTTAAAAATAGCTGATTTCTGGAGAATATTTATTGAATCTATAGAAGTTCTTGAAATGATAGCAGGAATGTATTTTGAACTGTAATTATTTAGGTTCACTCATAAATTACATGTATGAAACATAAAAGGTATATTTTCTACTTAATTTTGGGGCAAAATGCCTGTTTTTTGTCTAGAAATTACAGATTTCTGGAAAAATTTTATTAATTCATTTTCTTTGCTAAAACTATACATTTAAAGCTATTATCATTATAGAAAGTAATCATCTTGTCAGATGATTGTGAAATTAAATGTAATAATCAATTAAAACCATCATTTTTGGGTAAAATACGCATTTTTATGCAAAAACCACTTATTTTGAGAAAATAAGTACTAGCTCTTTTAATTTGCCTAAATTGATATGTTTTAGCTTTGATATTATGCTGTTTCTTATTATAAATGGATAGAAATGTTATTTGATAACTGAAATTTAATTTATATCTTATTTTGGGGCAAAAAACCTTATTTATGTGAAAAATTCACTTATTTCTGTTAATATTTTTTAAAATTTATATTTCTTATTTAATCAACACTGGAGAGGTTTCATATAATTGGATGGCATTGATGTGATCAAATTTAATGAGTTAGAAGAGATTTCTTTGATTATCTTGCTATTTTGGGTGGAAAATCTTGATTTTTATTTAAAAATCGCTAATTTCTGGAAAATCCTTATTACTATGAAATCAGACGTTATTATTTATATTCAAAAGAGTTCCTGGGTATATCATAGCTTGTTCTTGTAAGTCATATGCATTTGAAATATCCTCTGTTAATTCAATTGATATTTTGGGGCAAAAAAACCTAATTTATGTGCAAAATTCACTTATTTCTGTGAAAATTGTTTTAAATCTATATTTTTTATTCAATCAAGCTGGAGAGGTTTCATATAATTGGATGGCATGAAAGTGATCAAGTCTAATGAGTTAAAAGAGATTTCTTTGATTATCTTGCTTTTTGGGTGGAAAATCTCAATTTTTATTTAAAAACTGCTGATTTCTGGAAAATCCTTATTACTATAAAATGTGTCGTTATCATTTATTAGCTCGACTGCACTTTAGTGCAAAAGAGCTATTGCAATACCCTCGGCGTCGGCGTCGGCGTCGGCGTCGGCGTCCGCGTCGGCGTCGTCCGAACTAGATGATAAGGTAAATGTTAAGATTACACATTTACCTTTCCTATATTCATATTCTGTTGGTTTTTTTTGTTGCAAATGTTTAATTATACATCATTTAATATATCCAGATGAGGATATAGCCCCTGGGGTTGGGATTTTTAAAATTATTTCAAATGATAAGGCAAATGTTGAGATGATAAGGTAAATGTTAAGATAGCAATAAAGTCTTTAAAAGCCAATATTGAGCAAAGTATAAGTGCTACATGTACCAAACTTACATATTTGATGTATCTTTGATCAAACTTTCAAAAAATGACCTTGACCTACTTTTTTCCGCTTGAATGATTTTGCCTTTAAAAGCCAATATTGAGCAAAGTATAAGTGCTACATGTACCAAACTTGCATATTGGATGTATCTTTGATCAAACTTTCATAAAATGACCTTGACTTACTTTTTTCCGCTTGAATGATTTTACCTTTAAAAGCCAATATTGAGCAAAGTATAAGTGCTACATGTACCAAACTTGCATATTGGATGTATCTTTGATCAAACTTTCATAAAATGACCTTGACCTACTTTTTTCCGCTTGAATGATTTTGCCTTTAAAAGCCAATATTGAGCAAAGTATAAGTGCTACATGAACCAAACTTACATATTTGATGTATCTTTGATCAAACTTTCAAAAAATGACCTTGACCTACTTTTTTCCGCTTGAATGATTTTGCCTTTAAAAGCCAATATTGAGCAAAGTATAAGTGCTACATGTACCAAACTTGCATATTGGATGTATCTTTGATCAAACTTTCATAAAATGACCTTGACCTACTTTTTTCCGCTTGAATGATTTTGCCTTTAAAAGCCAATATTGAGCAAAGTATAAGTGCTACATGAACCAAACTTACATATTTGATGTATCTTTGATCAAACTTTCAAAAAATGACCTTGACCTACTTTTTTCCGCTTGAATGATTTTGCCTTTCAAAGCCAATATTGAGCAAAGTATAAGTGCTACATGTACCAAACTTGCATATTGGATGTATCTCTGATCAAACTTTCATAAAATGACCTTGACCTACTTTTTCCGCTTGAATTATTTTACCTTTAAAAGCCAATATTGAGAAAAGTATAAGTGCTACATGCACCAGACTTGCATATTGGATGCATCTTGGGTTAGACTATTGAAATATGACCTTGACCTACTTTTTCCGCTTCAGTGATTTTGCTTTAAATTGGCAATATTGAGCTAACTATAAGTGCTACATGCACCAGACTTGCATATTGGATGCATCTTGGGTTTGACTATTGAAATCTGACCTTGACCTATTTTTTCTGCTTCAGTGATTTATGATGAGATATATGTTGTTGCCTGAGAAAGGGAGTTTAAATAAATTGGCTGTCATGAGAGATATTATGCTATGCAGTCGAGCATTAGGTGACTCTGGCAACTATTTTATTCTAAAGTGTTCCTGGGTATATCATAGTTTGTCCTTGTATGTCATATGTTTTTGAAGTATCATCTGTTAATTTAATTGGTATTATGGGGCAAAAAATATGTTTTATATGAATATGTAGCCTATATCAAGAATCTTACTATTTAAAGTCTTATATTTCAGTTGAATAGGAAATACAGAGGATAATAATCATAGTTTGAAATATGATACTTTCAATAGTAAGTTTCTTGATATAGGCTATATATAATTCATAAAAAATATATTTTTTGCACCAAAATACCAATTAAATTAACAGAGGATACTTCAAATACATTTGACGTACAAGGACAAACTATGATATACCCAGGAACACTTTAGAATATAAATGATAACGACACATTTTATAGTAATAAGGATTTTCCAGAAATCAGCGGTTTTTAAATAAAAATTGAGATTTTCCACCCAAAAAAGCAAGATTATCAAAGAAATCTCTTCTAACACATTAGACTTGATCACTTTCATGCCATCCAATTATATGAAACCTCTCCAGCTTTGATTGAATAAAAAAATATAGATTTAAAACAATTTTCACAGAAATAAGTGAATTTTGCACATAAATTAGGTTTTTTGCCCCAAAATATCAATTGAATTAACAGAGGATATTTCAAATGCATATGACTTACAAGAACAAGCTATGATATACCCAGGAACTCTTTTGAATATAAATAATAACGTCTGATTTCATAGTAATAAGGATTTTCCAGAAATTAGCGATTTTTAAATAAAAATCAAGATTTTCCACCCAAAATAGCAAGATAATCAAAGAAATCTCTTCTAACTCATTAAATTTGATCACATCAATGCCATCCAATTATATGAAACCTCTCCAGTGTTGATTAAATAAGAAATATAAATTTTAAAAAATATTAACAGAAATAAGTGAATTTTTCACATAAATAAGGTTTTTTGCCCCAAAATAAGATATAAATTAAATATCAGTTATCAAATAACATTTCTATCCATTTATAATAAGAAACAGCATAATATCAAAGCTAAAACATATCAATTTAGGCAAATTAAAAGAGCTAGTACTTATTTTCTCAAAATAAGTGGTTTTTGCATAAAAATGCGTATTTTACCCAAAAATGATGGTTTTAATTGATTATTACATTTAATTTCACAATCATCTGACAAGATGATTGCTTTCTATAATGATAATAGCTTTATATGTATAGTTTTAGCAAAGAAAATGAATTAATAAAATTTTTCCAGAAATCTGTAATTTCTAGACAAAAATCAGGCATTTTGCCCCAAAATTAAGTAGAAAATATACCTTTTATGTTTCATACATGTAATTTATGAGTGAACCTAAATAATTACAGTTCAAAATACATTCCTGCTATCATTTCAAGAACTTCTATAGATTCAATAAATATTCTCCAGAAATCAGCTATTTTTAAATGAAAAAATACGTTTTTCCCCCAAAAACACGCTGATTTTGAATGAAATGTTAGTAAAACATATATAATCTGATAGAGTGTGAAAAGTTACACTAGAAAATAGCTTTCAATCATTGCTTTTATAACAAATAAGGGTTCTTTAAATAAATATACAGAAATCTGAGATTTCTGATTGAAAATACAGGTTTCTGTATAAAATAATTAATTTCGAGGATTTTGCAAAAAAATAAGAATATAAAATATATGTCATTTGAAAGAGGAGACTTTAAAGATGTTTTTTAAATCATCATTGAACGATCATATGCAATATTGAGGAGCTGAGAAGCAGAAATAAATTAAAATTTCCTCAAATTTCTGTGAATTTTGGCAAAAATTTGACTTTTTTACCCCAAAACACACAGTAAAAATAGGAACTGGAACTTGCAACTTATTTCATCTGAAAGAGCATCAAAAATACTATATATTTACACTTTTCAATTTTTAAAAAAATCAACCATATAAGAGTTATAATTTTTTTCCTATTTTCAGTGATTTTTGATTAAAAAAACATGTTTTTCCCAAAAAACACCACTTTTGCAATGGAAATTTCCATGAGACAAATTTTTACCTGAAAGAGCGCAAAAAATGCTACAAAGTTAGGCCGGTTTTGGAGGATCAAGGGGGGGGTGCACCCAACCCAGTGATACATCCCAGACTATTGTTTGATCGCTTTGAAGTTGTCTTTTTCTACTCATATTTCAAAAGAATAGCCCTATTGGCTGTTTACATTCCGGAGCCTGGTACAGCATCCTGATATTCCGCCAAAGAGAATTAATCAATGTATTTATTCAGAATAACAAAATACTTTTTCTCTTTAGTTCTATATGAGGCGATTAATCTGCATTGCTGAATATTTTAGAACATAAAGTAGAAGGAATTGATTTTCAAATGAACCCAACGTTATGAATCCTCGGTCATTAACGCTCAAAGGCTGCATGACAAACGAAGAGATACGAATTGCTTCACTGTGCTTGTCAAATGCATTTTCATGAGGATACAAAAAATAACCTGTGTGATTTGTCAAATAATCACGATCTCCCGACAATATCGTCCAATTTCCATTAATTCTTTTTCTCCGAGCTCCGTTGGGCCATGATTGCAAAAGCCTATAGCTAAGCTCGATTGTGAAGCACATCGTAATTAAAGAGTTCTCAGAAACGGACTATAGTTCTTGTAGTCCCCAGGTCCCAAGACTGCGCGATGCTCCTCCACAATAGTAGAACAGTAGGCTCTGACGTGTACATTGGAATATTACTATACAGGTATTTTATTATTATAATACACGGACTTTGTTCAATCAAATATTCACATAGCAAATTCAGAATTGATAATTAGGCTCAAATTATCTATTTTTTCTTTCTTTCTATTTCGTAATTAACTGTTTCTTCTATTTGTTTCAGGTTTGTAATAGATTGATTGTCAAGTGATCTTTTCTCGTATGAGGCTTTTTGCAGCTCTATCCCCATATAGCCCTATACTTGTCGCAGACCGGCCAGGGTCCTTGATATTTTCATATAAAACCGCTTTCGCACGAGGAGAATAACTTAATGTTCTTTTCATTTCTTCACAGATTGATGTTTGGGAAGTTTTAAGGCTCAACAGTGGCGCCTGTGGTGAATTTTGGTCCCGACATGGACGGGGATTCCAACGATGGCACCGCCTCAGAGTCCCTGAATGGGGAGACCAAGCCCGACCCCGCCAAATTAGCGCAAAGCGCCATCATAAAACAGGTACGTCTATGACATTATGCAGAATTTCTAAGTATGTGAGGGGCGCCTTACCCAGGTGTAACGACTTCCATTCGTCCGCTCAGGTGGGGGCCGAGGAATATATTTCTATAAATTTTCCTCATTAACAAATCTATGTTAATAAGATGGGATCTAAGTATATTATCATTAGTATTCTGTAAAGGGTGAATTTGTAGACATATATTTTGAAATCTTAATTCCGTCGGCGCATGGTAGCTCCAAGTGAGTGGAAGGAGGCGAGACTGGGAGGGGTAGGTTAGCGGACAGAGGGATGAAAGGACGTGAATGTGGGGGAATGTTACATTTGGTGACTATTTTCTGGCTATGTTTGGATGATTCAACAACGATGATGATGACGGAGAGAGGGTGAGTACTCCATATTACATGCCGCGCAAGTTTTTAGTGTATTACATATTATGAATTATTTGACATCTGATTTTCGGGAGATAATTGTTGATGGAGATCATCTGGATAATTAATTAAGAGATTTGACAATTATCCTATATGCAACTAGTCCAGATATTACAATATATGTACAATGTATATGAATGCCGTAATTAGCTGTTTATGGGCAATAAAATGTATACATTACAGTATCACACATCCAGTATTTTCAATATGTTAACATAAAGAATTACAGTATGGAAATTTTTACCACGTTTACATGTACGGTATTTTTGTTACGAAATAGGGAAAGTTAGTTTTCAATAACAATTGAGTGAATATTTAGTAAAATATATTATATTTGACCATGCATAGACTTCATAATTCAAAGTAGCAATTTAGCCTTTATTAGTTTTGCTTTATGAAGTGTACATATATTTAAATTCGATTAAAAAAAACTTGGAAGTATTTTGACAAAACGAAAAAAAAAATTAATAATGATAATAAAACGAAATGAAATTACACTGTCGTTTTAAAGATGATTCCCAAAAAATCAGTGGCGCCATCTTCAGTGAATTCTAAAATTAAGAATTAAAAAATGAAGTTAATTTTAGGATATTATTTTAGGCTCATCAATAACACAATGAACACATGGGCATGAACGTGTACAACAAACTTGTATTTTTCATAATTATGTGTGCGTTGCTGACATTGGGTACACTTATCGCCTTAGAATTTCGTTTTATAATCTTTAAAAAATGTTGGATATATATATATATTTTTTTTTTAAAGAAATTTTTATATACAATTTAGTTGATATCGATATAATTTATATTTATTATTTGTATTCACGTGATTTGAGAACCTTCCATTATATTTTGATTTTAAAAAATATTTTATATAAAACAAGTTCGAAGAAAATTGGACAACACTCGTGAAAGAGTACGATTTCGATTAATATCAAGCCATCAGTACAGAAACTTATCAAAACTAATGCTTCCTTCAAAACGTTTACACAAATTTTCTCTGGGGACCAATTCTCTTTGTCCAAATAACGCAAACGCCAACTATGTATATTCATAAATAGAGTAGAGTATTCCACCAAATCGATTCTGGAGCCGAACTTACACCATGTAATTATCATTTATAGGCTACTTTGTCAATAAACGCTCACATAAATTAGAAATTTTACATTAGTGATATGAGAGATATTGATTTCTTCCCAGCTAATCATTCCTCAAGCGATTTCTACATCATAATGTCAATTATCAACATATTCTATTCAATATCTATTTCTCTCAGTAAACTTATAAATGAATCTATTTTAAAAATGAAGAAAAGTCGAAGTAGAATATTTCTTTTAATTTGAATTATTTGTTTCTTTCTTTATTTCGTTCTTTCTTTCTTTCTTTATTAATTAATTAATTAATTAATTTATTTATTTATTTATTTATTTATTTATTTATTTATTTATTTATTTAAAATTTCTCTGGATGCCAAATCTTATTGTGACTGCCAATGTTTAACACGGATGACCACTGATACAGACTTAAAATCCTGAAGTCAACAAAAATACCAAACAAATTCGGTTTGTAATAAATGTAATTCATGTTTCAAACTTATTTCAACAATTATAGTACACTACAATGTCTGATAAGCTGTCTAACTTTTTGCGAAGTCTACAGATGCTAATAGCACCTTGTAATACCGCACAGACGGACACACAGACAGACGGTCAACAAGCAAAGTTATCCATATTGTCCCCTTTCCTTAGAAGTGACAACTTGTGTACATGAACTAAGAAGTGTTTAATGTCGCATGTCAAAGGTCAAGGTTAAGTTTCAGGTGACTTGAATTAGAATTCTATCAACCCCCCACCCCTAGTATTTATGGGGGTTGCCAGATATTTAGAAGCATTCAATTTTCATGATGCTAATTATAATCTTGAAGAGGTCAAAAGCCTTGTACACTGTCCAGTGATCTAACTACGTACTAAATATAATTTGGTATACTTGTTGCGTATAAAAGATTTTTCAAGGGAGACTTAATTAAAGCTTGTATATAACTGGTTTTTTTTTTTTTTTTTTTTTTTTTTTTTTTTTTTTTTTTTACAAAATTCGATCTTGAAAATGTTCTCAAAAATGTTTTAAATTCTCTCAAATATTTCGTAAAATTTTCTCAAATCAAGAAAGAAAAAACATTCGTTATTAATTTTCAAGAGCATAAAAGCCAAAGTTCAAGGGAAGAAAGATACAATTGAAATAAATGGAAATTCCATTAGTTGAAGATTCCTGGAAAATGATTACATTGTTCTACATGCCGTATATGAGGGGATGCTACATATTGTTGGTGTTGAGAATCAGCAGACACGTGTAAGAATAGACCTTATATGAATGCAAAAGCAATATTCGAGAGCCATTACTCACGTCGCTATTTGATCAACTGTTTAGATAAAAAAGGAATGGTTTTTGTGTATATCAAATTATGCCATTTGGCATCAAATTCTCTCCTGTAGCTTAGATTGCTATACATTATGATCAGTTCTGCATAGACATTGAATTGATCAACTAGTTGCAAGAACGGAGAATAGCAGAAAGCAAAAATCAATCAGAAATCGCATTTGATTAATGATGTTGGAAATTATATGATATTCTGGGTGCAGTGAAGCTGCAAGTCTATGACTCCCTGATCAATAGTGCTATCCTAGAACTGTAAACAACGCTTATTGTGACGGGAAGCTTGTTTGTATAGAATCCCCGCGGGCCAGATGAGGTCATAGCTTTATTCCAGCTTATGGTCATGATATTGCAGATTTTTTTTCTTCATAGTATGCCAAGATTCCATACGTTGCGTGAGCACATTTGACTTATACAAAAGAGGGGCGAAGTGGGGGGGGGGGGGAGGGGTTGACGGAATCCAACAAAGTGAAGTAACATGTTTCTTTATTAGGCAGATAATCATGCCGTATTCTTTTATTGTATGCGATTTGTATGCGCTTAGTTAGAATTTCAGGGGGAAAAAAATCAAATAAGTCATATGCAATACGCTTCATTATCAACACAGACAGCTAAAAAGCAGCTTTAGCTTGGAACAATGAAGAATAGTGTAAGCCTAGAATTTGATTAGGAGAGACTATCCATTCGCGTGTTGGAATTCTACGTCTGGAAGGGATTATAGATTTTCTGCACCTCGCGTCTTTCTTAAGCTCTTGGAGACGTTATAAATGATAGTAATTATAGACCAGAGCCCTACATTGGTCTTTGTTGATTGATACAAAGAAATTTCAATCATGTCTCCACTGTTTGTAATGAGATAAAGGTTTCTTCTAGGGTTACTTGGGGTTAGTTCACAGTGCGGCGGATCTGAAGAACGTAGGCTAACCTGGACTTGTTGACAGCCTTATATTATTTGAATATTAGAACAGGCATATTTTGTACATGTGCAGAAGGAAGGGGGGGGGGGTTAATTGTCCCCATTTCTCCTTTCTGTACATCTCTAATCAACGTGTGTTAACTATAATACCACCGATAAAAGATAAACCAATAAAAGAGAAAGTAGATGGAAATCATTAGTTGATTAGAAAAGAAATACACATATTATGAAATACGAAAATCCCATCACTTAAGATTTAATTATGTATCTTACAGACGGAAATACATTTTGACCTTGTAACTTTGACCTTTAAGTTACCTATCATGGAGTTTGACCTTCATGTAACCTATCATGGAGTTTGCCCTTCAAGTAACCTATCACGGAGTTTGACCTTCAAGTAACCTATCATGGAGTTTGACCTTCAAGTAACCTATCAGGGGTTTGACCTTCAAGTAACCTATCATGGAGTTTGACCTTCAAGTAACCTATCATGGAGTTTGACGAAGCCTACACATAGAAGAGATACATATAGCTGCTAACGAGAACATATTCTTTCTCAAACCACATCATGTTTCACATCAAAATATCCACAAACGAAAAAAACTTAACATTCCTTTTCTTTTTACAGGATGTTATGCTGTCCGCCACCAGCACCCAGTCGCCCCTGGCAACGGCTTCCAGCGTCTTCACCATGCCAACCATTTCCATGCCAACCGTTTCCATGGCTAACACCACAGGTTTGGGGGGACTCGCAGACCACCTCTTCATGCCACAAATGCCCACAGATCCACCCAACGCTCACAGTAACCCTGTCTCAGACACACTTGATAAGAATGGTAAGGATATCCAAGATTCAGAAATGATGTAAATATACTTTTTCGTTTCACATGTTAAAGAATATCTATAGTATAGTCCAGTTTTTGACAGTGTGGTAAGTCGTTCTTTCACATTATTGTTACGAAAAAGTGCTCACATTTATGATTTATGAAAAAAAGTATTTTTGATGATTTAGAAAACTTAGATGAGGTCAAGGTCATGCTATTTTTAGAGTCGTATATCAATACTAGATAATGTACAAATTAGATTCTACACAATTTGTTTCTTAAAAAGAGGTTGATAAAATGTTCTTATAAAAGGTGCGCCACATTGTTTTCATGAGAAAAAAAGAAACACTACACGCTGTGTACCTATAATGAAATGATAAAATATTTTTCTAAGAAAGGCAGAACACAATCTGTTCCTAAATATTAGTAATACACTAGACAATTTGTTTCTTTTCTTAAAAGTCACGAGACAATGTGCTCCTAAAAAGACACAATTCAGTGTGTTCAAAATAAGACACAACACATTGTGTTCCAAAACAGACATGACACATCGTGTTCCAACAAAAAAGACATGCCACAATGTGTTCCAACAAATAAGACATGACACAATGTATCAAAAAAAGACATGACACAATGCGTTCCAAAAAGAAATACACAATGTGTTTAAAAAAGACATGACACAATGTGTTCCAAAAAGATACAACACAATGTATTCTAAGAAATAATATGACACAATGTCCTCCTAAAGTGATACAATTTGGTGTGTAAAAAAGACACAACACAATCTGTTCCAAAAAGATGTGACACAATTTGTTCCAAAAAAGACACTCCACATTGAGTTCCATAAAGGTGTGATGCAATTTGTTACTATAGCTCTGGGATTCTTTGCATGTAGATATCAGACAATGTGTTCCTAAAAAGACACAATTCAGTGTGTTCAAAATAAGACACAACACATTGTGTTTCAAAACAGACATGACACAATCAACAAAGAGGACATGACATAATGCGTTAAAAAAAGACCCAACACAGTGTGTTCTGAAAAAGACAGGACACATTATAATGTGTGAAAAAAAGACATGACACAATGTGTTCCCAAATAGACACAACACAATGTGTTCCAAAAAATGACATTGTACAGTGTGTTCCTAGAATGATACAATTTGGTGTGTTAAAAAAAGACAACACAATGTGTTCCAAAAAAGGTGTGATGCAATTTGCTACTATAGCTCTGGGATTCCTTGTGTGTAGATATCAGAATGCATATGATTGTCTCTTGCTGGGATAATTCATTAAATTTGTATGACTATGAAAGGATTTATGTCCATTCATTTATCTACAAATGAATATTTTATGATTAGAGAATTGACTTTATCAATATATGTAATACAAATACAGTACTAGCTTTGAATAGCTAATAGCAGAAATACTGAAATAATAATATCATATTGATTTTTATGATTATGCAAAGAAAAAATACAGAATTTTCAATACACTTAATAATTGCAAAGGATTGAAAAGTAAAGACTGAAATTTTTATTGTTATGTTGGATTATAAGAATCAATAAAGTTTTTATTGAAAATGCAATGAATTTCATCAGAACAGTATATAGTATTTCTCAATTTTTAGCATGCCAAAGCTGCAATTCATATAAGCTCATATCAGTAGAGCCTTTATTTGCAAAAATGAGTCAATATGAAATTAGTATTTGAGCTTCGAGCATTGAATACGTCATTTCTTTCATATGCTCAAAATTGAGAGATCTCCAAATATCGGACATCGTACGTGCTGGTCAACATTATGACGTCACAACAAACCGTCAAACAATGTTCTGGCAGGCCTTATGACTATAACGTCATATAATCATAAACCTGCCGACAGTTGCGACGTCAGACATTTAGAAATTCGACATAAAAATTGACAAAATATCTAAATATAACAGTAAACCTATCAATTATTCTTCTCTATAGGTGCCATAACCTCTCTCTCCAGTCCTTCACAATTATTCGGACAACCCCAGGTGGCTGCGCCCCAGTTTTTCCTGACAGGTCAGTCTGGGTCATCGCCAGGGGCAACGGGGCATGGCCCCTTACAACAATTACTCATACCTGTATCAACAGGTAACAAGGGGTCAAAAGTTCGCAAAACCTAGCAATTCTTTTTACCTCCCTCTGCATATTATTGTAATCATAGCTCCAGTATTGATGTTGTAGTTTGGAACGTATTGGTTGTTCAGAAGTATTTTACTTTTTATTCCATTACTAACTTGTTAATTAGAAAACTCATTTGTATCTAAAAACATAATCTTGATACTAGCGTATGAATCAAAACCAAAACAGTAAATTATGACCTAAGTTAAATGGCTAAGTTGAGTGATTCTTTTTGCAAAATTGTTAAGCACTTTCATTACTTTTGCATGCTGTTTTTCCTTATAATATATTTGGTGATAATTTTCTACAATCAACAACTAAATCAGATCATTGAGTAGCTAATTTCATGCTAGTAATTATGTCAGAATTCCCATAATCATGATAATTTTCATATTTATTATTAAAAAATAAGTACACTCTCTAATTTAGGTTCAGTCAAGTCTATTTCTTATTTCATCAACCTCTGGTAAGTTTCTAATCTATAGGTCATTGAGAAAAAAAAAAATAAAACAAATGTTTAGGATATATTTATTTTCTATCTTCATTCATTTCAACTGATAGTAAAGCTTCGGGAATTTTATGAAATCTAATTTAGTATATTTTAGGAGAAGTAGAATACTAGTTTTAGTCAGCAATAGACATATTTTGAAATTGATCCTCACGCCCTTTGCATCATGAAAATCATCAATTTAGTTCTACCTCATCTTTGCCACAATGTTAAAAGATAATCGGCATTTGTCTGAAAAATTAGAAAATTGATAACAAATATAACTTGAAGTACTCTATTACCTTGATAAGGATGCTGGAACGTTTTAAGTTGTTTAAACTTTTCATTTATTTCAATCTTTAAAATTGTGTTTGATTTTAGAATGCAAGGTGAAGTCTATACCTTTGCTTTAAAAGTAGGAGCTAGTCTGAGATATGTAATTTATTTTTAATAGTCATTTTGTCCCTGTGTGAACTTTTGTCCCTTTTGTATGTTGTACTGACAGCAATTGATCTTTTCATTATATATACTAGTATTTATATAATCATTTATTTATTTATAATCATCTTTTAATGATGAATCGATATTTATAATTAAACAGAAAATAATTTGAAAATTATATCAAATCTAGATATTTTCTGTTATATAAAATATTCATGAAATTTTAAATACAATTGTAAAATTGAAAAACAGAATTATATAATGACATGTACATGATGTATTACAAATAGTGATTTTGTTTTCAAAAGTAAAATTGTAATATTGACTTAATTCCTTAAATACATTCACTAGGAAATGGAGCCCAGCAGTTTATAAGTATACCTGTTTCCTTGGCAACAGGTGGTAACCAACAGATACAGTTGCTAACGACATCAAATGGCCAGATCATAGCAACCAATCTGGGAGGAATTCCTGGGCTGACACAACCACTTAACCTTAATCTTAATGCAGGTAATCTTACAAACTGAGATCAACCTTAATCATAATGCAGGTAATCTTACAAACTGAGATCCGACCAAAGTTCGTTATCATGGGTTTATTGACCTTTAGGAATGTTGTCATAAAGTTATCGATTGGCATGGTGATACAAAAATCAAATTACAGTTATGCAAAGCTGAATTTATTTTTATGCTCTGCTAAAAGTTTTTCAGTTCGATGTTCCTAGATCGTTTCTTTTTCCATTACTCAGTATATACAGAGATCAGTTGGCAATTCTTTCCCATTATTATTTGCATACTTTTTTTTCTTATAAATAGCAAGATTGATTAGATAATTTTTTAATTTTTAGACTTTGAAGATTTTTATCTTAAAATTGATATTATATTGCTACTTTTGAAGCCAACAACCAAACTCAGTCTTCTACATCCTCCAGTAGCCATGGTAACGCTAGCTCAGGATTAGGATTAGCCAATCAGCTTGGATCATTACCTCAACTGCTGACCACCGGTGCACAAGGCCAAATACTTGCTGTGGGACCACAGGTAATTTGATTCCTCAAAACAAAACTGAAAATTATCACAAAATGTAGTTTAAATCTGCATTCCTTAACTGTTATTACAATGTCCCAGTTTAATTGTGGCAATAATTTGTATTGTTTTGACTGTGAAGAGAAGTCAATTTTGTGAAACGTTTTGTTTCGGAAACCAAGAAATTTAAAGGAAGGGGCCATTAGTGCAGAAGTTCCTTGCAATTTTACACAAACTGTAAATGTACGTCATGATGATAATGGAAAAAAGGAATTCTTAGATGGTTACTGATGAAACATGGAGAATAATTCTATACAAAATTATGTGAGAAAGAAGAACGGGTAAAATTCACAACTTCAATGCAGTTTAGTAATGTTCACTTTATATCACAAACATTACAGAGTTATCCTTCTTTGTCTCCATAGTTCATCATTTCAAAAACTTATTAGAGTTACCCCTCTTTGTCTCCCATATCTATAACATTTCTGTTCTGAGACTTCATTGAATCCTTTCAAAATGAGTTACAATTAGTGAAAATAAGATAGTCTGTGATATCAGAACTAAGTCAGGAAAAAAAATGTGATAGGTATTCCTAATGCTCATGCAGCATTACTTGTGTTGAGAACAAAACAATACAAAAGATTATTCTTAAGAGTATTTACTTTATTGAGCTTTTATTAGATACATAAAACACACCAAAAATACATAAAAACAGATGAAACAAACAAATTGAATGAATTCAAAGTCAAAGTAAGCCGTTACTTTCAATGATTTCTTAATCAAAGATCTGTTCATACATATACATTTGAAATAATTATAAACTTTTGTATTTTTCCATTCCAGGTGTTAAACCCTCTATCCCTCACACAGAATTCTTCCTCCTCCTCATCCCAGGGGTCAAGTCTCACCAACGGTCAGTTGTCCTCCAGCCATAGCAGTGCTGTCCAGTCTGCTGTCCAGGCGGCCATACGTAGTGCTCAGGCCAGTCATTCAGCTGTGGCCAATGTCCAGTCGGCATTGTCTAAAATAACCACTCCAACTGTGTCCACCCTGACCGATGGTTTACCACCTAACGTCAGCCAATTATTGCCAAGTATGTACATGTAGTATATATTGATTAATTTACTATTACAAAAATATGTGAAATAGTGGTAATGGTGTTGTTTTGAGTATTTTATTGATCAAATTTTTAAAGTTATTAAACATACATGTACAAGTAGACATTAAAAAAGTTTTATTGCACACAGTATGTATTGGAAAAATGTCTGCAATCTTTGTTTAATCACCAGACTGCAAATTCAAGAGTGAAAATTCAGACAATGGATTGTTTAATGAAGTTTGATAAGTATTTAAGCAGTTCAGACTCATGTCTTCATATCCTAAGACAAAAGTGAGACTGGATGAATTTAAAAATGTATAGAGTATTTGAAATAGAAGAAGTCAACAATTAACATATTCGTCTCATTTAGTTAACATAATTCTTACTAGAAACAGAAGAAATTTTTTAATCTTTTATTATTTTACAGATACAGTTGGGAATTCTACCGAAAGCACAACCGTAGACGGTATAAACTTAGATGAAATAAAAGAATTTGCCAAGCAGTTTAAGATTCGTCGTTTATCATTAGGTCTCACTCAAACCCAAGTAGGTCAAGCATTAAGTGCCACAGAGGGGCCGGCTTATAGTCAGTCAGCCATTTGTAGGTAAGATTCGTCGTTTATCATTAGGTCTGACTCAAACACAAGTAGGTCAAGCATTAAGTGCCACAGAGGGGCCGGCTTATAGTCAGTCAGCTATTTGTAGGTAAGATTTGTCGTTTTTCATTAGGTCTGACTCGAACACAAGTAGGTCAAGCATTAAGTGCCACAGAGGGGCTGGCTTATAGTTGGTCAGTCATTTGTAGGTAAGATTTGTCATTTATCATTAGGTCTGACTCAAATCCAAGTAGGTCAAGCATAAAGTGCCACAGAGGGGCTGGCTTATAGTTGGTTTGCCATTTGTAGGTAAGATTTGTCATTTATCATTAGGTCTGACTCAAATCCAAGTAGGTTAAGCATAAAGTGCCACAGAGGGGCTGGCTTATAGTTGGTCAGCCATTTGTAGGTAAGATTTGTCGTTTATCATTAGGTCTGACTCAAATCCAAGTAGGTCAAGCATTAAGTGCCACAGAGGGGCTGGCTTATAGTCAGTCAGCCATTTGTAGGTACGATTTGTCTTTTATCGTTAGGTCTGACTCAAACACAAGTAGGTCAAGCATTAAGTGCAACAGAGGGGCCAGCTTATAGTCAGTCAGCTATTACTTACACTGGAACCATATTCATCTATACAGCTATGTTATTGACCCTTCCTATCACTGGAATCGTAGTGCTTAATTTGGTGATTTCACAATGTTTTTACCTCAGGGACAAAAAGCTTTTATTCATCATGTTCATGGTCAAACATCAAAAATGCAGTTTGACAGAATTAATTTTCTCAATGTTTTTACATTGGCGGAAGGAGCAATTTCTCTGTTATTCATGTCATTATCAATAAGTCTTCATATTTGCCAATGCAATCAGTATCACTGTAGCATATCACTGACAGGCAAATAATCTCTAGCCCGGGAATTTCTCCGATAAACAAGGTAATTAATACTGTCTAAATCTACTTTATATGAAATTAATTCAGGTCTTTCATATGAGTATCATTATCATTTAAAATTATGGTTATCTATTCTGGTCAAGAATAGAATAATATTCATAGAACACTTCAACAGAAAATTTTGTTTATTTACATGCACCATATCATAACATGTAAACAAAATTAAACAAAATTCTGTTGAAGTGTTCTCTGAATATACCTCTATTCTTGACCATATAGATGATATTGATGCTCATATGATAGGCTTACAATAGTTTCCTATAAAGTAGATTTAGACTGTGTTTACCATACCTAATCGAAGGGGATTCCCGGGCTAGAGATTATTTGCATATCACGTGATACGCTACTGTTCATATTTATGTGTATTCAAGTAAGAATAGATTTGTGTATTTTTTGAGTGGGAATTTGCACATGTATCTTTAGGAAATATTGATCTGTTTACTAAGCTTTATTTCAAAAATTTTGTATCAAATAATGATTATTTTCCAAAAAAGTTTGATAAAATTTTGCATTTATTTCAAGGTTTGAAAAGTTGGATATTACACCGAAAAGTGCACAGAAGATAAAACCAGTGTTAGAGAGATGGATGCAAGAAGCTGAAGAACGCTATAAAAACGGTGTGCAAAATTTGACTGAGTTTATCGGAAGTGAACCTTCAAAGAAACGGAAAAGGCGAACGTCATTTACACCTCAGGCGCTGGAAGTGTTAAATGGCTTTTTTGAAAGGAATACTCACCCCTCAGGTCAGTGAAGGTTTACATGTAAATTACGTCCTCTTGTGTTGGCGCCGTGGTCTGGTGTTAAGGGCGCATGGCCAATGACTGTAAGGTCGCTGGTTCGTGCCTCACTAGGACCACGAGTAGGCTGACATATACTCTTTTGTATGTTCTATGTTAAATACTAAAAAAATGTCATTGCCTGTGTTGTTTACATGTCAGTGGTGTTTAAAAAAAATTCTGTCCTCTTGATGTGCAGAGTTACTTCCCATTTGGAACGGTATCGGAGGTTATTACATTATGACGTAATGAAGTTATGGTAGAAATGTCATATTTGAAACAAGTCTCTCCTGAATTTTACTCTAGTTTCTTTTTCTATGATTCCTGCATGTAGTTTTACCTTTCTATCAGATCTAGATATGAAATTGAAACAAGATCTATTGAAAGTTGGTATAACCTTATACACAAAGAAATTAGAAATAAGATTTTGTACTAGGAATCATCATTGTTTACGTTTACATGATTGCAGAGTAAATCAGAAATTGAATGTTTGTTTTCTCATTCCAGGAGCGGAAATGACAGACTTATCAGATAAACTTAATTATGACCGAGAAGTCATTCGGGTGTGGTTTTGTAATAAAAGGCAAGCTTTAAAAAATACCATTAAAAAACTGAAGCAAGAAAGTCCTTAATATCATATATTCTTAATTTATATATAAATTAATTGTACATACATGCGTCTTCATCATTTGAGTGTACATAACAAGCGTAAAGTTGTACGTATTATCAAAATGAAAAATGGTAGCTATACGTGAAGCTTTTAAACCATGTGACAAACCTGTAACACATCCATTGATATTGTCAGAAATAGAAATGATATGCCTTTTTTTATGTCGTGGCATTACACAATTTTTAACTTAAAAAGTTTACATGGAATTTATCATATATATGTGATAGCCCTTTAGGTGATATTGAGTGTCTGGCTGTCTGGCTGTCCATCCATCTGTCTTAAATAGTTTTCCTAATGATTTATTTACCTGATTTCATTGAAAGTGCTATATTTCACTTATTTAAGACACAATTAAACTTTTTTATTAATGATAAAGAAGATAGTGAATTTACCATAGGGATGAATAAATGCTAATCTGAAATGAACATTTTACAGATTTACAAGACTTCATTCTAAATCATTTTCTGTGAAAAAGTGAATTTAACATATGCTTTTTTCCAAATAGAGTTACAGAGGGATGGGAAAGTACTATGAAACGTTTAATGTTAGCTTTTTGCTTTTTAAAATTTTGAAACTGTGATGTTATTTCTGAAAGAAAAAAGAAAATTAAGATAATGAATAATGAGAGAGTTTCAGACATGAAAGAAAGAGTAGCTTTACATCAAGAAATTCCTTTAGACATTAATTTGTTTTACAAACATTTTCTATGTTTTCATAATGAAACATAAATTTTAATGGTACTGTCATATTATGAAATTTTTGTCCAAAATTTGTTCAAATTTGAATTTCTCTGTGTATATTTGGGGAAATATTGGAGACATTTTTAACAGGTTGTCAGCAAAATGTTAAATGAATATTTAATTTACAATTGTTATTTGTATATATACATTGTATGTATAATAATTTTACAACTTTTTTCTAAGCAATATGAAGTAGTGCTTTTTGTGTATAATCTAGTCATATTTTATACAAAAATGGCATTTTTAGTAAGTTCCTTTGAACAAAATCATTCATCCATCATCGTTATTTTATAAGAAAAAGAATCTCATGTTGAATTGATAATCAGATATATAAGGTTGTATGTACATGTAAACAAATGTTACATGGTGTAGAATTCTCCTCTCAGTATTTTACATGGTGTAGATTTCTCCTTTCAGTATTTACACAAATTTATACAAGCATTTGATTAAATTTATATGGTTAGGTTGTCAAACTTTTAGATAATCCTATTTGAGTCAAAATAAGCTTTTATCCTTATTCAAGCATCTCCGGGTGGGTCGAGAGAAATCTTTCAAATTCTATTGAATTTTGCAATTTTTATACAAAAGCAGAAAGCGGACTTAATGATGTTGATAGATGTCTTACATAATCTCTGTTAACTGATAATAATTTAAAAGAAACTCAACTTGACAGTAGTAGACATTCAACTTTGCATCATAACTTCACTAACCAAATTATATTTCAATGCTACATGTATGTTTTGGCAATCTTACAGCTATTTATGCTAACCAAGAAATTGATCTTTCCAGAACTTTGTAAACTTTCTTATGAAGAAAAAGTGACAGATTCAAATCTTGAAAAGTTCCTCATTATAAATAGTTAGAATTATCATATTTGAAAGAAAATCCATTTATAGTTAAGAAAAAAACATGAAAATGCTACAATTAATAGAAGTTAAGGAAATACAGTAACCTAATTTGACTCAATCATTCACAGAGTTGTCTTCCATTATTTCCAATATATTAGGTTTTTGTGTTTATGTCCCTTGCCAAAACTGTAAGCTTATGAAATCCAGAACTCTTTGACGTCTCTTCAGATTTATCTAGAAATCCAAATCAACCATTATTTAGTTTATTGCTACTATGCCTTATAGACATGTTGTTGTTAGCACATACTATAACACATTTTAATTTAAGGCCAAAGAATTTTTTTTTCCAGATGTTTGAAATCCAAATATTAGTGTCTGCTTTGTGGATCAAATCCTTATTTGTAACTTATAGGATATTGGTAATGTTACTGCTTGTGTGTCCATCTCTCCATTTGTCATCTTGTAGAAATCTAAAAAAAAAAAAACTGAAGATTTTTTGTTGATTATATCAAACACAGCACGTGCAAAGTCGATGTTGAGTAAATGACACCTGTATACAGGTATTACCTAGGTCATTAGTTCAGTTTCAAGGTCACCACAAGAAATACTAGAGATCATTCATGAAAGTAATAGATTACTCTGTATTTTCTTTAACCTTTGAATTATAAATTCTCTGTGCCAAAACAAGGACAATTATGAAACATCAAGGTCAAAGTACTTTAGCTCTGTTGCATTGTTTGGTCATCAAATTATGTTTGTGAGAGTTCAAACATGTTTATGTCAGGAATTAAAGATCAAGGTCACAGCAGGTTGTAAAAATATATATAATAAGGTGAAGGGATAATATAAGTAGCTATTCATTTTGTGCGAGGGGACATCATACTGAATGATTTCTTGATGAAATCTTTTTATACCTGCATTAGGTTTGATGTTCATGCATCATTGCTTGCAATGAAATTAATGTGTTCATGAAAGTTAGACTTTGAAGAATAAGCAAGTTAACATTTGTTCATTATAATGTTTGTAACATGTAGATTTATCTTTTTCTTTAGGTTTAACCTAGCTAGTCTTTTTAGCATTCAAATCTGTACATAAAAATTGTACAGTGATGAACTTTTATCTGATATGTAAAATTGTGTTCATAAACATAAATTAGTTTCATCTTTGTTTATTCTCCACATATTTTAATTTATTTATTTATCTTTTTATACGTGTACAGACGTAGTTATATGAATGAACGATTAGATTAATATTTGTTACGTAGTTCTTACTATTGTGTACCTAGCAATTGTTCAATATTTCACAATTTGTACAATATTAACTTATAGATTGAAGCTCTACAAAGCTCTTTTCATACTTTTGTTATCTACATATATTTATCATTTTTAGTGCTTGATTGTAGACTAAGTCTAAATTATGATTTAATATTGCGTGTTTCGATATACATATGTTCAATGTATAAGAATGAACAATGTTGAACATTTATTTAGTACATTCATAATTAAAGTTTTTAAGTTGAGAATTTACTCAATAATTTAAGATTTTCTGATTTGTATTGCATGTGGCTGTTACAGATTAAGATTCACACCAAGTGTTAATGATTGATGACAAATTGGAGACTTCGTTGATCTTTCAATGTTTTGAGGCTTATAGCATATTCATTTTTAAAAAGGTACACATAAGTCATAAGAAAAAGAAAGGGGTAGACAAAAATCATTTAAAATTAATTATTGTGTGCCTTGTACCTTCAATTTGAGTACCCCTCATTAAAAAAACGAGCAAAAGCATCACTGAAGAATTACAGAAACTCATGGAAATTACACAATTCTAACTACAATAAGCATTTATCTCCCTTTGTATATTTAAAGACAAACCAGATGTAATATTGTAATATTTACTTTCTAACAAAGATAAATCCGTACTTTTGGTAAATTCGATAGACAAACCTTCATAAAATGGCCAAAATTTATCAGCTATATGCCATGAATGCGGTAAATCCATTTCCATGCAAACTGTCCGTTTTTCCATTTATTATTATTTTGCCTCGTTTTCAACTCCTATTTATGTCTGTAAAAGTTGCAAATATTCTTAAAGAACAAAATATCCCGAGTCTTCCCAATTTGCAATGATTTTTTTTTCCAAAATACCCATGATTAATGTAGTGTTTATTAGAAAAAAATTAGTTAACCCTGCAGAATCTGTATGTAACTTCATATGTCTGATGTTAAATTATGGTAATTATGAATACCAGCAAACTTTGAAATGGCTAAGAAAATAAGAAGAAAAATAAGATTATTTTTTGTAAGTATTGATTTTCAGAACTAAGTTTTGTATCATTTTGTGATTTAAATTCATCTGTATAGAAGAATTTAACATGTCTTACTTGTATGAAAACCACTGCTTTATAACTGAATTGTAGTTTAGATAGGACAATTTTCTTTTGATTATTTCTCTCAGGGTATATGATTGGCATGCAGCATATATATTACTATTTCCCCCTCCCAAACCCTCCCAACCCCCACCCCAACTCACCTCCCACCCACCCTTACCCTTTTTCTATTTGTTATTTTGTTTCCCAAGAAAGCAAGTGTGAATGTTTCTAGAACTACGCAGCCAGTTGTGCATCACTTGAAATTCATATGAAATGAGCATCATGTAAATTTCACATGAAAGGTCATGTAAAATTCATATGAATTTCACATAAGATTTATGTGAAAAATATTTCACATGAATTTCACATAAATTTCTTTCATATGAATTTCACATGGATTTTTCTAAGTGACCTTCACAGGAAACTGAATTCACATAATATCCATGTAAAAATCTTCACATGAATTTCATGTGAAAAATTTCATGTAAATTTCATGTTCGTGCTCATTTCACATAAATTTCATGTGAACTTTCATGTAAAGTTCATGTAAATTTCACATGAATTTAATATGAGGCACAATTGGCTGTGTATACATGTATGTATAATTTAGCATACTACTCATGTTTTGTATGACTGAGGTTGCATCTTTTCTGCATGAGATTTTTTCTTTTTGGTATTTATAATCTTGAACTCCTACCTGAATGTCTTAGTGTATGTTTGACATATTTTATATTTGAAATTAATTTATTTGTGAACGTTTCTTTACATAGGTTAGTTCATGTTTACCAATGGTCTTTAATAAACCTCCATTAATTCATAGTTTTGAATATGAGTAAAGATTTATAACATATATATATATACATGTAGGTATATAAAGGTATATAAAGAAGCATTACCTGCATAATGTTTACAAATTATGAAAAAATTATTAATGTGCATATATGTTATATGATAAGTACATGCATTTTCTTGTATAAAGAACAAAACATCTAGTCAAGTCTGTGTTAAAAAAATGCAAATTATAAACATGTATATTTCATTTCTGAAATCTTATAAGAAAGTCCACTTACAGATTTTGCTTCAGTGGCTCTTTAATGTCCCTTTCATTATCATTTACATTCAACATTAAAGGTAAAACAATAATTGGCAGCTACTTTATGTTTCTTTGTATATGAAATATAATTTTCATTTCTGAACTTTCACAAAATTGATAGCTGTTGATTCAGCAGTCTCACTTACTTCGCTAAGTTTCTATAGAATCTAGGTAGAGTCCTTATTATTTATGTTTGTATCTACTTGTTTTTGTGTCGCCTGCGAAGCATAGTGACACTTAGGGATCACTTTGTCCGTTGTCCGTCTGTCTGTCCGTCCGTCTGTCTGTCACACTTGAATGTCACACCCTATAAAAGTGATTCCTGAGTGTCGCTATGTTTCGCTGGCGACACATGCATTCCTTGGAATGATTTTTAATGAAAGTTATTCTATGTGTGTGAATAGTCACAGAGAAGGTGCTACTTAAGTTCAATTTAATCCTATTTAAGTACACTTTTCCTATCTTTTAATCAATATTCATTAATTTATTGGTAGGGTGAAATTTGTATTTTTTCTTTTTAAAAGAAGACATGTTTGAAAAAGGATACCATAATTTAATGTGAAATAAAGAGGATTTGAAAATAGCATAACAAATTTGAAGTTACAGTTTCAAAACATGTAATTGTCAAGTTATAAATGAATTTTTGTAAAATAAAGAATGTATATTCTGGCATTAGTTTACTTTTACCAGGACGATTGTGATATAATGTTGTGCAATGCTTCAGCATGAAGACTTCTCTCTTCTTTAACAGTACTGCTTACTTGTATTTTGTGACCCTGTGATTTATTGTAAACTATGTGTTTTAAATGTTATAACAATAGTCATTAAAAAGATATAAAAAACTTTACACAGCTCTCTTGTTTTGATTTATTTTACATTTTTAGCCCACCTTAGCCAAAGTTAAATTATGCAAATGTTTTGTTATGAAAATATTTTGTACATTAAAATATTTCATAACCAAACATTGTTTTTCTGTAAGACTGGCCTAAAATCTGTATAATTTAAAATATATTCAACCCCAAAAGTATTTTCAATCAGTGAATGAAGTCAAAATCAGAAGCCGACATCATACTAAAAAAGGCTTACAAATCAAGACAGAACTTCCTCATGAAAAAAGAAGAAAAGTACAAACAGATGGAGACAATAACACTTATGTAATTCAAAAATACTTTGCCTTTGATCCCAAAGCCTGCCAAACATAATGATAACTAGAGGAATATATTATTACAAAATAAAAATAGCAATCCAAGGAATGCTTGTGTCGCCTGCGAAGCGGCTTATTTCTAAAAAGTGGATCAAATGTGTAGGTCAAGGTCACTAGGTTCAAATTTTTTGGTAATAGTAGAAAAGTCCTGTCAAATGAAATTCACACGTGAGCCTTCTTCAGCGCAATCTAAATTTCTGTTATCAAAATTTCTTGAAATTTCTAAAAAGTGGGTCCTGTAGCATCATATCCCACCCATCCTGCTACGTCTTTCGGTCCCTTTTTTCGACATAGTAACTTTCATACGTTTTGGCATATTACATTGTTTAGATTTAGGATTTAGGATCACTGATGAGGGTTAAGTACCCGAAACGTGCATGTCTGGTCCACGTTGCCAATTTATTTGTTCTTAAATGATGCTATTCAATTTGAAGACGTTCACATATCATACCTCTTACTGATTAAAAGATATGGTCAATCTCAAATTTTCAGAAAAGAGTGTCAATTATCTAGATCAAGGTCACTACGTAAAAATTTTGGCAAAACAAAGTCTCATCATAAGAAATACATGTGTGAAATATTAAAGCCATATAACTTACCAATCGAAAGATCAAGCGAGTCTTAATTTCTTTGAAAAGAAGGACAGATATCTAGGTCAAGGTCACTTGGTAAAATGTATGTCTAGAAAGGTCTTGTTTCAAGGAATACTCATGTGAAACATCAAAGCCCTGCCACTTACAATCAAAAGATAAAACGAATCTTAACTTTTTTGAAAAGCAGGTCAAATATTTAGGTCAAGGTCATAAGGTACAAATTGAGCATCAACGGACCCCTAGCAAGCTAGAGGTGGGACCAGGTGCCCGGGAGGAGCACGCATCCCCTGTTTTGTTAACCGCACCCGACGTCGATATTCACGCACGGAAATGAGGTGAGAAGAGGAAGAGGACATGTAGAAGAAAGGAAGGAGGGGACTGCACGGAATTCCATGTAATCATGACAAGCAGGAATAATAAAATACAAATAAATACACAGATAGGTCTGAATTTTAACACTGCTATGGTTAGCTGTTGGTGTATCAATATATAGTAAAAGTATACCATTGAGGGAGTTAGCATGATTCTGGTTTCCCTCGACCAAACCTATTTCCCTCGGCTTGAAATAGGTCTGGTCGAGGGAAACCAGAATCATGCTAACTCCCTCAACAGTATACTTTAACTGTTTTATTATACCGTCACGCGCTGTAGCTCCGCCCCATTTCGAAGTCACGCGCTGTAGCTCCGCCCCGTTTCGAAGTTATTTCCCTAGGGAAATAATCTTCTCAACTAACGTTCCCTTTGGAGGGAAATAGTCTCATCAGGCGAGTTACAGCTAGTTTTAATGAGTATATTTTCATACAGGAAAAAAACAAGTAGAGGTATAATAATTGAAACATGTTTCCGATTATCGTTTTTTCAAACCAAACATTCATTCAGATATATCTATTTAGAATCAATTAGAAAAATAAATACAAATTGAATGTATACGTAAATAATTAGTGTTAAGCACAGAAAGCGTAGAATCACTCTATTCTTTATCAAAAGAAAGGATCTCCAACAACACTCGGTTGCAGCACCCACTGCAAAACACCCCGTGCAAAACCACAGAGTAGACATGCACAGCAAGAGATACAAAAGGGTGAAGGAACACCAAAAACACAACATAGAAACATTAAACACAAAATTCTCCTCATAAAACGAGACCGATGGACGAGTAGCAAATGTTGTACTTATACGGATTACGTGCGTGCAACCCCTCCCGCATTTTCAGTTACCTAGAGGTCCCAAACAAAAAAATGAGTAAACGGGATACTCTAACATGATATTAATGTGATATAGTATCAAAATTCACCTGCAAATGAGATTAACCAGATACCTATAAGATACCAATGGGATACTACAATGTGATGCTTATCTATACCCAATGTGATACCAATGGGATACTACAATGTGATACTAATGGGATACCCAATGATATAGTATAACGTGATACTAATGGGATACTTCTCGAGTGGCATTGCCTTTGAAACAAAATACCAACATGATACCAAAATGTGATATCAATGAGATACTTTCTTTGTTACCATAAAAACAGTAATAAAATACTAATATGATACTGCAATATATATTTTGACCCCGATAAATCAAAGATGGAGTATATGTGAGGATTTGAATATGTTATGCGCTCACTCATGGATTTGAATGATTACAGAGGTTCAAAGGAAAAAATATAAGTTATGTTTGAAATAATTGAATTCATTTATATCAAAATAACTTGTAAAACATTTTTGGATGAATATGGGTATTTCCAGTACATAAACTATACATTTATAACAAACTATGTCACTTAAAACAAAATGCGTCTTTAAAATATTTTTTTTATAAAATACATGAATTATTATACAGTAGTAGCAAAGAAACTTACTAGTCATGATACTTTCCAAGCAGACAGTCCGTCAGCACAATTCATCCATACACATGCACAATCTGGCATCCAATATGTATAAAGATTATTGTGTCCAATGTTATTAATATCAGTCTTTGAAAATAAGTTAAACTTGATATCCACCTTTTAACATATCCTAACAAATCTCAAACTCCATGTGCTTGCATGTGTGTATCAGCCAGATTTGAAATGTATGATGTCACTGATGACTCATTGATGACATCACACAGGATGTAGTTAAGCAGGGCAGTATCATATTAGTATTTTGTTATGTTTCTACTACTGGCAGGTCAGAACAAATTTCAAAGTATAACAAAATACTAACAAGATATTAACAGAGGGAGTTTAAGTTTAATCTGATACCAATGCAATACTTAGTCTTAAAGGATATCAACAGGATATTCATCCCTAATAAGACTGGAGTATTTTGTTAGTATCGCATTAAGAACTGATATCAACAAGATACTGTAACATGATACTAAAGTGTATCTCATTGGTATCACATCGGTATCATGTCGGTATTTTGTTAAAAATGATTTTTGTTTGGGGTATCAATGAACACACATTACTTATAATTTTTGAAGTCTTTTTTTCAATTTAAAATGTGGGATTGTAGTGTAAAGTGTAGAAAAATCAAAGGCGTTGATCGAATGGACTCTAATAAAATGAGTGGATTTCAGATGTTCTAATAGTTCCTTCGATTTCTTTAAAACCTACTTTGTAAAGAAAAGTCCGATTCTGAAAATAAGTACACTGAAACAGATATTATTCAGATGTGAATTTTCCTGATCGACAACATTTTTGTGGTGTCTGGAGAAAAAGGTCTTCCAAAAAATTGTCAGAATCCCCATGGGAACCAATTGTGTCCACTCCTTGTCGACATTTTTCTTTACTCGTACGAAGCTGAATTCATTCAATCTTTGGTTTCTGAAGGGAAAATATACTTAGCTTCTGACTTTAACTTCATGTTCACTTACAGATATAAAGACGATGTGCTGTTCATCAACAACCAAAAATTCGCGGATTTCCTTAGCAGAATCTGTCCGTCGAAGCTTGAAGTCAATGAAACTTCAGAGACTAATAATCCAGCATCCTATTTAGACATATTTCTGTCCTATGACACTGATGGTCACATGGAATCTTCACTCTATGACAAACGTGACGACTGCAGTTTCAGCATCGCAAACTTTCCTTCTCTGAATAGGAACACCCCTTCATCGCCTGCTTATGGCGTATTCATATCTCAATTGATACGTTATGCCAGAGCAAGTTCTAGTCAGGTATACGTTTGTGATCGACTAACATCGTCACTGAGGAAGTTCTACGGTCGATATGGGGAACTCGTCATACTCTTTGATGTCCCATTGTCCAGAATGGTGGATGATATTCTGTCTGAGACCATTTGAATTATCCAACCAGATTCTATACATGCATCTTCCGAAATGGAAGTAACCAGGTGTGATATTTCTGCCGAATCGAAGCGCCGGGTGTTGCATGCAAGCAGGAGGTGCTGACTCTTCCCGGGCACTTGGTCTCACTCCCATATTGGGAGTTCGCTTCTTTTCATGTGGTAGAGGTTTTTGTTTGTTTGCTTTTATTCCTGTTTTATCTTGATTTTGTGTGCCTTCAGTTTATGATTTTCTGAATAATCGATGTTGTACTGTGTATTGGGATTAAATTATCATATTTGTGGACTAAGTACATGATTTTCATGTCGATAGATCAATTGTGAAAGAAATAACCTTTTCAAAATTCGATATAATAGTTCATCAATTTTTTAATTATAATCTTGATATGACAACCGAACATGAAATAGTTTTAGTTTTATCAAACAATCATCTCGCTTCGTTTCAATCAATTCTAAACTAGTAATCTCTATCTTTAATTTTCTTTTTTTTTTTTTTTGTTATCTTTGCAAATTAAGTAAGGAGACCTTTGATGAATCCATAAATATTTTTGTTACCAGCAGAATCCTGTAGCATCATATAACACCCATACTGCTACGTCTTTCGGTACATTTTTGGACATAATAGTTTTCACACTCTTAGGCCATGTTTCATTGTTTAGATTGAGGATCTATCTGCTCTTAAGGACATATACTGTTTTTTTCAGATTTAGGATAGATGTTCTTTATATTTGAATCAGTTTAATCTTATTGTATGTAAAAGTGATGTGCAGTGACACTTGATGATGTTACCATAGGAAACACTGAAGTTCTGAGTACTTCCCAAATAGACTCATGCAGACATTTTCCATTGCCAACTATGGCAAATTCAATAACTTTTTTATTTTTGTATGATTTTCCTCCATATTTGGAATACAATATATTGGATATTCTACTAATTGATTGAAACGAAGAATTTGGAATCTTTCCATACATACCTTTCTTTAAAATAACATGAAAACTTTTATTCTAAAATATTTTTCAAAGGACTTTATAATGAAAGTCGGAGTTATCTTTCTTTGTACGTCAGAAGTACAGAATTCTCTTCGATGTGAAGATTCAATATTTTGGGTGCTTTATATGTCCTTAAATGATGATATTGAATATGAAGACGTTTCACAATTGATGATACAGCCCCGACCAGTCGAAAGTTTAATATTCGCTTTCAATTCGTAAACGAATTGAAAGCTTTTTGAAAGCTTAGCTTTCAAAATTTCGTCAGCGATTGCTTTCAAAATTTTGAATACTCAAGAGATGACGAAATTTCGTCAGCGATATTTCGTTAACTAATTTTCGTCAGCGATTCCATAGCTTTCAAAATTTTCGTCAGCGATAGCTTTCAAAAATTTTGAAAGCTATAGTTAACGAAATTTCGTCAGCGATTAGCTTTCAAAAAATTTGAAAGCTATAGTTAACGAAATTTCGTCAGCTATAGCTTTCAAAATTTTTGAAAGCTAATCGCTGACGAAAATTTCGTTAACTATAACTTTCAAAATTTTTGAAAGCTAATCGCTGACGAAAATTTCGTTAACTAGCTTTCAAAATTTTTGAAAGCTTTTCTCGTAAGCTATTTTGTGTCGAGAAAACCAAGATGGCCGAAATAATAACGATGTTTATTCAGATTAGATTATGAAAATATATATTCCTGGATTAAATTAAATATTGTATCTAGTGTATTTGAAGATTCCGTGTTTCCCTGATCGGTGTGTTCCCCATACACCTACTTGGTTAAAATAACATTTAATGTTAATTGGGGGTGAATGGGGCCATCAAAAGGGAATGCTTTGCACTAATTAGTTACCTGAATTTACCTGTATTTGTATTACCTGTAAAGGTATTCCATCTTTAAGTGTATATATGAACAACTTCCATTTCATCTTAAATCTAAATGTATATATATACCAGAAAATTTACATCTGACCGGCCAAATTCTGACTAAATGAGGGGAATTTATATCCAAGTGAAACCCTGGCTTCTCTGTGACTGTCGGAAGCTTTGGAAGATATTTCTCAATCGGTGAATTTTTAAAGTACCATGCCGATAAAGAGACGGCTTCTTTCATTCTCTAAACTGTGCAGAGGAATTCGCCCGAGGCGTGCTGCAGCCATTGCAAAACAATATGGCACCGAGCGTTCAAAAAGCTTTCAAAATTTTCGTCAGCGATAACTTTCAAAACTTTCGTCAGCGATTGCTTTCAAAATTTCGTCAGCGATTGCTTTCAAATATTTTGAAATCTCCGAGATGACGAAAATTTGAAAGCTCATAGCTTTCAACTTTTTCGTTAACTAAGATTAGTTAACGAAATTCTCGTCAGCGATTTTTCGAAAACTTTTTAGAGCTTTCAAAATTTTGTCATCTCAGTAGCTTTCAAAAAATCGCTGACGAATAGTTAACGAAACTTTCGAATTTAGCTTTCAAAATTTCGTCATCTCGGCGTTAAACTTTCGACTGGTCGGGGCTGTATGTTTTGCTGATCATAATTGGGAATGGAGGAAGAAATCGCTAAGAGACATATTTTCCAGCATATACTCTATATATATATTATAGCACAAATAACAAAGCGGTACCAAATATGTTACGTATTCATTTCGTAATCTTTGATAAAAGACTTTCTGGATTTAAACCATGTCAAAATCTGTTTCTGTTGAGAAAAAAGCCTGTATCTGCAAAAACAAAATAAGAATACGTCAAAACTGAGAGAAGATCAAAAAGAAAAAGAACAAAAGATTAAGTTTTGAATCAAATACAAATAAGTAAATTTTCATAAAGTTAGTCTTGAAACTTCTTGTTACAATGAATACAGATCCGAAATATTAAAGCTCTGCTATTCAAATTTTGTGACCTAGGGTCATGTTTTAGGCTGTCAATAACATTACATAAACACTATATACACATCCCCAAAATCGATTCAGGAACATAAAACTAAGGAGGGGAACCAAATATTCTTACACACACGAGAAAAAGGGAAAGTGGAAAATGAGATAAATATCATAATATTCATGAGATATACATGTAATACACACAATTTTTGACTGGAGATTTGGGTAACATATAATTTGGTGGACATGAAGACAAATTCGTCTTCAGGTCCAACAAATCATATATATACTGATAAGGGTATAACAAAGGACAATATTATTTAAATCGTAATTCTTATGTACTCTGTTTGCAGCGCGCATCCTGATAAGCTGAGTGACAAATCAACTGCAATGAGATTAACGATTCATTGCAGTTTTTGCCATGATGGCTGGTATGCGTTCCTTTGGCGATGTCATCAAAGCAGACATTTTCTAGATTATTGCTGACCAAAAATGAGAATGAGGAACCTTACCATACAAATGTTAACAAAAAATTAATCGACGAATATCCGTAAACAATGTTGTTTTAGTATTATTGCCATCGTATAGAGTCTAGGAAAATACTAATTACCATAAAATATAAAGGTTGCATGGAACCTACTTTGAGATAGTATTCGGACGATGCGAAATTCGGACCAATACAGGCAACACAGTATATTACTTTGGGTATTTCACAACCTGCATTTTATGATGACATTATTAACAACATAAGAAGGATCAAAGATAGACAACATCACTATCGAAAATGCGTCAGAATTATCAAACGCCTTTTATACCGTGGATATGATCCTAAGGTCAGCAGACGGACACTAGGCTTGATACTTGACCAATATACAGTCTTGTACCAGTGCATTCTTAAGACTTGCACTCTGACTCACTGTGACGACATGACTCCATGGCGGGCCCTGTCCAAATCTCTTTAGAGAAGACAGGGCCCCAACCACTGTCCTCTCTGAATGTCAGTCGGACTCCTCGGGTGATAACACACATGAGTTGGCAGAGCACGGACAGTATAACGTTAACTCTGTTTTTATTGTCTTGTTTTTATTTTTATTGTTTTTGTTGTCTCACTCCAAAATCGGGAGTTCGCTTCTTTTCGTGTGGTGAGGGTTTTTTGCTTGTTTGCTTTGGTTCCTATTTTATCCTGATTTTGTATGCCTTCGGTTTCTGATTTTCTGAATCATCGATTTTGTGCTGTATACAGGGATATGGTCATTATCCATATTTGTCACCTTTATAGGTGTGAAAGCGGACATCAGATTTCTAGACAAAATTGAAGTTCTTGGGTACCTGGTCTCACTCCCATATCGGGTGTTCGCTTCTTTTCATTAGGTGGGGGTTTTTGTTTGTTTGCTTTGGTTCCTATTTTATCCTGATTTTGTAAGCCTTCGGTTTCGATTTTCTGATTTATCGATTTTGTGCTGTATTCAGGGATATGGTCATTATCCATATTTGTCATGAGTGCTGTATACAGGGATATGGTCATTATCCATATTTGCCATTTTGTGCTGTATACAGGGATATGGTCATTATCCATATTGTCATTTTGTGCTGTATACAGGGATATGGTCATTATCCATATTTGTCATTTTGTGCTGTATACAGGGTAATGGTCATTATCCATATTTGTTATTTTGTGCTATATACAGGGATATGGTCATTATCCATATTTGTCATTTTGTGCTGTTTACAGGGATATGGTCATTATCCATATTTGTCATTTTGTGCTGTATACAGGGATATGGTCATTATCCATATTTGTCATTGGTACTTCTTCTCTGATATACTCAGTGACTTATAAATTTAATTTGTCATTTGAAGAGGCGTATTCCCCTTGTTACCAAAATTGAAAGAATTATTTACCTTGAAATGAAGCTTCAGAGAGAACATTATAATTATCAGTATGAGATAAAGTCATTTTTACCTACGCACACGAAGCAATCCTGGCCGTTTCCACAATCTTCAAACCTTACGCAAACTTGTCGAAAAGTGCAAGCTGGACGCTGAAAATAAGAAAAAGAATTGTACAAAGTCTTTTATTTGCAAATGTCGGTGATAATGAAGGGACATATTAATATTATGTTAAGAGGTACACCAGGACTAAATGATGTTAAGGTATTCAATGGGTAATGAAGGGAATTATATACTAAAACATTGTATTAGGTGTATTCATCCCTAAATATTTGTTTTCTTTTTCAAATGATATCTTAAAAATAGATAACCACAAATCAGCTCTTGCTGATTTCAAATAGATAACCACAAATCAGCTCTTGCTTCCTTTGGCTTCGACACTAACAATTTAGATTTAGATTTACCACACTTATACTGCATACCTAAAATGCATAAGAATCCGTACAAACAACGTTTCATCGCTGGTTCCTCAAAATGTTCTACCAAATCTGTATCGATCTTACTCACCAAAGTTTTATCTGAAATCAAATCTGGGCTTAAAAAATATTGTTCGACAGTATATTCTCGCAGTGGTATCAATCAGATGTGGATTTTAAAGAATTCGAAGGAACTTTTAGAACATCTGAAATCCACTCATTTTAGTAGAGTCCATTTGATCAAAGCCTTTGATTTTTCGACACTTTATACTACAATTCCACATTCGTAATTGAAAGAAAGACTCGCAAAAATTATAAGTAATGCGTTTACAAGTAAGAACGGTAATCGCAAGTACAAATCTATTGTTGTTTACTATGGCAAAACCTACTTTGTAAAAGAAAAGTCCGAGTCTGACAATAAGTACACTGAAACAGATATTATTCAGATGTTAAATTTTCTGATCGACAACATTTTTGTGGTGTTTGGAGGAAAGGTCTTCCAGCAAATTGTCGGAATTCCAATGGGGACCAATTGTGCCCCACTCCTTGCCATTTTCCCTTACTCGAACGAAGCTGAATTCATTCAATCTTTGGTCTCTGAAGGGAAAAAATACTTGGCTTCTGACTTCAACTTCACTTACAGATACATAGACGATGTGTTGTCCATCAATTATCCAAAATTCGCGGACTACCTGAGCAGTATCTATCCTTCGGAGCTTGAAGTCAAGGAAACTACAGAGACAAATAATTCAGCATTCTATTTGGACATAATGTTGTCCTACGACACCGATGGTCACTTGAACACCTCACTCTATGACAAACGTGACGACTTCAATTTCAGCATTACAAACTTTCCTTTTCTGAGTAGCAACATCCCTTCATCGCCTGCTTATGGCTTGTTCATATCTCAGTTGATACGCTATGCCAGAGCAAGTACCAAATATACAGATTTTGTTCTGAGAGCTAGGCGTCTTTCGGATAAGCTTCTCAGTCAGGGATATGTTTGTGACCGACTAACATCGTCACTGAGGAAGTTCTACGGTCGATATGGAGAACTCGTCATACACTATGATGTCCCACTCTCCAGAATGGTGGATGATATTCTGTCATAGACAATTTGAACCATCCAACCAAAGATTGTACTCTATGACTTCCGAAAAGGAAGTAACCGGATGTGACAGTTCTACCGAATTGAAGCGGCGGGTGTTGCATGCAAGTAGGAGATGCTTACTCTTCCTGGGCACCTGGTCTCACTCCCATATCGGGGGTTCGCTTCTTTTCATGTGGTGGATGTTTTTGTTTGTTTGCTTTTGTTCCTGTTTTGTCCTGATTTTGTATGCCTTCGGTTTCTAATTCAAAAGCATAGTTAGATAAACTCAATGACCAAAATAGCATTGGAGAGATAGTACTAGAATGTTTACCTCCTTTAATTTAGATGATGTTTTAGGATATAAGTAGCAAATATCCAAAAATAGCAAAATAATAAATAATGTGAATTAAAGTCAGTGAATGAAAGTCAAACACAACACCCGAAATTAGATTCCAAAAATAACATCTAAATTGCTAAGAAATTCTTGAAAAAGTAAAAACAGAGTCTTTCTTAAAAAAATCGGACAAAATGACAGAGACAAGAACACAGCTCCATAGAAACACGAAGGACAACTTTATCTCATGAACAATCTCTAGAGTCCAGTGCATGTACACTAGGTGGCGCTGTCAAAATGCGCCGTGCTAATTTGCAAAGTTTTAAAATTCAAATATCACAGGAATCATTTTGCCTATATAGTACGTATAGTATCTTTGTACGTATGTTCAAAAGGATAGCTTTAATTTATTTAAATTTCATTTCTCGTGTTGTTTTATTTACATAAGAGTTGGAGTTTCGCTCATTGCATTGTCCTGGTATCGGGATTTAGAATAGGAAGAATCAATGTAAGCGGCACCACCTTGACTCAATTCATTGAACAAATTAGTAGTTCACTATTATTCAAAAATGCAATTCCATTCAACCCAAAGCCTGCCAAACATAATAAATAAACACAAAGGGCACTGTTCAAATACCACCACACTGACAAAAAGTAATAAACATGGAAGATACGTCCCCCAAAAATGGTACATCAACTTAAACATTCTTCAAAGAAGTAAAAGTGAAATTCCAATGGAGATGAAATCAGGTATCGGGGGAGTGTATGCATCTTCAGTTTGCTAGCAACATCCGTTGCAGACAATGCTGAAAGAATAAAAGTCATATTCGGTAAATTGATGATTTAGGTGTTTGGGATGGGCCAAACAAATGTTAAGTGTCTTCAAATTCAATAGCATCATTTTAGAACAGATAAATTTGCAGCATGGACCAGACATGCACGTTTCGGGTACTAAAGCCTCGTCAGCTTCTTTCAGGCGGCAGAGCTTGAAATGTTAAACGTCTTTAAATTCAATAGCATCATTTAAAACCTGATAAATTTTCAGTATGGACCAGACATGCACGTTTCGGGTACTAAACCCTCGTCAGTGATCCTTAGTCTTAACAATGTAATATGGCCTAAAAGTATGAAAATTATGTCCAAAAATGTACCAAAAGACGTAACAGAATGGATGGGATATGATGCTACAGGACCCACGTTTTTGAAATTTCAAGAAATTTTGTACAAGTAAATTTCAAATGCGTTGAAGAGACAGACGATCAACCGAAGTTGATCGAACTTGGCTACATGTGCCCTCGGGGACTCTTGGTCCACCAGCAGTGACACTCACCAAGTAGTTCAAATGTTAAACGTCTTTAAATTTAATAGCATAATTTAAAACCTGATAAATTTTCAGCATGGACCAGACATGCACGTTTCGGGTACTAAACCCTCGTCAGTGATCCTTAGTCTAAACAATGTAATGTGGCCTAAAAGTATGAAAATTATGTCCAAAAATGTACCAAAAGACGTAGCAGAATGGTTGGGATATGATGCTATAGGACCCACGTTTTTGAAATTTCAAGAAATTTTGTAACAGAAAATTTCAAATGCGTTGAAGTGACAGACGATCAACCGAAGTTGATCGAACTTGGCTACATGTGCCCTCGGGGACTCTTGGTCTACCAACAGTGACACTCACCAAGTAGTTCAAATGTTAAACGTCTTTAAATTCAATAGCATCATTTAAAACCTGATAAATTTTCAGCATGGACACTTTAAACATTAAATCGAAGTAATACAAACTTTTGTCAGTTCTAATGAATTTTTGCTAGACATGTCTTTCAGACTGACACTTCTCTGAGTTGGTCATATTAAAACCTATCTCAACACATCTGAACTTGTCTGTTTAATAATGTGATATGAACACAAAACCTGCATGTTAAGATAATTCATATGGATAGGGTATACGTACGCATCCAGCTAAATATAGATCCGGTTCGTCTGCTTCAATCTGGCTAAAACAAACTGAGCTAAAGAAAGTCATCACCTGTTGACAAAAATATTCTTGTATAAAACTGATGCCTCGGAGAATATATAACTCAAATAGAGAAGATCCTGACGACAATCTCAACAGCACTCACAATAGAGCACAAATTGATGATTGACGGACCCCTAGCAAGCTAGAGATGGGACCAGGTGCCCGGGAGGAGTTAGCATCCCCTGTTTGGCTAGCGACACCCGCCGTCGATGTTTACGCATGAAAATGAAAATAATATCTACAAAACATGCTCTGTCTGAGGTTATAAAACCTAACCTAAATTTGGCCTCTCTGAAAATTGGTCCTCATGTAATTGCATTATTAGCTTCCTCCAGGTTGCGGAGTACGAACTGCTTTTGTAAGAACTTAGGCCCTGTGTTTTGTCGTCTTGTTTGTGTCGTCATCTGGCAGTGAGGAGGCTAATATATACAAATATTGTGCGTTCATCGCGGCAGCTAATGGTAGAAGACAAGTTGAATGTAATCCGGATAACTACAGAATTTGCTTCCAACATAGCATGCGCAGATGCCGACAGCACCAGTTGCTCATTGGTCTCGTTTTCTATGCGTAGTCTTTTGTGTAAAGTGTTTTATGCTGTCTGTGATGTTTAGTAATTAATTTTCTTGATCCTTTGGTGTTGTGCTTGTGTTTTTGCATTTAGGTGTTTTGGTGTATTGTGGTGTTGCAACCGAGTTTTTTTTCTGTTATATTCTGTTGCAGTGTTAATCGGTATTTCAGAACCTTGTTGGCTGAGCTAAAGAATAAGGTAAGGAGAACGGTTGTCCTAACCTGCCGTCAAGAAACTTTTCCGCAACACTAGCACGTAATAGCGAGCGAAGTTCGCCCTTATGGCAATGCGTATACATATACCTTATTGAGAAAATATGCTGAATCAAAGAATTAGAATGTACTACTATGCATTCAAAAACTTTCGTCCCCTCGCAGACAGAGTTGCTGCGGAGATGCTGGATATTGCCATTTAAATTTTTTTCGACTCCAAGTATAGACGTATATGTTATACTCAATTTTTGTTTATAAGTTAAATTTATTAAAAACATTTTTCGTAAATCAGGTAACGATAGAGCATCAACAAGACGGCGTATTCACGGAATCTTTTTTAGGAAATCCGACATTTCCGGTTTTAAACGAGGCGTTTCGCTCTGATTGCTTTTCTCGTCTCGGGTGGTTTCGTACTGTCAGAAGTCGGAATATGTTTTTTTTTTTCTTTTGTTCGATATGCAAAAAGTAATTCATTTTCAGCTAGCCTAAACATTAATTTTACAAAATTAAAATGAATGATAAAGAACCATATTCTAAGCCCCCTCCCCTAAAATGTTCATCTACTGGTCTACATCAATTTTACAAATGCTTCCGTGTTTCCACTCGCCTTTTACTTGTAACCTTTTTTGGCAATCATCAAACAGAAAGTTTTGTAAGATAAGATAAACCATCATAGTCTATAATGCAAGAAAATAAAAAATATAGATTGTTCATCATGGGTGAAATACTGAGAGACAAATCAGTTCACTTTTACCATAAACAATTGAGGGGGATATCTCATGATGATGTGTTGGAGTCATTAAAAAAAATGAACTTAGAAAATGCCGTATCTGCTATTCAAATTACAGAGGATAGATGCATAGTTACATGTAAAGATACTGACGTGAAAACTTCCATGCTTATAAGAGGTCTTGAAGTTAAAAACAATCATGTACAACTTGTTGATGTAGAAAACACTATCACAAATGTGACTATAAAAGACGCCCCATACGAATTCGAACTTGGTGACAATGTCATATATACGTTCATGTCACAATATGGTAATGTAGTTGACGGTAGTCTACGTAGAGGTACAATCAAGGGCACGAGTATTGAAAATGGTTCTCGTTACTTGAGTATTGTAGGTTGTGTTCCTACCCTTCCAAATCGTGCTACAATTGGCCGATTCGACGTTCGGATTTTTGCGAACATAATAGAACTCCATGTATTCGTTGTAACGAGAAAGGTCACCCGTCATACAAGTGTCCTAAGAAAGACGCAAAATTATGTCATATTTGTAAAGACAGTGACCATCTAGCTAGAGACTGTCCAAGAAAAAACAGTCCGATTTGTTTTTATTGCAATGAACAAGGGCATATGCAACGAAATTGTCCAACAAGGGACGTCGATCTGTACGGAGAGTATGCTACTGAGATACGCGAGGACCGAGAGGAGCCAATATTACTCCCTGTCAACCGCTTAGACGACATACCGGAAGTTTCAGACCAAGCTCAAACTTTATGCGCAGAGTCTAGAGCATTTGACAATACAGACTCTAATACATTTGCGATAATTTTAGGAGCATCGAATGCAAGGCGCATGTCTGTTCTTGACAAAGATGTCGTGAATGCTTCAGTTTCCGGAGCAACTTTGTCAAACATAGGTCAGACGATAGACAAAGCGCATGAATCCTTAAAAAATGACGCGCAAGTAGAGAAAGTGGTTATTTGTCTTGGTACTAACGACGTTTCGCAAAATAAATCAGATCCGGAACAGGTAATTTTGAACTTGACTTCTGCTATAAACGAAACGAAAAAAGAATTTCCTGTGGCTGAAATAGGTCTGTGTGGTATTATACCAAGAAAAGGGCGTAGTGAACGGGTAAAAAACTTTAATGGTATTACAGAGAGTGTGAATAAATTTGCGCGTAAGCTCTGCTCAAGAGATGAAGGTTGTACATACATTGACACGCCCAGTCTGTTCGTCAACGCTGACAATGGCCATCTAGTAGTGGCGTTATATGATCCGAACGATCCATCAGGACTGCACATTAATCAAGAAGGAGCGTCAAAACTATATAGCAAAATTCTCTCCTTCATAAAGACCCCTCAACAGAGTTGTCATAGAACTACAGACGATGTAGGTACCCCTAAAGGCAGAAAACGAAACATCAGTCAGTCAACACCGCCTTCTACTGAAAAACAGGCTCCAAAATGTCCAAACCAGGAACTCCAGAGACCTAGGTTCCTTAAGGAATCATTGTAATATTTTTTTGGTTGATCGAGGTATCAACACAAAAAATTGAGGGAAAACTGCATCGTGCGCGTAGCGCAAGATGCATAAGTTTTCCATCAATTTTTGGCGTTGATACCTCGATCAACCAAAAAAATATTACATTGATTACTTATCATTTCATTTCGTTGCTTTTTAACGTTTATTTGCAGCTTTGAATTCGTGTTGCTAACGACGTTGCTTATGACGTTGCTAAGCGTGTACTTCCGTTTTGTGTTGATACAGGTATCAACAAAATTTATCGGCCAATCAGAATCGTTGTTTCGTAATAATAACAATAGAAATTAAATGATTACCGGATCTACATATGCACAGACTATTTGTGTTATCATTGACTATGTATCATACACATGTAGATTCACAGAAACTTTCCTTTTTAAAATATAAATGTCATTGAAAATTGCAAGTTTGAATGTAAATGGTTTAAGAAACAAGGAAAAAAGAAATAATCTATTGTATTGGTTAGTTAATAAAAAGCATGATATAATTGCACTGCAAGAAACGCACAGCACTCATAAAGACGAAACACTTTGGCAAAAAGAATGGAAAATGTTGGGAGGGGGAGAGAGCTACTGGTATAATGGCTCAACGTCTTCCAGGGGCGTAGCCGTACTGGTGCGAAAAGATTTGAAAATTGATATTTCTGTCATAAAAAAAGAGTTAAATGGAAGAATCATAATTCTAAAATTGAAAATTGAGGATGAAACCTTTCAATTGTTATGTGTGTACACTCCTAACGAGACAAATGAACGCAAAGATTTTTTTAAACATTTGAAAACTTATATACTACAGAGTGAAGAAAAGGTGATAGTAACTGGTGATTTTAATTGTACATGGTCAGCAGAGATTGATCGATATCCACCCCATCAAACAGATGATGGAGCTAATAATGAATTAAAAGATTTAGTTTTCTCCTGTAATTTAATAGATATATGGCGCAAACGTCATCCTGATAGTACAGAGTACACATTCAGGCGAGGTAACTCGAAGTCAAGAATCGACATGATTCTAATTCCCGCTGAATTAGACTGTAATATATCAAGGACAAATATAATGAAATGTCTTTATAGTGATCATTGTTTGGTATCTGTCACATTAAACATTGAAAAGATTAAAAGAGGACCTGGCATCTGGAAAATGAATAGTAGGATTATTCAGACAGAACTATTTAAAAATACTTTTATTGCTTTCTGGCAGTTTTGGAAAACACAAATTCAAAAATTTAATGATATTAAGACTTGGTGGGATATTGCAAAGCTCAAAATAAAGGAAATAACAATAAATATAGCAAAAATAGAAAGTAAACAGAAAGCTGAAATTATAGCAAAAGAAAAATTACTAGAGACAATGATTAAACAAAATGAAGATACCGAAAAGATAAACTCACTAAAATATGAAATAGAGAGGGTTCATAAAGAGGAAGTTGACGGGATCAGGATCAGATCACGAATACAACATTTTGAAGAAAACGAAAAATCAACGAAATATTTTTATAATTTGGAAAAAACAAGAGCAAAAAATAAATTATGGCAAAAAATAAAGCTTGACAATGGTGAATTCAGTAATGACATTGATACAATAATAGGTGAGCAAGTAAGATTTTATGAATCTTTATTCTCTTCTGAGGGATGGGATAATACCGCAGCAAATGAAATTTTAGTAAATGTAGATACAAAATTAACTGAAGCTGAAAAAGAATCGTTAGAAAAATCTATCACAGAGGACGAAATCTGGAAATGTGTAAAACAACTTAAGAAAAACAAGTCGCCGGGGGAAGACGGAATAATTTCCGAGTTTTACCAATCATACTGCTATATTATTAAAAATGAAGTAATTTTATTAATTGAGAATATATTACAAACAGAAAACTTGACAGAATCTCAAAGCAAAGGCATCTTAACATTATTATATAAAAAGGGGGAGAGGGAGGATATAAAAAATTGGAGACCGCTTACATTGCTTAATGTGGATTACAAATTAATAGCTAAAATACTTGCAACTAGAATAAAATCGATACTTGGTAAATTAGTTCACCCAGATCAAAAAGGATTTGTACCGGGGAGAAATATTAATGAGGCAAACCGAATGTTACAAGATGTTATAGAGTATATTAATATGAAAAATGACTAAGGTATTATGATTTTTTTGGACCAAGAAAAGGCATTTGACAGAGTGGAATGGGGATGGCTAAATTGTTGCCTAGAAAAATTTAACTTCGGAGATAAATTTCGGGGCTGGGTTAAAATGTTGTTGAAGGATGCTAAAACATGTATTAAAACAAATAACTTTATTTCACGATATTTTAAAATTACAAGATCTACTCGTCAAGGATGTCCAATTTCACCCTTGTTATACATTTTACAAATAGAGCCACTAGCTTGTACAATTAGAAAAGATGAAAATATAAAAGGCATTTCTCTTCCAAATGATACAGAAATTAAGGTTGCATTATTCGCAGACGATACTCAACTCTTACTTAAAGATGAAAATTCAATATTAAGAAGTTTTAGAACATTACAAATTTTTGAAAATGCGTCAGGATCAAAAATTAATATGCGTAAAACAATCGGATTATATTTAGGCTGCTGGAAAAATAAGACTCCTGAATTCACTGATATCATATGGACCAAAAATTGTGTCAAGACTTTAGGGGTTTATCACGGAAATATTATTGATAATGATCTTATTTGGAAAGAAAAAATTGATCGGATAAAAAGTTGTATACAAGTTTGGAAAACGAGAAACCTCTCCATTAAAGGAAAGAGTTTGATCATACAGAGTTTTATTATATCTAAATTAGGGTTCGAAATAGAAACTAGAGGAATTCCCGAAAAATATGCTAAAGAAATAAAAAGATTGATTTGGAATTTTGTTTGGAATGAAAAAAGAGAACTAGTGAAGCGCAGCATAATGAGAAAACCGTTTAAGAGAGGGGGAATGAATATAATTGACCTAGATTCCTTTGTATCGGGTATGCATATTAAGACAATTTATAAGATTATTCATTCTCCAAGATCGGCATGGAATGTCCTAGGAAAACACTGGTTGACATGCTTAGATGATAAATTTAAAATAAATTGGTTTCTCTGTAAACTATCATCGACCAAGGGATTGATATATCCAAAAATACCTACTTTCTATATGCAATTGCTAGAATGCTGGAAAATAGCTCTAAAATTAAGTGATCTAACGACCAAAACAAATATACTATAACAGCATTTGTTTGGAAATACAAACATATTGTTCAAAAATAGTCCATTATTTTTTCCGTCATTTACAAAAAGTGGTCTTTACTTGATAGAACATACGAGGGTTGTCCCAGAAAAACGTAGACATTGATCACAATTCCTTTATTTAGCGTTAAATCTAAACAAGATTTTCCCTGATGTAAATTTAAGGTTCTGGGAAGCATAAAATGTTAATGGTGTTGAAATCTGCCGTTAATATTGAAAATTAATTAAATTATTAGAAGAGCGGTTGGACCGTACCGGAGCAGTCTGAAATGTCCATGCACCATAAAAGAATCGATAATAAAACCTGTTGAATACTTATCAATGCATGTAAAAATAGTACTAAAAGTCTAATCAACAGAAAGAACTGATTTTAGCGGGTACATACATGCTATATTTTCGTCAATGACGTAATAAACAATTTAATTATGAAGGAATTTATAACGCAATCCCTCATCAATCATTCAAAAAACGGCGACGTCAACTTTATTAGCGGAGCAGTAAATGGTACTAAGATATTGTGTTGATCATGGATTGACCCCTTTTTAGACAAAGTAAGAAATGAAAACATCAGAAAAGTATTGAAATGTTCGCAGAGTATTAGTATACATGTATGTACAAGAGATTTGTTGACGAATTAACAGACAAAACTAAACAAGGGCACAAGGAGAGGGGCGATATTCAGACAGTAAATTTGGCGCGAAACGTAATTGATGAAAACCGGCATCGAACAGTAAAAGAAATAGAAGAGAGGGTCCATATAAGTAAATTTACTGTGCAGAAAATCCTGTCAAGTGGATTAAATATGTATCTCGTTTCTGCTCAATGAGTGCCAAGGTATATTATCAAATATATGAGATGAATTTATGAGTTGTTTCCTTTATGCATATTCTTAACTGCAGTCACTGAAATCCATGACGTTACATATCATGCGCCGGTGGACGTCACCCTACATCTTTATTTCTTCTATAAAAATTTTACTATTGAAGATAAATTATTGATTTTTCATATACAGAAGCCGATTTGTATGTCAAATTTATCAGTGCAAAGTTTATAAAAGTGCAGCCCTTTACAACTTTCTTATTGTCGATGTCTACGATTTTCTGGGACAACCCTCGTATATGGGATACACAAACAAATAATTTTAAAGAAGACAATATCGTATATAGAAAGTTAAAAGATAAAAGAAATTGTATTTCAGAATTACAAAAGATAAAAAAGGCCATTCCAGAAAAATTGAGAACCTATCTTAAGAGGGATGAAAATAAAGGTAAAACGACGAATCTAATGGATGAAAATCTCTTTTTCAGAAATAAAGAAAATAAAATTCTTATGCCAGGAAAGTTAAAGCTTTTTGAAATAATGTCTGAAATCAATGAAATATCAACTGAAAAATCTAAATCACAGATTGCTTGGGAAAGAAAATTAGATCTAGATATTGATTGGAAAATTATTTGGGAAAATACTTTGAATCCTTTATTAACGAATAATGTACAGTGTTTTCAATGGAAATGTATTAATAACGCAAATTATCTAGAGGAAACAATCAGAATTTTTGGTAATTCAAATGGACTTTGTCATTTCTGTAAAAATGCTATTGAAACAAATGAACATCTTTTTTATGAATGTGAAATTGTGAAACAGGCGATAAGGGGTTTAGAAAATAAAATCTCTGTTGTACTAGAAAACACTGAGACAAACTCAAATATAACATTTAATAAGTTTTGTGTACTATTTGGATACACAAATGAGTTAAAGCCTAAATCGATAAAGATATTTCTTAATTTTTGTTTATTTTCATTGAAATGGATGATATGGATTGAAAGAAATGATATTAAATTCAACAACAAGCAAATCGATACTAGTAGAATGATAAATAGAATAATGCACTACATAAAAAATCAAATATTTTTAAACATGCAATCTAAAAATAATCAGAAAAAGTATACTTTTTTAAAAGAATTGTACTTGAAGTGGTAGAAAACAAATTCCATACTCCTTGCCAAACGATACTAATACTAACATATTTAACATTCTTTGAATATGTACTATAATTAATATACATTGTATCCATTTCAAAAAATTGTAAATGAGATTGAATTAAATAAAGTAAAATGATTGAAAAAAAGTGAGAGAGAGAAAAAAAAAAAAACCAAAAAACAAAAGGTGCGATGATGAAATGGCTCGAAGGAAACTAATACTCTAATATGACTAATTGCACAGAATGCACAGCACAAGTACTTTAATAAATAGAGCCAAAATACTGAGCACTGAAAAGAAAAAAAAAAAAAAAAAAAAAAAATATAGATTTTTTTTTATTTTATATAATCATATTTATTTTCTCTCCGCTCGCACAATTCATATTACATGAAGCTAAAAAGCAAGAATTCTAGTTCTCATTTACAATTCGTATTTTTTAAGCAGATCCAGTCATTAACATCGACATCTTTGTCTTCAGTATTTGACATATTTTACGCAAATAATTCACTACGTTGTTTAATGAAGCCGAATTGATAGCAAAATTCAATCTCTTAGGAAATGCGGAAGGGTTTCAACTCTATACCTTCTTGAAGACTCTCCAACTATCTACTCGCCTTCAATATCCCAACCATGCCTGATTACCATCATTCCAAGTGAACTAGGAATCAAAGAAAAGTTAACAACTGAAAGTAGCAACTCCGCTTCTTATTTAGACGTACTACTATCGATCATTGACAACGGCCATTTGAACACTTCTATTTATGTCTGATGGGACGATTTTTATTTCGACATCACAAACTTCCTCTGCTTGTGCAGCAATTTCTCTTCGCCTGTCAATGGCTTATTCATTTCACAACTTTAACGTTTTGCAAGAGCATGCTCTAAGTACGAAAACTTCATGTTGAGGGCAAAGAGACACGCCAATAAGCTGCGTATTCAAGGTTTTTAAGGGAATGACTTATGATGTCACTGAGGAAATTCCATGGTCATTACAAAGATCTAATTTATTTCAATGTTTGCCTATCAAGGATGAATGAGGCTATTATGGAGAACGACCTTTCCAATGGACTGTCTTTTACATATTTTGACATTACCAGATTTGATACGTTTCTATTTGGCATTCGTGATGGGTGTTATATAGAGTCAGAGGATGCTCACTCCTCCTGGGCACCTGGTCCTGGTCCTTTCTCCATTTGTGGGTACGCGATTTCCTTGTGAAGAGGTTCCACTTTACACTTTCCACAGCTTCGGATCTGGAATTTGGCTAGGGATGATTTTTTAAATAGGGGACAGATGGGGTCCAGCTTCATTATGTGAGCTTTATTATTGAAATAACTATGATTTTTGGTGTTTGCAAGAAATGGTAAGTTTGTAGTTTTGAAAACAGACCATTGTTTACATGATATACCTCATTTGCATAGTACAATGGAATGTGAAAGTAGGGGGTCACGTGACGAAGCCTGGCCTTAGCAGAGAGCGTTGCAAATAGGTAAGTGAACTTCGAGGAGAGATATTTTGAGTTACATCAGGTGAAAATTCAAATAATTTGCACAGATTATACATTAATGTATAAAGATTAAATAGACATGAAATTCACATAGCAAATCATTTGAGAACGATGTCAGAATTGATGAGGTATAGGGGGATATGTATTTCATGTGGAACCATGTGCTTGTGGTGTATTTTCACTTTGACGAGCATGTCTGGCTGAGGAAAGGTTTGTCCATGTCCAATCAAATATTGCTTAAGTAAAGACAAAGAAAAGTGCTTTTTATTGATATGTTGCTTTGTATGATATGAAGAATGCAAAATTATTTATTTGACGTCAAGTTTGGCACATATTTTCTAAGAAAATGCACATTTTTCGGGATCAATAAGCGTGGAGTGCAACCATATACGCAATGAAGCTGAAGTTTTGCTTTTGATTGATTCATGCAAAACTGATATTTTTCTTACACTCATGTGTCCCTGAATCTTAATAATGACAAATCAAGTAAGTACAACACATAAAGATAGATAGAATTGCATGTTTACTTCATGATGTGTGAATTGCTCATTTGCTATATATTTCAGATTTCATTATTATACATCAGGCTTTGGTAACAGTTATTTGTTAAAGTTTTCTCGCTTCTCTTTTGACATAATGTCACATGTTTATAGTTCATGTTTGACAGAACAAGAGAGAGATTTATTCTTAAGAAAAATAAGTGATAAACTAGAAGTTAGAGGCCATTGTCACATATGGAAGGGCACATTGAATCGTGATGGCTACGGCATCTTGAGATGCATGTTTCGGGGTAAGCGAGTAACGCTTACTGTCCACAGACTCAATTTCTTTCTCAATTACTTTCATGAGAGAACTCTTGACAAAAATATACATGTATCTCATTTATGTCATACAAGAAACTGTTTAAAATTATCTCATTTGTCATACGAACCAGCAAGAGTTAACATTCATAGGAATATGTGTGCCTTGAACAGAGTGTGTCGCGGCCATCACGGTTATCCGAAATGTGTTTTCCATACATAGTATTACATTATAGGTAAGTTTATGTACTAATTGAATGTACTTGTGCATTTATTTCATGTTGAAAATATTCTTGTATTCAAACACCCTGTGGTGAGATATGCATGTGCTTGCCACATCTTTGCTTTCTTTTTAGGAATCGTTGCTTTTTTACTCGATGAGTCGATGACCTCTGGTTGTCATAGATTATTTTCGCATCACGCTTTCTCATATACTTATTAAAATGACTTTTTGATGAATATGTTATTTGCAAATGTTTTGCCAATATAATTGCAGATGACCCAGTTCCATATGCACTAGAGTGTAGTGCTGAGTGACACAGAGCTGAGAAGTTTCGGCTCCAATTGGTGTTCTTCGGAGCATAAGTGAAGATTCGCCTATGCATTGTCTCTGACTTGTTTGTTGTTCGAAGGGTACCAAGTTTCATTAGAACTTGCGGCCCCATTGTCTTGTGAATCTCATTCACAAGGAGTCTTTGGTCATCTAAATTCAGAGACAGATGTTGACCTAGTGGTAGGTGTTTTGTGTTGTAAGATTTCAGATGTGACCTACATACAAGTGACCTTGAACTGCATAAGGCGTGGTTCCCAGAAAAGCACGGCACAATGTTCCTCAACACTAATGACGAACAACGCACAAAATGAGATGCCGGATATGTGCTACGGACTTTTGTAAGCTCGAGCCGAGCACGGATTCTAATACAGTATGCAAGCCGCTGCATATAGCTGTCTCGGTCCTGAGAGGCCACAGGTACCGAGCTCAACCTGACCTTTTTAATATTCTTCTGTAAAGTTCGCATACGATGCACTAAGCACAATTGATGACACACCTTTGAGCTTGACCCAGATTCTGACCTTTGATTGTGCTCAGTTATGACCTTATCTAGCTGAGCACAAGCATCACTGGTAACTGATGTTATCTTAATTATATTGTTCTTTTCGACAGAATCTAGATTATTTATCAAAGCTTTTTTCTCGCTAGAGGACATCGACTCATTCATTGGATAATTTCGCTTACATGTGTTTTCATGCGTGTGTGTGCAATTTGGTGTGTTACATATTTTATTGTATATTGTAGCTGCTATGGGTAGACCAAGACCAGTGGTTTGTTCAAGCATAGGTGTGACCGAAGTGGTACCTGCCTCATAACCAGCTTGAATTCGATTATTGAAAGATGTGTCGGTCTCAACTGCAACACCTTGATCAAGACCACTGGCCTCGCAAAACGCTTTCACAAAATTTTGGTTTTGCACCATAGCTTGTTCATTTATTTGTGTCATTTTATCACATATTCTGTTGAATTTTTTGTAGATGAGTGACTGAGATGGTGGCTTGACATTCATGCATCCAAGAATACAAGAGAGGTCACTTGGTCCAACCTTTGATTTTAGAGCTGACATAACAAGGCCCTCATTTATTACGTTGGAAGGAGGACCTCGCTGACCTATTTTGCATTCTTGGTACATTTTCACCACAGGGCTTTGAAACTTACATGTTTCACACACACAAATACATTCTAAACCAAGACCTTTCCTGTCAGCACATAGAACTTTGGGCATTGGATTTCTACAGTTAGAAGAAAAATGAGAGGAAAATGATTGTAGTAGAACAGTTAATTTTGATAGTTGAATGATGCCATTTTCATCAGACATGAATTCTGCTGCCCCCTCCTTTTTTGTTCCTAAAAATTTCTTTTCTTTTGTAGGCCTCAATTTTGACTGGCAGATCAGGGATTCTTGAAGACTTGGTGCATACAGCTCTGTTATTGATGGTCTTACTATTTCTGGAAGAATTGTCCGAAAAGAAGAAGAAGAAGAGGAGGAGGATGAAGAAGAAGACAACGGGAATGAACAGCTGCTTAAATCTTCAGAACATTTTCCATTTTCTTGGAACTGACTTGGCTGGACACAGGATTCACATGTTTCAGGATCATCAAAATGGTTTCCTGGTTCCTCTTTAACAGCTAACCCCATGGACACTATGTACTTTGATTCACCGTTAACATTCACCACTCTTATGTTCTGTGAGATGTTCTGGCTGCCTTTAATTGGTAAGTTTTTTTTTTCACTTACTTGTATATTTTCTGAAACTTTTGTTTCAGTTAGTTCATTGTTCTGTTGATCCTTATTTTCTTTCCAGAATTTGTAGAAATTACATCCTTTTTTAAATCTTCCAGCATTTCTTTTTTTCTTACAGTAAAGCTTCTTTTTAACAGCCATTTTGTTGATATGCAGTGACAATCAACTGTGACGTCATAATGACGTCATGCTTGTCATCAAAGTCATAAAGAGCATGCTGTTTTCAGCCATTTAAATACATAGATGTGATTGTGCTAATTTTGTGCTGAATGTGCTTTTAGAGTGCTTTATGTGTTGTTTGCTTAAATGCACACTACGTAAACTCAGATAATGATAACAAGAAAAAGTGGTTTAAATGAATATTGCAGAGTTATGAACTTAAATGGTTTAATTTAATATTTAATGGAGTTATCTCCCCCTTGTCCACAAACAGATTTAAAGGTAAACTAGATATACACTGATGGCATGTGCAGATTGCATATATTCTAAGTATTCAAGATATCTGAAGTTTTAATGAATGGTAACTGTGTTCGAGAGGTTGTGTTTTGTGTGCGTGATGTGCTATTTAGCACACAACAGCACAATTTCATACCTTGTGTTATGTATTTTTGCATGTAAATTCTTGTGTAGAATTATCATTGACTAGTATACAGTTTCTGGTATAATACTAGAACTAAATAAACAAATATGATGTGATTAAAGAGTACATACAGACAGATAATTAGAGTATATACACTAATGACGTTAGGAAATTTCATGACGTCAAACATGCATGAAAAGTAACGCAATACATCATGACTTTAAAGTCTTATATCTTCTTTATTTTTGGTCGGATTTTGATGAAATAAAGATCAAAATGCTCATAATTTCCTATATTAAAAGAAAATTAGGGTTTTAGAAGAGAGGGAAAACACAATTTTCTCTATAGGTTCCACTTTACACTTTCCACAGCTTCGGATCTGGAATTTGGCTAGGGATGATTTTTTAAATAGGGGACAGATGGGGTCCAGCTTCATTATGTGAGCTTTATTATTGAAATAACTATGATTTTTGGTGTTTGCAAGAAATGGTAAGTTTGTAGTTTTGAAAACAGACCATTGTTTACATGATATACCTCATTTGCATAGTACAATGGAATGTGAAAGTAGGGGGTCACGTGACGAAGCCTGGCCTTAGCAGAGAGCGTTGCAAATAGGTAAGTGAACTTCGAGGAGAGATATTTTGAGTTACATCAGGTGAAAATTCAAATAATTTGCACAGATTATACATTAATGTATAAAGATTAAATAGACATGAAATTCACATAGCAAATCATTTGAGAACGATGTCAGAATTGATGAGGTATAGGGGGATATGTATTTCATGTGGAACCATGTGCTTGTGGTGTATTTTCACTTTGACGAGCATGTCTGGCTGAGGAAAGGTTTGTCCATGTCCAATCAAATATTGCTTAAGTAAAGACAAAGAAAAGTGCTTTTTATTGATATGTTGCTTTGTATGATATGAAGAATGCAAAATTATTTATTTGACGTCAAGTTTGGCACATATTTTCTAAGAAAATGCACATTTTTCGGGATCAATAAGCGTGGAGTGCAACCATATACGCAATGAAGCTGAAGTTTTGCTTTTGATTGATTCATGCAAAACTGATATTTTTCTTACACTCATGTGTCCCTGAATCTTAATAATGACAAATCAAGTAAGTACAACACATAAAGATAGATAGAATTGCATGTTTACTTCATGATGTGTGAATTGCTCATTTGCTATATATTTCAGATTTCATTATTATACATCAGGCTTTGGTAACAGTTATTTGTTAAAGTTTTCTCGCTTCTCTTTTGACATAATGTCACATGTTTATAGTTCATGTTTGACAGAACAAGAGAGAGATTTATTCTTAAGAAAAATAAGTGATAAACTAGAAGTTAGAGGCCATTGTCACATATGGAAGGGCACATTGAATCGTGATGGCTACGGCATCTTGAGATGCATGTTTCGGGGTAAGCGAGTAACGCTTACTGTCCACAGACTCAATTTCTTTCTCAATTACTTTCATGAGAGAACTCTTGACAAAAATATACATGTATCTCATTTATGTCATACAAGAAACTGTTTAAAATTATCTCATTTGTCATACGAACCAGCAAGAGTTAACATTCATAGGAATATGTGTGCCTTGAACAGAGTGTGTCGCGGCCATCACGGTTATCCGAAATGTGTTTTCCATACATAGTATTACATTATAGGTAAGTTTATGTACTAATTGAATGTACTTGTGCATTTATTTCATGTTGAAAATATTCTTGTATTCAAACACCCTGTGGTGAGATATGCATGTGCTTGCCACATCTTTGCTTTCTTTTTAGGAATCGTTGCTTTTTTACTCGATGAGTCGATGACCTCTGGTTGTCATAGATTATTTTCGCATCACGCTTTCTCATATACTTATTAAAATGACTTTTTGATGAATATGTTATTTGCAAATGTTTTGCCAATATAATTGCAGATGACCCAGTTCCATATGCACTAGAGTGTAGTGCTGAGTGACACAGAGCTGAGAAGTTTCGGCTCCAATTGGTGTTCTTCGGAGCATAAGTGAAGATTCGCCTATGCATTGTCTCTGACTTGTTTGTTGTTCGAAGGGTACCAAGTTTCATTAGAACTTGCGGCCCCATTGTCTTGTGAATCTCATTCACAAGGAGTCTTTGGTCATCTAAATTCAGAGACAGATGTTGACCTAGTGGTAGGTGTTTTGTGTTGTAAGATTTCAGATGTGACCTACATACAAGTGACCTTGAACTGCATAAGGCGTGGTTCCCAGAAAAGCACGGCACAATGTTCCTCAACACTAATGACGAACAACGCACAAAATGAGATGCCGGATATGTGCTACGGACTTTTGTAAGCTCGAGCCGAGCACGGATTCTAATACAGTATGCAAGCCGCTGCATATAGCTGTCTCGGTCCTGAGAGGCCACAGGTACCGAGCTCAACCTGACCTTTTTAATATTCTTCTGTAAAGTTCGCATACGATGCACTAAGCACAATTGATGACACACCTTTGAGCTTGACCCAGATTCTGACCTTTGATTGTGCTCAGTTATGACCTTATCTAGCTGAGCACAAGCATCACTGGTAACTGATGTTATCTTAATTATATTGTTCTTTTCGACAGAATCTAGATTATTTATCAAAGCTTTTTTCTCGCTAGAGGACATCGACTCATTCATTGGATAATTTCGCTTACATGTGTTTTCATGCGTGTGTGTGCAATTTGGTGTGTTACATATTTTATTGTATATTGTAGCTGCTATGGGTAGACCAAGACCAGTGGTTTGTTCAAGCATAGGTGTGACCGAAGTGGTACCTGCCTCATAACCAGCTTGAATTCGATTATTGAAAGATGTGTCGGTCTCAACTGCAACACCTTGATCAAGACCACTGGCCTCGCAAAACGCTTTCACAAAATTTTGGTTTTGCACCATAGCTTGTTCATTTATTTGTGTCATTTTATCACATATTCTGTTGAATTTTTTGTAGATGAGTGACTGAGATGGTGGCTTGACATTCATGCATCCAAGAATACAAGAGAGGTCACTTGGTCCAACCTTTGATTTTAGAGCTGACATAACAAGGCCCTCATTTATTACGTTGGAAGGAGGACCTCGCTGACCTATTTTGCATTCTTGGTACATTTTCACCACAGGGCTTTGAAACTTACATGTTTCACACACACAAATACATTCTAAACCAAGACCTTTCCTGTCAGCACATAGAACTTTGGGCATTGGATTTCTACAGTTAGAAGAAAAATGAGAGGAAAATGATTGTAGTAGAACAGTTAATTTTGATAGTTGAATGATGCCATTTTCATCAGACATGAATTCTGCTGCCCCCTCCTTTTTTGTTCCTAAAAATTTCTTTTCTTTTGTAGGCCTCAATTTTGACTGGCAGATCAGGGATTCTTGAAGACTTGGTGCATACAGCTCTGTTATTGATGGTCTTACTATTTCTGGAAGAATTGTCCGAAAAGAAGAAGAAGAAGAGGAGGAGGATGAAGAAGAAGACAACGGGAATGAACAGCTGCTTAAATCTTCAGAACATTTTCCATTTTCTTGGAACTGACTTGGCTGGACACAGGATTCACATGTTTCAGGATCATCAAAATGGTTTCCTGGTTCCTCTTTAACAGCTAACCCCATGGACACTATGTACTTTGATTCACCGTTAACATTCACCACTCTTATGTTCTGTGAGATGTTCTGGCTGCCTTTAATTGGTAAGTTTTTTTTTTCACTTACTTGTATATTTTCTGAAACTTTTGTTTCAGTTAGTTCATTGTTCTGTTGATCCTTATTTTCTTTCCAGAATTTGTAGAAATTACATCCTTTTTTAAATCTTCCAGCATTTCTTTTTTTCTTACAGTAAAGCTTCTTTTTAACAGCCATTTTGTTGATATGCAGTGACAATCAACTGTGACGTCATAATGACGTCATGCTTGTCATCAAAGTCATAAAGAGCATGCTGTTTTCAGCCATTTAAATACATAGATGTGATTGTGCTAATTTTGTGCTGAATGTGCTTTTAGAGTGCTTTATGTGTTGTTTGCTTAAATGCACACTACGTAAACTCAGATAATGATAACAAGAAAAAGTGGTTTAAATGAATATTGCAGAGTTATGAACTTAAATGGTTTAATTTAATATTTAATGGAGTTATCTCCCCCTTGTCCACAAACAGATTTAAAGGTAAACTAGATATACACTGATGGCATGTGCAGATTGCATATATTCTAAGTATTCAAGATATCTGAAGTTTTAATGAATGGTAACTGTGTTCGAGAGGTTGTGTTTTGTGTGCGTGATGTGCTATTTAGCACACAACAGCACAATTTCATACCTTGTGTTATGTATTTTTGCATGTAAATTCTTGTGTAGAATTATCATTGACTAGTATACAGTTTCTGGTATAATACTAGAACTAAATAAACAAATATGATGTGATTAAAGAGTACATACAGACAGATAATTAGAGTATATACACTAATGACGTTAGGAAATTTCATGACGTCAAACATGCATGAAAAGTAACGCAATACATCATGACTTTAAAGTCTTATATCTTCTTTATTTTTGGTCGGATTTTGATGAAATAAAGATCAAAATGCTCATAATTTCCTATATTAAAAGAAAATTAGGGTTTTAGAAGAGAGGGAAAACACAATTTTCTCTATAGGTTCCACTTTACACTTTCCACAGCTTCGGATCTGGAATTTGGCTAGGGATGATTTTTAAATAGGGGACAGATGGGGTCCAGCTTCATTATGTGAGCTTTATTATTGAAATAACTATGATTTTTGGTGTTTGCAAGAAATGGTAAGTTTGTAGTTTTGAAAACAGACCATTGTTTACATGATATACCTCATTTGCATAGTACAATGGAATGTGAAAGTAGGGGGTCACGTGACGAAGCCTGGCCTTAGCAGAGAGCGTTGCAAATAGGTAAGTGAACTTCGAGGAGAGATATTTTGAGTTACATCAGGTGAAAATTCAAATAATTTGCACAGATTATACATTAATGTATAAAGATTAAATAGACATGAAATTCACATAGCAAATCATTTGAGAACGATGTCAGAATTGATGAGGTATAGGGGGATATGTATTTCATGTGGAACCATGTGCTTGTGGTGTATTTTCACTTTGACGAGCATGTCTGGCTGAGGAAAGGTTTGTCCATGTCCAATCAAATATTGCTTAAGTAAAGACAAAGAAAAGTGCTTTTTATTGATATGTTGCTTTGTATGATATGAAGAATGCAAAATTATTTATTTGACGTCAAGTTTGGCACATATTTTCTAAGAAAATGCACATTTTTCGGGATCAATAAGCGTGGAGTGCAACCATATACGCAATGAAGCTGAAGTTTTGCTTTTGATTGATTCATGCAAAACTGATATTTTTCTTACACTCATGTGTCCCTGAATCTTAATAATGACAAATCAAGTAAGTACAACACATAAAGATAGATAGAATTGCATGTTTACTTCATGATGTGTGAATTGCTCATTTGCTATATATTTCAGATTTCATTATTATACATCAGGCTTTGGTAACAGTTATTTGTTAAAGTTTTCTCGCTTCTCTTTTGACATAATGTCACATGTTTATAGTTCATGTTTGACAGAACAAGAGAGAGATTTATTCTTAAGAAAAATAAGTGATAAACTAGAAGTTAGAGGCCATTGTCACATATGGAAGGGCACATTGAATCGTGATGGCTACGGCATCTTGAGATGCATGTTTCGGGGTAAGCGAGTAACGCTTACTGTCCACAGACTCAATTTCTTTCTCAATTACTTTCATGAGAGAACTCTTGACAAAAATATACATGTATCTCATTTATGTCATACAAGAAACTGTTTAAAATTATCTCATTTGTCATACGAACCAGCAAGAGTTAACATTCATAGGAATATGTGTGCCTTGAACAGAGTGTGTCGCGGCCATCACGGTTATCCGAAATGTGTTTTCCATACATAGTATTACATTATAGGTAAGTTTATGTACTAATTGAATGTACTTGTGCATTTATTTCATGTTGAAAATATTCTTGTATTCAAACACCCTGTGGTGAGATATGCATGTGCTTGCCACATCTTTGCTTTCTTTTTAGGAATCGTTGCTTTTTTACTCGATGAGTCGATGACCTCTGGTTGTCATAGATTATTTTCGCATCACGCTTTCTCATATACTTATTAAAATGACTTTTTGATGAATATGTTATTTGCAAATGTTTTGCCAATATAATTGCAGATGACCCAGTTCCATATGCACTAGAGTGTAGTGCTGAGTGACACAGAGCTGAGAAGTTTCGGCTCCAATTGGTGTTCTTCGGAGCATAAGTGAAGATTCGCCTATGCATTGTCTCTGACTTGTTTGTTGTTCGAAGGGTACCAAGTTTCATTAGAACTTGCGGCCCCATTGTCTTGTGAATCTCATTCACAAGGAGTCTTTGGTCATCTAAATTCAGAGACAGATGTTGACCTAGTGGTAGGTGTTTTGTGTTGTAAGATTTCAGATGTGACCTACATACAAGTGACCTTGAACTGCATAAGGCGTGGTTCCCAGAAAAGCACGGCACAATGTTCCTCAACACTAATGACGAACAACGCACAAAATGAGATGCCGGATATGTGCTACGGACTTTTGTAAGCTCGAGCCGAGCACGGATTCTAATACAGTATGCAAGCCGCTGCATATAGCTGTCTCGGTCCTGAGAGGCCACAGGTACCGAGCTCAACCTGACCTTTTTAATATTCTTCTGTAAAGTTCGCATACGATGCACTAAGCACAATTGATGACACACCTTTGAGCTTGACCCAGATTCTGACCTTTGATTGTGCTCAGTTATGACCTTATCTAGCTGAGCACAAGCATCACTGGTAACTGATGTTATCTTAATTATATTGTTCTTTTCGACAGAATCTAGATTATTTATCAAAGCTTTTTTCTCGCTAGAGGACATCGACTCATTCATTGGATAATTTCGCTTACATGTGTTTTCATGCGTGTGTGTGCAATTTGGTGTGTTACATATTTTATTGTATATTGTAGCTGCTATGGGTAGACCAAGACCAGTGGTTTGTTCAAGCATAGGTGTGACCGAAGTGGTACCTGCCTCATAACCAGCTTGAATTCGATTATTGAAAGATGTGTCGGTCTCAACTGCAACACCTTGATCAAGACCACTGGCCTCGCAAAACGCTTTCACAAAATTTTGGTTTTGCACCATAGCTTGTTCATTTATTTGTGTCATTTTATCACATATTCTGTTGAATTTTTTGTAGATGAGTGACTGAGATGGTGGCTTGACATTCATGCATCCAAGAATACAAGAGAGGTCACTTGGTCCAACCTTTGATTTTAGAGCTGACATAACAAGGCCCTCATTTATTACGTTGGAAGGAGGACCTCGCTGACCTATTTTGCATTCTTGGTACATTTTCACCACAGGGCTTTGAAACTTACATGTTTCACACACACAAATACATTCTAAACCAAGACCTTTCCTGTCAGCACATAGAACTTTGGGCATTGGATTTCTACAGTTAGAAGAAAAATGAGAGGAAAATGATTGTAGTAGAACAGTTAATTTTGATAGTTGAATGATGCCATTTTCATCAGACATGAATTCTGCTGCCCCCTCCTTTTTTGTTCCTAAAAATTTCTTTTCTTTTGTAGGCCTCAATTTTGACTGGCAGATCAGGGATTCTTGAAGACTTGGTGCATACAGCTCTGTTATTGATGGTCTTACTATTTCTGGAAGAATTGTCCGAAAAGAAGAAGAAGAAGAGGAGGAGGATGAAGAAGAAGACAACGGGAATGAACAGCTGCTTAAATCTTCAGAACATTTTCCATTTTCTTGGAACTGACTTGGCTGGACACAGGATTCACATGTTTCAGGATCATCAAAATGGTTTCCTGGTTCCTCTTTAACAGCTAACCCCATGGACACTATGTACTTTGATTCACCGTTAACATTCACCACTCTTATGTTCTGTGAGATGTTCTGGCTGCCTTTAATTGGTAAGTTTTTTTTTTCACTTACTTGTATATTTTCTGAAACTTTTGTTTCAGTTAGTTCATTGTTCTGTTGATCCTTATTTTCTTTCCAGAATTTGTAGAAATTACATCCTTTTTTAAATCTTCCAGCATTTCTTTTTTTCTTACAGTAAAGCTTCTTTTTAACAGCCATTTTGTTGATATGCAGTGACAATCAACTGTGACGTCATAATGACGTCATGCTTGTCATCAAAGTCATAAAGAGCATGCTGTTTTCAGCCATTTAAATACATAGATGTGATTGTGCTAATTTTGTGCTGAATGTGCTTTTAGAGTGCTTTATGTGTTGTTTGCTTAAATGCACACTACGTAAACTCAGATAATGATAACAAGAAAAAGTGGTTTAAATGAATATTGCAGAGTTATGAACTTAAATGGTTTAATTTAATATTTAATGGAGTTATCTCCCCCTTGTCCACAAACAGATTTAAAGGTAAACTAGATATACACTGATGGCATGTGCAGATTGCATATATTCTAAGTATTCAAGATATCTGAAGTTTTAATGAATGGTAACTGTGTTCGAGAGGTTGTGTTTTGTGTGCGTGATGTGCTATTTAGCACACAACAGCACAATTTCATACCTTGTGTTATGTATTTTTGCATGTAAATTCTTGTGTAGAATTATCATTGACTAGTATACAGTTTCTGGTATAATACTAGAACTAAATAAACAAATATGATGTGATTAAAGAGTACATACAGACAGATAATTAGAGTATATACACTAATGACGTTAGGAAATTTCATGACGTCAAACATGCATGAAAAGTAACGCAATACATCATGACTTTAAAGTCTTATATCTTCTTTATTTTTGGTCGGATTTTGATGAAATAAAGATCAAAATGCTCATAATTTCCTATATTAAAAGAAAATTAGGGTTTTAGAAGAGAGGGAAAACACAATTTTCTCTATAGGTTCCACTTTACACTTTCCACAGCTTCGGATCTGGAATTTGGCTAGGGATGATTTTTTAAATAGGGGACAGATGGGGTCCAGCTTCATTATGTGAGCTTTATTATTGAAATAACTATGATTTTTGGTGTTTGCAAGAAATGGTAAGTTTGTAGTTTTGAAAACAGACCATTGTTTACATGATATACCTCATTTGCATAGTACAATGGAATGTGAAAGTAGGGGGTCACGTGACGAAGCCTGGCCTTAGCAGAGAGCGTTGCAAATAGGTAAGTGAACTTCGAGGAGAGATATTTTGAGTTACATCAGGTGAAAATTCAAATAATTTGCACAGATTATACATTAATGTATAAAGATTAAATAGACATGAAATTCACATAGCAAATCATTTGAGAACGATGTCAGAATTGATGAGGTATAGGGGGATATGTATTTCATGTGGAACCATGTGCTTGTGGTGTATTTTCACTTTGACGAGCATGTCTGGCTGAGGAAAGGTTTGTCCATGTCCAATCAAATATTGCTTAAGTAAAGACAAAGAAAAGTGCTTTTTATTGATATGTTGCTTTGTATGATATGAAGAATGCAAAATTATTTATTTGACGTCAAGTTTGGCACATATTTTCTAAGAAAATGCACATTTTTCGGGATCAATAAGCGTGGAGTGCAACCATATACGCAATGAAGCTGAAGTTTTGCTTTTGATTGATTCATGCAAAACTGATATTTTTCTTACACTCATGTGTCCCTGAATCTTAATAATGACAAATCAAGTAAGTACAACACATAAAGATAGATAGAATTGCATGTTTACTTCATGATGTGTGAATTGCTCATTTGCTATATATTTCAGATTTCATTATTATACATCAGGCTTTGGTAACAGTTATTTGTTAAAGTTTTCTCGCTTCTCTTTTGACATAATGTCACATGTTTATAGTTCATGTTTGACAGAACAAGAGAGAGATTTATTCTTAAGAAAAATAAGTGATAAACTAGAAGTTAGAGGCCATTGTCACATATGGAAGGGCACATTGAATCGTGATGGCTACGGCATCTTGAGATGCATGTTTCGGGGTAAGCGAGTAACGCTTACTGTCCACAGACTCAATTTCTTTCTCAATTACTTTCATGAGAGAACTCTTGACAAAAATATACATGTATCTCATTTATGTCATACAAGAAACTGTTTAAAATTATCTCATTTGTCATACGAACCAGCAAGAGTTAACATTCATAGGAATATGTGTGCCTTGAACAGAGTGTGTCGCGGCCATCACGGTTATCCGAAATGTGTTTTCCATACATAGTATTACATTATAGGTAAGTTTATGTACTAATTGAATGTACTTGTGCATTTATTTCATGTTGAAAATATTCTTGTATTCAAACACCCTGTGGTGAGATATGCATGTGCTTGCCACATCTTTGCTTTCTTTTTAGGAATCGTTGCTTTTTTACTCGATGAGTCGATGACCTCTGGTTGTCATAGATTATTTTCGCATCACGCTTTCTCATATACTTATTAAAATGACTTTTTGATGAATATGTTATTTGCAAATGTTTTGCCAATATAATTGCAGATGACCCAGTTCCATATGCACTAGAGTGTAGTGCTGAGTGACACAGAGCTGAGAAGTTTCGGCTCCAATTGGTGTTCTTCGGAGCATAAGTGAAGATTCGCCTATGCATTGTCTCTGACTTGTTTGTTGTTCGAAGGGTACCAAGTTTCATTAGAACTTGCGGCCCCATTGTCTTGTGAATCTCATTCACAAGGAGTCTTTGGTCATCTAAATTCAGAGACAGATGTTGACCTAGTGGTAGGTGTTTTGTGTTGTAAGATTTCAGATGTGACCTACATACAAGTGACCTTGAACTGCATAAGGCGTGGTTCCCAGAAAAGCACGGCACAATGTTCCTCAACACTAATGACGAACAACGCACAAAATGAGATGCCGGATATGTGCTACGGACTTTTGTAAGCTCGAGCCGAGCACGGATTCTAATACAGTATGCAAGCCGCTGCATATAGCTGTCTCGGTCCTGAGAGGCCACAGGTACCGAGCTCAACCTGACCTTTTTAATATTCTTCTGTAAAGTTCGCATACGATGCACTAAGCACAATTGATGACACACCTTTGAGCTTGACCCAGATTCTGACCTTTGATTGTGCTCAGTTATGACCTTATCTAGCTGAGCACAAGCATCACTGGTAACTGATGTTATCTTAATTATATTGTTCTTTTCGACAGAATCTAGATTATTTATCAAAGCTTTTTTCTCGCTAGAGGACATCGACTCATTCATTGGATAATTTCGCTTACATGTGTTTTCATGCGTGTGTGTGCAATTTGGTGTGTTACATATTTTATTGTATATTGTAGCTGCTATGGGTAGACCAAGACCAGTGGTTTGTTCAAGCATAGGTGTGACCGAAGTGGTACCTGCCTCATAACCAGCTTGAATTCGATTATTGAAAGATGTGTCGGTCTCAACTGCAACACCTTGATCAAGACCACTGGCCTCGCAAAACGCTTTCACAAAATTTTGGTTTTGCACCATAGCTTGTTCATTTATTTGTGTCATTTTATCACATATTCTGTTGAATTTTTTGTAGATGAGTGACTGAGATGGTGGCTTGACATTCATGCATCCAAGAATACAAGAGAGGTCACTTGGTCCAACCTTTGATTTTAGAGCTGACATAACAAGGCCCTCATTTATTACGTTGGAAGGAGGACCTCGCTGACCTATTTTGCATTCTTGGTACATTTTCACCACAGGGCTTTGAAACTTACATGTTTCACACACACAAATACATTCTAAACCAAGACCTTTCCTGTCAGCACATAGAACTTTGGGCATTGGATTTCTACAGTTAGAAGAAAAATGAGAGGAAAATGATTGTAGTAGAACAGTTAATTTTGATAGTTGAATGATGCCATTTTCATCAGACATGAATTCTGCTGCCCCCTCCTTTTTTGTTCCTAAAAATTTCTTTTCTTTTGTAGGCCTCAATTTTGACTGGCAGATCAGGGATTCTTGAAGACTTGGTGCATACAGCTCTGTTATTGATGGTCTTACTATTTCTGGAAGAATTGTCCGAAAAGAAGAAGAAGAAGAGGAGGAGGATGAAGAAGAAGACAACGGGAATGAACAGCTGCTTAAATCTTCAGAACATTTTCCATTTTCTTGGAACTGACTTGGCTGGACACAGGATTCACATGTTTCAGGATCATCAAAATGGTTTCCTGGTTCCTCTTTAACAGCTAACCCCATGGACACTATGTACTTTGATTCACCGTTAACATTCACCACTCTTATGTTCTGTGAGATGTTCTGGCTGCCTTTAATTGGTAAGTTTTTTTTTTCACTTACTTGTATATTTTCTGAAACTTTTGTTTCAGTTAGTTCATTGTTCTGTTGATCCTTATTTTCTTTCCAGAATTTGTAGAAATTACATCCTTTTTTAAATCTTCCAGCATTTCTTTTTTTCTTACAGTAAAGCTTCTTTTTAACAGCCATTTTGTTGATATGCAGTGACAATCAACTGTGACGTCATAATGACGTCATGCTTGTCATCAAAGTCATAAAGAGCATGCTGTTTTCAGCCATTTAAATACATAGATGTGATTGTGCTAATTTTGTGCTGAATGTGCTTTTAGAGTGCTTTATGTGTTGTTTGCTTAAATGCACACTACGTAAACTCAGATAATGATAACAAGAAAAAGTGGTTTAAATGAATATTGCAGAGTTATGAACTTAAATGGTTTAATTTAATATTTAATGGAGTTATCTCCCCCTTGTCCACAAACAGATTTAAAGGTAAACTAGATATACACTGATGGCATGTGCAGATTGCATATATTCTAAGTATTCAAGATATCTGAAGTTTTAATGAATGGTAACTGTGTTCGAGAGGTTGTGTTTTGTGTGCGTGATGTGCTATTTAGCACACAACAGCACAATTTCATACCTTGTGTTATGTATTTTTGCATGTAAATTCTTGTGTAGAATTATCATTGACTAGTATACAGTTTCTGGTATAATACTAGAACTAAATAAACAAATATGATGTGATTAAAGAGTACATACAGACAGATAATTAGAGTATATACACTAATGACGTTAGGAAATTTCATGACGTCAAACATGCATGAAAAGTAACGCAATACATCATGACTTTAAAGTCTTATATCTTCTTTATTTTTGGTCGGATTTTGATGAAATAAAGATCAAAATGCTCATAATTTCCTATATTAAAAGAAAATTAGGGTTTTAGAAGAGAGGGAAAACACAATTTTCTCTATAGGTTCCACTTTACACTTTCCACAGCTTCGGATCTGGAATTTGGCTAGGGATGATTTTTTAAATAGGGGACAGATGGGGTCCAGCTTCATTATGTGAGCTTTATTATTGAAATAACTATGATTTTTGGTGTTTGCAAGAAATGGTAAGTTTGTAGTTTTGAAAACAGACCATTGTTTACATGATATACCTCATTTGCATAGTACAATGGAATGTGAAAGTAGGGGGTCACGTGACGAAGCCTGGCCTTAGCAGAGAGCGTTGCAAATAGGTAAGTGAACTTCGAGGAGAGATATTTTGAGTTACATCAGGTGAAAATTCAAATAATTTGCACAGATTATACATTAATGTATAAAGATTAAATAGACATGAAATTCACATAGCAAATCATTTGAGAACGATGTCAGAATTGATGAGGTATAGGGGGATATGTATTTCATGTGGAACCATGTGCTTGTGGTGTATTTTCACTTTGACGAGCATGTCTGGCTGAGGAAAGGTTTGTCCATGTCCAATCAAATATTGCTTAAGTAAAGACAAAGAAAAGTGCTTTTTATTGATATGTTGCTTTGTATGATATGAAGAATGCAAAATTATTTATTTGACGTCAAGTTTGGCACATATTTTCTAAGAAAATGCACATTTTTCGGGATCAATAAGCGTGGAGTGCAACCAGAAATCAGAGGATGAAAGTCAAATACCAAACCCGAAATCAGGTTCCAAATATCACAATCAAAAGACTTACAAATTCCTGAAAACATGAGAAATACGAGGAAAGAAAATAGGACAATCATACGGAGACATGAACGCAGCCATCTTGGTGCACCAAGGGTTTCATCGCATTCCGCGCGACGCTTCATCGCAAAGTATCCTTGGATTCAGGGGTCCCCAGTTTCGACAGGATTTCTGTCGGCGGCCCTATTATGACGTCACGTCATTGTAGTTTAATGACGTCGGAAAACAACAAATGCGATTACTTTTAATTTTTGGCGCCATAATTTAGAACAGTTATTCTAACTTTATCCCTATCTTCAATCTGAATTTATTTAATTTCCTTTTTAATTAATTTGAAAAATACATGGGACCTAAGGGGTGAAGGCAAGGTCATATTGAGAGTGGAAAGTAGTGGAAGGAACCTATGACGTTGCGGTGGAAGACGGAACGCAGCCGCACAAAAACTTAAGGTCAGCTTAATCTAATGAGTAAAAGAAGATCCTGACGATAATCTCAACAGTACTCACAATAGAGCACCATTATTGAGCATCGGCGGACTCCAGAGTCCAGTGCAAGAACGGAATGCATTGTAGGTGGCGCTTTAAAGGCGGTGCCGTGTTCAATAGTATAGTTTAAACATATTCATATATTACATGCTACACATATGATGCAAGTTATAGCATACAAGTAAGCAGGACCGACAGGAAGCTGAAAGCTTAAAAATTGCTTCCTTCGTATAATTAAAAAACCAAGGGGGAGGGGGGGGGTTTACACAATTATGTCATATTTCCCTTGATAATTGGCTCCTGAACGACGATTGACGCTACACATTACGTAATTTTGCAACTTTTTTCGTTGTGACGACAATTTGTTTGGAATAGTCTTGAAACGTTATGATTTTCTCTATCCTGACGACAAAATTTGAAAAAAGAGAGCCAAATAATAAGAGGTCTGATTTCTCGCTTGTCCAGTTGTGTAATTTAATAAAACACCGCTAAAGACGGTATGGCCGGATTGCAAAGTAAGTTTTTGTCACTAACTGGGTTAAGGTGAATAGGTCAAATAATACAGCATAAATTGAAAGGTATTGTCAGAGGCAACCTACATGTATAAAATAAAGTTTCTACTGCATACAATTCCATAGATTTTGCTTAAACAAGGAACTTTAACCAAAATCCTTAGCTACGTCAAAGTCCAAGGTAAAGATCACTAGGTCAAATCTTAGCGCATAAATTGAAAGGTCTAGTGATGGGCAAGCTTCATGTATAATATAAAGTTTCTACTGCATACAGTTCCATAGATTTTGCTTAAACAAGGAACTTTAGCCAAAATCTTTGAGTAGGTCAAAGTCCAAGGTCAGGGTCACTAGGTCAAATGTTATGGCATAAATTGAAAGGTCTTGTGATGGGCAAGCTTCATGTATAATATAAAGTTTCTACTGCATATAGTTACTTAGATTTTGCCTTAACCAGAAACGTTAACCACAATATTTAACTAGGTCAAAGTCCAAGGTCAAGGTCACTAGGTCAAATGTTAAGGCATAAATTGAAAGGTCTTGTCATGGGCAAGATTCATGTATAATATAAAGTTTCTACTGCGTATAGTTCCTTAGATTTTGCCTCAACCAGAAACTTAAACCAAAATGTTGACGGCAGACGGACAGACAGACAGACAGACAGACAGACGGACGGACGGACATCTTGTATCTATAGGCCGGAATTGCTCTGTAATCCGGCCAAAAATCGGCTATTTTACATAAAAAGTTTTAATTAAAATGACAAATATGGACAGAACCATATCCCTATTAAGGCAAACAAAATCGTTCATCGAAAAATCATCTAACCAAGGTCATACAAAACCAGGATAAAACTAAGGCAAATGAACAGAAATAAAAAAAAAAATCTACCATACGAAGAGAAGTGAACTCTATGCGAAGGAGTGATATCAGGTGCCCAGGAAGAGTGAGTATCTCCTGCTTGCATGAAACACCCACCACTTCAATTCGGTCGCAAGGTCACAATCGGTAACTCCCATAAAGGGCGATAAACGTATAAATTGGTATGATATGGCACAAAAAGATATACGTCAGAATATCATAAGTCTGGACAAGAGGAAGTTATAGTGTTTGAAAGGTTATTTCTTCTTAACTCATTTGTGTCACACTTATGCCCTTTGCCGTGTGGAGCTCGTAAAAAAGTTCCCCGCGAGGGGTTTGACAGTAAGTGTTTTGAATATATTCCCTGACATGGTCACCATAGCACTTTCTATATAGATATAACCTCAGACAGGTAAATGTATGTATTTTACATATTGTTTTTATTTTCGTGCATGAACATCGACGGCGGGTGCGGCTGGCCAACAGGGGATGCTTACTCCTCCCGGGCACCTGGTCCCACCTCTAGCTTGCTAGAGGTCCGTCGATGCTCAATTTGGTGTTCTATTGTGAGTACTGTTGAGATTATCGTCAGGATCTTCTTTAACTCATTTGTATCGACCATAGAACTTCCTCAGTGACGATGTTAGTCGGTCACAAATGTATCTTTGACTGAGAAGCTTACCCGAAAGCCGTCTAGCTCTTAAAACAGAATCTGAGTAATAGGAGTTTGCCCGAGGATACCGTGATAATTGAGAAATGAGAACATCATATTCTGGTGACGACGGGATGTTGCTACTCAGAAAAGGAAAATTTGTCATATTGAAATTGAGGTAGTCTTGTTTGTCACAGGGTGAGGTGTTCATATTACCATGGGTGTCAAAAGACAACATGATATCCAATAAAAGGACGCTGATTTCATTGTCTCTGTCGTTTCTTCAACTTCATGTTCAATGGTGTAGATTGCACCAATGTAATTCGCAAATTTTGATCATTAATGGACGGTAGATCATCATTGTATCTGTAAGTGAAGTTGAGGTTAAGAGCTAACTGCTTTTGCGGTCAAGATCGGAGATCAAGGATTGACTAAATTTAGCTTAATATGAGAAAAGGGAGGGGATCTCCAACAAGACCCCGTTGCAGCACCAACAGAAAAACACCCGATGCGAAAACACAAAGACGATCATACTATGAGACGATAAAGAGACATACGACATATAAACATCAACTACGAAAGACTACACATAAACCAACGCGACTAATAAACCAATGAGTATAAAAACATGTCGGCAAGGAGCGGGGCACATTTGGTTCCCATTGGAATGCCTGTAACATTGTTATGTTAAACATCTACAAATTCTAACATTTAGTAAGGGATGTATCAATGGGTTGGCTGCAACCCCCTTGACCCTCGAAATCTGGCCCACTTTGTAGCATTTTAGTGTTCTTGCAGATAAAAAAATTGTCTCATGGATATTTCCATTGCAAAAGTGGTGGGGGGGCGTAATATTTTAGTCGAAAATCACTGAAAACAAGAAAACGATTTTAACTTTTATATGGACGATGTATTTAAAATGGAAAATGTGAATATATAGTATAGTGCTCTTTAAGATGAAAAAAGTTTTAAATTCCAATTCCTATTTCTATGGTTTGTTTTGGGGTAAAAAAGTCAAAATTTTGCAATTGTTAGTTCTAGCGTAACGTCAAGTCTGGTATTTCTTCCCATTCTTTTGTTTCGTATTGTTTAAGATTTTGAATACGAAGTGATTGTGAACTTTAGATTCCGATCGTAACTTTGTGATAAATTTTAATCATTGATTGTAAAAAAAAATCTGATATTGGGTTTTGTGTTTGAATTTCTCTCATTGATTTGAAATACACTCATTAATATTAAGAACTAAAAGGCTATTTTCAAAAACTTATGATTGAATTGACATACTTAGTAATCAATTATTTTTTTTTAACAAATTGTTGATAAGCTTAAAGCACATTTATCTATATTTTTAATCAATTTGTTGCAATGTTGATAATTCTAAATAGTCGCTATGAAAAAAAAATATTTGAAAATATTATTAATATAAATACCAGAATCGATTAAAAATATTTAGCAATATCAAGAAATATGTGAATATAAAATCATGAGTGGTCAACTTACCAAGATCTGAATCCACATTATGCTGCTTATCAAAGGTTAAAACTTCTCATCAAATGCCTCTTCTCGGAGGACAATACGTCAGGCAAACAAGTGTAGCTTGATGGTTCTATGTATTAGAATAACAAATTTAATAAGAACGGGACAATTTTCCTTATTGCACTTATATTATTACAATTGCGGCGACAGTTTCGTGACAGCTGCATTCATTATAATGCATTTTTTGACACATCAATTGCATGCATTAAATTTTACGACATTTATTACTAAGGAGTCCCCGAGGACACATGTAGCGAAGATAAATCAATTTCGTTTGATCGTTTCGTCAACGCATTCGAAAAGTTATGTTATGAAAATATCTTGAAATTTTTAAAAGGTGGGTCCTGTAGCATTATATCCCAGCCATCATGCTGCTGCAGGTATGGAAAGTGTTTCTTTGTCTACCAAAGAATTTTGGTTGGTGACTGGTCACGCGCAAATTGCGTGAATCGCGAATTATACACCCATGATCACCAAAACTAAGACAGTCATTTCTAATATTCATTTACATTTCTCTAAATATTAGACACCCTATTTTTGCACGAACATCGCAAACACAGCGAAAACATCGTCAAAAGTATTCTTACGTACGCAAATTCTTCATAAGTTCAAAATTTGGACGTGACGTCACATGGGCAACCCGATTTATTGGAATATAATTACGACAGAAACTTTATTTGAACTCGTATGTGATCAGAGAAGATTCATAAGAAATATGAAATCAGAACCAAAAACGAATTGAACAATAAGGGTTTTCTTTTCTGATCAAATGTATTGAAAGTATCGATACTCTTCAATATTTCAATATCAATATACAGCACTAGTTAAGACTGAAGATCACAAACAAGGGTTAAATACCCAAGACGTGCATTTCTGATCCATGATGCAAATTATACTTTTGAATTTGAAGATGTTTAAAATCAAAAATATTATCTGCGATTTGATAACATAATTAAGAGATTTCTGCATTACCTAAAAAGCATCAACACTGCTTCATATTAAGATTTCATGTTGACGATAATGGTCAACTACATATACTGACCAAAAATGAAAGGTATATTTAATATAGTCATGAATTACGCATGTTTCACTAGAATAGAATGAAGGAATATATAGTTTTAAATAATTATAAATGTTTCATTGTTGATATGACATGCCGTAGCGCGCGGTCAATTCAAGTGTACAAGGGTCAGAACAAAAAGTAACAAGAATATATGACAATAATTTTCCGCTGATTACACAAGGAAGAAACGAAATGGAAATGCACAAAAAGATGGAAGACTATTGTTACATTCCTATTTACATTTTAAGACTTCTACTTCAAACATGATCAACTTCCACTACCCGTATTTCGTACATAATTGACCACTCTAGTTCAAGGCCTTCACACAATAATCTCTAAATTGCCCCTCCAAATCCAATTAAAGTTCATGGTACCGTTTTAAGCAGTCAATGACAAATATGGATAATGACCATATCCCTATATACAGCACAAAAAAATCAATAATTCAGAAAATCATAAACCGAAAGCATTCAAAATCAGGATAAAACAGCAACAAATAAGAACCAAAGCAAGCAAACAAAAACCTCCACCACATGAAAAGAAGCGAACTCCTCCCGATATGGGAGTGAAACCAGGTGCCCGGGAAGTTCATGCTACAATACGCTTCCTTTATTGTGCTCCCTTAAAAGCATAAGGAGAATTCCCGAGTTGATGCAAGCGCATAGAGAGTAAAAGTGACGCCCCAGTGGGTCCAGGGCGAAGCCATGGAAGGGGTCCAGTGTGCGAAGTCCCCGGAAGCTCGTGAAATATGGCAATTTGAAATTTGGATCGACATGCTGTACTTAAGATTTAAAAAGATGCACCTTACGAACTACATTTTTTTAACTATGGAAGGACAGTATGACAGTATTAGATAAACATTCAGTAAACATCTAGTCATGTAACTGTTCTCAGTAAAACTATTCATGAATGCTATCTTCCTGTATATTTGTTTTCAATAATGATCTATGTCCCCAAAGTGGTGCCATACATTGTCACTTCCCAAAGGTCAATTATGGCGGACTAAGCTTCACTTTAGTTTAATCTAAATACAGCTTCTATAATCATACGTGTAATAAAACGAGGACGCAAACTGGTCGAAAATAACTGAATTTGCTACATCTTTTGGTACATTTTTGGACATAATAATTTTCATGCATTTTGGCCACATTACATTGTTTAGACTAAGGATTACTGACGAGGGTGTAGTACCCGAAACGTGAATGTCTGGTCCATGCTGTAAATTTATCAGGTTTTAAATGATGCTATTAAATTTAAAGACGTTTAACATTTGAACTACTTGGTGAGTGTCACTGCTGGTGGACCAAGAGTCCCCGATGACACATGTAGCCAAGTTTGATCAACTTCGGTTGATCGTCTGTCTCTTCAACCCATTTGAAATTTTCAGTTACAAAAATTAAATTTCTTAAAATTTCTAAAACGTGGGTCATGTAGCATCATATCCCACCCATTCTGCTACGTCTTTTGGTACATTTTTGGACATAATAATTTTCATACATTTTGGCCATATTACATTGTTTAGACTGAGGATCACTGACGAGGGTTTAGTACCTTAGATCGCTTCGTTCTTCTTTTAAAATAAAAATATCGATATTTTGTTCCTGATTTTAGATGAAGTATGTAGAAATGATATTAGAAAACATAGTATAATCTAAACGGAATTTTTTTTGAAAGTTTTATTAGATGACGAAAGTTACGAAAATTCCTGAATTTTTTCGTAAGAACTTTCGTGAAACTGGGCACTGGTCTTAAATGATGCTATTAAATTTAAAGACGTTTAACATTCAAAGGGATCCCATTATATATATCATTGATTTTCACCAATATCGACAGTGGTGAACGTGCTCGCTACTAGAGCACATGGTAGCGGGTTCTAATCCCGAATACAGAACTAGTTTTTTTTAAATGGTTTTGGTTTTATCAATCAAAATATTCATTTAATTTCTTGGAAATGTCATAGTGTCAGGAATAAAATATTATTGAAAAATATCATACATTTGAAAAAAGAGACATCACAAGGAGAAAATGAAAGACGCATGATTTATGGTGGAGGCTTTTGTTTGTTTGCTTTGGTTCCTGTTTTATCCTGATTTTGTATGCCTTCGGTTTCTGAATTATCGATTTTGTGTTGTATACAGGAATATGGTCATCATCCATATTTGTCATTATATCATTTAAGGAAGAAAAATAGATACCGTTTGCGTTGTTTATACTGATAGACATTTAAAAAAATGTAAACGTGGACATGATGGCGTGGAGAAATTTTTTCGTATTTTACGAATCTATGGTCTTATTGATAAATTCTCCAGCTCGAAAATTACCCTAAATTGAATTATTTCGGCAAATGCAGATCTGCAGATATAGCGAATATATCGCGAAATTTCCCGGCATGAAATAACAACGTCAATAAAATCATTTCAACCAATGATAAGTATTTCGAGTTTCTTTGAATTCAATCGGAAATGTCTCTCTGGTTTTTATACGATATGTTTATATATTTCAACTTAAATTGTTTTGAACAAAGGAGGGGATGTTCAATCAAACATAAAAGCCATCCAAGGCACTAAGGATTTTTCTTCCTTCATTAAATATGATACCATGCCCTATTTCCTGTTTGAATGGAGTTTTTAAGTATGACACTGGCATTGATTTTGTTTTGAGATAAAGAATTATTTCCTTCTCCAATTTCTTGTACATATCGCTAAGTCCAAGATCAATACCGACTCATTTGTTTTAATTATTTTGAATATTTTGATACCGTATTATTGTATCCCTCAGAAAAGAATGATGACGTCAGATCAGGCAGCCCAATGATGTGGAGGTCCTTTCATTTTTTACAAGATAACCAAATGTTTTAAGATGAATGTAAAACCCTCAGATATAAACAGATGATAAAATAATGACTATGACAAAACGATTTTACTGGTAAAGCAAGCAGCTCTTTATTTTGGTAAATATATATCCTTTCAACAAATATTTTTCATATTCAAAATATGTTTGCTTTAAATTTTGATATATTTGGTTCAATTAAACAAAGTTTTACCAACATATTAGATATATATTATATTCAGCCTAGCAATACAAACTAGATACATAAAACTAAAAAATAAATTAGATTTGATGGCGCTAATTCTATATTACATTTGGCACATCTGAAAGTGATGGTTGAAATCCCACCGATGACTGATAATATTGGTTTGAATGTTAAACGTCTTCAAATTCAATAGCATCATTTATAAACGTATAAATTTGACCGGCAGCCATTTGAATGGCAGCCATTATCACGAAACAAGAAAGACTTACCTGATGTGTACATCAATGTGTACATCAAGACTATCACCAAATTTGACAAGTTTTCATGGAGCTGTTGAGACGGGTGTTGCATGCAATCAGGAGACGCTGACTTTCCCCTGGCACCTGGTCTCACCTCGGATTTTTTTCATTGTGAGGTTTGCACCCGTTCCTATGGAAAATCTCATGATTTTGCCTTGACTTCTCGACTTTGAGACTGAATAACTGGTAGGTATTTATTGTTAATTTGCATAGTTGTTCAAGAAGGCTACAAGAAGACGGGAGTATTCCAACTCTATACCTTCATAGAGTACATTACTATGGGTATTACACAACCTGTCTTTTATGGTGATATGATAAACAAAATAAAAAGGATCAAAGGTAGGCAGCATAACCATCGAAAATGCGTCAGAGTCATCAAACGCCTTTTATACCGTGGATATGATCCTAATGTCACCAGACGGACACTAGGCTTGGTACTTGACCAATCTACAGTCTTGTACAAGCGCATCCTTGAGACTTGCACTCTGACTGACTGTGACGACGGGACTCCATGACGGGCCCTGTCCAAACCTCTTTAGAGAAGACAGGGCCCCGACCACCTGTCCTCTCTGAATGTCAGTCGGACTCCTCGGGTGATTACATACATGAGCTCGCTACAGCCGGCAGAGCACGGACTGTATTACGCATGCCCTCTTTTTATATCCATTTACATATTCATCTGTGTCTCTGGGGACTGCGTTTCGCGGTCTTGTTTGTGTGATGTCATCTTACAGTGAGGAGGTTGTTTTACACCACAATTGTACGTTCTTCGAGACCTCTGGATAATTGGAGAAATGAGAGGGTTGTGCGCACGTAATCCAGGATAACCACACCATTTGCTACTTGCGTGACAGATGGCCGTCCAAAGTCGGCACCGGTTACCCATTGGTCTCGTCGGTTTATGTGTAGTCTTTTGTGTTTGATGTTTAAATGTCGTGTGTCTCTTTTCCGTCTCGTGCTGTACTCGTCTTTTGTGTTTTTGCATCGGGTGTTTTGGTGTTTTACTGTTGATGCTGCAACGGGGTCTTGTTGAAGATCTCCTCCCTTCTTCTTAAAGAATATTCTTAACCAAATTATTGTGCACCAGACACGTGTTTCGGATATTAAATCCGGATTACGAGTTTCATATCCCTCTGTGTGCTGCGTGGACCCCTACATTGTGCTGTCTGGTTTATATAGTCGTTGATGATTTAATACCCCTATTGTGCGTTCTTCGATACCTCTGGGTAACCGATTTAGGATCACGAGGGTTAAGTAACCCAAACATGCATGTCTTTTCCATGCTACAAATTTATCTGTTCTTAAATTATGATATTGAATTTGAAGACGTCAATCATATAATTTGTACCACTCGATGATTGTCACTGCTGGTGGACCAGGAGACCCGAGGGCATATAAAGTCACGTTCGACCATCTTCGGTTGATCGTTTCTTCAACCGAGTGGTGTTGGAGATCCCCGTCTTTCTTTTTCAACGCATTCGAAAATTTCTATTATCAAAATCTCTTGCAATATCTAAAACGTGGTACCTGCAGAATCATATCCAACTTATCCTGCTACGTCTTTTGGTAAAATTTTGGTCATAATAAGTTTCACACTCTTTGGTCACATTACATTGTTTATGTCGAGGATCAATGACGAGGGTTAAAAGAAAGGAGGGGATCTCCAACAAAACTCGGTTGCAGCACCAACAGCAACACACCAAATACACCACACAGAGATGATACATACAGCAAGAGACAAGGAACAGCAAACGAGACATCAGACATCGAATATAAAAGACAACACATAAACCAATGAGACCCATGGGCAATCGGTGCCGACTTAGGACGGCCATCAGCCATGTTAGTAACAGATGGTGTCGTTATCCTGGATTACGTGCGCACAACCCTCCCCCTTTTCCGGTTACCCAAAGGTCTATGTCTATGTTTAAGTTCATGGTTTGTAATCCTATATTCTACGACTGTAAAAAGAAGTCAGAAGAATGATATTATAAAAGCATATAAGATCCCTCATTTCCAGAATGATAAATTGCATTATGGATTTCGATTGAATGACTGTCAACATTACCAAGCAAAACATCTTTACCTGATATGTACATCAATATGTACATGGAGACAGTCACCGAATTCATCAAGTTTTCATGGGGATGTTATGATTGTGTTGCATGTAAACAGGAGACGCTTACTCTACTCCAGCACCTGATTTGAATTCGGTATATTGTTTTTTTTTTTTAGGTTTGCAACTTCTGCAATGGGACTTCTAATGATTTTTTTGCATCCTGACATTAATTTTGTATAATTGATGAGTATTTCCTTGATGTTTATTTATCGATACATGTAATACATTGTAATTCTTATTGTTCATCTATCACTATATATGTGTGCACCATACGCACAACGTAATAGATAACTTCACATTAGTCATGCTTGAAATAATTCAAGCATTCGAAATTTCTGTTCACAATATTTTCTCAAATTTCTGAAACCTGGGTTCTCTATCATCATATCTCAGTCATCTTGCTAAGTCTCGGTATATGTGGACATAATTTCCACATATTTTGGCCGTATTTCATTGTTTAGATTGAGGATTACTGACGATGTTTAAATACCCGAAATGTGCATTCTGATCCATGCTGTAAATAAATGATGCTAATGAATTTGAAGACGTTTAACAATTGGTATAATATTAAAAAAAAGCATATTAATGTAACAACCTCGACAATCTTGGCTTGATTATAAGAATGTTAGCTACAGTGACTACTTATCTTAATTCAGTCATCTACTTCTCAGGAATATTTTTTTGTAAACGATCAGCATGTATGTCCTTTACATGGAACCAAAATGTCAAAATTATCATGGACTCTTGTGAGGAATATGCAAGACGTTGGGCAAAGAAAGAGGATGTACAGCTCGACACCCTTTCCGAATGGATAAAATCAATCAGAGGGTTACTTTTATCTAAAATTAACCGAATAAAATCAACTGTGAACACCAGATTCGTGTCTATATTTAAAGACCCTGATGTTATCACAGAGCTTACCTACCTCCAAGAACATTATGTCATCAAACCAGCGGACAAAGCCTCAAATAATTACACATTTACTTGCAAAAAGTACTATTTCGACAGTCTAGTTAAAGAGTTGGGTTTAAATTTGACACCTGGAAATCCCACTTACACCCCAACAAACCTTTCTGCCTCTGAAATAATAGATAACCACAAATCAGCTCTTGCTTCCTTTGGCTTTGACACTACCAATTTAGATTTAGATTTACCATACTTATACTGCATACCTAAAAAGCATAAAAATCCGTACAAACAACGTTTCATCGCTGGTTCCTCAAAATGTTCTACCAAATCTGTATCGATCTTACTTACCAAAGTTTTATCTGAAATCAAATCTGGGCTACAAAAATATTGTTCGACAGTATATTCTCGCAGTGGTATCAACCAGATGTGGATTTTAAAGAATTCGAAGGAACTTTTAGAACATCTGAAATCCACTCATTTTAGTAGAGTCCATTCGATCAAAGCCTTTGATTTTTCGACACTTTACACTACAATTCCGCATTCTAAATTGAAAGAAAGACTTGCAAAAATTATAAGTAATGCGTTTACAAGTAAGAACGGTAATCGCAAATACAAATTTATTGTTGTTAACTATGACAAAACCTACTTTGTAAAAGAAAAGTCAGATTCTGAAAATAAGTACACTGAAACAGACATTATTCAGATGTTAAACTTTCTGATCGACAACATTTTTGTGGTGTTTGGAGGAAAGGTCTTCCAGCAAATTGTCGGAATTCCAATGGGGACCAATTGTGCCCCACTCCTTGCCGACATTTTCCTTTACTCGTACGAAGCTGAATTCATTCAATCTTTGGTCTCTGAAGGGAAAAGATACTTAGCTTCTGACTTCAACTTCACTTACAAATACATAGACGATGTGTTGTCCATCAATAATTCAAAATTCGCGGATTACCTGAGCAGTATCTATCCTTCGGAACTTGAAGTCAAAGAAACTACAGAGACAAATAATTCAGCATCCTATTTGGACATAATGTTGTCCTACGACACTGATGGTCACATGAACACCTCACTCTATGACAAACGTGACGACTTCAATTTCAGCATTACGAACTTTCCTTTTCTGAGTAGCAACATCCCTTCATCGCCTGCTTATGGCGTGTTCATATCTCAGTTGATACGCTATGTCAGAGCAAGTACCAAATATACGGATTTTGTTCTGAGAGCTAGGCGTCTTTCAGATAAGCTTCTCAGTCAGGGATATGTTGTGACCGACTAACATCGTCACTGAGGAAGTTCTACGGTCAATATGGGGAACTCGTCATACACTATGATGTCCCACTGTCCAGAATGGTGGATGATATTCTGACCATTTGAACCATCCAACCAAAGGTTGCACTCTATATCTTCCAAAATGGAAGTAGCCGGATGTGACAGTTCTACCGAATTGAAGCGACGGGTGTTGCATGCAAGCAGGAGATGCTTACTCTTCCTGGGCACCTGGTCTCACTCTCATATCGGGAGTTCGCTTCTTTTCATATGGTGGAGGTTTTTGTTTTTGTTTGCTTTGGTTCCTGTTTTTATCCTAATTTTGTATGCCTTCGGTTTTTGATTTACTGAATTATCGATTTTGTACTGTGGACAGGGATATGGTCATTATCCATATTTGTCATAGAATGGTTAATAACAGTGTTGCTGAATGACTAAAAGTCCCGCATAAGCGTAGTACTACTTAATAAATCCTAACTTTCGTTTCACTAAACATTCATTAAACATACTGTAAATGTGGTTATAATAACATCAAGACTTTCGCGTGGGAGAAATATTCACAAAAACGCGAAAATTACTACCACACGAAAATTTCAACGTTTACTGTAAGTTATTTCTTTTGAATATATGTATATATTTGATCTGTTCAATGATACAGGTTGTAAGACGAAAGCTGATTGTCCAATTAGTATGTGTACTTTATATTCCTTTGGACGGCAATAAAATAGTGGATTTTGGGACTGCTATAATTCCAAATGTATCTGTAGCTACTAAACTGGACGAAAGAAGAATGGTAAGATATTTCTAAAAGACCTTTAATATCTATCAATCTAATACATGAATAAAATTATTCAGTTACAGACAGGAATAACTACAATACATAAGTTGAAAAAAAATCTCAAGTATGACAAATATGGAATAAAAAAAAAACATATCCCTATCAAGACGTACAAAATCGTTAATCGACAAATCATCTAACCAAGAGCATACTAGGAATGATGTCATAAGCTTGAGTGTATTGTAAATATTTTCTTTTGGCATTTTCAGAATGCGGAGCAGATTATTCATGTAACAATAATCCTCAGTAAATTTCATCTCTGAGCAGACTATAGTTATTTGATTGGTTGATATACCAGAGAAGACGAACCAATCGTAGGTCAGGGATCAAAGATCCAGGGGAGTGGTTATATGCGAGGCCAACTTTGATGCATTGAGGTTATCCTGGATTACATGCGCACAACCCTCCCACTAAAGTACCAGAAACGTGCATGTCTGGTTCATGCTAAAAATGTATCTGTTATTAAATGATGTCATTGAATTTGAATAGCTCACTCGAGCATGACTCAAAATAATTCACTATCTTACGAATGAAAATCCTTTTTTTTATTCTTTCGAACTCAACAACATGTATGTGTTAGTCAAATAAAATTTTAAAGAAACGTACTCATGTTGAAAGCTATGTACCATTAGACATTCGATAATATCTTCAAAATCGCCAGTTTAACATGCAAGCAATGTACGTCATAACTGAACAGGAAAAGTCCTCATTGAAAGGAGAAGGAATTGCATCTTTCATCATGTAGGCTGATCCTAACAATCTACATGCTGACTGGTTGTCACCTTGTTCATACTTTATAATGCCTACACACATCCTTGCTCTAGCAATGTCAGATATATTCTTCATATCGCCTATCTGACTAACTAGGCATCTTGTCGATTTTTTCAACTCTGTGTGGTTTTGTAGTCTTAAGTAACAGAAGTTTTCTAGACAGTATGCATATGTCAGAGGATCTAAAAATGGAAGGGATTTTGAAATTATTACTATCCGTTGTGGCAAAGGGAATGCATTCAGAACTTCTGCATCTAGGAAGTATACAGGCGCATAAGCATGACGTAACTTGTAGTCCATGGTATATCCTCTTCCACACATGACGTCCATGTAGCTTGTCATTTTGATTAAGCTTGGTAATTTATCAATAGCATACGGAGGGTACCTCGATAACAACTGTCGTAGCTGTAATAAAGCGGACTCCGTATTGCCGACTAGATACATAAATGTAGCCCTTGTCAGTTTGCTTGATGTCACATCTGCCCTGTCAGCTATTTTCAGTAAGGATTCTATGGTCCTATGAAAACAATAATTAGACTTGTTCATTCTATTTGAACTCATAACAAGATTTATTATACGATAACAAGTGAATGTTATTCCCATTCGAAAAATGATTTTCTTTATCACTGTCGAAAAACCTTGTCATACACGCAGAATTTTACATAAGAAATATATAGGGTGCTCAGCTTCTTCATGAGATGAATCAAGAATCCAACGCTTGAAGGTTTTGATTGTTATGTGTACTAGTAATGAATGCCACAAATCGTTGTCAAGTTGACACTCTATCCTGCTTAATGACAGCGAATCATGGAAGCATCTCGACTCTCCACAAAGATGTAGGGATCCGACAACACCAACATTATGAAGTGTTCGAATTATTCCTAATAAAGGATCGCGATTTGAATGATTGATTTTTCTCTTCATCATATTGTACTCGGGCATAAAGTGATTGGGACAATATTTGTGATCGACAAAATCATACAGAACGGAGAGACAAGCTTTAAAGTATGTTTCAAGGTAATCAACCTGCAAGGTGTGTGTAGACGTCTTCTCACTTGTATGGAATAATGCGGTTTTCATGAAATATGAGCACAGAACACCAGAGACTTCTCTGTCTATAACTCTTTTCAAACATAGTCGTAGGAGATTGTATGTCAGAAACTGGACATGATTTAATGAATGCATCAGCATCCTTTCTGCAACTGAAAATGATATTCTCCATTCATGACGTGAAAGCGGAGAGTCTGTATCTCCGATGGGAACCACATGGCAGCTATTGTTTACAATATTCCGGATCAGCTCATATGATGGCCAACCATAAGGGCGGCTTCTTATAGCCCAGTTATGTGCAATATCTGGCCAAAAAGCACACGATATACAAAAAGCGTGATCATATTCATAATCATTATAATCAACAAGAATCTGTGATAGACAAGGGCCATGTACTGATTCTCCTTCTCGTATTCGTTTTTGTTTCAATAGTGACGAAGAGACAAATGGCATTTCATTCATGATATGTATAAGGTCTCTTGGGTATGACTGTCTCACATCAAGAAGCAGACAGTATCCAAGTGAGAACTCAGATGGCACCATAAGAAGGTCACCTCTCTGTGTAATTTCTCTGTATGATTCCATCACACGCTGAGATGTAAGATATATCATTAAATCATCATCAGACGATGGATAGGAAACACCCTCTCCAAGACTACCACTACATACAAAGTGTGCCCCTTCTGTAGAATTATCCATCAATCTCTCCCGTAGAAGAACGAGCTGTCGTCTCAGATCTACATGTTCCTCCGTTCCAAATAAATAACCCAACCGATCACAAAGATCCATTGCTTCTCTAAAAAAGTAAATGTTCGTAAGAATGAATTTTCTTTTAATTTATATTCATTTTAAAAATGAAAAGGCTTTCAACTATGGATATGATGTTTTATTTTTATGAAAATCTTTTAGATTAATTTCTTAACTCTCTTTGTCAAAACATAAAAATCATGCACTTTTTTTTAGTTTAAACATATTTTATTGCATTGAAAAACAAATGGATTGGAGACAACTTATCAAACTTACAAGTTCCTCTCCAAAATCATGCACTTATCGTTAAAGTTTACACGAGAAATAGATGAAAAGGAAGATATATTCAGGATTTAACTATATGTCCTATATTTTACAAAAGGAATAATATAAATGTACCTTCTTTCTATATATTTCCACTGTATGGGTTTAACTCATCTTGTTTTTCCTTCCCCAGAAGCTCCAAACATACTTCCAATAAAGTTGTTATGATTACGGAATGTAACATACTTCTTATTTAGAAAAGGAATGTTTCAACCATGTTAAAGCAACCTTTGTCTCCGTTAGAACAAACATTACTGTCTCATAAGGATACCAACAAGTGGAATCATCAAGGAAGATACCATCAAGGAAGATACCATCAAGGAAGATATCATCAAGGAAGATATAAGAGAGCAACTATTCATTTCCTACATAATTTTCAATAAGGCTCCAAAAGGGAATATTCATGAGGTAATAGATATCATTTATGTATTATTAATATAGATAATTATTATTTATGAAGATAATTATTATTAATGTAGATAATTATCATTTCACGCAGTCTTAAAGGCAGCGTTAATCTGGTATAACCTTTTTACTTTTTTTGGAAAGTTGGCGAATGAGGTATGTATTCTTGAACGACCCCCTTATTGCAGCAACGTGTTTTACTTGAATTTCTGGAGTACTATAATTTACACGTCAGAAAATTTCCAATTGTTATCTATACATGTATAATCAATTTTAGTCTATTGTATGTTTGCTTTGATGTTTATGTTCTAAAGTAAAGGTTTTTATCACCTTTTTCGAGCCGACTTACTCTAGATCATACATGCTAATATGCTCCTTCACACCTTTGTGATAAAATCGTAACTTCATTGTCCTGTTCTCTCTTTTTGTAAATCCTGACATCATTTTCTGTGTGCTTTTTGATCTAATTTCCTTAAGTTTCGACTGCATAGAATTTATTCCTTTTTCCGTTCACATGCTCTAGAAATATTCCCACTTTGTACAGATTGAAATTATTAAATTCTCTGTATTCCTCATGTCTCCAATAAGAACTGCTTTGGTCCTTTGCAATTATTTTTTCATTTGAAAGCACCGAGACATTGACTTCCAATACCACAGCCCCTCTTGTATTGTAAACGCTGATATCAAGTCTAATATCTTTATAGCCACTCTTTCTTTTGAAATCTACATTGGTGGCTCCCTTCAGGTCAGGACTTTTTTATAGAAATGAAGAAGCAGAAAGATGGATATGACCTCATGGATAGGAACATCTCCTCGAAATATTCAGACCAAAAAAATCAATTTTGCCCGTCTCATTTATTGGCTACAAACGTCCATTTTGACCTGTTTTAAGATTTTCGTCTTAATAAATAATACCACATCATAACTTTGACAGAAAGTGTTTTGAATATATTTCCCTGACATTGTCGCCATAGCACTTTCTATATAGACATGACGTCAGAGAGTGCATGAATTGTAGATATTGTTTTCATTTTCGTGCTTAAGCATCGACGGAGGGTGCGGCTAGCCAACAGGGGATGCTTACTCCTCCCGGGCACCTGGTCCCACCTCTAGCTTGCTAGGGGTCCGTCAATGCTTAATTTTGTGCTCTATTGTGAGTGCTGTTGAGATTAACGTCAGGATCTTCTTTAACTCATTTATATACCTCTGCAATGCATGAAACTTCAAAATTTCATATATTTCCTTATTTTGGGGGATTGTTATAGCTTGTGTATGAATAAAAGGCTATTTTTGTATAAAAGGGTATAACCTTTTTACTATTTTTGGAAAGGTGGCAATGAGGTATGCATTCTGGAACGACCCCCCTATTCCAGCAACGTGTTTTAAAGGGTTTCTTTTCCGCTACAGAATACAAATCATACAAATCATGGACATGTAGCGACCTGTGTAGTGCCTTGTCCTTCCTCTTGGACAACATTAATGTAAGATTTGGTGAGAATCTCTACAAGCAGGTTGTAAGGATTCCTATGGGTACAAATTGTGCGTCTCTTGTTGCAGATTTATTTTTATACACATATGAAAAAGAATTATTCAAAATCTTCAAAAGCAAAGAAAACATGATGATGTGAAATGCTTCATTGGTTCTTCTAGGTACCCGGATGATATTCTTACTATCGATAATCCTGTTTTTGAAAAGTATAAAGATGTTATTTATCCACAAGAATCAACTCTAAACAAGGCAAACTTTACAGACACAGAAACACCATTTTTGGACCTAAATATCAAAATTGTCAATGGAGAAATTCAAACAAGTGTATATGACAAACGAGATGATTTTGGATTCAACATAGTAAATTTCCCCTGGCTCGACGATGATGTCCCTAGATTACCGTCATACGGTATCTACATTTCACAGCTCATCCGGGATGCTAGAGCATGTACTGATGTTTTGGAATTTCATAACAGAAATCTACAAATTACAAAGAAACTTTTAGGACAAGGTTTTCGCTTTCACAAACTAGTAAAGACTTTCTGGAAATTTTACAAAAATTATGATCAACTTCTTTTGAAATTCGGACCCATACAAGCAACGGAGTATATTACATTAGGTATTTCACAACCTGCATTTCATGGTGACATAATTAACAAAATAAAAAGGATCAAAGGTAGACAGCATATGTATCAAAAATGCGTCAGAGTCATCAAACGCATTTTATACCGTGGATATGATCCTAATGTCACCAGACGGACACTAAGCTTGATACTTGACCAATATACAGTCTTGTATGAGCGCATTCTTAAACAAGGCGAACGTCACAAACACAGAAACACCATTTTTGGACCTGAATATCAAAATTATTAATGGAGAGATTCATACAAGGGTGTATGACAAAAGAGATGACTTTGGATTCAATATAGTAAATTTTCCCTGGCTTGATGGTGATGTTCCTAGATTACCGTCTTATGGTATCTACATTTCGCAGCTCATCCGGTATGCTAGAGCATGTACTGATGCTTTGGATTTTCATGATAGAAATCTACAAATAACAAAGAAACTTTTAGGTCAAGGTTTTCGCTTTCACAAACTTGTCAAGACATTCTGGAAATTTTACAAAAATTATTGTCAACTACTTTTGAAATTCGGACCCATACAAGCAACAAAGTATATTACTTTGGGTATTTCGCAACCTGCATTTTATGGTGACATGATCAACAAAATTAGAAGGATCAAAGGTAGACAGAATTACTATCGAAAATGCGTCAGAATCATCATACGCCTCTTATACCGTGGATATGATCCTAATGTCACCAGACGGACACTAAGCTTGGTACTTGACCAATATACAGTCTTGTATGAGCGCATTCTTAAGACTTGCACTCTGACTGACTGTAACGACGGGACTCCATGACGGGCCCTGTCCAAACCTCCTTAGAGAAGACACGGCGGCGACCACCTGTCCTCTCTGAATGTCAGTAGGACTCCTCGGGTGATAACATATATGAGCTCGCTACAGCCGGCAGAGCACGGACTGTTTAACGCACGTCCTCTTTTTATATCCATTTACATATTCATCTGTGTTGCTTGGACCCCTGTGTTTTACGGTCTTGTTTGTGTGTGGTCATCTAACAGTGAGGTGTTTGTTTTACACCATAATTGTGCGTTCTTCGAGACCTCTGGGAAATCGGAATAGTGGGAGGGTTGTGTGCACGTAATCCAGGATAACCACACCGTCTGCTATTTACGTGGCACCGGTTGCCCATTGGTCTCGTTGGTTTATGTGTAGTCTTTTATGTTTCATGTTTCTATGTTTTGGTGTTCGTTGTCAGTTTTGCGTCTCTTTCTCTGGGTATCTGTTCTGTGTTTTTTTGCATGGGTGTTTTTGGATTTTGCTGTATGTGCTGCAACCTAGTGCTGTTGGAGATCCCCTCCTTTCTCTTATAGCTTTCAGATCTAGAACCTGGATTTTCAAAAAGATGAGGATTTTTGTGGAAGTTGTCTATTCGAATGTCAGTAATGTCCAAAATGAGGTTTTTCCAGTCATTCAGAGAATGCGATTCGACTCCTTCCGATTTACACCATCGTTTGGTATCGTTATCTAAGGCTTCCTTTAGTACTTCGCGACATTTAATAAAATCTATCTTGGATGGGATTCTATACTTAGGTCCTTTTTTAAGAAGACCACGGAGCTGCCTGTCTTGGATAATTGAAAAGTCACCTGTAATAATATGACCAGCTGGTTTATATAGATATTCAGATGTTGCACATTCTCAAGAAGCAGGACATGATTCAAGTATTTTAGGATCTGATGTAACTTTGTTGTAGTTAAAAACGAAATTTCGAATAGGTCTCTTATATTTGTAACAAATAAGAGGAGGTTCTAAATTTTCAAAATATTGAGGAATAGCACTTTGTACACGATGATCCCGAAAGATATAAGAGATGTTAAGAAGATCGAATCCTTTGTTAATAAATGAAATTTTTATGAATCGTATTTTAGGTGGTATGTTTTTAACAACTGAATAAAGTTTATTCTGTGCGAATGCAACAATGATATTAAGTCTGAATCAATCAGTATTTCTTAAGAATGCAACCAGTGCTTCATCCAAGATAGATTTCAATTGAACTGCTGGATTTGATGAGAGAGCATGAAGCAGTTCATGTCTGCCGCCGTTGCGTGCAATGATCAGAAGATCGTTGAGGGTACGGTGTAATCTAGATATTATTCTGAGTTTTCGGTTTCTTCGTCTTCCGTGAGACCTATGCTTCCGTTTAGTGTTTGGGCGGATTGAAAATACATTAATATTAGTTGACGTCGAGGAAATGTTTCCTTGTCCATAAATTTGATCGTTTAAACCAAGGGGGTACGCAGTTTGGAGTTTTGTGATCCAGGCAAGTTCAGCTTGTAGTCGGCGTTTTTTAATTTCCGTTTTACTAAGATTTTTAAGTTTAGAAAAAGACTGAATAAAATAAAATGTATTCGCTTTTTTTCGTACACATGCAGTAGACATATTCCCACTTTGTACAGATTGTACATTATAAAATTCTCTGTATTCCTCATATATCCAATAATAATTGCTTTGTTTCTTTGCAAATGGTTTTATTTGACAGCACCGAGACATTGACTTCCAATACCACCGCCCATCTTGTATTGTAAAACGCTGATATAAAGTCTAATATCTTTATAGCCACTCTTTCGTTTTCAATCTACGTTGGAGGCTCCCTTAAGGTCAGGACATATTATAGAAATGAAGTAGCAGAAAGATGGATATGACCACATGGAGAGGAATGTCTCCTCGAAATATTCAGACAAAAAAAAAAATCAATTTTGCCCGTCTCATTTTTTGGCTACAAACGTCCATTTTGGCCAATTTTAAGATTTTCGTCTTTATAGAGAATACCACATCATAACTTTACATACCTCTGTGATGCATGAAATTTCATCCAAAAATACATATATTTCTTTTTTTTGGGATTGTTATAGCTTGTGTATGAATTAAAGGCTATTGTGAGAAATTCTGATAAAATAAACAGTTCTAAGGAGAGTATTTTCTTATACAAACGATTTTGCTTGTAGCCATGACAACAACAAGTAATTTTTTTTATTAATGGCTAGAAGGTCGACAGCTGCACACTTTTTTTTCTACGATTAAAGCTATGGTATTACTTTATCCTAAAGTAGTCAAACAAATTTGTACCCGAATTTGTTTTATTATCAAAATGACTTTTCCTATAAGTGGCTCAATAATTTATTAAAAAATCTACATTTTGACCCCAAAAACATAGAGTTTAACTCGAAGTTCGTATTTCTAATTATTTCAATTTAAAAGAGTATAATGAAGAGTATCAATATCTTTGAATCGATGAAAGCAGAAGTCATATGGAAATAGAAAAAAAATTTCTGGGAAAATTTCATTGAAAAATATGCATTTCCCCCCCAAAATACTTTACTTATTCAACAATGAAAATTTCAAGGAGAATTATTTTATCTGAAACAAAATGAGCTTATGCCATTTATCGTTGATGTCGGTTTTAAATATTTCGTGATATGAAAATTGATTTGCCTCCCTGTAGTCGCAACCCTAACCTTAGACGTCTTCAAATTCAAAAGCAGAATTTAAGAACAGATAAATATACAGCATGGACCAGACATGCACGTTTCGGGTTTGACATTCAAGACTTGTACGGCAAATGATTACTCATATCGCGTGTGATGCTAAAGGTAGTCTTGTATTTCCTTCGGAACCAAATTGACACTACGGATTAGTGGACCGTGTCAGCAGGTACAAGTACATAAAAATAAAATTTTATGATTACTTTTCATTTAAATCTTTTATCAAATTACCCAGAGGTATCGAAGAACAATCACCCTGCTACATCTTTTGGTACAATTTTGGACATAACAACTTTTACACTCTTTGGTCATATTACATCGTTTAGATTGAGTAACACTGACGAGGGTAACTACCCGAAACTTGCATGTCTGGTCCATGCTGCAAATTTATCAGTTCTTAAATGATGCTTTTAATTTTTAAGACGTTTAACATTTGTACTACTTGTTAAGTGTCACTGCTGGTGGACCAGGAGTCCCGAGGGCGTATGTAGCCAAGTTCGATAAACTTCGGTTGATCGTTTCTTCAACGAATCCGAAAATTTCTATTATCAAAATTTCTTGAACTGTCTAAAACGTGGGTTGTGTAGCATCATATTCCACCCGTCCTGCTACGTCTGGTACATTTTTTGACATAATAACTTTCAAACTCGTTGGTCATATTGCATTGTTTGGATTAAGGACCACTGACGAGGGCTAAGTACCCTAACCGTGCATGTCTGGTCAAATGCTGCCAACTTATCTTTTCATAAATGATGCTGTTGAATTTGAATACGTTTGCCAAGTTCGATCAAATTCGGTTGATCGATACTTCAAAGCATTTGAAAATTTCTATTATAAAAATTTCTTGAATTGTCTAAAAAATGGGTTCTGTAACATCATATTCCACCCGCCCTGCTACATCTTTCGGCACATTTTTGGGCAATATAACTATCACACCCTTTGATCATATTGCATTGTTTAGATTGAGGATCACTGACGACGGTTAAGCACTCGAAAAGTGCTCTGGTCCATGCTGCAAATCTATCAGTTCTTAAATGATGCTATTGACTTTGAAGACGTTTAACATTGGCTTCATGTAACCTCGCGAAACAGCGCCACTCACAAAGTGGTAAAAATTATTCATCTCTTTAGATTCAACAGCATCATTTACTACAGATACAATTGCAGTATGAACCAGACATTCACGTTTCGGGTACTTAACCCTCGTCAGTGATCCTCAGTCTAAGCAATGTTAAATGTCAAATTCAATAGCATAATTTAAGAACAGATGAATTTGCAGAATGGACCAGCCATGCACATTTCGGGTACTTAACCCTCGACAGTAACAATGTAATATTGCCTATGAGTATGAAAATTATGATGTTCAAAAATGTACCGAAAGACGTAGTAGTTTTGGTGGGATATGATGCTACAGGACCCACGTTTTAACAATTTCAAGAAATTTGGTAACAAATTTTCGAATGCGTTGAAGAGACAGAAGATCAACCGAAGTTGATGGAACTTGGCTACATGTGTTCTCGGGGACTCCCGGTCCAGCAGCAGTGAAATGATTTGGACATTTTTCAAGTTGACGTACTTCGGACTTCGCAATCCGGACTTCGCACTAAAAGGGTCATATTAAAGAAATCAGATGCACTAAGGAATGTAAAATGTGAACACACAATAGATGAAATGAGTGTGGAGAGCTTTAAATATGTATATTCATGCATGAAAATAAATCAATTCTCACAAAATTTAATCTAGGATAATCGGGATAACATTACGTTTGTGACATAGTCCCTTCCAAGTATGGTGTCCGAAGTCCGAAGTCCGCGAACATGAAAAATGTCTAGAATATGGCCATGATATTTATGCACTTGACTGAACTAATTTATTCTCAGAATGATGTGCATATTTATATTCTCATTCTTTCTGAATGAATGTAAAAAAACTCACATCAAAATTTACTAACAACATTCTTTCGGGTTTATTTCATAGTTTGTACATTGAACAAATGCATACAATAAAATAATATTTGATATTTTCCAGTATGAATGAGTAATTAGAGAATATTAGCAGTTTATTTCTTGATAATTGTTTTTTTTTCTGCTTATTGTGGCGATGATTTTATCTTATTGTACAACGTACTATCTTACAACCTAGAGATTTGTTATATAGTACAGAACATTTACAAAATTGTGAAGCCATAGGCTGGTAAAAACATTGTGAAAAAAAAATGCTGGAAATTCTATGTTAATTTTCTTCTGTCTCGAAGCTTTCGATTTCGTTAGGAAAGTTACTCGGTATATCTGAGATGATTGATGTATGAGGACCAATGGAATGTGCAGCCGGGAAGCACGTGACATCAGCGTCATCTGTTGTGACAAATTCGTCTAAACAATCATCATTGATATTCTGTTCTTGACATGGTTCTTGTCTTGCAATAGAATTTCTGTCATCAATTTCACTAGAACTAGATGATTCGTCATCCGCTTCATTCATGTGGCTGCTCTCACGTTGCGTACTGTCGTCTGTTGAACAAAATGGCGACAAAATTGAAGGTTGAACATCATCCAATTTACGGAGCGACTCATTAGAACATATACTTCGAAGCCACTTAATCATGAGGTTGGGATTAGAGATGAGATAATCTATGACGTCTAACTGCATTTGATCTTTGGTCTTTGCTAAGATAACAATTTTCATTATCTCTAATAGATGTTCTGTATGATCTTGTTTATCAACCATTATGGCGTTGCTTCGTCTGAAAAATTAAATTTTGATCTATTTGGGTATCACATAGAAAATGTATCTTACGATAAAAATTGAATACGGAGAGATGGATGCATACGAATTAAAAAGTTGAATCCCCTTTCCCGAACAGAAGTCCCCGCGATACATGTACTCAAAATGCGGTTGAATTTAAGCTGGGCTATTTCATACATCGAAGTTTTAAACCTTTGCAATTATGTAAAAAGAAAACTTCAAACCAATTTATTATGTAAAGTCTGTAAACTCCGTACGGCGGCTTCGCCTACATGTACCATACAAAGCAGACCGCTCATACCGCAACGCCACAGTAACAACCCTAACAAGAAATTTCCTATGACGTCTATATGAATATGGCCTACAGTGGAAGTGAAGAATTCCAAGTACCATTAAAATTCAAATGACAAGAAAACAACATTTTTTAGGCACCAGACACGTGTTTCGGATATTAAATCCTTATCAGTGATGTTTCCAGTCAAAGACATTGTCAGAAGCCACCAAAATTAATTACAGTAGCGCCCTCTGTACTTATTTCTTAATTTAGTTTTGTCAATTTACAGAGGGTGCGCGACTCCACATTTCCTGAAGGGTCGAATCAGCAGCATATCCAAATAGAATCTATGTTCAAATAAGCATTGGAGGGATGGTGCTAAGATGTTAATCTCCTTTAATTTCGATATGTTTTTATAAAATGACAAGTTTCCGAAATAGCAAAATAACAAACATGGTGTCAAAGTGATGCTTCCAGTCAAGGGGATTTTCAGAAGCCGCCAAAATTAATTTTAGTAGCGCCCTCTAGTTATATTTTTTTTTCAATTAGAAATTTCCATTTACTTCATAGAGAGTACAAATACAGTTCATAGAAATAATACGGAAGTGTTCCAACTCTTTACCTTCTTGAAGAAAATTTCAAACAAGACAGGACGCCGATTGCCGGTCCTCTCTGAATCAGTCGATTTCCTCGAATGATAACATGCATGAGATCGCTACCACCGGTAGAGCATAGACTCTTTCGAACGCCCCTCTCCCTTTTTTTATCTACTTACACATTCATCTGTGATCTTACTTGGGCCTCTGCGTGTTGCTGTCATGTATGTGCGGTCATCTTACAGCAAGCATGTTATTTTACACTATCATTGTGCGATACATTTAGTTAACCGAAAAGTGGGAGGGTCGTACGTAATCCGGATAACCACACCATTTGCTTCTTGCGTTGAAGATGGTCGTCCTTAGTCGGCAACGATTGCCCATTGGTCTAGTTAGTTTCAATTCATGTTTCTATGTCTGGCTGGATATCCCCAGGCCCTCCTTTCTTTTGTAATACAGAAAAAGCATTAGGATATTGAAATTTCGAGGTCATATTATGGTCACCGTGTTTTTTTTTTCTTATCATTTAAGGGATGAGCTTTAACTGTTTTCACATTGCTAGTAATTTTTTGCCATCCGCAAAACTAATTCGGACAAAAGTTGCTGCCAACCGATGATGTTTTTCAAGGATGTCATGATATATATGAACTCGCTGTAATAATAAAATAAAAAACAAAAACAGAAAAAACTACCCTTTTTTTCAAATTGTACAAAATTTAGCAAAAATGTTACGAAATTTGAGCGCAAATGCCATTTTAGCAGAACGGAAAGAAAAAGTCATATATTTCCTCCAAGTAAAGCGCCAAACTCCCAGCCTCGATATGCAGCGTGTCAAACTCCCAGTCTGGATATGCAGCGTGTTTGTTTGTTTTTTCTTTTTGTTTGCAATTCAATTATTGTATGTGTCATAACAAAAACATCTATAAATTGAACTCGAACAAAGAGAGATTATTTGATGGGTTAAAATAGTTTGCACTCACCTGCTTTTAGTTTTTGCAAGTGAGGGATATTTCTAAAACACCTTTTATCCCTTTTAAACTTCCTCTTTTTAATTAAACGTACAAGCTCCTATATCGATCACCTTTATGGACTTTTGGGTCGCATGTGAAGGGGAACTATATAAGGCAATGACCCTTTGTGTGACATTGAGCGTCACTTTCAGTTAAGGTTATACGTAGGATCTCATATCCCTTAGGATTTAGATAAGACAGATAAACAACCTAAAGATGACCTTTCTGCACTTGACTGACTGGAATATTTACCGTACACCCTGCTACCATTAGAGGACAAATAATGTCACTCCTGATTTAATGACAACATAGATCATCGTGAGAATGACGATCAAGAGGAAAATTAGTTAATTATGATCTTTCTGCACTTGACTGAACTAATTACCGTACACTCTTATTTACAAGCTACCATCAGCGAAAAAATTAATGTCACTCCGTTGCGTATGACCTTTTTGAACTGGATTGAACTAATTTCCGGGCACAGTTATTTACATGATACCGTTGTTGATGACACATTTATGTAATTAATCTTGATTTTACAACCACACCTTGACAGTAAATAGTTGTCTTATATTTGTCCCCAAAACATGGAAGGCGAAGCAATCCTGATTTTGTATGCCTCGGTTTATGATTTTCTGAATTATCGATTTTGTGCTGTATATAGGGATATGGTCATTGTCCATATTTATCTTGGTAATGTCGTTTAGGCATGGTCCATTTGATATTCAGGGGGGGGGGGGCTTGGGTTTTTTGTCGGAGCAAGATTATTTTTTTCGCACCGGATCGGGGCAAAATTATTTTTTTCTTGCAAAGTTGGAGCAAGGAAATTTTTTTTTTACAAAGTGATGTCGATACATGTATTAAGAATGTTTGTGTTTTATCAATAGAAATTATTTATATTTTTACTCAAAACTCTAAATATTAATATATTAGTTTATTTTTATCCAAGTTTTCAATTCACTTTTAAACAGAGATAAAAGATTTTTACAATACAATTATCAATATTTAATATAAGGTACATCATGTATATAACATGTATAAGAGAGTCTGAGGGGAAGGTCTCCTAGACAGATTTTTAAATGTTACTGAGAATTGTAAATTGGTGAATAACTGAAGATCTCCTTCCAAGCTTATAGGAACATAAAATTAGACTACATGCAACATGTACTAATAGCAATACATAAATATTGATAAAATATTTAAGCTTTTAAGGAAGGCCTTTTTTCATTTACATACATGTATAACTTTTGATATCTTCAAATATATGAACTAAATGTTTTGATAGAAAACTATGGCGAGCGAAGCGAGCCAAAAATTTTTTATACACTTTGAAAACTGCGGCGAGCGAAGCGAGCCGGAAAATTTTCAAGAATTTTAGCAAAATTTTATGGTAATTCTTCAAATTCAGATTATTTGCAAGAGCAAGATTATTTTTTTCTGTCACACCATAAGCAAATTTATTTTTTTCATCAAAATTGAGAGCAAAATTATTTTTTTCGAAAAAAACCCAAGCCCCCCCCAGAATATCAAATGGACCGTGCCTTATCGAAAAAGTAAAGAAAAAGAAGTGATCAAACTCTAAGAGGTCAATAATTTCCAAAGACTTTTGAAAAAGGCACGAATGTTTTGGATGATCAATCTTTATCATTGTTCCTTTAGCAAAGTGAATGCAGATGGCCGTCCTAAGTCGGCACCGGTTGCCCATTGGTCTCGATGGTTTATGTGTAGTCCTTTGTGTTTGATGTTTCTGTGTTGTGCGTTGACGTTCCTTGTCCCTTGCGCGTCTCTTTTTGTGCTTGTCTGCTTTGTGTTTTTGCATTGGGTGTTTTGGGGTTTTGCTGTGGGTGCTACAACTTGGTGTTGTTGGAGATCCCCTCCTTTGTTTGACGTTTCTATCTATGCGTTTTAGCCCATCAAAAATATATTGCTTATAGTTTCAAGTATCTTGAAAAGATAAAGAATGTCTAAATTTTACGAAATTAAGTAAAGTAATATTGTATTATTCTGCTTGTAAGAAGGGATCCCACTCAGTTGCACCAACCTCAGCAAAATACCAAAGCATCATAAGCGAAAACATAGAGTAGAAGTGCGATGGAAGAGACACAAATGGAACAGGGAACACCAATCACAATATCAAAACACCAAACACAAAAACATAGAGTAGAAGTGCGATTCAAGAGACACAAATGGAACAGGGAACACTAATCACGATGTCAAAACACCAAACACAAAAACGTAGAGTAGAAGTACGATGGAAGAGACACAAATGAAGCAGGGAACACCAATCACGATATCAAAACACCAAACACAAAAACATAGAGTAGAAGTGCGATGCAAGAGACACAAATGGAACAGGGAACACCAATCACGATGTCAAAACACCAAACACAAAAACATAGAGTAGAAGTACGATGCAAGAGACACAAATTGAACAGGGAACACCAATCACGATATCAAAACACCAAACACAAAACATAGAGTAGAAGTACGATGCAAGAGACACAAATTGAACAGGGAACACCAATCACGATATCAAAACACCAAACACAAAAACATAGAGTAGAAGTACGATGGAAGAGACACAAATGGAACAGGAAACACCAATCACGATATCAAAACACCAAACACAAAAGACTGCACTTATATGAAAAAAGGATATCGATGGGCAATCGTTGCAAAGGTAATGCAACCCCCTAGTTTTTCAAACAAAGGAAATATACCTCATAATGCAGCGGCTTTTAAAATTTTTAGAAATATTTCATTAGATAATCTTGAGAAATCAGATGAGAGCTTAAGATTGTTACATGAAACATATTTTATTATATACGGCTAAACAAAAATAATATCGATAGCGTAAATGAAAAATACCAAGATTAAAATTTGCCAATCACTCAATTGTTAAACTCGAAAAAAATATGTTGTAGATACTTACATTTTTTTGCAGTGATTGAAGGACTTTTCTCTCCAAAATCTTTCAATCTTTATTGAATTACTGCTTTGAATCAGACATTCACCATAACACTTTTCTATCAGCTCAGTGAATGTCGAAAATTTCCATATGCTCCCTTATATATGGAAACAGGGATGCGCATATGCAAGATTTGCTTGAGCAGGCAATGCGACCCCCTCCCTCCTTATTTCCTATTCCCAGGCATGTAATCTATATCACCATTGAAAAAAAAAAGTCATAGAGGTGTTTTATAGAGAATAACAATCTAGGTACTGAGGAACTGGGATCCTTTCTAGAGAGAAAGAAAAGCTAGGCGTAGAGATACCCTTTGGTGAACAAAAATAAAATAAAAAATATTCATCCGTGCATGAAATAGGACTATAATATGTTCTGATTTCAGACAGGTGAAGAGAGGCCATGACAAGTAGTGTAATAACTTGTGGAGCTTCTACCTAGTACATATTTACGTAGGATACAAAGCTTTTATATAAGTTAGGTAGATCACCTTTACTTGGCGTCCTCTGAATGAAGCGTATGTCGTTTGCATAATTGCCTAACAATGAATTTTCCCCTAGAAGATGACCATTTGATCCTGAGTTAGGGGCTGTATGACAATATTTTTCGGGCAGATTATTTATTTTCAACGTAAAACCGGTCGAATATTTATTTTTCAGATTTTATGTTTTAGGCCAGAATATTTACTTCTGCTACCAAACTATTTATCTTCAACATTTTATAGAGAATATTTATTTCCAAAAAGTGCCACTCCTCTCGTCCTCTTAGGTCATTTCTTGTTTTTATTCTGTTTTGAGTCCATTTGGTATTAAGAAAGATGCATGTTCGTTGTTTTATCTTATTCCACATTTGCATTTCATTCCTTTCCAATTGATCAATTTGCTTTTTCTGAGATTCTAGTATCAAAATATCATGTTTAAGTCTACCACCTGTTAAAAAATTTGATGGAATATGTATACACATGAAATGAAAATAACTATTCTAAATATAAAAAAGAGATACATGTAACAGCCAGCAAGGAAGAAAACAATCAAGTACAAAGCTTAGTGTTCGTCTGGTGACATTACGATCATATCCACGGTATAAAAGGCATTTGATGACTCTGAAACATTTTCGATAGTTATGCTGTCTACCTTTAATCCTTCTTAATTTGTTATTTACATGTATGTCACCATAAAATGCAGGTTGTGAAATACCTTAAGTAATATACTATGTTGCTTGTATGGGTCCGAATGTCAAAAAGACATGCATTTCTGGTCCATGCTGCACATTCATGTGTTCTTACATGATGCTATTGAATTTGAAGACCTTTAACATTGCTTAAACGAGCTAATGAACTATGTCAACTACATGTATATCTATATGGCTTCATCAAATGCACAATCAAGTGTCTTAAGTAGTTTATGAAAGCGGAAACCTCAACCTAAAAGTGTTTTTGTAATTTGTCAATTTCTACTGTGAAAATCCAAAATATCAGTTCATGCTCTAGCGTACCGGATGAGCTGTGATATGTTAATGCCGTATGACGGTAATCTTGGAACATCACCGTCAAGCCATGGGAAGTTTACTATGTTGAATCCAAAATCATCCCTTTTGTCATACATGTATACACTTGTATGAATCTTTCCGTTTACAATTTTGATATTTAGGTCCAAAACGGTGTTTCTGTATTTGTAATAATGTCGAAGGGTTCCAACTCTATACCTTCTTGAAGAAAATTCCAAACCAATTTCCTTGCACCAGACACGTGTTTCGAGTATTAAATTCTCATCAGTGATGCTTTCAGCGGAGCCATCAAAAATAATTTCAGTAGCGCCCTCTTTAATTTTTTGAAGTTATATTTTTACATTTACATTACAGAGAGTGCGCGGCTCCAAATTTCCTGTAACGTTTGCCTTTTTAAGTGTTAATTCTTGTGGATAAATTTCATACTTATATAATTCAAAAGCAGGATTGTCAATGGTTAGAATATCATCCAGATACCTAGAACTATTATTGAAACATTTCAGATCATCAAATTTTCTTTGCCTTTGAAGATTTTGGATAAATTCTTTTTCATAAGTGTATAGAAATAAATCTGCAACAAGAGGCGCACAGTTAGTACCCATAGGAATTCCTACAGCCTGCTTGTATAGATCTTCACCAAATCTAACATAAATATTGTCCAAGAGGAAGGACAAGGCATTACACAGGTCACTACATGTCCATGATTTGTTTGATTTGGAGTCTGTCGAGGAAAACAAACCCTTCGATTCAAATATATAAATGTAAGTTTTCCGCATTCGATCAAAGCACCATTTAATGAGATTAGATAATCGATCATTAATTTTGTCATGAGGAAGTGTGGTGTACATATTAGAGAAGTCGTATGGAGAAATCGTTTTGGCTTGGAAATTTCCAGATTTCATTTTGTCAATCACATCCCCTAAATTCTTAATAGACCAAAATAAATTTACATCGTTCCAAGCATCAGAAGCGAAAACATAGAGAAGAAGTACGTTTAAAATGGTTAGAAATATTTCATTAGACAACCTTGAGAAATAAGAAGAGAGCTTATGATTGTTACATGAAACATATTTCATTATAAACGGCTAAATAAAAATAATATCGATAGCGTAAATGAAAAATGCAAAGATTAGAATTTGCCAATCACTAAATTGTTAAACTCGAAAAAATATGTTGTAGATACTTACATTTTATGCTGCAATTGAAGGACTTTTTCCCTCCAAAATCTTTCAATCTTTATTGAATTACTGCTTTGAATCAGACATTCACCATAACAGTATTGTATCAGCTCAGTGAATGTCGAAAAATGCCCCCTTATATATGGAAACATCTCAGGGATGCGCGTATGCAAGATATGGTTAAGCAGGCAATGCGACCCCCTTCCCCCTTATTTCCTATTCCCAGACATGGCGACAATATCACCATTGAAAAAAAAAGAAAAATTTCTTGAAATTTCTAAAACGTGGGTCCTGAAGCATCATATCCCACCATTCTGCTACGTCTTTTGGTAATTTTTGGACATAGTAATTTTCATACTTTTTGGCCATATTACATTGCTTAGACTGAGGATCGCCGACGAGGGTTAAGTACCCGAAACGTGCAAGTCTGCTCCATGCTGTAAATTTATCAGGTTTTAAATGATGCCATTGAATTTAAAGACGTTTAACATAGCGGTGTTTTATAGAGAATAACAATCTAGGTACTGAGGAACTGGGATCCTTTCTAGAGAGAAAGAAAAGCTAGGCGTAGAGATACCCTTTGGTGACCAAAAAAAAAAAACAAAACATATTTACGTAGGATACAAAGCGTTTATATAAGTTAGGTAGATCACCTGTACTTGGAGTCCTCTTCATAAAGCGTATGTCGTTTGCGTAATTGTCTAGCAATGAATTTTCCCTTAGAGGATGACCATTTGATTCTTAGCAGGGGGCTGCATGACAATATTTTTCGGGCAGATTATTTATTTTCAACGTAAAACCGGTCGAATATTTATTTTTCAGATATTATGTTTTAGACCAGAATATTTACTTCTGCTACCAAACTATTTATCTTCAACATTTTATAGGTTAGAATATTTATTTCCAAAAAGTGCCACTCCTCTCGTCCCCTTAGATCATTTCTTGTTTTCATTCTGTTTTGAGTCCTTTTAGAATTGAGAAAGATGCATGTTCGTTGTTTTATCGTATTCCACACTTAGATTTCAACCCTTTCCAATTGATCAATTGCTTTTTCTAAGATTCTAGTATCATAATATCAGAATTAAGTTAATCACCTGTTTAAAATTTTGATGGAATATGTATACACATGAAATGAAAATAACAATTCTAAATATAAAGAAATAGATACATGTACCAGCCAGCGAGGAGGAAAACAATAAAATACCAAGCTTAGTGTCCGTCTGGTGACATTAGGATCACGGTTTAAAATGCATTTGATGACTCTGACACATTTTCGATAGATATGCTGTCTACCTTTGATCCTTCTTATTTTGTTAATTAGTTAAATTCTAATTATGTCATCATAAAATGCAGGTTTTGAAATAAAAAGACATGCATTTCTGGTCCATGCTGCACATTCATGTGTTCTTACATGATGCTATTGAATATGAAGACGTTTAACATATTACATAGTTTAGATTTAGGATCACTGACGAGGATTTAGTACCCGAAACGTGCATGTCTGGTCCATGCTGAAATTGTATCTGTTCTTAAATGATGCTATTGAATTTGAAGACGTTAAACACTATGCCAACTACATGTATATCTATATGGCTTCATCAAATGCGGAATCAAGTGTCATTACCAGGCTACATGTTTTATGCTTGAAGGTTTTGAGAAAAGATGATTACTAAGATTCGAATGATTCATGCACTCTGTCACAAAAAAAACTCTTCTGAACAGAGAGATAATCTTCTCAAGTGTGAGATGAGAAAGAAGGGAGGAGATCTCCAACATTCATTTAGTAAATGGTTATATTGAATCCATCATTTAGTAAATGAAACCACCATTTAGTAACTGGTAATATTGAATCCTTTAACTTTAGCTAAGGGTGAAACTTTTGATTTTGATTTCAAATTTTAGACTCCTATATTAACCATAATCTTGCAAAATATTAAAAGAGAGATGATAAATTTGCATCTGATAACATTATCGTTTATGTCGGTTTTGATACTATTTCTTTGTTAGGACCAATGCATTTCCATAGGACCGTGTCACGGCATGTCACCGATTTTAAAGATTTTTGGTAAAGGAAAAGGGTATGACTCACCATGATGAAATTAGCTTCTTTTTTGCAATTTAAGTTTCCGTTGCCATGGTAACTTTGTCTGAATTTTTCAGAATTTTGAAAATATTGAAAACAAAGTACATGTGTATTTTCAAAAGACTCGATTCCATGGAAACGGGTATTGCAGTCAACTGTAAATTTCTTTATTAAATCATTGTATCCTCTTATATGTGAATATATAAAGAGAGATGTGCTCAATTAAACTATACTCTTTATATGAGTGGTTTAGGAGAGGGTTAAATTAAACTCAGAAAATCACATTTTTTTTTACTTAAAAAGTGCCTATTTTGCCTGAATTTGCTTAGATTACAGTTTGTAATATTAGATCAGCAGGCTTATCTGGAGTTTGGGTGCATTTCATCTAAAAAGTACCGACGTTAGACATTAAAAAATGAAAAAATTAGAGTGGGGAGATTTCTTACGGTTACTATAGCAACATTTCGTTCTACATTACTCTACATGGAGTATATTTTAGCTCCATTTCTAACTGTTTTGAATTAACCATGCATAAAAATCTTAATGAGTGTGTCAATGATATACATATTAGTAAGAATTGACCTTGAAAAATTTCAAGGTCATTTGACCTTGTGTCAAGGTCACTGTTTTGTATATGACCGAATTTTACAAAAATAATGTAATTTCTATGAAAATAAAAAAAAATATATATTCCAGAAATCAGATGATATCATAACAAAATTGTTATTTACAATATAATATTTGACATAACTCTTATTCATTGAGATAAGTTGCACAGAAACTTGTTATTTCTGAAATACTAAGTCCCATGCATACAATTGAATGAAAAATGTGTAAAATATATAAATTGCTTACTTCTTGATCAACATTTTTTTTCTATCAGATAATTGACAGTCAATGTAATTTGTGCGTTTTTCTCTTCTTTTATATTTAAACTTTATAAACATTTACCCCATTCATCATTACCATTAAAACGCAAATAAAAAATTGACACAAAAAATGGAAAATTGCAGATTTCAGTGAAATTTTAGCATTGAAATTGAAATGACGTTGACCTTGAAATCAATAATCCTGAAAAAAATTAAGGTTGTAAGAAAAAAAGGAAAGTATCTGTGCTGATAATTCATTGAAATTAACTTATCAAGTACTGACCCCTATAAAAGAGTAATATGGTTGAGGTTTCACATTAAAAGTTGCCATAGAAACCAACTTTAATGGCAAATTTGAGGAAAATGATTATTTTCCCCATCGAGTTTTCTTCCTAATATTGTTAATCAGATGATATTTATTTCATTAAAACAATACAAAAGATTCCATTACGCCTGTCTTCAGTGTTATTTATGGTTAACAATGCTTAAAATTGTACTAAAAAGGGCGAAAAAGGAGTAGGTGCGGTAACCTGTCATTTCGGCCCTATTTCAACGTTGTTTATATATCCATAATATTCTAGTTTATAAAATGTCAAATGTATGGTGCGTCCAAATCACGAAAACTTTTTGTTTTATTTTACAGTCCTTTACTGAATAATACGTCGCTCAAAACGTCTAAAAACGCTAAATCATTAAAAATATCAATAAATGAGCGATATTTTGATACAAAACTATGAAAGCAAGTGGTAATCCAGGCCTTGCCCATAAATATGTTTGTGTCAATCTATGGATTTCTGACCAGCCTTTTAATTTGCATAAAAAATCGTGGGCGAGGCCTGGAGCATAGATGAATTTTGAAGATTTGTGTGTAAAATACGATCATTTTCCTGAGTTTTGCGTCATTCGGGGTACATGACGTCAAAACATGACGTCATACATTACGTGCGTGACGTTACGAGGGCTAAAAATTATGACGCGGTATTTTCTCAAACATTCAACTTTGCAAAAAGTGATAATTGATAATTCGTTTATCAAAAATATTTTTCGTCGAAATTATAGGGCCGATATGAGGGGTTAGCGCATCTAGTCCTTTGCCTTGTTTTTATGCCTGTTTTTGACTGTTTTTGATTTGCTATTGTAGGTGTTATGGAAGAAATATCTTCAGAATTAATAGATTTTTTAGAATAGAAGTTTTAAAGAGTCACATATGTCTAGGTTGTTAAGCTATTAAAGTGGTTTCTAAGGCAACACATTGTCCAAATATAGCTTACTTCACAGTCTTGTGAGGGCTTAAAATAGACTGACCTCGTTTCCATTGCAACCGTCAGTTTCATTGTCCAAAAAAGGTCATTTCTTTGTCAATGTACCAAAGGTATCATTTGTAGAAAAACTGAGCAAAATCCATGACATGCCGTGGCCAGCCAATTTTGGTCCTTACAGAGAATTGATATTAAATTTTACGTGATATGAAAATTGAGTTGCCTCCCTGTAGTCGCAACCCTAACATTATACGTCTTCAAATTCAAAAGCTGCATTTAAGAACAGATAGATTTACAGCATGGACTAGATATGCACGTTTCAGGTATGATATTCAAGGCTTGAACGGCTAAATGATAATTCTTGTCGCGTGTAATGCTAAATATAGTCTTGTATTTCCTTCGGAACCATATTGACACTACGGATGGGTCAAGAAAAACCATCAGCATGTACAAGTACATAAAAATTAAATTTTATAATTGCTTTTCATTTGAATCTTTTATTAAATTACCCAGAGGTATCGAAGAACACTCACCCTGCTAAATCTTTTTGTACTTTTTTGGACATAATAACTTTCACACTCTTTGGTCATATTGCATTATTTATATTGAGGATCACTGACGAGGGTTAGAGGGAAATCATCCTACTCCTAGTATTTAAACTATAGATTAGATATAAATCTGACTATGTTAACATATAACTTGAAGATTCATAGATTTTATATATGTCATGAAATTTTGAATTCATCGGGGTTCTTTAAGGGGAGCTGGTCCCTGAAAAGTGCTTAAATTTGCATATTAACATATTTTTATGTATTGCGTGCTATGGCGTATAAAATAAGATTTTGCGGTATCAACTGGACTTTATTTGTCTTCCTATGGTTTTTTTTATATTTATTTGAGACTTTTATGTTTATGTGTAGTCTTTAGTGTTTGATGTTTATATGACGTGTGTCTCTTTTCCGTCTGATAGTGTGCTAGTCTTTTGTGTTTTTGCATCGGGTGTTTTGGTGTTTTCCTGTTGGTGCTGCAACAGGGTCTTGTTGGAGATCCCCTCCCTTCTTTTCTTTATTGTGAGTGGTATTTTTCACGTTTTGTACCTTATAAAAGAGTACTCCCGTCCCAGATATAAAAAACAGAGGCCTAAGGACGAAGGACTGATAATGACCTATTAGGTAGAGGCCCTTGTGTACTTGCTTCCTGTAACGTAACGGCCACATCTGTGGACTGATATGCACGAAAATATGATAGAGGGCCCTGAGTACTTGCTTCCTGTAAAGTTTCGTTGAATTCTGTGCAGCGATTACATAGATGACGAAAATGTTAAAAGTTTACAAGGGACGGACGGACGGTAAGACGACGGACTGACGGATGGACGATGATCGGTGCGCTAAAACACTGAACGGAAGGCTCAGGTAGCTTTACATTGATAGATTTTCAGACCCGTGCAGCGGACCTACATGTATGTACAACTTTTATCAACAAAGAAATAAATTATTCTAATCCAGTAATAAAATACTTATACGTCTAATTTGCACTATCAAATGACAAATAAGGATAATGTCCATATCCCTGTATACAGCACAAAATCGATAATTCAGAAAATCAGAAACTGAAGGCATACAAAATCGGATAAAACAGGAACCAAAGCAAACATATGTTAACTTTCGGACAACCACGCCATTTGCTACTCGCTGTGCTAAATCAGGGCAGATCAGGGGCGTAGCTAGGGTTTTGTCCTACGACAAATTTGAAATACTGAATTGACGATTGTCGATTGGTCTCGTTGGTTAATGGTTAATGTGTAAACTTTTGTGTTTGATGTTTCTACGATGTGTTCTCTTTCTGTGCTTGTCTGCTCTATATATTTTTATTTCCATGGAGGTGTTTTGGTGTTTTGTTGTTTTTATGCAGAAACCGATCGCATCTTGTTGGAATCTTTCATTTAAGAAATGAATCTTATATTTTTTCTTTTCATACAGGTATCACCCGAAACATTAGGCAGTTTTCTGTCCAATTTTACGGGTGATACCTGCATCGACAGAAAAAAAGTATTAGATTCATTTCTTATCATTTTATTATCATCTACTTATGGAAAACAGACTGTTTTCTTGGATCTACAAACAATAAATCACCGCAATCTATTTCGTTAGTTCGGAGGGTTTAGCAAACAAGTTATGGCAGCCGCCATTATTTCAACGAACGATCGTCTCTAGCTATATCTTTGGAATAAAGACCAGTTTGAGCCAATTCTACATGCACAATTAATGTTTTTAGTAAGTAGAGAAAAATGGTACCCTTGAAATGATAAGCAAACATCAATAAATTGTATTTTCAGCAACGAGTTCATTCGTGTCTGTCGTTCCTGTTCTAAAAATAATGCTATAAATAGACTTCCGTGAACAATTGTGTTGATCGATGTATCAACAAAATTTCTCAGCCAATCAGAATCTTCGTCTCTTGAAAATGACAATAGAAATTGCTGCTGGTGGACTGTAAGTCCCCGAGGATATTGATCATCTAGTTTTAGTGTTTACGCACTGCATTGAAATATATTCTAAATTTCATGTCATCAAATTAGTCCTAAATTTCTAAAACTAAGGGGTATCTCCCTCATTGCATAGCTCTCTCCTTAGCTGGGTTTCGGCATAATCATGTTTAGAATTAAGCTCCTTAATTGCGCCTACCCTCCAACGATTTTTGGCCATATTTTTCACTAACATACGCTTCTGAATAAACCATACACAAAATTTGGAGCTGCTCATTTGGCAAGAGGAAATTGAATCTCTGCACAAATGGCGCAAGGAAAATTCACTTAACTTTATTTAAACTGTTTGGCACGAAGTACTACTGACGAGGATTAAAATATCCGAAACATGTGTACACTACAACAAAATTGGTACTTTAAAACATATATTTCAATATTGACAATTAAATGATTTTTTTATCATTCATCATGACTGATTAGAATTTAATATTCGAAACACGTGTCTGGTGCATGAAAATTGGTTTGTTCAGGAAGGTATAGAGTTGGAACACTTGCGTATTTTTATCTATAATAGATTCATTATTTGACGCATGCTACGGGTCGTACGTTACCCACGGGGAAGATCGAGCCTCACAAACAGTAAATGGGACGTGCGATCTACCCCGGGCGTTCACAAGATGGGGTTAAAGTTCACGTGTCTTCAATCCTTTGCTTTTTCGTAACAATTTTGGCATTATTGAAGTTAACGAAATGTATATGCATGTTTCTTTTGAATATACACTAGTAATAAAAACTTTAACGCTTTTTGTGCTACGTCACCATTACATGTACATGCAGTTAAAAAAGTTGAAAAAAGGAAGGATTACTATGAAGCTTACACATCGAGTTTTTCAGAACATGTGTACATATCCATTAAATTTTAAGGGACAAGTTTGGGGGATAGGCGACAGTCAACATTTTTATGCCCCCGGAATCAAAGATTCGGGGGCATATAGTTTTTGGCCTGTCCGTCTGTTTGTCTGTTTGTCTGTTTATCTGTTTGTCTGTTTGTCTGTCTGTTTGTCCGAAAAACTTTAACATTGGCTTAACTTTTGAATGAAAAGTGATAGGGCTTTCATATTTCACATGTGTATTCCTTGTGACAAGACCTTTCCATTGATACCAAAAGTTTTGACCTCGTGACCTTGACCTTTGACCAACTTTTCAAAAACTTTAACATTGGGCATAACTTTTGAATGGTAAGTGATAGGGCTTTCATATTTCACATGTGTATTCCTTGTGACAAGACCTTTCCATTGATACCAAAAGTTTTGACCTCGTGACCTTGAACTTGACATTTGACCTACTTTTCAAAAACTTTAACAATGGGCATAACTTTTGAATGGTAAGTGATAGGGCTTTCATATTTCACATGTGTATTTCTTGTGACAAGACCTCTCCATTGATACCAAAATTTCTGACCTCGTGACCTTGACCTTTGACCTTTTAACCCAGTGACCTCACATACATGTACTTAACAGAAAATAGTGTTCATACTAACAAAGATGCCACCGGGGGCATTCGTGTTTCACAAACACAGGCTTTATTTTTTATTTTATTTGTATAATTATATAGAATTAAAGTCTATAGAGCCGCTGAAATATTACAATGGCAGAGGAAAAAAGAACGGAACATAACCCGTCGGATCAAGACTGTATCACGAACGGAGTAGAAATTTTGAAAAATACATGTATGAGTTAAATAACATTTCATCTGATTTTCACGACTATCGAGAATTTTTTAATTTTCGCGTTCATTTCAATTTATAAACTCTCCACCCTTATCCACCTGACTGGATCATCCCTTTTATGAAAAATTCATCAGCGATAAACAGCATTTTGCATAACAAGGAAATGGCCAAAAAATTGAAGAATCTTAGATAACATATGATTGAACGTCAAATCGCTGATAATTTGTTTTCATACAGATAATATGGAAATATATCATATATTGATGCAGTCTATATCCTCTCGTGCAAGTTAGACATTTTGGCGCTCTTCGTGCTCTTGCATGACGTCATTGCTATTGCTCTATTTAGAAACGCTGAATAAGATGCGCATAAACAATATGCTAATTTCCTTTAAGTACCCGAAACGTGCATGTCTGGTCAATACTGCAAATATATCTGTTCTTAAATGATGCTTTTAAATTTGAAGACGTTTAACATTTGTATACTTGATAAGTGTCACTGCTGGTGGACCAGGAGTCCCGAGGGCATATGTAGCCAAGTTCGATCAACTTCGGTTGATCGTTTCTTCAACGAATTCGAAAATTTCTATTATCAAAATTTCTTGAATTGTCTTAAACATGGGTACTCTAACATCATATTCCACCCGTCCTGCTACGTCTTTTGGCACATTTTTGGAGTTATTGCATTGTTTAGATTGAGGATCACTAACGAGGGTTAAGTACCCGAAAAGTGCATATCTGGTCCATGCTGCAAATTTATCAGTTCTTAAAGGATGTCATTGAATTTGAAGACGTTTAACATTTGTACTACTAACTGAGTGTCACTGCTGGTGGACCTGGTGTCCCCGAGGGCATATGTATCAACGTGAAATACTGGCCCATGCTGCAAATTTATCAGGTCCTAAATGATGCTATTGAATTTGAAGACGTTTAACATTGGCTACATGTAACCTCGCGAACTCCTGGTCCCCAAGCAGCGCCACTCACCAAGTGGTAAAAATCATTCATCTCTTTAAATTCAACAGCATCATTTAAGAACTGATGAATTTGAGGATGGACCAGGCATGCACGTTTAGGATATTTAACCCTCGCCAGTGATCCTCAGTCTAAACAACAGTGTAATATGGCCAAATAGTGTAAAGTCATTGTGTCCAAAAATGTACCGAAAGACGAAGCAGAATGGGTTGGATATGATGCTACAGGACCAACGTTTTAACAATTTCAAGAAATTTGGTAACAGAAATTTTCGAATGCGTTGAAGAGACAGAAGATCAACCAAAGTTGATAGAACTTGGCTACATGTGTTCTCGGGTACTCCTTTTCCATCAGCAGTGAAATGTTTGGACATTTTTCAAATTAACATACTTCGGACTTCGCACTCCGGACTTCGCTCTTAAAGGATTATATTAAAGAAATCAGATGCACTAAGAAATGTAAAATGTGAATGAGTTAAAGAAGATCCTGACGATAATCTCAACAGCACTCACAATATAGCACAAAGTTGATCATCGACGGACCCCTAGCAAGCTAGAGGTGGGACCAGGTGCCCGGGAGGAGTAAGCATCCCCTGTTGGCTAGCCGCACCCGCAGTCGATATTCACGCACGAAATTGAAATATATAATACATGCACTGTCTGAGGTTATCTCTATATAGAAAGTGATATGGCGACAATGTCAGGGAAGAATATTCAAAACACTTACTGTCAGATAGATGAAATGAGTGCGGAGAGCTTTAAATATGTATATTCACACATGAAAATAAATCAATTTTCACAAATTTAATCTAGGATAATTGGGATAACATTAACAATTTACGTTTGTGACATACACAACCAATTGTGCCTCATATGAAATTCATGTGAAATTTACACGAACTTTACATGAAAGTTTACATGAAATTTATGTGAAACGAGCACAAACATGAAATTTACATGAATTTTTTTTACATGAAATTTAGGTGAAGATTTTTACATAGATGTTATGTGAGTTCAGTTTCGTGTGAAGGTCACTAAGAAAAATTCATGTGAAATTCATGTGAAGGAAACTTATGTGAAATTCATGTGAAATATTTTTCACATAAATCCTTTGTGAAATTTATATGAATTTTACATGAACTTTCATGTGAAATTTACATGATGCTCATTTCATATGAATTTCTTGTGAGGCACAATTGGCTGTGTATTCCCTTCTAAGTATGGTGTCCGAAGTCCACGAACATGAAAAATACGGCCATGATATTTCTGCACTTGACTGAACTAATTAATCCTCAGAATTATGTGCATATCTATATTCTCATTCTTTCTGAATGAATATAAAAAACCTAATGACATACTTTCGGGTTTATGTCATAGTTTGTACATTGAACAAATGCATACAAGAAAATATTTCCATTGCAGAAGAATCCCCATGTTATGCGCCCGTTAAGCAAATTCATTTATAAACTATAATTCTGGTTGCCTACTAAGACGTCAAACTTTCGTTTTGATAGTACGGAGAATTTACCAACGTTCAGATACTTTTGACGTTATAATATTCAATACGCACACTATTAATCCTGATCGGGGTGTCTGATATTTAGAACAAATGGAAATATAAGTAATGACTGTCTTACTTTGGGTGTTCATGGTAGTATAATATTGGTTGGACACGTGCACGCGATTTACGGAATTTGCACGTGACCAACCAGAATTATACTACCATGAACACCCAAAGTAAGACAGTCATTTCTTAAATGATATTTGATATTTTCCAGTATGAATAAGTAATAAGAGAATATTGGCGGTTTATTTCTTGATATTTATTTCTGCTTATGATTTTATTTTATTGTACAACGTATTATCTTACAAACTAGAGATTTTGTATATATAGTACAGAGCATTTGCAAATATTTTAATATTTTGAAGCCATAGGCTGCCTAGGCTGGTAAATTATCGACAATGTGTAAAAAATGCTGGAAATTCTCTGTCATTTTTCTTCTGTCTCGATACTTTCGATTTCGTTAGGAAAGTTAATCGGTATATCTGAGATGATTGATGTATGAGGACCAATGGAATGTGCAGCCGGGAAGCACGTGACATCACCGTCATCTGTTGTGACAAATTCGTCTACACAATCATCATTGATATTCTGTTCTTGACATGGTTCTTTACTTGCAATAGAATTTCTGTCATCAATTTCACTTGAACTAGATGATTCGTCATCCGCTTCATCCATATGGCTGCTCCCGCGTTGCGTACTGTCGTCTGCTGAACACGATGGCGACAAAATTGAAGGTTGAACATCATCCAACTTACGGAGCGACTCATTAGAACATATACTCCGAAGCCAGTTAATCATAAGGTTGGGATTAGAGATGAGATAATCTATGACGTCTAACTGCATTTCATCTTTGGTCTTTGCTAACAAGACAATTTTCATTATCTCCAATAGATGTTTTGTATGATCTTGTTTATCAACCATTATGGCGTTGCTTCTTCTGAAAAATAAAATTTTGATCTACTTGGGTCTAATAAAGAAAATATATCTTATGATAAAAATTGAATACGTAGCGATGGATGCATTAAGATTAAAAAGTTGAACCCCCTGTCCAAAAAAGAAGTCCCCGCGATACACGTACACAAAATGCGGTTGAATTTGAGCGCTGGGCTATTTTATACATCGAAATTTTAAAACCTTTGCAACTGTGTAAAATGAAATTTTCAAACCAATTTATTATGCACCAGACATGTGTTTCCCATCCTGCTACATTTATCGGTACAATTTTGGACATAATAATTTTCATACTCTTTGGCCATATTACATTGTTCAGATTTAGGATCACTGACGATGGTTAAGTACCCGAAACGTGCATTTCTGGTCAATGCTGCAAATTTATCTGTTCTTAAATGATGCTATTGAATTTGAAGACAAACATATTAAATCCTCATCAGTGATGCTTCCAGCCAAAGACATGTTCAGAATTCCAGTAGCGCCCTCTGGTTTTATTTTCTAATTTAGTTTTGTCAATTTACTTTACAGAAAGTGCGCGGCTTCACATTTCCTGTAGGGTCGATTCAGCAGCATATCCAAATAAAATCTATGTTCACACAGGCATTGGAGGGATGGCGCCAAGATGTTGACCTCCTATAGTTTCGATGATATTTTTTTGATAAAATGACAAGTTTCCGAAATACATCCTGTTAGAGCGCACATAGGGGGTTTCGGCTATAAGTGAACAAGGGTTTCGGTTTTGAAGCGGAGATCAGACAACAATTGTGAGTAGAAATTAAGTTTTCCTCATTTCTATCTGTTTTACAGTGATAAAGTATAGTGCACAGAAGGAGAGTATTATATAGTGACCTATTGATGACGTTGAAGCCGTTCAAATAGTTTTAGATACTTCAAACACTCCGGTACAATATCGGCGACTGGAAAAATTTGGCCGTGTCGCTACACAAAACTAAACAAATCTCTTATTACAATGGATTTCTGTACACGTTTCTTTGACAACAAAGACCATAAATATATTTCAAACATTATGGATACAAAAACTCTCCTTAAATGCTTTGAATAGTGAAATTTTACCAAGAAACTCTATGTATAACACGGGGTTTCGGTATCACGTGTGACATGGGGTTTCGGTTCGAAATAAAAATGCATCATAAATTGAGTTAAATCTCGATGACACATAAATGTACTGCTGTATCTGGACCTCAATCTCGCCTCTAAGACGATAGAGATTTGTGCTTGAGTGAATAGAGAGAAAGAGTACTTCTTTTTTCTCTGTTCTGTCCATCACAGAGAGGCCCTGTGGCATCACACAGAGGGGCACTGTCAGTACGGCAATGTCGCCACAAGGACGAATGCAACATAATGCCCTGCCAAATGACTCTAGATAGAATTTGTATGTCATATCCATTAAATCGACAAGCCTGGTTGAATTTATCAGTATGTCCAATAATTACTTGCGTAAAATGTTTAATGATTATGAACACATAATATAGTAATTGATGCTAATTATTTAATGTAAGTTTTTTCATGCAACAAAAACATAATTGAAAATCAGTATTTCCTTTTGAAATAGAAGCTTGGCAAAAAGACTGACAAAAGAAACAGAGGGGAAAAACGTTGTTTTGGTAAACATTTTTACAATAACAAACTCATGAACATAAACTATTACTACGTCAATGACATTTAGCACACAAATCTTATTCATGAAACATCCCCCGCCCCTCCTTCCTCCCTGCAACTGCTACACAGAATTTCACGAAACTTGAAAGGAACAAATACCAGCCAAAAGGTTCTCTTCTAAGTGTGTGTTGTTCGAGGCGATCAGTCAATATACATTGGAAGGATCTGATGGGCTAACTTCTCCTTCTCCACCACTGCACAGAATTTTAAGAAACCTCATATTGAACCACAGGGACTCCATGCAAGGACTTCCTATTTCCATTAAATTATTCAAGAACCCCTCCCCTCTTTCCATTAGGCTTAAAGATTAATCAAACTAAGATTTTTTTTATTTCCCTGAACTGCACCTATAGATGTTGTTATCCATTAGACTGTCGTGTCACATGCAGGCTCCTGTGGCTAGTGTTGTCTAATCATTATGATTTTGAAATAGGTGCGCAGTCTTAATTAAATGTATGTCCTAATTCATGACAATAGCATTCTAGGAGGGGGTTGTAGTGAGGTTTAACATGCCTTCTAGTGTTGATTTCCACTATAATACCCTTTCCAACACGTTTTAAAAAATATCTCTTTCATGGTCAACATATACGGTAACTTAGGCCATCTAAATTATATTAGATGGTAACATGTGAGCTAAGCCAATCATAGGCTCTCAAATTGACCATGCATATTGTAAAACTTAACAAATGTTCACTGGAAATAATAATCAAACTCGGGACTTTCTGCAGGCTAGGCGGATGTCCCACCAATTGAGCCACCTTGGTAACTATAGATGCCATTTAGGGCGATTGGAATGTATTTAAAAGCTTTTATATGAATAAGAAGGGGTTTCGCTTCTTATTCATGTAGAAACTTCACAATACCTTCTAGGCTATATGGAGATAACCTTATATGTATTGTTCTAGATGTAGTGTCGAAACCCCGTCGGACACTTGAATTGAAACCCCGGTGGACACATGCATAAATCCACTCAAAAGTATTATTTAATGAAGAAATATATTTTCTTAGTAAGTAAATTTACGGATATTTGACTTGGATACTTAGATTTGACATAATAAAACCCCATCAAGCAACATGAACTTTCTAGCAGTGAAGAAGATGAACCAAATTGTTTAGGCGACGTTAAAAATTGTCCAAATCGGCAAAACTGTACCGGAGTGTTTTGGCATAACCTGGCCGCATAGAGAAAATTTGAAGTGATATGTCGGCATATCCATTTTTGAAAACTTGATTTGTGTAGTCATAAATAAAACTTAAACTCGCCACGTCCGTCTACCGCTCGCTTCGAAACCGAAACCCCTGTTTACACATAGCCGAAACCCCCTACGTGCGCTCTAACAGGGTTGAAATAGCAAATAACACATATGGTGTCAAAGTCATGCTTTAATTTTAGTTGCGCCCTCTTGCTATATTTTTTTATTTAAATATTTCCATTTACTACATAGAAAAGAAAGGAGGGGATCTCCAACAACACCAGGTTGCAGCACCCACAGCAAAATCCCAAAACACCCATGCAAAAAACACAGAACAGATACCCACAGAAAGAGACGCAAAAGGGACAAGGAACACCAACTCACAACATAGAAACATAAAAGACTACACATAAACCAACGAGACCAATGGGCAACCGGTGCCGACTTAGGACGGCCATCTGCCAAGTAAATAGCAGACGGTGTGGTTATCCTGGATTACGTGCGCACAACCCTCTCACTTCTCCAGTTACCTAGAGGTCTCGAAGAACGTACAAATGTGGTGTAAAACAACCTCCTCACTGTAAGATGACGTCACACAAACAAGACCGCGAAACGCAGAGGCCCCAGAGACACAGATGAATATGTAAATGGATATAAAAAGAGGGCATGCGTAATACAGTCCGTGCTCTGCCGGCTGTAGCGAGCTCATGTATGTAATCACCCGAGGAGTCCGACTGACATTCAGAGAGGACAGGTGGTCGGGGCCCTGTCTTCTCTAAAGAGGTTTGGACAGGGCCCGTCATGGAGTCCCGTCGTCACAGTCAGTCAGAGTGCAAGTCTTAAGAATGCGCTCGTACAAGACTGTATATTGGTCAAGTACCAAGCTTAGTGTCCGTCTGGTGACATTAGGATCATATCCACGGTATAAAAGGCGTTTGATGACTCTGACGCATTTTCGATACATATGCTGTCTACCTTTGATCCTTCTTATTTTGTTAATTATGTCACCATAAAATGCAGGTTGTGAAATACCTAAAGTAATATACTCCGTTGCTTTTATGGATCCGAATTTCAAAAGAAGTTGATCATAATTTTTGTAAAATTTCCAGAAAGTCTTTACTAGTTTGTGAAAGCGAAAACCTTGACCTAAAAGTTTCTTTGTAATTTGCAGATTTCTATTATGAAAATCCAAAACATCAGTACATGCTCTAGCATACCGGATGAGCTGTGAAATATAGATACCGTATGACGGTAATCTAGGGACATCACCGTCAAGCCAGGGGAAATTTACTATGTTGAATCCAAAATCATCTCGTTTGTCATATACACTTGTATGAATTTCTCCATTGACAATTTTGATATTTAGGTCCAAAAATGGTGTTTCAGTGTCTGTAAAGTTTGCCTTGTTTAGAGTCAATTCTTGTGGATAAATAACATCTTTATACTTTTCAAAAACAGGATTATCGATAGTAAGAATATCATCCAGGTACCTAAAGGTACTAATGAAGCATTTCACATCATCATGTTTTCTTTGCTTTTGAAGATTTTGAATAAATTCCTTTTCATATGTGTATAAAAATAAATCTGCAACAAGAGGCTCACAATTTGTACCCATAGGAATCCCTACAACCTGCTTGTAGAGATTCTCACCAAATCTTACATAAATGTTGTCCAAGAGGAAGGACAAGGCACTACACAGGTCGCTACATGTCCATGATTTGTATGATTTGTATTCTGTAGCGGAAAAGAAACCCTTTGATTCAGATGTACAAATATAAAGTTTCCCCTCTCGATTATAGCACCATTTAATGAGTTTGGACAATTGATCATTGATCTTGTCGTGAGGAAGCGTGGTGTACATATTTGAAAAATCGTATGAAGCAATCGTATTGGCTTGAAAATTTCTAGATTTTATCTTGTCAATCACATCCCCGGAATTTTTTATAGACCAAAATAAATTTACATCATTCCTGTTAAGAACAGTTTCACAATATTTTGCAACGTGTTCCTTTACCGCCGTGAGGGCTGACGTCAGATGTCTAGACAAACTTGTAGTTGAGCAGTTGCTAGAATTAGCAATGTATCTAAATTTGTAAGGAGATTTGTGCAGTTTTGGTATGCAGTATATTGTAGGAAGATCCAATTTAGAAATAGGGATGTTGAATGAAGAAATTTCACTGCTATGTTTGCTCAAAATGTTAGGGACACTTTCATTGCTTTTGATATAAGTATTTGTAGACGAAAGTTCCGAAACTAAAGTTGATATATAGTAAAGTTTTCATATGATTATGGTGTTGTTGGCTGCTTTATCTGCAGGAGCGAAGACAAATTTTTCATGTAAATTACGTAATTTGGATTTAAAATATCTTTCAGATCTAGAACTTGGATTTTCAAAAAGATGAGGATTTTTGTGGAAGTTGTCTATTCGAATGTCAGTAATGTCCAAAATGAGGTTTTTCCAGTCATTCAGAGAATGCGATTCGACTCCTTCCGATTTACACCATCGTTTGGTATAGTTATCTAAGGCTTCCTTTAGTACTTCGCGACATTTAATAAAATCTATCTTGGACGGGATTCTATACTTAGGTCCTTTTTTGAGAAGACCACGGAGCTGCCTGTCTTGGATAATTGAAAAGTCACCTGTAATAATATGACCAGCTGGTTTATATAGATATTCAGATGTTGCACATTCTCAAGAAGCAGGACATGATTCAAGTATTTTAGGATCTGATGTAACTTTGTTGTAGTTAAAAACGAAATTTCGAATAGGTCTCTTATATTTGTAACAAATAAGAGGAGGTTCTAAATTTTCAAAATATTGAGGAATAGCACTTTGTACACGATGATCCCGAAAAATATTAGAGATGTTAAGAAGATCGAATCCTTTGTTAACAAATGGAATTTTTAAGAATCGTTTTTAGGTGGGATGTTTTCAACAACTGGATAAAGTTTATTCTGTGCGAATGCAACAATGGTATTAAGTCTGAATCAATCCATATTTCTTAAGAATGCAACCAGTGCTTCATCCAAGATAGATTTCAATTGAACTGCTGGAACTGATGAGAGAGCATGAAGCAGTTCATGTCTGCCGCCGTTGCGAGCAATGATCAGAAGATCGTTGAGGGTACGGTGTAATCTAGATCTTATTCTGAGTTTTCGGTTTCGTCGTCTTCCGTGAGACCTACAAATGTACAAATGAGTTAAAGAAGAGTTTTCGGTTTCGTCGTCTTCCGTGAGACCTACAGAAGTACAAATGAATTAAAGAAGATCCTGACGACAATCTCAACAGCACTCATAAAAGAGCATAAAATTAAGTATCGACGGACTCCTAGCAAGCTAGATGTGGGACCTGGTGCCCAGGAGAAGCAAGCATCCCCTATTGGCTAGCCGCACCCGCCGTCGATGTTTAAGCATGAAAATGAAAACAATATTTGAAATTCATGCACTGTCTGATGTTGTCTATATATAAAGTGTTATGGCGACAATGTCAGGGAAATATATTAAAAACACTTACTATCAAACCCCTCGCGGGGAACTTTTCTACGAGCTCCACACGGCAAAGGGCATAAGTGTGTCACAAATGAGTTAAAGAAGATCCTGACAACAATCTCAACAGCACTCACAATAGAGCACCAAATTAAGCATCGACGGACCCCTAGCAAGCTAAAGGTGGGACCAGGTGCCCGGGAGGAGTAAGCATCCCCTGTTGGCTAGCCGCACCCGCCGTCGATGTTTAAGCACGAAAATGAAAACAATATTTTAAATTCATGCACTGTCTGTTCATAGAAATAATACGGTTGTGCGGTTATCTTACAGCAAGTATGTCATTTTACATTACAATTGTGCGTTCTTATGTACTTTTGGTTAACCGAAAAAGTGGGAGGGTCGTGTTCACGTAATCCGGATAACCACACCAATTGCTTTTTGCGTGGGGGATTGTCGGCAACAATTTCCCATTGGTCTCGTTTAATAGTTTTAATTCATGTTTCTAGATGTCTGGCTGGAGATCCCCTCCTTTCTTTCGTAATACATACAAAGCATTAGGATATTGAAATTTCGAGGTCATTTTAGGGCTTTTTTCCTGATCATTTATTGGATGAACTTTAAATGTTTTCCAATTGCTATAGTAATCTTATGCCATCTGCAAAACTAAATTGGACAAAAGGTGCTGCCAACCGATGATGTTTTTCAAGAATGTCATGATATATAAGAACTCGCTGTCATAATAGAATAAAAAACAAAAACAGAAAAAAAAACTACCCTTTTTTCAAATTGTACAAAATTTAGCAAAAATGTTACGAAATTTGAGCGCAAATGCCATATTAGCAGAAAGGAAAGAAAAAGTCATTTTCCTCCAAGTAAAGCGCCAAACTCCCAGCCTCGATATGCAGCGTGTCAAACTCCCAGTCTCGATATGCAGCGTGTTTGTTTTTTTCTTTTTTTGCAATTCAATTATTGCATGTGTCATAACAAAAACATTTATAAAATGTTCTCGAATAAAGAGAGATTATTTGATGGATTAAAATAGTGTGCACTCACCTGCTTTAAGTTTTTTCAAGTGAGGGATTTTTCTAATACACCTTTTGTCCCTTTTGAATTTCCTCTTTTCAAATAAGCGTACAAGCTCCTACATAGATCACCTATATGGACTTTTGGGTCGCAAGTGTAGGAGAACTATGAATGGCAATGACCCTTTGTGTGACCTTTAGCGTCACTTTCAGTTGTTTAACATAGAGATAAGACAGCTTTGTCGTAGCAAACTGACATGACCAGGCGGGGCTTATTTTCACCTGGTCATCAGGAGAATTTACTTATGACCAGGTGATATAAGCTATTAATATGACGGGTAATGAGTATTTGTGTAGCGAATTTTTGATATTGTAACAATTTTAACCTTAAATACATCGCTTAACTTCGGATATTTCATGTTTTCTTAATCATTTTCATTAGTATTATTTAGCACTTGTATAACACTTATTTTTACTCCTCCGAAATGACCTACTTATTTATGTAACTTTTCTCCTCCTCCGAATTTTTCCCGCTTAAATGTAAATATTTGTATTGTTGCCATGCCACTGGAGGAGGAAATTTTGTCTCATATAAATACCGCGACCTTATTTTTCTTCAGTCTAAATTATTTTTCCAAGCTTTCAGGACGTACAAAATGTGATTTTTAACTTTACCATTTCGGACTTTTATTGTGCTTATTTTTGTGACTTTGTGCCGGCATATTTGACTTTCATTGTAAATATTCATCATCATCATGTTTTTCCGTTAATAAATTGTGAACTTGTTACTTGTGATTTCAACTTGGAATTTATCCTGTGATACAGTGGTTATTAGTGTGTTCGTCCGTCGTTAGTCAGAGATGTGTCCGTCTGTCAGTGTCATGAACATTATAATACAAATGGTGGCAGCGACTGTGTGATTATCCGGATATATAAACTGAGTATGTTACTGTGCGTAACAATGGTGCCCGACCGTTCGTCCGTCCACGCTACAACTGGTGGCAGCGGTGGGATTATTATCATCAAGCCAGACTATTTATTTATACTTGGATATTTACGCCAGTGATGTGTTGTGACTTTATTGCCTTGTGACCATTGAAGAAATCAAAGGTGGACTTTAACTCTTTGTTATGTGTTAAACATTTGTGGATTCATGATACAATTTATGTCACTTGGATTTATATATCACTTGGATTTTATTGTATGTTTTGGGATGTACCAGCACTCAAACAGTAAGTACATTTAACCTCATTATCATGACATCCTACGGACATACTACAACGAGAAGACGACTAGTACCTGTGTTTGATTTTAATGAAGAAGGAAATTTGGAGTACAAAGAAACTGTAGACATGAACTTATATAAGGAGTGTCCGAACTGTTATGCAATTTTTCCTAAAGATGACAATGTTCAGATTTTAAGAAACAATATCGGTGTTATCGTTTCTAAGTATCTCAAGTGTCCAGCATGTGGTTGCCGAATTCGTGTTAAAATATAGATATTGATTTATCTGTTCAAGCTGGATCCATTCTTTATTTTCGGAATTGTGACACATTTGTGATTTTTAGTGTGATAGTGTTTAATAGAAGAGAAATCGCATATACTGAAATGGATACTGTGTCCAGTGTTCAAACACCACGAGGTAGGAGACAACCGACGAGTGTGCGAAGGAATTTATTCACGGAATTCAACGAGTGTCCTTCACCGGAAATTAACCGATTTTCTACACCGGAAACGGAAGTACTTGCTCCCCCTTTACCCCAGGAGAACAGATCCAATGGATGGCTGAATGTAATAATTTTCTGGATCGTCATACTAGCTTTGTTTGTAGTGTTCCTAGTAAGTGTGTTCCGATCTTTTCTTGATGCTATAGTGCTGTGGATAATGAAAAACATCATTCTTGTGTGCGCGTTGTTTGTGTTTTGCATCATTCTTATCGGCGTTGTGTATAGATCGTGCGCTGGAGTTCGCAGATCTCAAAGCCCCAGAAATGTATTCACTTCTGATGTTCTCAGTGGACGATCAGCGAATATTCAAGTGAAACGCACATTTTCGGGTGACGGAACAACTATATGGAGTGAGTTTGAGAGATATTTCGAAAATGTTTCGAACATCAACCAATGGCCGATGGAACAACGAAGATGTGTGCTCTTGACTACTTTGCGTGGCCAGGCGGAGACATATGCGTATGGACTTCCGGAGAACATTTTACAGGATTATGGTTCCTTGTCACGTGCTTTAAATGAACGTTTTGGCCATACAGCATTAAAAGAAAGTTACTTAGCTGAAGCTAAGCTCCGCAAAAAGAAAGACTCAGAATCTTTCAGAGATTTTGGACAGGCGATAGAGGACCTTTATAGGAGAGCTCATCCTGGAAATCGGGAATTTGTAGAGGAGAACAGTTTGAAAACTTTTCTTGACAATTGTAGTCCTAATGAAGATTTCCGGTTAGCTGTGAAAAGAACTCGCCCAAAGAAAATTCAAGAGGCCATTACATCAGCTATGCAAGAAGAGTGCATACGTATTGGAGAGTCCGAGTCAACTAAACCAGGGAAACCGTGGAAAAGAGATATCTATACAGTACGTCTAAAAGAACGAAACACCGAAAATACCGTAAATGCCCCGAGAATACCGAACCAGGCAGTGAAGCGAAAATGTTACGAGTGCGGCTCTGATAAACACCTACGTAATCGTTGTCCTCGAATTGTTAGACGTTCCTCTCAAGTTGCAGACAGGTCACACCTACAGGGAAACGACCTGCCGCCGAGGCAGTAGGCCATGCGTCGGACGGCCACATAGAGAGGCCTAGTACATCAACATTGTGTGAGCTTGATTCCAAGTTGGATAGAGTAGTCAATAACAGAGATAACATAAAGGTGCTTGCAGGACAACAAGCATATGTCAGTCTCGACGAAAAACCAAAACCGGAAGTAGCAGACGACTTGCGTCATGGTGTAAATAAGGACTGTGAAATTATGATCAACGCCACGAGGGATCGGATTGGTTTCCTCGTTGATGGACTTGTACAGTGTACACCAATCACATGGAAATGCGATACTGGGGCGAGGAAGACTTTCATAACAGAAGATCAGTTCTATAAAATACCCCCCGAAAATCGTCCAGTGCTAGAGCCTGCCAGAATTCAATTTGCAAATGCGAGTGGTCAAAATATGCAAATTCTAGGGACAGCCTACATGACACTTAATTTTCATAACTTTGAAACTGACTTTAGAGTTTTTGTGGGAGGAGTAACTCAGAATCTGCTTGGAGAGGATTTTCACATGAAGTTTGAATGCAATTGGGACTATAAAAATGGTGGATTACGAGCAAACATTTCTGCGGACGATATGCATTCAAGAACGACAAACTGGATATCAACTAGTGAAAGTTCGACTGTTTTACCAGGACATGAAGTTGTGATAAAATCTGTCTTACACCATACTGAGGACAAGATTGGCATACCCCTTGTTTTTTCGAACTTTAGAGAGACTTATAACTTGGTTTTAGCCAGAACCTTGTTAGATGCCAATAGCGACAATGTTTATCTTCGAATGTTTAATCCAGGAAGTTCAGCTGTGACAGTAAAAGCTGATGAAAAAGTCGCAATATTTTCTCCAATTTTACGCATTGCTGAAGGAATATGCAAGGCGGAAGCGGAAGTAGATTTGATACCGGAAGTTGATCCTGTGAGTTTACCTGATTACTTGGTTCCTGTTTATGAGGATGGACGAACTCATCTTTCTGACGAGGAAGCGCTGAAGTTCAAGGTCTTTTTGCAGAGACGTGCCAGTACGTTTTCTGATCCTCATGGTGAACGAGGGAGGACAAACCTCGGGGAACAATGTATTGTTTTGACGGATAATCAGCCGTTTAAGGAAGCTTCCAGGAATATACCGTTATTTAAACGTGATCTTTTGGATAGTGAGATCCAGAAGTTAGAGGAAATGGGTCTTATTGAGAAGTCCCAGAGTCCTTGGTCATCTCAGCTTGTCTTAGTACAGAAAAAAGACAAGACGTGGCGTGTATGTGTAGACTATCGGCGACTTAATGCCAGGACTATTACGGATGCATACCCCATACCGAGAGTAGATGATAATTTAGATGCGTTATCAGGATCAACGTGGTTTACTTCGCTTGACTTGGATCTTGCCTATCATCAAGTGCCTTTACGAGAATGCGATAAAGAGAAAACAGCTTTTGCGACACCAAGGGGAGGGCTGTATCAATATAAAGTTATGCCATTTGGTTTGTGCAATGCCCCCGCAACATTCCAGAGAATCATCGAAAAAGCATTAACAGGATTGCAATGGAACATCGTGGTTTTGTACCTCGACGATCTCATTATATTTGCAAAAAGTTTTGAAGAAACTTTGGAGAATCTGAACAAAGTGTTTGACAGACTGGATAATGCAAATCTGAAATTAAAAGCCAAGAAGTGCCGTTTCTTTAGACAAGAAGTAGAAGTCCTCGGACATATAGTTTCCCGAAACGGAATTAAAACAGATCCTAAGAAAATTGAAGCGGTGAAAAACATTCCTGTGCCGAAAAACGTCACCGAATTACGTTAATTTCTTGGACTAGCTTCATATTATCGGAAGTTCATTTTCAATTTCGCAGAAACAGCGAAGTGCCTACATAAACTTACAAGTAAAAATGCCGCTTGGAGCTGGACAGCAGAATGTGATCATGCTTTTCATGAACTTCGTGACCGACTTATTCAAGCGCCAATATTAGGATATCCTGATGAGAATGGCGGCTCATTTATCCTTGACACAGATGCTAGTAACAATTCTATTGGATGTGTGTTATCTCAAATCCAAAGCGGAGAAGAAAAAGTAATGCAATTTGCGAGCCGAACTTTAAATAGTCACGAACAGAATTACTGTGTTACAAGAAAAGAAATGCTTGCAATTGTATATTTTGTGAAATATTTCAAACATTATTTGTTGGGAAGACAATTCATACTACGGACTGACCATGGTTCGCTAACATGGCTTCATAGATTTAAGGATCCCGACGGACAAACTTGCAGATGGCTGCAACAACTGGGATCTTACGATTTTAAAATCGTACATCGACCAGGGAAGAAACATTCAAACGCTGACGCAATGTCTAGACTTCCGGTAGAAAGCGGAGCAGGAAGTGAATTTATCTGTCGCCAATGCAAACGCAACATAAATGATGTGTACCAAGGTGAGAAAGTGACCGATATTCAGGATTTGCGCGTCACAGGCGATGATGGACAGTGACTTTAAAATACATATTGTTTTATGCAGTGAATGAAAAAAGACATTCCAGTCATTTACTTGTTTATATTGCTCAAAGATAACATAGTGAATGAAAAATGACATTCCAATTGTTTATTACATATACTTTTTGTGACTTTGTTTTATTTAATATGTAACATGATTATCTGCCTTGCAAGACATTGAATTACGTGCCTTATTTTTTAAATTGTGACAGTATTTGTTGTTTAAAATTGTATACTTTTATACGGCACGGTTAATCATCTTGTTAGTTTTTGTCGTAAACTGTTTTATTTTCTTTTATAACACGTAGCTTTTAGTATTTCTTTTTAGTAAATTGTTTTTGCTTTTTAATTTCCCCATTTTGATACCCTTACGTTTTGACGGAGCCAAAACCTAGGTGGGGGGAAGTGTAGCGAATTTTTGATATTGTAACAATTTTAACCTTAAATACATCGCTTAACTTCGGATATTTCATGTTTTCTTAATCATTTTCATTAGTATTATTTAGCACTTGTATAACACTTATTTTTACTCCTCCGAAATGACCTACTTATTTATGTAACTTTTCTCCTCCTCCGAATTTTTCCCGCTTAAATGTAAATATTTGTATTGTTGCCATGCCACTGGAGGAGGAAATTTTGTCTCATATAAATACCGCGACCTTATTTTTCTTCAGTCTAAATTATTTTTCCAAGCTTTCAGGACGTACAAAATGTGATTTTTAACTTTACCATTTCGGACTTTTATTGTGCTTATTTTTGTGACTTTGAGCCGGCATATTTGATATTCATTGTAAATATTCATCATCATCATGTTTTTCCGTTAATAAATTGTGAACTTGTTACTTGTGATTTCAACTTGGAATTTATCCTGTGATACAGTGGTTATTAGTGTGTTCGTCCGTCGTTAGTCAGAGATGTGTCCGTCTGTCAGTGTCATGAACATTATAATACAAATGGTGGCAGCGACTGTGTGATTATCCGGATATATAAACTGAGTATGTTACTGTGCGTAACAATGGTGCCCGACCGTTCGTCCGTCCACGCTACATTTGCTCTAATTACTACTAAATGCAATGCACAGTCTATCTTTCTTAAATTCTAATTGACTCTTCTCATTCGCTTGATTGAATTAGCTCCGCCCGATCAATGGGTCAGGTTACTGAGCTACGACAATAAACAACCTATAGATGACCTTTCTGCACTTGACTGAAATATTTACCGTACACCTTACCATTAGAGGACAAATGTTGTCACTCCTGATTTAATGACAAAATAGATAACGATAAAGAAGAAAATTAGTTAATCATGATCTTTCTGCACTTGAATGAACGAATTACCGTACACTCTTATTTACAAGCTACCATCAGCGAAAAAAAATGCATGTCACTCCGTTGAGTATGACCTTTCTGAACTGAACTAATTTCCGGGCACACTCATTTACATGATGACAAAGGAGTAGGTTCGGTACCTATGGAATTCGGCCCTGATTTTACAATTACAACTTGACAGGAAATAATCGTCTTATATTTGTCCCTAAAAACTGGAACAATTCACAGAATAACGATATTTAGACACTATATATCTATCTAATCACATTTTAATCATAAGGAAGATGGAAAATTTAAACAGCCAATTGGGCCTTACATAAAATTCATATGAAATGAGCATCATGTTCATTTTACATGAAAGTTCATATGAAATTCATATAAATTGCACATAAGATTTATATGAAAAACATATTACAAGAATTTCATTGACGGCGGGTGCGGCTAGCCAACAGGGGATGCTTACTCCTCCCGGGCACCTGGTCCCATCTCTAGCTTGCTAGGGGTCCGTCGATGTTCAATTTTGTGCTCTATTGTGAGTGCTGTTAAAATTATCGTCAGGATCATCTTTAACTCATATAAAAGCGTCACATGAATATTACATGAATTTTTCTGTGTGACCTTCATGCGAAATTGAATTTACAATGTATATGATATTCATTTAAGAAACTCCACATGAATTCCATGTAAAAAGTCCATGCAAATTTCATGTTCGTACTCGTTTCACAGAAATTTCATGCGAATGTTCATATAAATTTCATGTCAATTTCACATTTTTATGTGAGGCACAATTGACTGTGAAATTCTAAATGCCATGCAGCTGTTACGCATGCGTCAACACAGTAACTGGTATTTTGAGCGATAATTATTCAAAGTTATTAGAAAAAGTTAAAATGAAATAGATGTGACACCCGATTATCTTATTTCTGACTCGGGCCCAGATATCCTGTGGGGTCAGGAATTATGACAGAAAATTAAAAAAAAAAAGTTAATAAAGTTGATAAATGTGTCAACACGAGTGTCGAACATTATTTTCATTGCTCTCATTGGTTTATGTGTATTCTTTTGTTTTTGTGACTTGTATTTTTTGTTGTTGTTGTTGTTTGGTTCGAAATTTTCTTCAAGAAGGTATAGGAGTTGGAACACTTCCGTATCATTAGAATCCTTCCTGGCACCTTTTCCGCCTCTTGTTGTGAAATTTGCTTTGCTGTGGACTGCTGGTACCAGTATAGATCTCTGCTGGTTGGGGGTATGTCCCCGAGGATATTGATCGCCTAGTTCTACTGTGCTTTTGCACTTACTAGAAATAATTTTGTAAATTTTCTGTACCTTATTCATATATATTATTCTGAAACAAAGGGATATCTGCCGCATAGTTCTGTCCTGATTTTGAATTTTGACATATATTTGACTTCATGTTTAGAATTTACCTCTTCATCAATAATATTCCTTGGTTTGCTGAAATGCGTATATGATTCACTAGATTATTGAGAGAGAAATTATATTTCAATATGCAGGAGATGCTTACTCTTCCTGGGCACCTGGTCTCACTCCCATATCGGGAGTTCGCTTCTTTTCATGTGGTGGAGGTTTTTGTTTGTTTGCTTTGGTTCCTATTCTGATTTTGTATGCCTTCGATTTACGATTTTCTGAATTATCGATTTTGTGCTGTGTATTGGGAAATGGTCATTGTCCATATTTGTCATGGTAATGTCGTTTATCGAAAAAGTAAACAAAAAGACGTGTTCAAACTCTAAGAGGTCAATAATTACCAAAGAATTGTACAAAAGGCACGAATATTTTGGGTGATCAATTTTTATTATTGTTCCTTTAGCAAAGTAAATAACTTTGAAGTTTCAATCTATGCGTTTTTAGCACTTATTGTTTCAAGTATCTTGAAGAGATAAAGACTGTCTAAATTTTACGAAATTACGTATGAAATCACCTTCCACATAAAAGTAAAGTAAAATTGTATTATTCTACTCGTAAGGAGGGATCCCAACAAAACTCACTTGCACCATCCATGCAAAATACCAAAACACCAAACACAAAAACATAGAGTAGAAGTACTCAGCAAGAGAAACAAATGAGTTAAAGAAGATCCTGACGATAATCTCAACAGCACTCACAATAGAGCACCGTATTGAGCATCGACGGACCTCTAGAAAGCTAGAGGTGGGATCAGGTGTCCGGGAGGAGTAAGCATCCCCTGTTGGCTAGCCGCACCCGCCGTCGATGTTCACTCATGAAAATGAAAACAATATTCAAAATTCATGCGCTGTCTGAGGTTATATCTATATAGAAAGTGCTATGGCGACAAAGTCAGGGAAATATATTCAAAACACTTACTGTCAAACCCCACGCAGGGAACTTTTTACGAGCTCCACATGGTAAAGGGCATAAGTGTGGACATATTGAACAGGGAACACCAATTACGATATCAAAACACCAAACACAAAAAACAGCACATAAACGAACGAGACCAATGGGCAATCGTTGCAACGGTAATGCAACCCCCCCCCCCTCCTAGTTTTTCAAACCAACGTAAATATACCTCATATTGCAGCGGCTTTAAAAAAATCTTAGAAATATTTTATTAAATAAGAGAAATAAGATGTGAGCTTAATATTGTTACATGAAGCAAATTTTATTGTAAACGGCTAAAAAAAATAATATCGATATCTTAAATGAAAATGCCGCGATTAGAATTTGCCAATCATCGAATGGTTAAACTCGAAAAAAATATGTTGTAGATACTTAATATTAATGCTGCAAATGAAGGACTTTTACAAAATATCATGTTTAAGTTTATCACCTGTTTAAAATTTTGATGGAATATGTATACATATGAAATGAAAATAAAACTTCTAATTAAAAAAAGAGATACATGTACCAGCCTGCAAGGAAGAAAAACAAACATGTATATACGACAAAGATGTTATTTCATATTATGTGACTATATGAATAGTACGGAAGGGTTCCAACTCTATATCTTCTTGAAGAAAATTTCAAACCAATTAATTACGCACCAGACACGTGTTTCCAAAAGAAGGGAGGGCATCTCCATCAAGACCCTGCTGCAGCACCAACAACAAAACACGAACACACCCGATGCAAAAACACTAAAGACGAGCATACCAAGAGACGAAGAAGAGACACACGACAAATAAACATGAAACACAAAAGACTACACATAAACCAAAAAATTATTTTAATTCTCATTAGTGATGCTTCTAGCCAAAGTGTTTTTCATAAGCCACCTGAATTTATTTCACTAGCGCCCTCTGGTTTTATTTCTAGAATTTGAATTTGAGAATTTACTTTACAGAGTACGCGGTTCCAAATTTCCTGTAGGGTCGATTCAGTAACATATCCGAATTTCGGTAATATGTTTGGATGAAATGACAAGCTTCCGAATAAGCCAAATAAAATGTTTGATGTCAAATTGATAAACCAAAGGAGGGGATCTCCAACAACACCCGGTTGTAGCACCCACAGCAAAACACTAAAACACCCAATGCAAAAACACAAAGCAGACAAGCACGGAAAGAGACGCATAAGGGACAAGGAACGTCAACGCACAACACAGAAACATCAAACACAAAGGACTACACATAAACCAACGAGGCCAATGGGCAACCGGTGCCGCGGAAATAGCAGAAGGTGTGGTTATCCTGGATTACGTGCGCACAACCCTCCCACCTTTCCGATTACCCAGAGGTCTCGAAAAACGTACAATTGTGGTGTAAAACAACCTCCTCACTGTCAGATGACCACACACAAACAAGACCGCAAAACGCAGTGTCAAAACAAAGCTTCTTTCAGGCGACAGAGCTTAAAAAGTAATTAATACACTTAAAACATCCAATATGAATGATACCTGAGAGAAACATATTTTATTTGATTATGACATGTAAATTAATTTGTCAACAAAAATGATGTATTACACAATTCCTTGGGTCATTTTAGTACTTTTATAATTCTACAGGAAATATGGAAATTAAACAAATTCTCATAAATTCTTTTGTAGAAAACATGTAATTTGCAAAAAAAAAAATTAAAAGTTTAATTATCTTGTATTATTTAACTTTTCGCTTAAAACCTACCAACACGAGGACGCTACTCAGAAAATTACAAAGAAATGACCTATGTATGGTTTGACACGATATCAAAATAAGACTTGATTTGTGCATGTAATGTGATGTATTGATTTTGTCATACACTTAGTCCTTTCTGCACTTACCTGGAATATTTACTGCATGTCAAGTTGACATAAAAGTCTGTGGTCAAATTTAATGATCATATGAACGGTAATAACCTAACGATAAATCAGTATCTCGACACTGACGCTCATAGTAAAACTAATAAACCACTCTGCGGTACTTTGTACGATATAACACGATGTAACAAGATATAGATGACAAATATGGATAATGACATATCCCTATATACATCACAAAATCGATAATTCAGAAAATCATAAACCGAAGGCATACACAATCAGGATAAAGCAGGAATAAAAAAAAAACAAACAAAAACCTCCACCACATGAAAAGTAGAGAACTCCCGATATTGGCTACTTTCCAATTTTCTTCATTTGATATGAATAGGAAATTTCATCTAACATTCCTATGGATATCAAAATTGTAATATATAAATTTCTTTCGACGTTATAGAATATCTCCACTTCACAAATTGAAGATAATCGAATAAATCAAAGTTTGGAAGCCTTAAAAATTGAGGGGGGGGGGGGTTGTTCTGATTATTTCATGATTTAAGAATTTGATATAAATATAATTTATTTTATACTTATGCTTTGAACACAGAAACATAAAAGAAAACAAAAGCTTTAAACACATAATGCTTCGAGACAGCATGCTTGCTTTTCCATATCACTTCATTCAGTAAAAGAAAAAAGAAAAGACAACATATTGTATGATTTTTCCATTAAAACGTTGCTCAGAACATGACGTCGTCGTTGATTTGAACGCATTAATGTAATCGTGTGAAATTGTACAATGTCAACCAAAACAATGCGCGTTGCAAGTGATGTCAATTAGCATTTTGAATAGAATTGTTGTTATTCGAATATATGCAAAAAGACAGAGTAGACACCCACAGAAAGAGATAGAAAAGGGACACAGAACACCAACTCACACCATAGAATTACCACATATAAACCGGAGAGTACAATGGGCAATCACTGATGATGATTTACCACTCGAAACACGTGTCTGGTGAATTAGAATTGGTTTGAAATGTTGTTAATTGTTAAACATCTTCAAATTCAATAGCATCATTTATGAACAGAAATAGATGGTAAAGATTTGGAACACTTTTGTACTCGAAATGTGTATTAAAGAGGGCGTAACTGAAATGAATTTTGGTGGCTCCGCTGGAAACATCACTGATGATAATTTTAAATATTTGATGCTTAAGAATTGGTTTGGAAGGTATACAGTTTGAACACTTCCGTCTTATTGTCCATACTGCAAGTCTATCTGCTGTTATTGAATTTGAAGACGTTGAACATTGGAGTAAGGTATTCAATAGCGCAATTCTTAGATTGCATTTATAAAATACAGCTCATACGGTATGCTAGAGCATGTACAAATATTTTGGATTTTCACAGTAGAAATTTACATAAATTACCATGAAACGTTTAGGTCAAGGTTTCGGCTTTCATACACTAGTTAAGACTTTCTGGAAAATTTACAAAAAGAACTTCTTATTATATCCATTTACATATTCATATGTGTTGCTTAGGGCCCTGCGTTTTGCGGTCATGTTTGTGTGTGGTCATCTGACAATAAGGAGGTTGTTTTACACCATAATTGTACGTTCTTCGAGACCTCTGGGTAATCGGAAAAGTGGGAGGGTTGTGTGCACGTAATCCAGGATAACCATACCTTCTGCTATTTCCGTGGCAGATGACCGTCCTAAGTCGGCACCGGTTGCCCATTGGTCTCATTGGTTTATGTGTAGTCCTTTGTGTTTGATGTTTTTGTGTTGTGCGTTGACGTTCCTTGTCCCTTATGCGTCTCTTTCTGTGCTTGTCTGCTTTGTGTTTTTGCATTGAGTGTTTTGGGGTTTTGCTGTGGGTGCTGCAACCTGGTGTTGTTGGAGATCCCCTCCTTTGTTCTTTTAAAATTCCGATCAATACACGCAATCGAGAACATTACTTTGGGTATTACACAACCTGCCTTTTATGGTGATATGATTAACAAAATTAGAAGGATCAAAGGTAGACAGCATAACCATCGAAAATGCATCAGAATCATCAAACGCCTTCTATACCGTGGATATGATCCCAATGTCACCAGACGGACACTAGGCTTGGTACTTGACCAATCTACTGTCTTGTGCCAGTGCGTTCTTGAGACTTGCGCTCTGACTGTGACGACGGGAATCCATGACGGTCCCGACCAACTGTCCTCTCTGAATGTCAGTCGGACTCCTCGGTTGATTACATACATGAGCTCGCTACAGCCGGCAGAGCATGGACTGTTTTACGCACACCCTCTTTTTATATCCATTTACATATTCATCTGTGTTGCTTGTTTGTGTGATGTCATCTTACAGTGAGGAGGTTGTTTTACACCACAATTGTACGTTCTTCGAGACCTCAGGGTAATTGGAGAAGTGAGAGGGTTGTGCGCACCTAACCCAGGTTAACCACACCATTTGCCATATTATTGAAATAATACGGAAGTGTTCCAACTCTATACCTTCTTGAAGAAAATTTCAAAGTAGACAGGGCCCCGATTGTCTGTCCTCTCTGAATCAATCGGTTTCCTCTGGTGATAAAATGCATGCGATCGCTACCACTGGTTAAGAAATAACAACTAGCTAGCCGTGGTTTATTGTCCAGTAATTCCACGGGTCGCAAGAACCAATCAAATCATTACCGAGCCGCGAAGCGGCGAGATGGTAATTTGATTGGTTTATGTGACGAGTGGAATTAGTGGACAATGAATCACGGCTAGCTAGTTGTTATTTCTATTCTAATATCCGACCAACTGTCCTCTCTGAATGTCAGTCGGACTCCTCGGTTGATAATATATATGAGCTCGCTATAGGCGGCAGAGCACGGACTGTATAAAAGTACGCCATCTTTTTATATCCATTTACATATTCATGTGTTGCTTGGGTCCCTGTGTTTTTCGTCTTGTTTTTGTGTGGACATCTAACAGTGAGGAGTTTGTTTTACACCATAATTGTACGTTCTTCGAGACCTTTGGGTAATTGGAGAAATGAGAGGGTTGTGCGCACCTAACCCAGGATAACCATTTGCTACTTGTGTGGCAAACGGCCGTCCAAGTTTGGCACCGATTGTCCATTGATCTCGTTGCTTCATGTGAAACCCTTTGTTTGTCCGATTATTGTGTTTTGCTGTTGGTGCTGCGACGGGGTCTGGTTGGATATCCCCCCTTCTTTTAGAACACTTAGAATTGTTCCCAATGAGTTGATGTTTTGAAGTGTATTAATTACTCCTTTCCTGCTCTATCACATGAAAGAAGCTTTGATCTCGCCTATTATCAATTTGACATCATATGAGTTAAAGAAGATCCTGACGATAATCTCAACAGCACTCACAATAGAGCACCAAGTGGAGCATCGACGAACCCCTAGCAAGCTAGAGGTGGGACCAGGTGCCCGGGAGGAGTAAGCATCCCCTGCTGGCTAGCCGCACCCGCCGTTGATGTTCACCCACGAAAGTGAAAATATATTAAATACATGCACTGTTTCTGGTGTCTGTATAGAAAGTGCTATGGCGACAATATCAGGGAAAATATATATTATTTTGCTATTTCGACAACTTGTCATTTCATCCAACAATAACATCGACAACTAAAGGAGATTAATATCTGATCACCATCCCTCAGAAAAACGTGTCTGGTGTATAAATGTTAAACGTCTTCAACTTCAATACTTTGAATAAGTTTGCAATTTTCTTCAAGAATGTATTGAGTTGGAACACTTGTCGTATCATCATTATAGACACTTATCGTTCCCTGTGACTTGATTGACATAGCACTCTCTATATAGACATTACATCAGACAGTGCATGTGTTTTAGATATTGTTTTCAATTTCATGCATGGACATCGACGGCGATTGCGGGTAGCCAAATAGGGGCATCGCGGCGGGTGCTTACTCCTCCTGGGCACCTGATCCCTCCTCTAGCATACTAGGGGTCGGTCGCTGCTCATTTCGGTGCTCTATTGTGAGTGCTGTTGAGATTGTTGTCAGGATCTTTTTTGACTCATTTGTGTCACACTTATGCCCTTTGCCGTGTGGAGCTCGTAAAAAAGTTCCCCACGAGGGGTTTGACAGTAAGCGTTTTGAATGTTTTTCCCTGACATGGTCGCCATAGCACTCTCTATGTAGACATAACCTCAGACAGTGCAATGGGTTTTAGATATTGTTTACATTTTCATGCATGGAAATCGACGGCAGGTGCTTTCTCCTCCTGGGCACCTGATCCCACCTCTAGCATACTAGGGGTCCGTCGCTGCTCATTTCGGTGCTCTATTGTGAGTGCTGTTGAGATTGTTGTCAGGATCTTCTTTAACTCATTGATGTTATCACTTCTTTCAAGTTCTATTTCCTGAAAGAAGCCCTATTTCAACTTCACATCATACATATTATTTATTATATTTGAAACTCCAAACATAAACAGAGGATGGAGCTTGTCAAGAAATGGTACCCCCTTCTCCTCAAAAGCAAGGTTAAAAAAGAATGTCAAATTAAAGTAAAATGAAATATATCTAAAACTCTCATATGTCAGGTGAAATTTGTGAATTATCTTTGAATGTTAAAGAAATGAGAAATAAAAAAAACCGACCGAGACTGTATAATTGGATAAGAAATCGAAGATTTTTGAAAGGTTTTGTTTCTACAGGAAATGAGTTTTTTTCAGATTTATGTAAAGAAATTGAAAGTGAAATAATTAACTTTGCGCATGCTATTCACAGTACCGCGACTACAGTCTCTATTATTTTAAAACAATGAAAATCTAAATATGTTACAAGCATATTTATTAATGATACAAGAAGAGAAAATTTTCAAATGTTGAAATTGACTTTAATTATTTCACATCAACCAAATTTTTGTGCACCTAACAAAATTAAAGACAGAAATTCTTTCTTCAAAAATCAAATCGATCTGTTTTAAAACTGGAACCTTAATTATAGGTAGAGATTTTAACATGGATCTTTCTGAAAAGGATCGATGTACCAAAAATAGAAATGATTGTAAAATTAAATATCGAAAATCATCGAGAATGTACGGGCTTTTTTTATACCTTCTTGAAGAAAATTCCAAACCAATTTCCATGCACCAGACACGTGTTTCGAACATTAAATTCTCATCAGTGATGCTTCTAACGTACTACCAAATAGCATTTCAGTAGCGCCTTCCTTAATGTTTTGAATTTAGATTTATACATTAACATTACAGAGAGTGCGTGGCTCAAAATGTCCTGTAGGGTCAATTCAGTAGCATATCCAGATAAAATATATGTTCAAAATAGCATTGAAGGGGTGATGCTAAGATGTTAAAATCCTTTAATTTCGATGATATTTATCGGTGAAATGGCTAGTTTCCGAAATAGCAAAAAATATATATATGGTGTCACATTGATAAAAGGTCAAAACAAAGCTCCTTTCAGGTGACAGAGCTGTTTCACCCTAACATTTAAAGGATTCATCATTACAATTTACTAAATGATGGTCTCTCATCTCACTGTTGAGGAGATGATCTCTCTTTTCAGAAGATTTTTTGTGATAGAGTGCGTTGAATCATTCAAATCTTAGTGATAATCTCTTGACAAAACCTTCAAGGATAAAATATGTAGCCTGGTAATGACACTTGATTGCGCATTTGATGAAGCCATATAGATATACATGTAGTTGGTATAGTTCATTAGCTCATTTAAACAATGTTAAACGTCTTCAAATTCAATAGCATCATGTAAGAACACATGAATGTGCAGCATGAACCAGACATGCACATTTCGGGCACTTAACCCTCGTCAGCGATCCTCAATCTGAACAATAAACATCGAAGAAGTACCTAACCGTTATTCAGTCTCAAAGTCGAGAAGGCAAAGCAAAATCGTGAGAATTCCCATCGAAACGGTTGCAAACCCCGGAATGAACAACATTCCGAAGTGAGACAAGGTGCCCGGGGAGAGTCAGCGTCTCCTGATCGCATGCAACACCCGTGGCAACAGCTCCATGGAAACCTGTAATATGTAACCATCCAACCAAAAACTGTACTCTATGTCCTCCGAAATGGAAGTAACCGGATGTGATAGTTCTACCGAATTGAAGCGGCGGGTGTTGCATGCAAGCAGGAGATGCTTACTCTTCCCGGGCACCTGGTCTCACTCCCATATCGGGAGTTCGCTTCTTTTCATATGGTGGAGGTTTTGTTTGTTTGCTTTGGTTCCTGTTTTATCCTGATTTTGTATGCCTTCGGTTTCTGATTTACTGAATTATCGATTTTGTGCTGTATACAGGGATATGGTCATTATCCATATTTTTCATGTAATACGGCCAAAGAGTGAAAGTTATTTTGTCCCAAAATGGCAAATGCGATATTCTGATTGTTGGTTTAATATTCACTTCGTAAACTTTGGTTTAATTCATTTTTTTATTTCTGGCGAGCTAGAAAGTACATTAAAGATCAACAAATCTGGTGCTCAGCATTATAACAGTACTATGAATGTTGATCAACTCAATACATGTACCAGCATGCCAACATGAATCAATCACAATCAATGTTTAAAACATAATAGACGAGATATGCAGATATGCAATAACCTCACAACATTTTCATGACTATTAACCTGTAGCAAAGCTATAACAACTTGAGCTAATCTTAATTGTGAATAAACGGTAGGCGAAATCATTCGAAAAATAAAAAAAGCAATCACTAAGCAAATCAAAGTCAAAAGCAAAACTTCAAAATGAGATCAGAAATTATAATTAATGGACATACAAAACGGTATACATGTGTCTAGAAGAATGATCTCCGACACTTCGGTTTTTTAAAACATGGACTAAGCTTTACGTCAGACGAGACGATTTGAAAAGTGACAGTACTACAATGTTAATAGCGTAACATATGTAAAGGCATCCCCTCCCTTCTTTCATATGTAAAGACATGACCACAAATATGGGATTAAATGAAAACTGGTCTTACTAAAAAACACTAAAACTCAAAGAAAGTAAACCAACTAACAACTTAGCCAATACATAACGACATGTTTCAGGAAAAAACAGATAAAAAAGAAGACAATGTCTATCTAGAATCACTTGGGACGACCATCTCTCAAAACAATAAGCCAATGGTGTTCTTATCTGATTACGTGCTCCCGATCACCCGATTATTCGGATACACAGAGCCATGAAAATATATCAAGGCAATTAAAAAGTTAAAAACACTGCGTTGATATCAATGAACTTAGCTTTAATGTATATTCAGAAAGACGGAATTACTTTAAGAACATAAAAGTTACATCGTCGAGGATATTTTGTACATGCATGTCAGAATATATAATTGTAAGAATAAACACCTGCATATAACTATGATGAAGGAATTACTGTCCTGTTCACTAATTCCAGAGCACCCTGTTTTCCCGGTTTTCTCTAAAATATGATAATGTCATCTTCCAAAAAGATATCAATTTTATAGTACTCCTTTAGTCGTAACAGAAAATACCATTGTTTTGGCTGTGCGTCGGTTAAGTTAGAAATAGGACGGAAAATAAAAAGTCTACGGGGATTTTCTATAGTAAAATCGCTGAAAATGCGTGACGTGGGAGGCTTTGACGTCACTGTTTACTATTGTTGACACGGAGAACAATATGGCGGCGGCTTGAAATTAACATGGGAATTTCCCGTAGACATTTTCGTTTTTCATATTGCGGTATAAAGGCAGCTGATAGGGTAGGTTGAAGTTAATTTCCAGTTACGACTAAAGAAGGTCAATTCTCGGAAACAACAATTTATAGCAAAATTCTTCAGACGACAGAATAAATCGCCAAAACAGGGTGCTCTGGATTTAGTGAACAGGACAGTAGTTTCCTTGGACTGTAGGAAAAATACTGTATGTGTACTTATTTAAGCGCAACCAAATGTTAGCGGAAACAGAGCAACATTGGGTAAATTGACATATAAGCGTAATCATGAATTAGCGCTTTGACTTATTTCCCACTGTGACATTGATCTATTTGAGATTCATGATTTAGCGTATTCTTGAACAAGCGCAGTCTTAGCAGCGCCAACTGCATCAAAATATGAATCCTGCTACAATAAGTACACATACAGTACTTTTAAGATGCCCTAATTCTCCATAATAAAGAAAAGCTCACATTTTTTTTCTGAAGCTTTCATAGTTTATCATGCACTAATTTTAATCAATTTTGCAGTCATTCAAATTATATGCGCTTAATTATTTTCTCTGATGCGTAGTCATCTCGTCCCCAAAATGCATAGCACTTTTATACACATAAGCCCTTTCAGTGTAAAAGTCAGGTTAGATAAAAGTCAAATTCACACAAGATTACATGGAGAAGTTTCATTTTACAACAAATTAGTGAATGAAAGTCAACCACAAAAACCGAAAATCTAAAAACAACAATCAAAAGGCTTTGTTTACCAAAAAAAAAATAAATAAAAACCAGTCAGTGCTCAGCAAAATGAAAGAAATTATGCACAATAATACCCAATATACCTTCAAATTAGACCAGAACCTAATCCTCTCTGATGAAATCTTGACATCTAAAAGATTATATATAAGAATTAATGTCTCGGTTTATGTGTAGTCTTTTGTGTTTGATGTTTACATGTAGTGTGTCTCTTTTCCGTCTCGTGCTGTACTCGTCTTTTGTGTTTTTGCATCGGGTGTTTTGGTGTTTTACTGTTGATGCTGCAACGGGGTCTTGTTGGAGATCTCCTCCCTTCTCTCATCTCAGAATATTCAGGGTAAAGACGGACGTTTTATATGTGCGCTAGATTCACTGTGATGGAGGTGGTTATTACTTGATATAGCTTGAGAAAAAAAGCATGAGATGCTGACTCTTCCTTGGCATCTAGTCTACCTCCCATATTGAAAGTATGGTGGAGGTTTTTGTTTATCTACTTTGTTTCCTTGTTTATCCTGATTTTGTATGCCTTCGGTTATGATTTTCTGAATTATCGATTTCGTACGATGCATTGGGATATGGCCATTATCCATATTTGTCATTTAACCTAGAATGAATTCATTCGGCTTATAATGCATGACGAAACCTCTTCAACGGAAAATGAAGAGAAGAACAAGTAAATTCGTCATTTCCTTTAGAGCAAATATTTTCTCTTTCGGGAGGCAACTCATTGTTCAAAGTGTACTTCGAGGGATTCGCAAGTCATTGCCTCAGATGAATTATCTAGTGATGATGTCAAGGTCAGGTCAGAGGGCGTTTTGCATTTTTGCTTATTATGAAGTGTACTCAGCTGAATACTAGATGATGTAATAGAGATGTCATTTGATTTCCTGGTGTGATTATTTCTAGAGTCAGATATTACATTTGATATCATCTTTTTGTCAGCCTGCTTTTTGTAGAATCGATTGGTCAGAAGATCCCAGACTCTCTTATTCACTACGAATGCGATGAATATAAACAGTCCTTGTAGAGAATTGATGATAGTGGCAATAAATGTAAAGTGAGTGACTGGAAGAAAAGAGTCAATGATCTGCAACAGACAAGAAAGTCCGGTAATGGAAGCTAACCTTGAAAATATTGCAAGTTCATTTCGTTTCCTCTGGTTATTCCCTACAGAAGGGGTAGTTCTTATTGAGTGAACAGTGAAAGAAAACAACAGAATGTTCAGTAAACAGACAAGGCCGACCGGCGATATAAAGGGTCCAATCAGTAAATATGTATTTTTAATGAAACATGTGCTCCCGCCGTATCCTCCAAAAGAATCAGAATAGATAAGCCAAGATAAAACTGCATTCAAAATAATAAGACAAGACGGGGCCCCGTAAATGTATAAATAGTAGTAAGTCAAAGTCTTACCGGAAGTGTATGCTCGTAAATCTTTCGCGGTGAAGGTTCGCCACAAATGGAAATTTGAGGTTTGCATAGATGTGAATACTGAAAGCCAGGAAAAGTGAAGGACTATTGCAGCTATAAAACACCCATATTTTATTTGTACCATAAAATAACTTAACTGTAGAAAAAGTAATGTAAACATTAATGAAACCACCATCAAGATAAGGAGTCTACCAGGTACTGTACGCAAGTTCGGAAACAAAGAATAGATAATTGAGCTGAGAATGAGACTAAAGATGGAAATGGTTGAAGATACCAAGGAAATTAACCATACGTATTTCTGTTGCCGATCAACCGTGACATTTGATGCAGTCTGCTGAAAGGGAAAATAGTTAATTTGTTCTAAGTAATCCAAGCAAACTCTTATTTTCCCATCTGGGGTTAGGGCAAACTCATCATACGCGACATAATCAAATCCGTCACGTGACAATACAAGGAAAGAGTTGTCGGAACTGATGTTGTATTCGTCAGACTCTAATTCAATCTGGGGACAAAGAAGTACATTAGATACTTTAGCACTAAAGGGATGATCGTATCTGTCAGTAGAGGACCGTTGTTTTATTTCGTTTGTTAAGTGAGCTTGTTGTATCAAGTACCGTTCTATTTGATGATGGTGTTATGTATTTGCTGCAACCTCCATACATGCTATTTTTGAAATCTATTAAATATTGCTCCACAAAATGTCTTGACACACTAGAGGGAATATGGATATCAAATAGTAAATACAAACAAAATGCTCTAGTAAATTCAGGTCCTCCATCAAAATCTGCCGTTTTCTCGGTCAAGACGTTGTATTCTCCATGTACGACTCTAAGGTATGCATCCATTTCCTTGAATAAGGCCGTGGTAGACATTGGGTACCATTGGAATGAGTTTGGTTCTTTAACAATATAAAATCCAATTTCTATGTTCATTGAATACCTTAAGTGCATAGTGATGGAAAGAAGTGGTGTACAGTGTCTGCCGACTAAATACTTTCCGTTGTAACATGTGATATTTCTACAAAGACCCTGCAAAAAGAAAAAAAGTTTCAACGTGATGTTTCTACAGCGACCCTGCAAAAAGAAAGAAAAAGTTCGTATCAAATTCCGGAAGCCCGTACCGGTGCAAGTATATTCCAATGTTTTCGTAGTATAGTCGATTTGACAGTCTTATATTACATGTGCTCGACCTAGAAATGTCCTTTCATATGAACTTTTTTATGATTCTTACCTATGGGATAGCAGTTCGCTTCTTTTCATGTGGTGGAGGATTTTGTTTATCTGCTGTATTCCTGCGGTTTATGATGTTCTGATTATCGATTCTTTTTTTACTGTGTATGGAGATATGGTCATTATCCATATTTGTTAATGGTTGACACTCTGGCAACCTTGGGCAACTCATTTTATCTACGGAAGAAGGGAGGAGATCTCCAACAAGACCCCGTCGCAGCATCAACAGCAACACACCAAAACACCCGATGCAAAAACACAAAAGACGAGTACAGCAGGAGACGGAAAAGAGACACACGACATATAAACATCACACACAAAAGACTTCACATACACAGACGAGACCAATGGACAACCGGTGCCGACTTTGGACGGCCATTTGTCACGCAAGTAGCAAATGGTGTGGTTATCCCGGATTACGTGCGCACAACCCTCTCACTTCTCCAATTACCCAGAGGTCTCGAAGAACGTACAATTGTGGTGTAAAACAACCTCCTCACTGTAAGATAACCTCACACAAACAAGACCGCGAAACGCAGTGGCCCAAGAAACACAGATGAATATGTAAATGGATATAAAAAGAGGGCATGCGTAAAACAGTCTGTGCTCTGCTGTAGCGAGCTCATGTATGTAATCACCCGAGGAGTCCGACTCTAAAGAGGTTAGGACAGGGCCCGTCATGGAGTCCCGTCGTCACAGTCAGTCAGAGTGAAAGTCTCAAGGATGCGCTTGTACAAGACTCTAGATTGGTCAAGTACCAAGCCTAGTGTCCGTCTGATGACATTAGGATCATATCCACGGAATAAAAGGCGTTTGATGATTCTGACGCATTTTCGATGGTTATGCTGCCTACCTTTGATCCTTCTAATTTTGTTGATTGGCGTCCTAAGTCGACACCGTTTGCCAATTGGTCTCGTTGGTTTATGTGTGTTCTTAAAGACTCAGGACGCCAATCTGCCAAGTAAATATCAGACGGTGAGGTTATTCTGGATTACGTGCGCACAACCGTCCCACTATTCCGATTTCCCAGAGGTCTCGAGGAACGCACAATTATGGTGTAAAACCACCTCCTCACCGTTAGATGACCACACACAAACAAGACCGTAAAACACAGGGGTCCAAGCAACACAGATGAATATGTAAATGGATATAAAAAGAGGACGTGCGTAATACAGTCCGTGTTCTGCCGGCTGTAGCGAGCTCATATATGTTATCACCCGAGGAGTCCGACTGACATTCAGAGAGGACAGGTGGTCGGGGCCCTGATCTCTCTAAAGGTTTGGACAGGGCCCGTCATGGAGTCCCTTATTCACAGTTAGTCAGAGTGCAAGTCTTAATATGGATTCTCTGTAAAAACCTAAAACAGCTGGCCACGGCATGTCATGGATTTTGATGAAACTTTCTGTAATTATCATACTTAATGTAAAAACAATGAAAACAAACCGTACTGTTATATTTGAACAACGGTTGCCATGGTAACGGGGTCAATCTTTTTGACACCCCCATAAATATGAGAGATAAGACATATTGTGGCATTCTGTTGCCATGGAAACCATGGTCAAAATTTACTTTATGAACACAAAAACTTTTCTTTGTAAGTTTAACTCTGACAAGAATAACTTTTTCGGGGGAGGGGGTTATCAGGTAGTTGTTGATATTCAGTCAAAATTTGTGAAAATTTAGCAAAAATAAGGTCCAATTTTAGGGTCATTTTTGGCCTGTTTTTGATTATTTTGAAGGTTGAAAACCATTATTCGGTGAATGTTATGGGTATTTAACATCACCTTGCCAAAATAAATATCTATAGCTGGGAAAAATCAAGAAATAAAATCTATGGTGAAACTCACCATTTTGTCATGAATGCCAATCAAAATCCGTTGCTATAGCAACTTGGAATCCATATTACCATATACCGCATATTTAAAAACATTGTTTTTCCTCATGTTTGAGTCCTATGATTATGAAATAGCATACCAGTATACAAATTATATTTATCATTATCAATTGACCTTCAAATCATTTCAAGGTCATCTGTCCAAATCTCAAGGTCATTTCTAAATTTAGACAAAAATTAAGACAAAAATCAGGATTTTTCAATTAATTTAAATTGATTTCTCTTACTTATTTCATTAGATATTTTGATTTTAAATATTTACAGTTGAACAACCGATCAAAAGAAGTAGAATTCATCACAATTTTTCTTAAATTGTATTTCACTTCTTTGTATCACATACTTTCAAAAGAGCATAAAATTGCGATTTTCTAAAATTTTCTCGTAAAATATGTGACATTTTTTGGGGTCTTCATTGGACTCTGATAAATGTGATACTCATCCCAACAAATCATACATTTATCATACTTTTACCGATAATTGATTGTTTTGCCAAGGTTTCATACTGTTTACTGTTAATCATGTCTCTTTTAAGTGAAAAACCACAAAATTTGGCCTGAAAATAGCATATATTTTTAAATGACCTTGAAAATTGAGCAAATGACCTTGACATTTTCTCAAGGTCATGATAGCATCAAATGGTCTTTAATACATCTACATACCAAGTTATGTAACAATAGCAGGCATACATCTGTAGAAATTAGCTTTTTACTTATGACAGGTATTTACACCTTCGTACCAAATGTTGCCATGGTAACCTATTTCAAACGCATGTAAACAGAAAAATCTCACTTCTAGATAAATTTCCTTCGATTCCCATGAAGTCCTAGGATAATTCTCTTCAGGAAATAGTCAACTGTATTTCAAATCTTTTGCAATTGCATTATTACTCTTGTCAAAAGTAAGTAAAATATAGGTCAAATCAGGCCTAAATTGGCCGAAAATGGCTCATTTTTGATAAGCAATTTTTCTTGAAATTGAAGTGAATTTACATGACACACAGAAAGAAGGAGCATCGAAAAATCAAATTGTATCAATCTAAGAGGATTTAGATAATCTTTTCGATAAATTACATATACATTCAACATTTGTTTCCATGGTAACGGGATGCATAAAAATGCCTTGTTTAAAGGTGTTTTTATACAAAACCTTGGTTACCATGGCAACGGAACATCGGAGAAAAAAATGGAAGGTCAATTCGTTCTGGGGACATCATATTTACCTTATACACAAAAGATATCCAAAATCTGAGACATGTCGTGGCCAAACATGTCCGATTTTTTAGGTTTTTACATAGAATCTATATTAAGAATGCTCTTGTACAAGACTGTAGATTGGTCAAGTACCAAGCTTAGTGTCCGTTTGGTGACATTAGGATCATATCCCAGTATAATAGGCGTTTGATGACTCTTACGCATTTTCGATAGTTATGTTGTCTACCTTTGGTCCTTCTTATTTTGCTAATTATGTCACCATAAAATGCAGGTTGTGAAATTCCTAAAGTAATAAACTCTGTTGCCTGTATTGGTCCCGAATTTCCAGAAAGTCTTTACTAGTTTGTGAAGTTTCTTTGTAATTTGTAAATTTCTACCATGGAATCCAAAATATCAGTACATGCTCTAGCATACCGGATGAGCTGTGAAATGTAGATACCGTATGACGGTAATCTAGGGACATCACCGTCAAGCCAGGGGAAATTTACTATGTGGAATCCAAAATCATCTCGTTTGTCATACATTAAGAATATGTTATATTCATATAGTTATTTCAGAAATCAAGTTTCATTGTAATACCAAATTAATATGGAATGTTATAATTGATGCGCTTTGATGACAAGATGGCAGCTTGAATGAATGAATGAATGAATGAATGAATGAATGAATGAATGAATGAATGAATGAATGAATGAATGAATGATTGATTGAATGAATGGGACGTGTAAGATGTATAATGTACGTTTTTGTAATAGGAAATTACTTGGAAAAAAATAAAAATTAAAAAAATGTTTGATGTTTTTGTACGTCTGTTTCAATTGTTTTGTATGATGTTCTAGTGATTTTTGTCGTATATCTTTTGTGGTTTGTAGATTTGTGTGATATCACTTACGTGTCACTTTCTTGTTGGTTTGTTTCGCTTGGTGGGTGCAGGGTGGTCATACTGGACACCATCCCCTTTTCTTTATTTGTAATTGTAATGGTCCTTGAATACATATATTTTGTTGTTTTGTTGATTCCAGATTACACATGCTTGTATGACAACTTCTTCCATCGGTGGAATTCAAAATAGCCGCCAAATAGTTTCCTACCACTGATTAAAATGTAATAATTTCTTAATTTATCAGATGTGGCTCATCTATTGGCTGTAAGGGCCAGAACATCTATATCTTGTGTCATTATGTTAATATGAGAACATTTAAGGCTGTAAATTCCAAATAGTAGCCACGTTTCACCTTAAATGCAAGGACATTTTGTTTAATTCAATTTTTTACTAAGAAAAAGTAAGAACGACTTATCGCGTTAGTAATTTAAGGGACGTATTTTTCCTTCGCAGTGATCTTGCTGCGACTTTTAAGAGCTTATAAGTTTTTATATTAATAAGACGGAAGTGTCCCAACTCTGTACCTAATTGAAAAAAAATTCAAAGCAATTTTCATGTACCAGACATGGTGCATGAAAGAAGAAACACTAATCAAAACAATGTGTGAACAATTAATTATTCTAAAATAAAATATCATGAATTATCATCTAATAAGACTTACTTTATGTATTCACTGAAAAATGAATAAGAGTGGCAGATAAAATTGGATGGTTTCAACCTTAACAGACTAAGATTCGTAAAAATGTAATGCAAAGATAAACTGTTTATTAAAAAGAAATATTAAGTGATTATATTAAAATATGGAAGTGTTCCAACCCTATACCTTTTTGAAGAACATTTAAAACCATATTCATGCACCAGAAACGTGTTTGGAATATTAAATTCACATCAGTGATGCTTCCAGCCAAAGTGCTTTACAGAAACATCCAAAATTCATTTCACTAACGCCCTCTGGTTTTATTTTTAGAATCTAGATTTGTGTATTTTCTTTACAGAGAGTCTGCGGTTCCCAATTCCCTGTAGGGTCGATTCAGTAGCATATCCAAATAAAATCTATATTGTTCAAAATAGCATTGTACATAATAAATTTGTTTGAAATTTACTTCAAGAAGGTATAGAGTTGGAACCCTTCCGCATTATTACAAAAATGTACCAAATGAGGTTTTCTTGAAAAGATAAAATTCAATCTCAATGCCACTTCCCCTACTTTGTTTTCCTGGAAACCCCAACTCTTTTCAACTTTTGTTACATCGATGTCCATATTTGTAACATCGATGTAAAAAATTGTAATGCGATGGCAAAGATACTTGCGCACTATCTATTCTTTAGTCATGGATCGACTACCTTACTGTGATACAGATCAAGTTCGAGTTTGGATACGGTTGACCTATTGTTACAAGATTATGGCCCTTAGAATTTCATGAACTTTTCGATGTTGCGGAATTTTCTTTCCTGTTATTGCAATTATTGAAATGATGTTGGTATGGGAATACAATAGATCAAATTCGACTTAAGTTTCTATTGACCCATTTGTACAAGAGTTATGACCCTTGAACTTAAACAAATTTATTCAATTTTCCGGACTTTTCTTCCCTGTTATTGCAGACAATGTACTGAGTTTTGGTATGTGAATACATCCGAAAGAGATACAGATCAAGTTTGAGTTTGCTTTTGATTGACTTCTCTCTACAAGAGTTATGGCTCATTGACATAACAAAATTCGTGATTGTTTTAGTTTTCCGGAATTATTTGGCTATAGGCGTAAATATTGAACTGATTTTCGCTATGTGAATATGTTTTAACAAGATACAGATTTTTTTGTGTGAATATTCATAGTTTAGTGTACATATATTAAAGTACAGGTCAAGCTAAATGACAAATATGGATAATGACCATATCCCTGTCTACAGTACAAAATCGATAATTCAGAAAATCAGAAACCGAAGGCATACAAAATCAGGATAAAACAGGAACCAAAGCAAACAAAAACAAAAACCTCCACCATATGAAAAGAAGCGAACTCCCGATATGAGAGTGAGACCAGGTGCCCAGGAAGAGTAAGCATCTCCTGCTTGCATGCAACACCCGTCGCTTCAATTCGGTAGAACTGTCACATCCGGTTACTTCCATTTTGGAAGATATAGAGTACAATCTTTGGTTGGATGGTTCAAATGGTCTATGACAGAATATCATCCACCATTCTGGATAGAGGGACATCATAGTGTATGACGAGTTCCCCATATCGACCGTAAATTTATGATCACCTGAAGTATTCTAGGCACAGATGCTGGACATAGATAAATGACGCTTGGTGACCAGAATTTTTTTTGTATATTTCTTTGGGTTTATATTCTTAATTTTTTTTAAATTCCAATTAGATCGTTGAAACAGGACGTTCATAATGAGTGTGCCATATTTTGTCCTTAAACATCTTCGACCTTGCCCTTACATGTACAAGAAATTGTTCTCTTCAACGCATTCGAAAATTTCTGTATCAAAATATCTTGAAATTTCCAAAACGTGGGTCCTGTAGCATCATATCCCATCCATCCTGCTACGTCTTTCTGTACATTTTTGGACATAATAGTTTTCACACTCTTTGGCCATATTTCATTGTTTAGATTGAGGATCACTGACGAGGGTTAAGTACCCGAAACGTGCATGTCTGTTCCATGCTGCAAATTTATCTGACTTAAATGTTGCTATTGAATATGAAGACGTTTAACATCCAAAGTGCTTATATTGAAGAAAGCTAGTTCTCAGAAAACAGAGAGGGATCTTATACAGGACTGGGTAATAGCACTCACATGGGTAAACACAGAGAGGCATATAATTAGATTCAGAATGAGAAACTTTCAAATTAGTGACGTAACTACATAGATTATAACAAGAGACATATAGACATCTACCACCGGAAAAGATAAGAATTGGAAGATGCAAATGAAGCGAATCTAACACGGACATTCTCCTGTCAAAATTTCTTCGGGTTGTCTGCTTCTTTATTATCAACATCACTTTTAATTGTCATTTATGGCGTCACAGAAATATTTTCAGCACCTATAGTGTGTTCTCATGATCAATTTACCGCCATATCATGATGATGCCATACCTCTAAGTTAACCGCCATATCAACTCTCGGACTTTATTCATTTCTACTCTACAAAATGCTGTCATTAAAAATTCTATAACTAAATTTTCAGATGAGATTTCATAACTAACCTTCTGACTTTATTCTTTATAAATATCTTGTTGTTTGTAATTCTCATCAATACATGGATGTTTACCATGTGAAAACTTCAGAAAATATGTTAAAGTTAAGCAATTTTAATATAGCAGAGATAGATCAAGTCCGAGAGTTGCAATCCAAGGAGGGAGATAACTCCAACAAATGGAGGACAGATATGGCTATGTTGGAACACACTATTCTTATAATTTAAGACACATGTATCAAGATAGTGTTTAACGCAAAGATTTAGAATAATATAAGACATATTTACCCTAGTTTTATCATATACTTCATAACTTCTACACTGACCAGTTGTTATGTCGTACTCGATTACATCATCTCCAGAAATAGAAAATAGGTTACGCAGCATAGGAAACCAGTTTATGCCGACAATTCGATTGTACGTGTCTAGTTCGCCCTCCAAGACCCCTATCCTTTCATTCGTAGGGCTTAATGCATTACAATAAAGGCAATCGATGTTCTTGAAAGGATAATAGTAGTATGTACGTGGAAGAAAATAACAACCTTCAGCAGCGTAGCTGATGGTGCAGTTCTCAACAAAGTATTCAGTGAAAGTGGTCGTCGGTTTACATAGAGCACAAAACATATTTGAATACACATACTTCTTTACGCGATAGTTTTTTATCGGGATCAAGGTCAAATTTCGGAGGTAACTCAGGCATATCCCATGATACCCATTGATTATATGCAATCACATTTTCACATGCCCACTGTACGTCTGGGTCTGTATATGTCCAACCTGATTTAAATGCACATCGACCTGATGATCTTGTATATGAACAATATTTAGAGCCATCAATATCTGTCTTAAATTGTATTCGACATTTCATTTGTTTTGCAATATATACCACATCTCCCGCTTTCAGATGATGACTGTAATCAATATACTTCGGACAAACCATTTTGAGATTCCATATAGTAAATTGATCTTTTATTCTTTGATATCGGTCCGTGTATCTATACATAAAATCGACTTCCCCTGTGAACATCTCGTTGTCAGAATAATTATTTGATGGACGTTGTCGACTTTGCATCTTTTTGACGAGTTGGTCGCTGTCAAGATTACACAGCATGCAGTAAAAATTATCATACGTTATTCCATCTGTTTTTTTGTTAGGGATATTTCCATAAATATCATTACGTTCCGGGTATGAGCACCCTACGTTGATTAGGCTATTAGTCGTTTCCTGGAAACATCCGTTTATTATTAGGAAGCCATTCTTTTCAGAGCGTGGCAGCGATTTATGCGACAAATCCAGAATATCCCGGCAATGCATGGGTATTTGTAGTGCCAAGTCTGCACAGCACTTTTTTACGGTCCATTTGTCATAAAAGCACGAAATTCCACAATCACACGTACCATTATAGTCATCATGTGGAAATATTGAACGTCTAGCCATGCATACACCAAACTTCAAGACTGCAGTGGCAGCGTGTTGTAGTAGCAAACTTGTCATGTTGATCAGGGTTCCATTATTTGTCTTGAATGAGGACACGTCGAACGGAGTATGTATCAAGTCCCTCATTTCTGCATCATCCATTGCACTTTTTAGTGATTTAAAAATGAAATAGTCCAGACTGAACTCAGAGATTCCCATATCATATTGGTAATGAAAATATGTATCATCGATGGCGAATTCCTTAATGTCACCTTCTATATCCACAAACAGTTGGGTAGAGTCATTACCTCTGTTACACAAATAGCAAAATATGTTTTTGAATGGTTTTGTTGATGACGTCTTTGGAAGATATGTACATGCTTGTTGCAATCCTTCATCGTATGTCTTCCATTGTCCCGTAACGTTACATTCTGTGGTTGTTTGCGTCATAACGTCTCGTCCAGATGGATTACATACGTAGCAAAACACATTTTTAAAAAGTCTGTATTTCCCTTTGAAAAATGAATCACATGCATATGCTACGTTTTGGTCATAGAACGTCCATTCTAAAGTTTGGTTACATTTGGTGATAAGTGTTTGGGATCCATCAACATCAAAACAGTTTTCCTCTTTTTGTTCCCCCAATTCGCCGTTTACCCTGTAAGCTTGGAAAATGCATTCTCTCTCAAAGGCTAAATTAATTACTTCATCCAATGTGGATAAGAAATTAAAGTCTGTAAACGAGGAGCAGTTTATATCCAAATTCCAAGAGGAATAGTTCAAAACATGGTTACACTCCGCACAATATCGGTTGTAAAATGTTAATGGAATGAAATCACCGATCACTGGAATATTCTGTAGGCGCCATTTTGTATCATTCCGCTTCTCACATTTATCTCTTAACTCTGTACTACTTCCCACTGAACATGTGTTGACCATCAAAGCTGAATATTGTTCCGTTTTATCCTTTTCATACCTGCCATCAATAATTGTCCGGTTCACACATTTCATATCAGGAAAACTAAAATACAAGTCGGCGCAGCAATCTCCTCGCTGGATGCAAGCATGATCACATTGGCATTCTGGACAAACGTTCAGATTGCGGTAGGACAAATCCGGTGATATGTTCCATTGATGAGTTTTGCTTGGAGGGAGACAAAAATATTCGGGACCACAAAGTAAATAGTACGTTCTCATCAGGTCTGTGTAATTCAGCAAATACGCTGAACTAGTAGTGCTAACAAGAAGGAAGAAAGCATACAACACGTAAATATTGTTCATCGAAATCATGCTCATCTTTTACTTAAGTTTATTCTACTATCTTTATTAATCCGTGCTATTCCACCGCGAGGGATCGAAACGTATGGCGTTGCACATGGTTCCCTACCAAGGATTTTAATTGTATTCTCATAATCACAGTAGGGCAATGCCTAATAGGTTCATTTAGTTTATATATCTGAAAAGTCTATATTTTTGCAAACACTTGAAGAGTTCGTCGAAAGGAATGCTAGGTCAATCTGAACGTTTCTGTCGTCGACAAATTATTGAAGTGTTTGCAAAAACTATGAATTTTTCATATACCTAGACGAAATGGATTGATATATTATGCATTGCCCTACTACAATGGCTCATCAGAGTTATATAGTTTAATTTAGAAAAAAATGAAAAAATACCAAAAAACTCTCTAAGGAATCACACCAACATATCTTCACATTACAGTAACTAATCGAACTCTCAGAGGCTCAATATATAATCAAGTTTTTGAATTAGTAAGAGGGTTAAATTGATGCTTAAATTTTGTACTATGAATATTTTATATCTTAAGTGTATGAGTGGTAAAACCATCTATTAGTGTACTACATTTTGCAAATTAAAAGTTCAAAGAAACGGCTAATAGAAGGCGTGTACATTGTGGGTTTGCTTTGGATTTTCTGACAGTAAATAGATAAAATTGTCTGTTTTATAACAAAAAATGTAAACGTCTTCAAATTGAACTGAACTATTCATCTGCAAAGTTTAAATGGAAAATGTAAATAGCTTGAAACGATATGATTGTTGCAAAACCCGGTACATTCTTCAACCATATTAAACAATGTAATGTTATGAAATTAAATGAAAAATAAAGTGCGACATATACGGGGCCATCTCGACAATTGTTACAAAATGCTACGCCTATTTCACAAAAATACTTATGAATTTTTTATGAATTGTAATCGTAATTTTTTTTATCGCCTAGCACTTCTTATAAACTAAAAATCGCGACGTTTTGTTTCTGAATTCATATTAGCTACGTAGAAAAGATATTAGAAAGTGCAGTATAGTTTAAATTAAAAAAATATATATTTTATGCTTTCATTAGATGATGAAAGTTATAAAAATTCCTAAAATTTGCCATGAGAATTTCCTACTGGGCACAGATATATACATTATTATGAATCAAAAGCAATTATACGTGATGCAAAAAATTATTCAACGTTGTAAAATAATTCCGTGTGACCCCTCCTTTTTGATTTTTGACTTTCGGATAACTATAATCTTAAGTGTGAGCTGGTCCAAATCTTACTGTTTTGTCTTTTTAGGAGGACAATAAAATGACAAATGTAGCAAAAAGTATTAGGGGTACAAAGTGCCCCCTTCTATATCTTCATCAACATTTAGTATTTTGTGTTTGGTATCCAGTCTGCTGTTCCTTGTCCAGTTTGTATCTCTTGTTGTCTATGTTTTCACTAGGGCTGTTTTGATCTTTTGCCGATGGCACTGCCTTTGGGTATTGTTAGAGTATCTCTACATCCATTTAGAATGAAATGTCTTTTAAAATGGAAGTATTGTTACATAATATAACGTTGAAAAAAGCTTGCCTTTTACACTCTTAAGCTATATCAGATTGAGGATCAGTGTCCGAGGCGTGCATGTCTGGTCCGTGCTGCGGATTTGTCTGTTTTTATATGAGTTTACTTCTCTTCATTTGGTAGATGTTTTTTTTTTCATTCCTGTTCATTTGCCTTAGTTCTGGTTTTATAACGTGTCCACTCTCCTTGTGGACACGTTATTACTGGTGATCTTAGTATAGTCAAGAACGACAAGTTGAGAGAATTGTTAGAAAAAGGTCCCAAATACAGAGAAAGTATTCCTTTACATGGAACCAAAATGTCAAAATTATCATAGACTCTTGTGAGGAATATGCAAGACGTTGGGTAAAGAAAGAGGATGTACAGCTCGACACCCTCTCCGAATGAATAAAATCCATCAGAGGGTTACTTTTATCTAGAATCTACCGATTAAAATCAACTGTGAACACCAGATTCGAGTCTATATCTAAAGACCCTGATGTTATCACAGAGCTTATCTACCTCCAAGAACATTAATTATGTCATCACACAAGCGGACAAAGCCTCAAATAATCACACATTTACTTGCAAAAAGTACTATTTCGACAGTCTAGTTAAAGAGTTGGGATTAGATTCGACACCTGAAAATCCAACTTATACCCCAACAAACCTTTCTGCCTCTGAAATAATAGATAATCACAAATCAGCTCTAATGTCTTGCTTCCTTTGGCTTCGACACTAACAATTTAGATTTCGATTTACCATGATACTTATACTGTACTGCGTCTGTATTCGTTTATATTCGGATGTTACTTGTTACTTCGTTATTCCGTGAATAAAGCTTCGAAAGCTAGCACTTCGACTTCGTGTTGATTTGTGCACTTTGCAGCCTGCAAAGTGCATGCTGCGGTCATTCTTGTGGTGCATTAAATGACAAATATGGATAATGACCATATTCCTGTATACAGCACAAAATCGATAAGAAATAGTAAGCATCTCCTGCTTGCATGCAACATCCGCCGCTTCAATACGGTAGAACTGTCACATCCGATAACTTCCATTTCGGAAGACATCGAGTACAATCTTTGGTTGGATGGTTCAAATGGTCTATGACAGAATATCATCCACCATTCTGGAGAGTGGGACATCATAGTGTATGACGAGTTCCCCATATCGACCGTAGAACTTCCTCAGTGACGATTTTAGTCGGTCACAAACATATCCCTGACTGAGAAGCTTATCTGAAAGACGCCTAGCTCTCAGAACAAAATCCGTATATTTGGTACTTGCTCTGGCATAGCGTATCAACTGAGATATGAACACGCCATAAGCAGGCGATGAAGGGATATTGCTACTCAGGAAAGGAAAGTTTGTAATGCTGAAATTGAAGTTGTCACGTTTGTCATAGAGTTAGGTGTTCATGTGACATCAGTGTCGTAGGACAACATTATGTCCAAATAGGATGCTGAATTATTTGTCTTTGTAGTTTCTTCGACTTCAAGCTCCGAAGGATAGATACTGCTCAAGTAATCCGCGAAATTTGGATTATTGATGGACAACCCATCGTCTATGTATCTGTAAGCTACAGCACTACAATACGGCATACCTAAAATGCATAAGAATCCGTACAAACAACGTTTCATCGCTGGTTCCTCAAAATGTTCTACCAAATGTGTATCGATCTTACTCACCAAAGTTTTATCTGAAGTCAAATCTGGGCTCTAAAAATATTGTTCGACAGTATATTCTCGCTGTGGTATCAGCCAGATGTGGATTTTAAAGAATTCGAAGGATTTTTTAGAACATCTGAAATTCACTCATTTTAGTCCATTCGATCAAATCCTTTGATTTTTCGACACTTTACACTACAATTCCACATTCTAAATTGAAAGAAAGACTCACAAAAATTATAAGTAATGAGTTTACAAGTAAGAACGGTAATTGCAAAATTTATACAAATTTATTGTTGTTAACTATGACAAAACCTTCTTTGTAAAAGGAAAGTCCAATTCTGAAAATAAGTACACTGAAAGAGATATTATTCAGATGTTAAACTTTCTGATCGACAACATTTTTGTGGTGTTTGGAGGAAAGGTCTACCAGCAAATTGTCTGAATTCCAATGCGGACCAATTGCGACCCACTCCTTGCCGACATTTTCCTTTACTCGTACGAAGCTGAATTCATTCACACTTTGGTCTCTGAAGGGAAAAGATACTTAGCTTCTGACTTCAATTTCACTTACAGATACATAGACGATGGGTTGTCCATCAATAATCCAAAATTCGCAGATTACCTTAGCATTACGTATTCTATGTCTAAAACAGAACCAAAGCAAACTAACAAAAACCTCCATCACATGAAAAGAGGCGGACTCCCGATGTGGGAGTGAGACCAGGTGTTCAGGACGAGTAAGCATCTCCTGCTTGCATGCAACACCCGCCGCTTCAATTCAGTAGAACTGTCACATCCGGTTACTTCCATTTCGGAAGACATAGAGTACAATCTTTGGTTGGATGGTTCAAATGGTCTATGACAGAAGTCGTCACGTTTGTCATAGAGTGAGGTTCATGTGACCATCAGAATTATTTGTCTCTGTAGTTTCTTTGACTTCAAGCTCCGAAGGATAGATAATGCTAAGGAAATCTGCGAATTTTGGATTTAGAATGTTCGAAGACAGGGCCATTTTTCTAAAATGGCATTTTTTAAGCCATAGAAAAGAGTAAAAGATGGATTGAAATCATATTTTTCACAAAATTCCTGATACGACATGAGCATACCACTGTCACTAATTAAATGATAAATAGAGGTAATACTTTTGCTAATCCAAAGTCTTTATGTAAAGACTTCTTGGCTGATTTTAACATTAGAATTATACCAAATTTCTTTCTGAAGAGAAGCATTCTAAATTCATAAAGAATATTAAGGATATCTTTCCAGAAGTCATTTTGTGTTGAGTTGACTAAAGTCTTCAAATAATCTGGGCCATATTTATAAATTTCATCTATTTCCTTTGATGATGATATTTTGAATAGATCATTCAAAACTGATTCTCTTGTCAGTAAACGTTTTATCCAGCTTAATTTTAAAGATTTACTGAAGGTTTGAATATTAATCATTCTTAATCCACCTTTCTCATACTTAAGGAGCATCTGTTTTCTTGATATTCTATCATTTGTATTATTCCACACAAATTTAAAAAGATTTCTTTCGAGCTCTTTTAAAGAAGAACTGTCTGGATTTGGAAATGAGTGTTAGTGCATAATTTAATGTTGCTATGTTTCTTTGAGCCTAACCAAACACACCTGCATTTGTCAATATTTGGTTTAAGACCTGAAAATTTTGCAAATTGTTCTAATAAGGAAAGTGAATGTTTCAGTGAGTTTTGTGTACCATCTAAGAATAGACCAGTGTCATCAGCATATTGACTTATCTTAATTTCTTTGTTATTAATCGTTATGCCTTTAATTTCCTTATGCTCTCGAAAAAGTATACCTAGTATTTCAACACATAGTATAAAAATATACGGGGAAATAGGATCACCTTGTCTGCAGCCTCTGCCAATTGCAAAGAAAGGAGAGGAAACACCGTGTTGAATTGTAAACAGCCTAAATTTGTTGTTCAGGCAATAAACATACTTGATGAAATTGGGACCAAACTTAAAGAATTTCAATATTTGATTCATAAATCTCCAAGATATAGAGTCAAAGGCTTTTTCAAAATCAATCATAACGAAAACACCTTCTCTGTTTTGATTTTCCAATTCGTTCATGACATCATAGAGGACTCTTGTGTTTTCTCCAATGTATCTGTTTTTAATGAAACCAGTTTGGTTTTCATTGATAAGATATGGAAGGACCTTTTTCATTCTTGATGCAAGACAATGTGAGATTATCTTGTATGTTATATTCAATAGAGATATTGGTCGCCAATTCTTAAGATATTTTCGTGATTTATTTCCCTTTGGAAGGATTGAGATAATCCCCATTCTTTGGGTTATTGATAGTTCTTCCCTTTTAAAGCCCTCTATGACTGATCTATAAAGTAAATGTTTTAAGTCAAGCCAGAAAATTTTGAAAAACTCTGCTGTGTAGCCATCAGGTCCTGGACTTTTATCTCTTTTTAAACATTTAACAGCTTGTGAAACTTCTTCGATGTATAATGGCTTTTCTAAATCTATATTGTCTTGATTGGTGATTTTATTCACGTTACTGTTATGTAGAAGATTCTCTATATTTACTGATTCTAACGAGTCATCTTTACATTGGTAAAGTGATTCATAATTTTTTTTTTACTTCATTTAGAATCTCCTTCTGTTCGGTAACAACAGAGCCATCTGGTTTTGTTAACTTCACCATATTTGCAAAGATTTTATCATTTTAATTTTGTTTTGTTTTATGACTTTGGGTTCAAAACCTACCAGCACGAGGACGCAAAACAGAAAATATCAAAGAAATGGCCTAAGGTAAAGAAAATAAGTAAATGAAAAATTTCCTTGACAAACTAGAGTTCACGGGTGCTCCATTCCCTGCGTCGTCCAGATTGAAAGGTTTAATTATTTCTTGGCAGTTCGATTGTAAAAATAAAGAAAATCATGCATTTTTATCTTCGCAAAATTCTTGGAGGTAGCCGGTTTAAATCTGACCAAAACAATTTCAATTTTTCATTTTATAAAGATTGATCATGACCTCAAATTTAGAACGATCTTGAAAAAGTACAAAAAATTGTAAGTTTTATAAAAGGTTGTATCGAAGATTTGGTCAAGAAATATGTGTGTTAAAGGCCGACGGGGGACTATATAAGGGGACAGGTAAATTTTCTGTCATTTCCTCATTGTCCACGATAGGGTTAACATCTCTTATTGGTATCTGATTGGTTACTTTATATCCTTTTACACCTATTAATTTTTGATTGACAGCTTAAGACAATTGAGACTCGGGTATCTCATTAGCATAATAAAGGATTACCTGTCGGTTTGTCTTTGATGTAACATGCCGCTCGCAGACAGCATTGTCTTCAAAGACGGTATACCACGCCTATCAAGCTTATGTCACTCAGGTATACCTATTAACAACCGGGTGGTTCCCAGCGTCGGCCTTTAAATATGCCTTGCTAATAGGACTTATAAAGTTCCCGATTCATCCCTCATATGAAGAAAATTCGATTCGAACATTATTCAATGTAGGTTGTTTCCGAAACGTGTGCACGTTCACGAACAGAAAATGGACATAACAGCAATGCATCCTTCCCGATTCTGATATCTATCCCCGAGAAATTTTTGGAAAATTTTCTCTATTCGGTGGTTTCTGAGGTGTTTTGGGGCTATTTCTGACTAGTTTCATAGATTTATTAAGGAAGCAGTAGTTTAATGCTTCCAAAAGCATGTCATAAGTGTTCCTTCTGTGGGCACTGCCGAGGGGGAGGGGGCACGTGCCCCCCCCCCCCCCCAGCTGAATCCGCCACCCGTACATAATGAGGATTTTAGCCGTCACCGCCATGCGCCAGAACTAATTGATAATGTAAGGAGAGTCCAGTTCATTATCGAAAGAAAAAGAAGAAGGGCGGACAGGGGAAAAATCCCTCCCTCCCCTTTCCTCTCCTTCCTACCATTAAAATATCCTTGCCTTTCGTCCCTCTTGCCTCCCCAATCCCCTTGTTCCCCTCCCTCCCACTTGCCTCCCTGCTCACGCCCTCCCTGCACCATCCCACCCTTTCCTTCCCATCCTTGGGGGACAGGTGGTACCTCTCTCCCCGGGGGCCCCTCCCACCAATTCCTCCTCTCTCGACTATTATCTGCCATCCTGCCCCCTCCCCTCCCCTCCACTCCCGCTCCTTCCTCCTCCTCCCTTTCACACTTCCTCCCCCTCTCGTCTCACTCCCTCACTCGAGTCTCCCATCTCCTCCCCCCTCAAACCCCTTCCCTTCCATCCCTCCTCCTTCCCCCATCTCTCTCTCCTCCCGCCCCTTCCTCCCTCCTTGTCCACCCCTTATCCTTTTCCCCCTACATATCATAACCTGTCCGCGTGCACCTCAACTAGCCGACTATTCCCGGGTGCTCCTACATTGAGGAGGAAAATTACCAAAACGCACACCACAAATCGAAAGTTGAAAACAGTCCAATGTTTAGCCAATGTTTCAGACAGCATCACGAAGGATTAGAACTTTAAAACGCATACTAGCACCAGGTAATTAGCATGTATCTTGGACTCTTTGAAAATAAGATCTTGACTTTCTGGGAAAAGAGTTGTCAACTTTTATGTAGACAAAAGGCAAAACGTGTGATAGTCAGAGTAATTTCAAGCTATCTGATTCTTTTTATATGATATTTTCTCATATCAGACAAAGGAGGGGATCTCCAACAACACCAGAACACTTAAATATGTCATTGTCAAGGCATGATACAAATTTAATAATTAATGATTATGTGCGACGGAGCGGAGGAAAAAGACACCAAAAATTTTGTAAAACCTTAAAAACCTTGATCTCAAAATCGAAACTTTTAAAAATCATAACCTTGGGACTCCAGGAATCACTCACCGCCGGTCAAGCTGGACCTCCCTTTCCCACTGCCAAAAAAAAAAAATCTGGATCCGTCCCATATGCATGTACTTTACACAGACATAGATCATTAGCGAGGGAGTCTGAAATCCCTCCCCTTTCCTCTCTAATGACCTTGAAATCAATTAAAAATAATCTAAACTTTCTTCTTTACTAAAAAATTATTTCGATCATATCTATATCTTGTTTGCATGATACACTGAAAATCGTTAGAAAATCGCGGCTGTTTTGTGTGACTTTTCCTTTTTGCATTACTACAATCGTGTACCTTTCTTGCACATGAAAATGGGCGCACTGCTACAATGACGTCACATATAGAGGAATAATGATGTCAAGTATACTGCAGAGTTATGACCATAAAGATGGCGGATTAGTTGCTGCTAAATTTCTGATTTTCAGACGAACAATTCCGCGAGTTTCACTTAGTTTTATTGCACCATAAAATAGAAGAATTCTATCCATTGCGAATTTGTCAAGGTATGTTCTCCTGCTCTGTCGTTTAAGGGAATCGAGTCACTTTTACCCGTATCCTCGGTCCTGTTGCCATACTTTTTCAGCTCCAAGTATGTATATCTTTTGCTTGTGCATTTTCCCATACTTACATATACGTGTTACCATAAATGCTCGCTAATAAGAACATATGACGTGGATACATGGAATAAGTTCATCGCCTTCCACAGGGGGGGAGATAGGGGGGTATCCCCCCCACCCTGTTCCTTCCTCCTTTCTCTCCCTTTCCTCCCTCATCCTATCCCTTCCTCCCTCCCTTCTCCCCTTCCCTCCCTCCTCTCTCTCCCACCCTACCTCCACCCTCCCTTTCACCCTGTCCACCCCCTCTCCACAGGCATGTGAAGAATGTTAACTTAAAAATCCAGTCTCTTGGCTGCCGTTACAAGTTGTTAGGGCAGCTAGAGAAGTATTATTTATAAATAAGTCTAGTGGTCATGGTGATAGGTACTTGTAAAGTGATCCCCCTCATCTCATAATCCCCAACCCCTGTATGTGTCAATAAACAAATATCTGTGTCTCTTGGATGTTGTAATTACACTTGTAAGAGTGCAGATAAATTGGTTTACGTTTGCACAAAAATATGTTTCAATACGCAAGATTGCAAATGCAGCGCGTGCAGCGTTTCCGTTCTGATTTTTCATTTAGTCACCTACCTAAACCATTGTTCAAAACTTGGGCACCTTTTCTGCCCAAGTAAATTCATGACATCATAACAATGGCGAACAATCAAAGAGTGCACGAGAACATTTGTATAGTCTTGGTTAGAAGTACATTGTATTTGCGATCTTCCGTATTAGAAGAACACTTTTTCACCAAATCTTGATCACAATCCTATTCAGTTGATCTGAAACCTTTAGTTAATTATCAGTGGCGGATTCTGTGGGGTGCAAAGGGGGCGTCCCCCCACCCCCGCACTTGTACATCCCGGCGTGACAAAATTGTCCCGAAAAATCACGTCTGAAAAATTTGTCCTGCTGGGACAGGAAAATTCCTGTAAAATTAAAAGGACTAGGTGCGCTAACCCCTTTTATCGGCCCTTAGTAATAATAATTTCACAAACAAAAAATTGACTTTGATAAACAAACTATTAATTATCATATTTTACAATGTTGAATGTTTGAGAAAATACCGCGTTATACTTTTGAGCCTGCGTAATGTCACATGCTTGATGTATGACGTCATGTTCTGACGGCATTTGCTCTGAATGACGCAAAACAAAGGAAAATCATCGTATTTTACATCCAAGTCTTCAAAACTCATCTATGATCTAAGCTTCGCCCATGATATTTTTTATGCAAATTTAAAGGCCAATCAGAAATCAATTGATTGGTACAAAAATTATCATGGGCAAGGCCTGGATTGATACTTAATTTCATTAATTTCTATCGAAATTTCGCTCATATATTGATTTTTTCAATGATTTCAACATTTTTAGCGACGTATTATTCAGTATAGGACTGTGAAATCAAAATGAGCTTTCCTGATATGGATTCGCTACATATTTGACATTGTAAAAACTAGAATATTATGGATATATGAACAACTTTGAAAATAGGGCAGATGGCAGGTTACCGCACCTACTTCTTTGTCCCGAAATGTCCCGTATTTCAATGCAAAGTCATTTTTTCTTTCATTGTTCAAAGAGAGTCACCTAATTGTCGGCTAAATAGCTGATCATAGGCGGAAAGATTGTCTGGTTGGGTATGCGTATGCACTACTAAAAAATCAAGGTTAAGAACACTGATTAATTACTCGACATTAGCTAATAATTGCTCGACATTAGCTGGTCCTCTCTCTATGACTGGAGATTATAAATGGCTGTTTTCATTGAAAATTTAAGTGATGGCATGTGAACATTTTGATAACAGGTAATTGGCAGGGTTCTCATTAAGAGCCGGCGAGCGGCGATTTCTCGCCTCCTACTTTGGGTAAAATCGCCGCCTACTTTGGGTAAAAAATGGTCGCATCTCAATTTCATTATGTATGAAAATTGAATGTGTACTAAAGGAAATTACGTTGTCCTTTAAAAAGCTATCACTATACAAGGTACGCGATAAATATTTCCGTAACTACAGTGAGTATACATTGATTTCAACGCGGCGTGACGGGTCAGTACATGTACAATACGACGATAAGATCTCGACTTTTCACGCCTGTAGATAAGATTTTTAAAGCAGACATTATATAGTTATTGACCACGCGCCTCCATGTGTCACAGACAATCAACGGCCGGTCTTTCACGTGTAAACATAATATGCAAGTTCGTATAATTTTCTACCTCGGTCTATTTTCTGTATGTATACAACAATATCAAGAATTGACTCCGACATTGTAATATGGAGTCTATTGGTGTATCCACAAGAATCTTGAGCCGACAGTAACTACTGAGTGCGTGATCCCGCTCGCAGACTTGCATCCGTAGACCGAACGTTCATCAATCATGATCTACACTACAACTCAATGCTCTCAAAAGTTTTGGGAGGAAAATGTTTTCTATTTAAAATTCAAATTGCTCACACTGAGGAAAGCGCCATAAAAACACATCAAAGTACAAATATTACGACTGATAGTTCAAATTAAGCTTCCATGGGCAAGGGGGGGGGGGGCTCACTAAACATAAGATTTATATATATATATATAATTTTTCATGTACATGATGTGGTAATCAGAAAGCTATTGAGTTAGTTTACAATCTATTTGGATAGAAAGAAAACAACTATACCCAGTATACTAGGAAATCCAAACATTTCTCTAATACAATAAATCATGAGAATGCTAGTGATGAAAATTGTTCAAAACTTGCAACACATGTTATAAAAGTATTATTGAAGGAAAAAAATCTACAGTATTTTTTATATCTAGATGACTGGAAATGCCCTCCATTGCCTTGTAAATTTGAAAAATAAATACTTAATTTCATGGTATTTTATAGAGTCTGAATAGCGGGAAATGCCTTCAATAGCCTTCTAAATTTCAAAAATTTTCCGGGGGGGGGGGGGGGGGGGGGGGGGGGCATGGCCCCGGACCCCCCTAGAGGGCTCGCGCCTTCGGCGCTTGCATCCTTTGATAATGTTGAGCGCCTCCTACTTTTCCCTGATTCACCTCCTACTTCAAAACTTAATGAGAACCCTGAATTGGGAGTAACATCAACTGAATTGGAGTAAAAACAATTATGTTTTGTTGATATAAGAATCTAATATGCAATGCAGATGGTTGCATTCTAGGTGAATTTAGCCATTCTATTTATCTTCAGTGTTAGAGAATGGACCAGCTTATGTCGAGTAAAAATAAATTGTGGGATTCCTTTTTAATTTTGGACTTACTCATTTATATTTCACATATCTAATGCCGATTCAATTTGGTTGTTTCTCAGACACCGCCTCATGCTATAATTTTACGCCAACGAGACTTTTTTTTTAGATATAAATATTTAAAGGAAATTACCTTATTCTATTAGATATTTCAGTAATCACAGGGTGTCCAGTACTTTTAAAAAGTGTATCGTTAGGAGTAATTTTATGATAGGTGTGAGATAGAATGCTAATACGTCCAGACTTTATTCGTGCATAATAAAAGTAAATATTTTTTTAAAGAAACTGTAAAGCAATAATTGTACCCGTTGACGACTCAGCCACCTGCCCCTCTTCCCGTCAATGGATTTTTAAAACAATGTCTACATGCCGCCGACAAATTAAAAGACCAGTCTCCACCAACAAGTGCTAGAAAAACATAAGCTAAAATAATTTGAGTACATAACATTTGAGTGAGAAGTGCTTCAATTAATGCTAACCTAAATCTTTTGATATTGAATGCTGTAGGATATCAATTCCTCTTTCGGAGATAAACGTTATGTGTCATTATAAGAGTAATAATAAGACCAATTTTTGGACCCACCCCAAATTAAAAAACAATGAGTCTTTATTGTGTGCAAACGCTAATATGAGACATGGGGATTAAGGGACTATATTGGAAATTTAACATGAAAATTTGAAATAATTTTGGTAACATTTTGTTTATAAGTAAAAAAAATGTCCCTGGATGTGTCCCAGAATTTTCAAATTTTTGTCCCAGAATTTTGTCCTTTATCCCTGAAAATTTTCATCAGTGACCCAGAATAGCTGAAAAAATTCTGGTATGTGTACGCACTGACCCAAAATTTAAAAAAAATACAGATGTACATGTATTTTGGCCCATTTAACATGTTTTATCAGCAAAATTTGCCCCTTGATCCCGGCAAAGGGGATGCTTGATCGGCCACTGCTTTATTTAATGTTTATCTTCCAAACATAAAGGTGGAATCTTAGTAAATTTAAAAATAAAAATAATTACTTTTCTTTAACGATGGTGACTCATCACGTGTGCGCACATAGCACTGCGCAACGTATTAGACGATTCGAACGTCATCGCGTCATACGCATGACGTTATAACGCAGGCGATGTCGCATAAGATAAAACGCTAGAATGCTCGATTTAGGACTGTACATAGGTAATATCAAGTAACGTATATCATCACTGATGAATCGAAATGAAGTACATTGTAGTTTAAATTGAATAATTGGGGCCCGCGCGACTTTTTTTTTTGAAAACCGGGAAATTCAACCGCTCGCTGCCCGGAAAAATCAATTAGGATATTTAGTATTCTTTTTGTTACGTTTTATTTTGTTGCATCGGACCTACCCGAAGTAATAATCTGTAAACGCCAATTCGAAAGATGGGAAACTTTGCATGATTCTAATCGTTTATAGCGTAATGTTTATTCGCAGAGGTAGCGTTGTTAAAAAATATAATTATACATAAGGGATCCTGGGGATTTTTCAAATCAAGGGGGTTAAGGCTAAATAAATATATACCAGCTCAGAGGGAATGGGGTTTTATTTTCTTCAATACACAGAATCTACATGGTCCGGATTAATTTTCGTCTGTCTTTCGGGCTGTACGTTTTTATTAAATTTTTCCGAAAAAAAATCAAGCCGGTTTTTCTTCTAATGCGAAAGTTTTTATCCTCCCGTAAGATCAATTGGCATTTTATGAATGTCATAGTCTAATTTAGAATTTTGTTTCAATGTCGCTCTCTCTAGTGAAAAACGTACCTTGTTCGAGTAAATATATACATTTGTACGTGTTTGACGATTCCTAGAATCCTTGCAATCTCTCATTATCACCCTACCGTATTTTTCTTTCCAGAGAACTGGATTGGATTGGGCGTAACAGGGACGTATATTTATAAATCTATTATATACGCTCATGAGCGTAAGTACCCCCCCCCCCCCCCCTTTCCCCATCCCGTCCTTCCCCTACGATCTTCAGTGAGGTGTTAAAACTAGATTGTATCTTTTTTATGATAAAATCTCCAGAAGGTTGGTATTGCCTGAGTGAGGGCCGAATCAGTGCAGTCATTTATATGCTGGTTTTCAACATCATGGCAAATTCACCACCCCCCTTTCATCCAAACTTATTGATTTGGAATACATTTTTTTATGTTGAATGCTGTAAACTTTCTTTTCGGTACGCTTTGCTTTATATCATGTTTTAATGGATTCATATATCATAAACATATAATACGTATGTGTTTTGAGTCTTGAATAATAACTAAGCAATTTATTAACATGGGGTCTGGCCAGATCGAAAGGGGAATGCAACAAGCGAAACCTCCCCCCCCCCCAAAGTCCTAGATTTAGCATAAATAAAAATAGAGAAAGAGAGAGAGGGCGACTGTTTAGTCCGTCTATTATGGTACCATCATTCAATCAATCTATCAATTTACAGGTGTTCTCATGATCTTATGGAACAGCCATGTGATTTTATGGAGGAGGCGGCAGGAAGACGTACTATGCAAAAAAAAAAAAAATCTCCGGACGGATATATTAGGGTGAAAAGATTCTGGCCAGAAGGAATCATGAAAATAGCCCCCCTTCTGTCATCCAACATATAGAGATACCCACTCCGTGTTTGATATTTTATACATCTTGTGGCCGACATTTTGCGCTGACACTTTTAAAAGAGTAATTTTCAACATTTGGAGAATTAAAAAATTATAAAAATAAACCGACCCGAAGGGCCGACGAAAAAAAAAATCCGGCTCTTACAATTGCTGAAAAAAAACGGCTTACAGAAGTCATCCTGTAACCCCCCTCCCCCCATCCCACCCCCTCCCTTTCCCCATGCTCACTTTTTACGATGACATAGAGAAAAATACAAATTTCAAGATATAATTCTAGCTAGTAATGCAAAATTCATGCGTGGGAATGACATAAAAACATTAACTGTGATCTTATCATCAGTTGATAGTCCTATGTGGAGGGGGCAATCATATTTTAAGGACTTCTACAACATGTACCATTTTGAATAATTAAGATTTTTTCAATATTAAGATAATCGTTTTACAGAAAATTTGCTGGGCGGGAAAATTTGAGGCGGAAGAAGAATTTATTAAGTTTTTTGCCTTGTATTTTGGATTATACAGAAAACCGGGGACCATCTCGGGATACTTATTGACTGATTCTCCACGTCCACGAACACCTATGACATGAGTTGTATATGAAGAATGTGGTGTGGAAAAAAAAGAAGATTTTTTTCAATATTTTTCTTGAAATCTTGTTTAAAAATATTCCCCTAGGCCAGGAATGTAGTCAAATGTAACCATCCCGTTTCGTTCGATATATTGAATATTGAAGTTCTGATTTCCCTTTTGTTTATATTGACTTAATTTAAACATAATCAATACTTCATTTCTTCATTTTTTCTGGATCACTACTCTCCGACGCCGGTTACTGTTTGAAACCAAAGAGTAAACATCCACGCCATGCATTTTACGTTACTTGCAGGAGGAGAGGTTTATGCCCAGCACTTTTCTTTTTCTTTGTTTGTTAGATTTTCTATGAGCAGTATCCTTTATAGCTGCACTATGAACCCCCTCAGGTTTTTTATCAAATCTAGATCCACCACTAAAATTCATTTCTTGATATTTTGACAGGAATCTTATAATTTTAATTTGCTGAGTAAGTCTTATCTGTTTATAAGTCCTTGGTCTTATACAAGGGCGTAGGAAAGGGGGGGGGGGGCACAACCATGTTTGTGCCCCCCACCTTTCAATCACAAAATTTTATTACCGTCAGTCATGACTGACGGTATACTGTAATCATTCGTAACCTACTTGCACGGATAGAATACCTCTTGGTAATATGATTGGTTGACAATTGTATAAAATGCAAATATTCGTCTAGGTTATTCAGAATCTGTATATATAAGATTCTCTCATTAGGTCGGCTGAAGAGTCTAGATGACCTGACAAATGAAAGTCATATCGCACCAGCGTATTTTCTTCCGAAATATGCATCGAAAAGTCTTTGTACTGATACGTCCTATACCAATCGCAAATTTTCGGAAATTTCCGTCACTTGAATCGGACAAAACCCGGAAAAGTCCGGAAATGTGCGATTGGTAAATGCATTTTTTCTAACTAGAATTGTACAACTTGTAAAGTCAGCTGACTGACGGCAAGCTTTTTGTAAAAGCTAATACTTGTGATGCATTAACATTGTTTAAAATAGCAACATTTTGTACCTTAAATCTACAATTTTTCAGTCAATTTTTAAATTTTTCTTTGGCTCGCTACCGCTCGCGATTTCTTTATAGCCTTTCTGAATAATTTAGCTATTCTGATCAATCCTATATACATATCACTTTATCAATGTATATGAAGACATTTAACTCGAACTATTTAGAATATTATTAAATGTACTTGTTAATGATAGAGGGTATAGAAAGTTTTTTCTGATAGGTCAATATTTTGCTAAAAAAATTCCTGGCTCGCTACCGCTCGCCAGACATTTATTCATGTACTTAAAAATTTAGAATTGCACCAGAAATGTTAAAATTTTTGCATACAGAACATGAAACCCCCATATTTGTTTTTAACCCCCCCCCCCCCCCCCACTTATTTTTTTTTTTTTTTTGCTTGTTAGAAATTTTGGGATGCAGTGCCCCCCCCCCCCCCCCTTTCAGGCAGAGCTACGCCATTATTATATTATTAGTCTTTCACTGAATACGACGTCTTCGTTGAACACTAAGCGAAAATACAAAGTTTTTATAAAGCTTACGAAAATCTAAATCGAAGTGTGTATTCTACATATATAAGGGAAATAAAACATCGTCTCTCTAACATTTGGATCGGAAATAGGTCAGTAAAATAGGTAGGTTTTAGATTATAATGCGACGAATTGCTTTATTTCCCAGCAATTTACACAATGGACACTGACTAATATGATATTGCCCATTCTTCGAGTATTCGAGAACAATCTTCGTGTTGAGTCAATTTTTAATGAGACTTTACTACAGGAATACATATTTGTATAAATAAAAATGAATAAGATTCTATGATATGAACGTCATTTATTGAAATGTTTCGACGCTATGATTTGTATATATAAAATCTAGGTATGACGTCATCATGGACATGAAAGCTTCTTTCAACGCTTTATCTTGCTCTTATATTAACACCGACCTATGTATTTTTATATATCAATTGAAAGATCAAGATTTATATATTCCTTCTGTCATAACTAGAAAAAAAGTTTAATACTCCTTTGAAGTGATTTTTTTAGGCAAAAAATGATAATTTTACGAATTTTTACATTTTTTTACATTAAATTGATAAAGACGCTACTTTTCTAAAACAAAGTTATTTTCTTTCGTATATATGTTTTTTATTGAAGAAAAGTGTCTTCTTTTCATTAAAAATTTCAAAAATCACATACAGTGGTGATCGTAGTAGTTTACACACTGTTTTTCGGAAACTTCGGGCACACCTCGGAAACTTCGTTAGGAAAAACTGGTAATTCGGAAACTTCGGGCAAAATTCCACCCTAAATTTACCGATGTTACCTAAAATTCCTAACTTTCCGAATTTCACCGGAATAACCTAAATAATTGTATTTACCCGTAATCCAAAACGAGGCTGCGTTAATATTTATTATTATTGTTTATTTCTTTTAATAAATATATTATTTCGAAATTGTTTTTCATTTGAAGGCATCAAATGTACAACTGATTCAAATTGATTGTCTAACGAGCATCATTTGCACCATAAAGTGGCGATAAAATTCATTTTCGTTTTCTATTATTGCAAACCACGGATCTGTAATTTTTTGCCGATAAGTCGAAGTTGATTTCCTCATATTTTAGAAAATAATATATATTCAAGGATAATTTTAATGTAAAATAAGACAAGTGATCCCTCTCCTTTGCCTTTAGACGTGGTATGGGTCACCTCCCCCTCCCCAATCAAACACAGACATACATGTACATTTTTTACTCACTACCGAGAAATTACATATTGCATAATGATGATAATAAAACAGCTTTATCTCTCTCTCTCTGTCTCTATTTTATTTTTCCCCCTTTTTTTTATATGAATAGCTCTGCATTTTGTCGGATTCGGAATGTTCTAGGTCTACTTTCGGTTTCAAAACATCACTACGATCGAATTTTTGTAGCAGTAAAACTTGATGTTTTATGTTTCTCCCTTGATGAAATGCACGAAACAGTCAGGAATTTGATGAAGAATGATCATAGCCGTGTTACATATTGAAGAACAGACTGGTAAATGTCAGTACTGACAGCAAGGTATCCAAGAATCTGCAAGATGTGCATGGTAGAATTGTTGCATCATGGCATGCATGTACATGTACTGATGAATGGTACCAGGGACGTATATAGTACGTATAAAAAAAAACAACAATCATAGTCCAAACATAATGAAGGAATCGCAAACTACTGTCAGAGCCACTGCATTCAATCCAACAATCAACGATTGACGTACGGATTGACCTACGTTTCTACGTACGGCCCGGTATTCCGGAAATTCAACGGTAGGTTAGTACACGTAGGACATGTAAAATGATCTGATGATGTTTAAATTTGTTTGTGATTCGGGCTTGGACCGTTTTATTACGCTGCTGTTGACTGATAATCCTTACTCGGGTAGGGACTATCAGTCAACGGCAGTGTAATATATAACGGTTATTATGTTACCGTTGACCGATAGTCCTTACTCGAGTATGTCGACGGCAGTATAATATATAATTGACTGATAAATCGATCCTTACTCGGGTTAGGACTATGAGTAAATAGCAGCATATTAGAACAGTTTGTGCCTGAATACATGTAACAAAATTAAGAGATTATGATTTAAATCACTGTCCACCAGTCTTTACAAAAAAATTCAACCACTGGCCCGAAGACAAGCTAGATATTGAAAATGCCCCCATCTAAAAAGTATTTGGCTTGATTGCAAAGCAATTCCAGTCTATAGATTGACGATGTCCGCCTGTCTGTCTATCCGTCTGTCTGTCATCCGTTGTCAACATTTTGGTTAAAGTTTCTGGTTAAAGCAAAATCTAAGAAACTTTACCTTGACCTTTGACTTTGACATAGTTAAAGATTTTGGTTGAAGTTTCTAGTTAAAGCAAAATCTAATGAACTTTATGTAGTAGAAACTTTATGTTATACATGTAGTTGCCTTTGACAAGACCTTTCAATTTATCTCGTAACATTTGACCTAGTGACCTTGACCTAGGGCTTTGACCTAGTTAATGATTTTGCTTAAGTGTCTCATTGAACCAAAATCTCAGGAGCTATATACATAGTAGAAACATAATATTATACTTATTGGTTGCCTCTGACAAATCCTTTCAATTTATGCCATAACATTTAACCTGACCTTGACCCAGTTAGTGACAAAAACTTACTTTGCAATCCGGCCATACTGTCTTTAGCAGTGTTTTATTTGTTTATAAAATATAATTGCATTATTGCATTCCTCTACCATACAACCATATAATTTACGACTAAGTGAAAACTATACAATGATATCTATTTGGTAATAATAGGAATTTACCTTTATGATTTATTGTTAGATGATGTGATTTAGATGTTTGTTATCATCACATTTTTTTTGTACTTGTTTTATTTTAGGATAATGAGAGTCAACACATACAACATGGTCAAACAGAAGTGAGTGATCATGGATTGGTGCGGCATAGCTTCCTTCCTTCATAATTTGTGTATCTTGGACACCAGAATCAAGACATTAAGATGAAGAAAAATTAACAAATTTATATTGCATGTAATACATGTATGTGGAATGGCAAAAACATGTGGTTTCTGATGTACTCAGATTGAGAAATTTAATGTCGCCATATAAAAATCACTTAGTTAGGCTGTTTGTTCATCTGTCTCTGACTGTCTGTCCGTTTGTCAGTCTGTCACATATTTGTCTGTAACTTACTTGATATACATCATTCAAACATTTTTTTTTTAACTTGCAGAGATAGTAAAGCATGATGAGACTCAGCAGGTCAAGGTCACTTTCAAGGTCAAAGATCATTACGAAGCATTTTTAATTAAAAATTTTTAAATTTTCTTTTATTTTTCATCAAAATGTTTTGAAACATTGTATAATTCAAGAAATCGGCATTGATATATTAGGGCAGGGACAATACTGCACCCAGCCGATATGATACGTATCATGATACCCGATATCGGATATAATATGTATCGCAATACTTTATAAATTGATAAAACCTTCTCAAAATCCTATTTGATACTATTTATATTCATCATATATAAGTAGCTTTTTTTCATTCAACAGGTTATATGTATTCAATACTAGCTTTCTGACCAGAATTTTTTCTGATTCCTATAACATGTACTTCATTAACCAGGAAACAAAATGTTTACATGTACTTTCATTTTCTCTGAAAGTTATTTTTGTTTTTGGCGTGGTTGACAAAAATCCAGAAAATTCAATAAAAAAATTTTTGTAAAATTTTAACTTTGGCGTGTTTGGATATATCGATACTTGGATCAAGAAAAAAAATATTGTGATGCATTGATGAATCAGAGTATTGTACCAGCCCTATGATATATGTCACAGGTTTTTAGATCATGTGTCACATAGTTGTGAACTTAAGTGAAAAGGGAGGGGGATGTTCATTGAAGATACATGATCATATATATATATATGGCTACAGTATCTATAGCTAATTGATATGCATCATAATGAAGTATGTTTAGAGGCTATAGTCTAGCTCAAGGTCATTTTCAAGGTCAAGGCAATGTTTTAGGGTCAAACATGTGACAGGTGACATACCTGTTCTTGAACAGTGTTAATCTTGTACTCAAATGTAGACAGTAATTTACCATCTACTGCCATTCACACTTGCTGTCTTTTGACAGTTACAGTTGTAAATTTCTTATTGTCAGATTGATAGTATTCTACATGTACTTCATCAGTTGCAAGAAAGGAAATAAATTGTAAAGCAACTGGGTTTTGGTATCTAATATTAATTTTTTGAGCTATACCTTCTTGACCTAGAAGGTGTTGAATATTGATCCACATTGTACTTGAGCTGAATAAGCTATAATAATTACAATTACAATGAAATTGAAAGGGTTAAAAATCTTTGCAAAAATATATATACACAAACATGTCAGCACAAAATGCAAAAAAAAATACAGAGCACATACAGAAGTTGGATCAGTCAAAGGTCTCTAGATCATGTTTACACATGTAAATTTATATTGATGATGTGATTAGAATCATTAGATCACTTATTTGAATATCTGTTTATACATGATCATGCTCATCAGCTCATTATGTTACACTTCCTTTTGATTTCTACTTTACTCACTGCAAAGCAAATACACCGTGCATATATGCGGAAAACTTTATTCAATGTCTGTTATTCAGTATCTATGTCAAGGTTATCTTCAAAATCAAAGTCACATATTGAGGGTCAATCTGCAACGAGCAACTTGCCCTCTCCTTGAGCAAATCAGTTTCCGGTCCTCCTGGTTATCAATTTTATTGTGTTGTTTGCAGAATTGCTACCTATATGTAGCACTCAAGGGTTTTTTAATGACCTGAATCTAGATCAGAGGTCAAGGTAACAATAGACTTTCTTGGCAAAACTTTGTGACAAAACTATTTCCCCTCTACATGGTTTTCAAAAACATTTGACATAATTACTCTTAGGACCCAAGGGTGTATTATGCTCTTAAATAAAATTAAGAGGTCAAGGTCATAATATACTTTTTTTATGAAACTGTTTAGAAGATTCAGTATGAATACTTTGAATGAATAGTTGGGTATAATTTAATCCTTTAGGACAGATCTTGCATAGGAGTTTTTACCTCAAGATTGCAGACAATCACAGGTTTTCGGACAGAGTCCGGCAACATATTTGTATCTCGGGACTTGTAAAAAAATTATAATAGTGTGTGACGGTACGGTTATCGTGCCCGGTTAGCTCAGTTGCTAAGAGCGTCTGCCTCCATAGCATAAGGTCTCGGGTTTGATTCCCGGACCGGCCACATTTTTCATTCTGCCTATCACAATTAATTAGTGCAAAGGGCTGTCATAAGATTGAGAACACCTTGGAAAGGAATTTGTTAGATATAGAGTTGTACATGTAATGGATAATGGTAGTAAGACAAACATTTTAACAGATTTGTCGAACAAATTATAAAATATTGAGAAGGACAAAGGAACCCCATATGATTTTTATGAGGGGAGGGGCAGGAAGACTGCATCCCTCCCCAAGAAAAATGTCCAGAAAGTTTGCACCTCTACAAAAAGAATCTAGCCCGAAGGGTCTGCTGAATTATCTTTGGTCATGCATCCGCTAAAGAACAGAAAAAAATCGAGCCCTGATCAAGGACTTATAAACAGTCCTTGCCCTGATCGAGGGTCTCCAAAATAAAAAACAACAACAAAACCCTCCACGCCTCTCCATTGTACAAAATGCTGTTATTTTTAAAAGCCACGGCAGGGACGTATTATATACCTCCCCGGCTCAGGACAGTTGAAATTCTAGAAAATCAAAAAAACAAAAACAAAAAAACAAAAAAAAACACACACACAAACACACGATGAGGAATTATTTAAAAACTTTTGAATGGTAAGTGATAGGGCTTTCATATTTCACATGTGTATTTCTTGTGACAAGACCTTTCCATTGATACCAAAATTTTTGACCTTGTGACCTTGACCTTTGACCTACTTTTCAAAAAACTTTAACATTGGGCATAACTTTTGAATGGGAAGTGATAGGGCTTTCATATTTCACATGTGTATTCCTTGTGACAAGACCTTTCCATTGATACCAAAATTTTTGACCTCGTGACCTTGACCTTGACCTTTGACCTACTTTTCAAAAACTTTAACATTGGGCATACCTTTTGAATGGTAAGTGATAGGGCTTTCATATTTCACATGTGTATTCCTTGTGACAAGACCTTTCCATTGATACCAAAATTTTTGACCTCGTGACCTTGACCTTGACCTTTGACCTACTTTTCAAAAACTTTAACATTGGGCATAACTTTTGAATGGTAAGTGATAGGGCTTTCATATTTCACATGTGTATTCCTTGTGACAAGACCTTTCCATTGGTACCAAAAAAATTGACCTCGTGACCTTGACCTTTGACCTACTTTTCAAAAACTTTAACATGGGCATAACTTTTGAATGGTAAGTGATAGGGCTTTCATATTTCGCATGCGTATTCCTTGTGACAAGACCTTTCCATTGATACCAAAATTTTTGACCTCGTGACCTTGACCTTTGAACTTTTAACCCAGCGACCTCCCATACATGTACTTAACAGAAAATAGTGTTCATACTAACAAAGATGCCACCGGGGGCATTCGTGTTTCACAAACACAGGCTTTATTAGTTGATGTCTTGTCATGTCGTAGAGAAGTTATATGCATGCGCTTTTAGTTTCAGTGTCTTAGTTTAGTTTAGTTTTAGTCACTTGCATGTTTATAGTTTATAGTTTCTTAATATTTAAATTGATTATTGTGATAATATTATATATGTCTAGTCGGTAAATAGCTCAAAAGAGCTAATGTTGTATTGTTGACATGTCCGACTCTAAATAAATATTATTTGATTTGATATTTGATTTGAACACAGAACTTGCCTGAAATTTGCAAACAAGTTCGATCATTAGCTCGGTTTATAGTCGCGGTACACAGTGTAAAATCGGCTTTTTATGTAGGAATATAATATATTACTTATTGTCTTTTGAAATTACATTAGTTTTCTCAATTTGAAATTAAGAAATCTCTAAGAATTTTTGAAAATGCCAAAGTGTTTCCACTGCGAAAAGTACAACTTCGTCGATCAGAGGAAATTCGAATTGTTTATATTCAACGATCTTTTCTTAGGCACGGTCCATTTGATATTCTGGGGGGGGGGCTTTGGGGGTTTTTTTGAAAAAAATAACTTTGCTCTCAATTTTGATGAAAAAAATAAATTTGCTTATGGTGTGACAGAAAAAAATAATCTTGCTCTTACAAATAATCTGAATTTGAAGAATTGCCATAAAATTTCGCTAAAATTCTTGAAATTTTTTCAGCTCGCTTCGCTCGCCGCAGTTTTCAAATTGTATCAAAAAATTTTCGCTCGCTTCGCTCGCCATAGTTTTCTATCAAAACATTATTTACTTATTTATATTTGAAGATATCAAAAGTTATACATGTAAATGAATGAAAAAGGGCTTCCTTAATAGCTTAAATATATTATCAATATTTATGTATTGCTGTTAATACATGGTGCATGTATCCCATAGAGTCTAATTTTATGTTCTTGTAAGCTTGGAAGGAAAACTTCAGTTATTCACCAATTTACAATTCTTAATACATGTTATGTACATGTACCTAATATAAAATATTGAGAAAATGTATTGTAAAAATCTTTTATCTCTCTGTTTAAAAGTGAATTGAATACTTGCATAAAAATAAACTAATATATTAATATTTAGAGTTTTGAGTAAAAATATAAATAATTTCTATTGGTAAAACACAAACATTCTTAATATGCGCATTACTAAATTTGTTAAAAAAATTTCCTTGCTCCAACTTTGCCAGAAAAAAATAATTTTGCCCCGGTCCGGGGCGAAAAAAATAATCTTGCTCCGACAAAAAACCCAAGCCCCCCCCCCCCCCCTGAATATCAAATGGACCATGCCTTAGATAAGATCTTTTCTTTAGTTCAACGATCTTTTCTTTTAATACTTTTCTAATATCGGATCTTTTCTGTGTTTTTTTTTTATTTATTGTACACAGGGGGCCGAAGCAATGTTTTTTTTTTTAAATATTTCAATGACTGACGTGTCCCTCTTTCCATTTAATCAGCTACGTAACGTACAGCGATTTTCCGCAGATTCCATATATCTTTCATATAGAATCTGTGGGAAATCGTTGTACATAGCTGATTAAATGAATCGAGGGAAAGGGGGGGGGGGTGATTGCAGAATGATTTCATGGAAATAAAAATAATCTGGCTACGGCCCCCTGTGATTTATTCAATACCAAATTTGACTTGTATACATCATGATGTATGTGCGACTCTAGACAATCAGGGGAGGGGAAGAGTTATAACAGCGTGAGCCCTAGTATTGCAAATTGCCAATAAAAAAGTATATGACTATGTTTGGAAATTTTCAAGGGATATACCCTCCGACCCCTTTTTCAATTACACCCCAGAATTCCCGAACACATGTTGCATTCCTTTTGTGAACATAATGGAAATTTCGTTTTGTTGAAATCAATCTTAAAACTACCATTACCCCGAAAAACCCGAAATATTACACTTTTTCCTAAAAAACCTAACTAAAATACCTAACTTTCACGGTTTACCCTAAATTTCCTACCGAATTTTAATAATTCGGAAACTTCGGTCAAAGCGGTAATTTTCGTAAAGTTAGGATTCGGAAACTTAGGTAGGATTTTTCCGAAATTCGGAAACTTAGGTTAAGCCTCGGAAACTTCGGTAAAAGTGTGTAATCTCCCGCGATCACCACTGTAATAACATTCTTTTCTTAATTACTAATGCTTTTCTGGAAATGGGTGATTTTTGTCTAAAAATAGCAACAGAAATTCCCTTAATCTATTTTTAGCTATATCTCGAAATTTTCAACACCGACCTTGGTATATTGATATGTAAAATTAAAGTATGAGATTTGTTCTTCATATGTGGCCCATTTTCATAAAAAGTTTAATACTCCTTATTATATGAGTCACCATCCTTAAGCAGGTTTTGTATCCACATCTCTTCAAGTTCGACATTGCTCATCTTCGTTCCATTCTACGCCCCTGAGTATCAGACATACAGACATGCAGGTGGAGTTGATCCCTGCACTGAAGGACAATTACATGTACCTAATTATAGATGAGGCGACCAGAGAGTGTGCAGTGGTGGATCCTGTAGAACCAAAAAAGGTGAACTGATGAAAATTCATAATGAAAATGCTGTCAAAAGATCTCGCCTGGGACATTTTTAGTTCCAGATCTTTCTACTGTTGTGATTTAGCGAAGAATAAATATAAAAACAAAATGCATTTACAGGTGTTACAAGCTGTACAGAACCTGAAAGAAACCGTAAACTTAACAAAAGTGCTAACTACACATCATCATTGGTAAGTACGAGGGCTGCTCAATAAGTTCGAAGACAACTGCAATATCGTAGGATTGCTTGACAGTAAATGTTCACTTTAATTATTTATGCGATTACCAAAGATTCATTCTAATAGGTAAATTGCAATCAATCCTTATATTAAAACGTTTATAGCATAGTTATCATATATATATAATTGTGACGAGGACTGGGAGTCCGATACTCCAATTCATCGATGCATAGCTGTAATTTTTTTGCGATCCAAGTATCAATACACCCCTATGATACTTACATGTAAGTTAAAGTTTACAAAAAAAATTTGAATCTTCAAAATTTTCAAGCACTCAAGTTTAAATCCAACTTTCTTCAGTTTACGTGTAGATATTTAAAATGAATCAGTGATTTTTTTAATACAATTATTCCATCATTATTATTTTATTTTAAATGATTTTGATTTTCTTTTCTTCTAGTCAAATATAACAAACAGTTTATCTATATTTTTCATCTTTATTCTAGACAGAAAGCTAGCGTTGAATAAATAAAACACGTTGAATAAAAAAAGCAACTGATGATGAATATGAATAAGTGTACAATCAAATAGTTTTTTGAGAGGTTTTTATTACACAGCCAATTGTGCCTCACATGAAATTTATGTGAAATTTACATTAACTTTACATGAAAGTTCACATGAAATTGATGTGAAACGAGCACGAACATGAAATTTACATGAAATTTTTCACATGAAATTCATGTGAAGATTTTAACATGGATGTTATGTGACTTCAGTTTCCTGTGAAGGTCACTTCGAAAAATTCATGTGAAGGAAATTTTTGTGAAATTCATGTGAAATATTTTTCACATAAATCTGATGTGAAATTTATATGAGTTTTACATGAATTTTCATGTGAAATTTACATGATGCTCATATGAATTTCATGTGGGGCACAATTGGTTGTGTAATTAACATAGTATCGTAATACGTATCGTATTGGATATCAGGTATCGTGATACGTATCTGATCGGCTGGATGCAGTATCATCCCAGCCCTAATTGTGACCCTTTGCAGAACAATTAACAAATTGAGATATTGAAAACTAATTGTACCACTGCACAATTATTTCTGAATAAAAACATTATTTTCAGCATTTGAATTGTTTTCATACAGAAATTTTATCTTAATCTGGTATTATAAGAATTATGACAATCAAAAGGTGTTTCTATAATAATAATGTCTCACCGTCCAATTTTTAATCTGTGTTGGACAAATGAACTTTACTTCAAGCAAATAAGAACCTAATAGATGATAGGCACATGGATTTAGGTGCTAAAATGTTTCAAACACATGTCAGTTTGTATACCGTTTTGTGAAGTACCGGTAGGTAATTATGATATGGATAACATGGATAAGCAGTCATGATATTACACTTGTCTTCAAAATTATTGAACATCCCTCGTACATGACTTTTTGTTTGTTTGTGTATGTATTTTTTGATGGACATATCAACTGATAACAAAGTCATGTTTTAATATTGATTATGTTTCATCCTTGTTCCAGCATCTCCCTCACATTAAACTCAAACAAGACACCTCTAAAGATGGTATTAATTGCCGGATTGCTGAAAGCAGATTGTGTTTTAAAACTCATGTCTGTTGAAAGCAATAGAGTGCAATTTTAATATCTCCATTTTAAGTTTCATAGTGAGATTTTACATAGTATTGACACAATTTAGTCTAATTCAAAATCGTATATTCTAGGTCAAGGTCAACCACAAATTGAACTTTAGTACCATAAATCAGTGACACTAATCATGATCTACCTCTATGACAAGTTTAAAGGTGACAGTTCATAGTGCACATGTATTGGTGTATGTCAAGGTCATAAGAAGACTGTCAAGGTCAAGGTCAATACCTGAAATAAAGTCATCATGGTCTACATCCATGTAAAGTTTTGAATTGTAGTGCAATAAAGTCTTACTCATGGTTTCATATAATACTGGTACAACAAAGTCTTATTCAAATTCTTATATTCAAGGTTGAGGTCAAATTTGAAGGTCAAGGTGAATATCTAAAATCAGGTCCAATACAGAAGATCGCAAATACCGGTACATATAACCAAAGTTATAACTTAACTTAAAGGATATTTTCACGCACTTTCTGATTGTTATCCATTGTCTTGATGTCATCAATTTAGTTAGGAAGAAAAGGTGCCCAAGTTTTGAACAATGGTTTAGGTTGGTTACTATAATGCAAATCAGAACAGACATGCTGCACGTGCTATAGTTGGGATCTTGCATATTACTTAGATCTGTTTCCATGCCCAATTTAAATGTGATATATTACTGGTACTTTATTACAATATAGTCAAATTTGAAATGATATCTTCAAGGTCAAGGTCAAGGTCAACATGGTCAAATGGCTAGGTCAAGTCAATACCTGAAATAAAGTCAAATTACTATTTCTTATCTCCATGCAGAGTTTGGATATAAAATTCCATTTAGTATTTATACAATAGAGCTTAACTCTATATAACATTTTCAAGGTCAAGGTCAAAAACAGTACCTGTATTCAGATCCTGTCATTCTGCTTAATCAAATAACCTCATCACAAAATTACATATTTCAAGATCAAAGGTCAAATCTCAAGGTGAAGGTCAAAGACAATATCTGTGTTCAGATTTTCTCACTATGCTTAATCTCTGTACCAAGTTTGAAGGTTGTAACCCTTATAGTTCTTTCACAACTAATCTAAACTCAAAACCTCATATTTCAATGTCAAAGTCTAACCTTAAGGTCAAGGTCAAAGACAATATCTGCATTCAGATTTTCTCACTATACTTTATCTCTGTACCAAATTTGAAGATTGTATCCCTTATAGTTCTTTCACAACAAATCTAATTTCTAAACTCAAAACATTTTTCAAGGTCAAGGTCGAAACTCAAGGTTAAGGTCAAAGACAATTCATGCATTCAGATCCTCTTACATGTACTATGCTTTATCTCTGTACCAAGTTTGAAAATTTCACCCCATACTTACCTAAACGCAATAGCTAAACCAAATTGTTGATGGAGACGGACGGACATCGCCTTTTCATAAGCTAGATTTTGCTTTGCAAATTGGCCAAAAAATGTCTGCAAATTGTCAAGGATATTCCAAGTTGTGTCTTGGACCACATTTCCTGTCAATCTTAAGACAGACTACCGGTATATTCAAGTTTTCTTTAAAATCTATTAAAAATTATGAATACATGTATCTATAAAATTATAATGCATTGAACAAAATGTGTTTTTAAGTATTGTTAATGTTATATTCATATTAACGTACATTGTAGGGATCATGCTGGAGGGAATAAAGAATTGGTAGAAATGGAACCTAATCTAGAGGTGTACGGTGGGGACGACAGGATCGGAGCACTGACAAAGAAGGTGTCTCATAATGATGAACTGAAGGTGAGGTTACATTTATGTCTGGATTGTGAAGCAAAATCTGACCAATGAAATGGCCAAGTCAGTCTGTCCGTCAATTCGTATATCATTCTGTCTGTTTGCGTCATAGTTAAGCATGTTAAGAGCTGGTGCTTTTAAAGTCTGTTTGGAGAAAACTTTTTGAAGTAACAACTTGTAACTGAAATGGTGATATACCATAGGTCAAACTTCAAGGTCAAGAGGTCAAAAGTCATGGTCTCAAATGAAAGGTCTCCCTACCCCTTAGAGTTAAAAAGATTTATTGGAGATTAAACTTTTTGAAAAGTAGGTCAAATTTCAGAGTCAAGGTAAGTTAGGTATACTAACTAGTTCAAAGATCAGGGCAAAAATTAAGTTTCATACAGGGTTCATTTACTTATGATCCATTATCATGTAGTTTCTTGTCAATACTCTTCATAGTTTTCTCCTAATTGTGAATTTTATACCTGAAGGGTCAAGGTCATAATCTATTTTAGTCTATCATCTTGACCTTTGAGTTTGACCTACTTTCATAAAAAAGTTACCTTTGTCACCACTTTTGAATGGTAAGTGATAGGGCTTTCATATTTAACATGTGTATACTACTGACCTTGACCTTGGACTTTTGACCTACTTTTTGAAAACTTTTAATATTTGGTGTAACTTTTGAATGGTAAATATTTTACAAGTTCTGTATATACATGCCACGACCAAATTTTTTTGTTACTAATATTGTCCTTGAATTAGGAAATTGACCTACTTTTGGTAAAATTTAACCGTATCTCTTTTATGCCATCCAGGGGCATCTGTGTTTCACAAACAAATGTCATCAGTTTTTAACAACAGATAGAAGCTACTCAGAATGGATATATTTAAAATAATAATAACTGCAGAGTTTGTCTTTCAGATCTGCAGTTTAAACGTTAAATGTTTATTTACTCCATGCCATACGTCGGGCCATATCTGTTACTTTGTCTTTCAGATCGGCAGTTTTAACGTTAAATGTTTATTTACGCCATGCCATACGTCGGGCCATATCTGTTCCTTTGTCTTTCAGATCAGCAGTTTAAATGTTAAATGTTTATTTACGCCATGCCATACGTCGGGCCATATCTGTTACTTTGTCTTTCAGATCGGCAGTTCAAACGTTAAATGTTTATTTACTCCATGCCATACGTCGGGCCATATCTGTTCCTTTGTCTTTCAGATCAGCAGTTTAAACGTTAAATGTTTATTTACTCCATGCCATACGTCGGGCCATATCTGCTCCTTTGTCTTTCAGATCAGCAGTTTAAACGTTAAATGTTTATTTACTCCATGCCATACGTCAGGCCATATCTGTTCCTTTGTCTTTCAGATCAGCATTTTAAACGTTAAATGTTTATTTACTCCATGCCATACGTCGAGCCATATCTGCTCCTTTGTCTTTCAGATCAGCAGTTTAAACGTTAAATGTTTATTTACTCCATGCCATACGTCGGGCCATATCTGTTCCTTTGTCTTTCAGATCAGCAGTTTAAACGTTAAATGTTTATTTACTCCATGCCATACGTTGGGCCATATCTGCTCCTTTGTCTTTCAGATCAGCAGTTTAAACGTTAAATGTTTATTTACTCCATGCCATACGTCAGGCCATATCTGTTCCTTTGTCTTTCAGATCAGCATTTTAAACGTTAAATGTTTATTTACTCCATGCCATACGTCGGGCCATATCTGCTCCTTTGTCTTTCAGATCAGCAGTTTAAACGTTAAATGTTTATTTACTCCATGCCATACGTCGGGCCATATCTGTTCCTTTGTCTTTCAGATCAGCAGTTTAAACGTTAAATGTTTATTTACTCCATGCTATACGTCAGGCCATATCTGTTCCTTTGTCTTTCAGATCAGCAGTTTAAACGTTAAATGTTTATTTACTCCATGCCATACATCAGGCCATATCTGTAACTTTGTCTTTCAGATCAGCAGTTTAAACGTTAAATGTTTATTTACGCCATGCCATACGTCAGGCCATATCTGTTACTTTGTCTTTCAGATCGGCAGTTTAAACGTTAAATGTTTATTTACGCCATGCCATACGTCAGGCCATATCTGTTATTTTGTTACTGGTCCATCAGGGAAGCAGCCAGCTGTATTTACAGGTATGAAAGGGTTTTATTTACATAACTATGAAGTATAATGTATTCAGTAATAATTTACCAAATTGATCCCATAAAAGTGTCATTGTTATTTATACTGATAAGTCAACATTTGGTGCCATCACAGTAAAAAGCAGGATAACTGTCCTAAGGTAAAACTTAATCATGTTTGATTATAATCAAATGCCACATGCAGTACAATCTGACATGTATATACATGTACATGTATTTAAGTGAAAATCAATAAATTACAGGTGACACATTATTCATTGGTGGGTGTGGCAGATTCTTTGAAGGAACGGCAGATGACATGTACAGGGCACTAGTAGAAATCCTTTCCAGTCTACCCTCTGAAACAGTAAGTATATTATATGTCTGAACTTAGTCACAAACTACTATAATCTGGTACTTTATAACAATCATCAATAGACACTTTAACCAATGTTAAATTGATGAAAATTTTATGTCTTATCCAGAAAGTGTACTGTGGCCATGAATATACAGTAAACAACTTAAAGTATGCCCAGCATGTGGAACCTGACAACCAAGATATAAAGGACAAGAAGAAGTGGGCAGAAGTGAGTCAATATTCATTATTTAAGTTTTGAAACTGCATGTCTTGTTTATAAGATGAGCACTTCGATTATTTTAAGTTCCTTGAAACATTTTGCTGATGATCGAAGTCTGACCGCCATGAGAATTACATATCCAATATCAGCCTCTAGTGTTTTCTTTGGAAAAGTACATGTGACATTAATACCTCATGGACAAAATACAAAATCAAAATGTGTATATACACGATAAGACAAAGTTTTTATAAAGCCATGAATTTTAGTACTTACATGTATTATATTTTTTCTATTTTTTATTCTACAGTATATAGGATCAAAGATCTAACATTATCGTCCAGCTGTACCATCTTCTATAAGTGATGAGATGATATTTATGCAGCCAATATGTGTTCTTAACGTATCTCCTACTTAAAGCATAATTATTCTATATTCTTGTTAAAGGATCAGAGATCAAACAATCGGCCAGCTGTACCATCTACTATAAGTGATGAGATGATGTTTAATCCGTTCATGAGAGTTAAGTAAGTAAATGAAGTGCTCGTTTTGTAAGATCTCAACTTAACCAAAACTCAAACTATGATTTATGATTGACAAATCAGGACTGAACAGTTTTAAAATTGTCATACTTTCTGTCAAATTTTATTTATTAACAATGGGATATAGCATAAATTACTGTTTCTTTTGAAGTTTACATATAGGTCATTATAAGTTTAATCTGTTAGTAATGCCATATATATCTGTTGTAGGGTAGAGTCTGTACAGAAACACGCAGGGAAATCAGATGCTATCAGTACAATGGCATTTCTACGCAGTGAAAAGGACAACTTTAAGGGATGATTCCACATGTTACTATTGATAATTTAAAAAATTCATTGATAGTATATATATATACCTTACTCAGTGTCAAATCTCCATGAAGTGTTTGAATCAATTGCTGAGCTGTGCTTAGATAAGAAAATGATTATACAGAATTAAGATAGTTAAAAAAATGTTTTTAGTATATAGAAATATATGATCGTTTAAAAATGTACCGTAACGAATCATGAGGCATTACGAGGTAATTGGTGCTATATGTTTAGCTCACTTCAACTCTTTTTCCGTTATAACCTTGACTGATTTTGAATTTTATAGTGGTACATTGCCAAATTTGAATATGATATGTTTCCATCATAAATTGACCTTCGCCATCTTTTTCTGCTCGGGTCATTTTGCTTACCTGTCATGCAAGTGGTTCATCTATAAAACTTGCACACTTAGATGCATCTTCAGTAAGATGAGGCCTTACCCAATTTCTGCTTGAGTGAATTTGCAATTTATTGCCAAAATTGAGCAAGGTATGTTAAGTGTTACATTGATCAATCCGGCACATTGGATGTATCTTTGGTTAAACTTTTGTTAATTGACCTTGACTTACTTTTTCTGCCTGACTCAATTTGCATTTAATCCCAAATATTGAGCGTGTAGAAGATACTTTGTACAAACACAAACCTGTTTTCTCAAAACCCTTATGAGATAATCTTCATTTACTTGAATTTTGTTGCCATGAGTTACATGTATATCAAGTTGTTATGGAGTGACTGTTGTAGTCTGTGTGGCTTTGATATACATGTATCTATGATTTTAATGTATGAGAACACATGGATAAGAGTGAAAGAGAACCTGTGTAAGTTGTGTGAAAGAGAATGAAAATAGCGAGAGGAAATTCTTTGTAATATTTGTAGCATTTTGTATAAGCTATACCTTAGCTATACATGCTACTATAACATGTAGCAGGATATTGTATGATGAACTGGAATTAAATGATAAAATCTGTGATTAAGATTTACTTCATTCTTTCATGCAGAATTACATGTATGTGTAACCTTGAATTGAAACACCATTAGAATTGAATTACACGTAAGAGCAGTGTCCGTTTAGAGAGGGTCAGTCTCATGAGTATAGATCCCTCCATAGAAAGATAGATTGTTAGTTTAGATCCCTCTGCACCTGATATTTAAATGAGCCCCTGACCCCCAGGGTCTTAGAAAATGGGTGTGGTCATCGTCACCTACATATAACAATGTAATCTTGTGAACACTGATTCTCTAAAACTATTATTGATTGAGAGTTAATTGCATTATTGATAGTCTTTGTACCATATTTTTATCGGAGATTCAGTGTATGTAGTTTTGGTTTGTCAGTTTGTATGTCTGTTTGTCTGCAAAAACTTTAACCTTGGCCATAACTTTTGAATGGAAAGTGATAGGGCTTTCATATTTCACATGATGATGTTTTCGATGTGACAAGACCTTACCATGGATACAAAAAAAAAAATTGACCTTGTGACCTTTGAATTTGACCTACTTTTTAAAAACTATAACCTTGGTCATAACTTTCGAATGGTAAGTGCAGATACTAAGGGCTTCCATATTTCAAAATGTGTAACATTTCTTATCCCCCATGTAACTTTGTTGCAGAGGGGATATAGCATCAGTGCATGTGTTTGTATCTGTGTTTGGATTCTTATGAACAGCATAGAAGACAAAGTATAATTATCATAGGTCAAGGATCAAAGGTCACAGGGGAACAAGGCTTAAAATCCTTGTGAACAGCATAAAAGACAAAGTTATCATCATAGGTCAAGGATCAAAGGTCACAGGGGAACAAGGCTTAAAATCCTTGTGAACAGCATAGAAGACAAAGTTATCATCATAAGTCAAGGATCAAAGGTCACAGTGGACCAAGGCTTAAAATCCTTGTGAACAGCATAGAAGACAAAGTTATCATCATAAGTCAAGGATCAAAGGTCACAGGGGAACAAGGCTTAAAATCCTTGTGAACAGCATAGAAGACAAAGTTATCATCATAAGTCAAGGATCAAAGGTCACAGGGGAACAAGGCTTAAAATCCTTGTGAACAGCATAGAAGACAAAGTTATCATCATAAGTCAAGGATCAAAAGTCACAGTGGACCAAGGCTTAAAATCCTTGTGAACAGCATAGAAGACAAAGTTATCCAAAAAAGTCAAGGATCAAAAGTCACAGTGGACCAAGGCTTAAAATCCTTGTGAACAACATAGAAGACAAAGTATAATCATCATAGGTCAAGGATCAAAGGTCACAGGGGACCAAGGCTTAAAATCCTTGTGAACAGCATAGAAGACAAAGTAATTTTCATAGAAACATCAAACCTTTCACAAATGTTCCACATAGGAGAGGATGAACCCTATTGATTTTCAAGGTAAAGGATCAAAGGTCACAGTGGACTAAGGCTTGTGAACAGCATAGAATACAGAAATGTCCAACCTTCCACAAATGTTCTTCATAGGGAGAGAATAAACTCCATTGGTTATCAAGGTCATTTAGGATCAAAGGTCAAGATCATTGTTGACTTGGGCTCAAAATCCTCGTTAACAGCATAGAAGACAAAGTAATAATAATAGAAACATCAAACCTTTCACAAATACATGTATTCCCCATAGGAAGAGGATGAACCCTATTGATTTTGAAGGTCAAGGGCTGGAGGTCACGGTCACAGTGAACTTGGGCTTAAAGTCCTTGTGAACAAGACAAAGTAATCGTCATAGAAACATCAAACCTTCCAAAAAAGAGGATGATCCCTATTGATTTTGAAGGTCAAGAGCTAGAGGTCAGGGTCACAGTGGGCTTAAAATCATTGTGAACAAGACAAAGTAGTCATCCTAGAAACATCAAACCTTCCCCAAATGTTCCTCACAGGGAGAGGATGAACCCTATTGATTTTCAAGGTCAAGGTCACAGTGGACTTCGGCTCAAAATCCTTGTGGACAGCATAGAAAACAAGGTGATCATCTTAGAAACATTAAACCTTCCACAAGTGCTCCCCATAAGGAGATGATGAACCCTATTGATTTTCAAGGTTAATTGCAAAAGGTAAAGGTCACAGTGGTATTGGGCTTATAATCCTTGTGAACAGCATGGATGACAACAGTTATTATTAAAGGATCTCCAAATCCTGCATAAATGTTACCTCTGGGGAGAGTGTTAGCCCAATTGATTATCAAGGTCAAAGGTAAAGATTACTCTTTTTACAATGGAGTAATTTTATTATGGACTTGGGCTTAAAATCTGTGTGAACAGCATAGAAGACAAATCAATCATCACAGGATCGCAAATCCTTTTACAAATATTGCTTATTGCGAGAGAAGAAACCATTGACTTTCAAAGTTAAAGGTCAAGGTCACTGACTTGATATTGAAATCCTTTTACTGATAGCATAGAATATGCAGTTACGAGGGGAAACTATGCTTGTGTTGCCTTTATTAACCTTGTGACCTTGACTTTGACCTTCTATGCAAAATGTTAACTAAACCTTGGCCATAACTTTTTTCATTGTTTGAGTCTCTGACTCCCATGGTCATGTGAACACTAGATCACAGTTTGTGATCACTAGATCACAATGTATAATTGTACAGAGCATGATAAACATCGAGTGGTGAGTTTTGAGGAGTGAGAGAGGAATTTGAAATGCTGTCTTGATATATAACATCATGTTTTATATGTGATCCCCTCTGGGGAGTGCTCCAATAAGTGGAGGGTCATACCAAGGAAGGTGAACCCAATATTTTGTTGAGCCTGAGACTGATCCCAGATTATTGGAAAATGGGTGTCACTTTGGTGAATTTTGAGTATTAGTACAGGAAACATTAAGCCATTGTCGCTTTCAATTACCTAATTTCAATGGAAACTGAGGAGCTTCTATAATTTTTGTCTAAACGCAACCTCTGAGGATGCGTTTAGACAAAAATTTAAGAAGCTCCTCAGTTTACATTGAAATTATCAATAACCCAAACCCCATCTATTTGAGACTGGGCATGAGTTTGGCTGAAGCTACCACAGTAGTCTAGTAGAGCAGGGAGCATAACTTGAAGAGACAGCACGGTGCTCCTACATTGCGGAGGAAATGAAGAACACGCCCACTTCAAAGTGAAAGTTAAAGTAAACAACGTGATGTCAACAATGCGAATATTTAGAACATTAAAGGGCATTGCAGAAGGTAAGAGGGTCTGTCTTGAAGCTTTGAAAATACTTTCAAATCCTCAAAATCAGACCCTCGGGTACCGATAATGAAATTTTGCTTTGGAGAGAATGTCGTCAGAGAAATTTCACAGATTTAGCTACATGTATCTCTATCAAATGCATCCATAGAAACATGTAAACATGTTATATCTTATCTTATATCTTATCTGTAAACAATAGTAAGTTAAATCAATGCACTTTTTATTAGATTTGATGTTCATAATTTGATACATGCACTTACATAACAAATGTTGAAAATTTTAAACCCCCCCCCCCCCCCCCCCCCCTCTGATAGCTAGCAGCTAGAAACATCGCATTGACTGCTGGACCCTTCATTACATTTCACTAGGACTAAAATTCTCAAATAAATCAAATATTTGAAGTCAATGAAGTAACTAAATCTGCAACCACTCCATCCATGTGAATTATATCGCCACGGTAAAAATCTGTCAGATTTAAGATGAAATTGAGATCACACTTTCAAAATGCATTGCAAAGATAGAATAAATCATAATTTAAATTTATGCATTTTTAAAAGTGGATATCAGTACCTTGTGAAACCTTTATAAAGTGATTTACTTCATGCATAAATTCAGAATTAGATTTATAACTGAACCATGCAAATTGTATTTTTTATTACTTAACAGACTGTGTGTCATATTTTATGTACAACAGATACTGACATAAATGGGAAGTAACTCAGTATATCAAAAAGACAGTCTGAATTATGTCATTTTACTTTATAAATTGTAGGTTTTGTATCGACAATCCTTCTACCTCAGCTAAGAAGTGCTCCACTCTTTACTATCGACATCTCCCATTACAAACATGAGGGTGGAGATTGTGCCGGCACTGGAGATACTTGATAACTACATGTACCTCATCATAGATGAAGAGACAAGAGAATGTGCTGTGGTGGATCCTGTCATACCAAAAAAGGTAAATTAGAAAATATGGCATTAAAAGGCTTAATGATGACTTTGACTCAAGGCTGTATCAATTATTTCAAAGTCACAAGTCTTATGCATAAAATGCATATTTTAAAAATTTTATTAAAATCACATAATCAGGCCATCATCACACCATCTTTTGTCTTTTGTAGAAGATGAGCCTATTAGGTCAAAGAACAAGGTCATGAATTAAATCATCACCTTGATCTTTGACCTTAGGCTCACCCTAACTGTAGATAGCAGAGGCATTACTAGTTGCATTCATAACAAAATGAACATTAAAAATTAGATAGACATTCAACTAATGGGAAATCAACATGTAACTGAAGTATTTCTTGTTGCAAGACCTTTCTAGTGGCACATAATTTTTTTTCAATTTGGCATTGACCTTGGAGTTTCAGGTAACAGCTATTACACTGTTAAAGATGCAGATGCTGACATTTTTGTTTTGCAAATGTTATAACAAATTTAAAATAATTTTCAGATTATGGCTGCCTTAAAAAAAGACAACCTTAAATTAACAAGAATCCTGACCACTCATCACCATTGGTAAGTTTACAGCTAGCGAGGGCATTCAATTTTGCAAACACTTCTTATTCTGAGTTGAAATTATAAATTCCAAATGGTAAATGCATTATGCAGTCTTTAATAATAATAAAAATTCACAGAGCTTGATTCCCAGCCCGGCTGCCATGCCAGAAATTCTACTGGGCTTAATACGTGTAAGTAGAATTGTCTATCAAACTAAACAATATCTGCCACTGAAAAATTGGTCTTTGGACGACTGATGCACATGATATATCAATAATTTATAGTGTCATATCTCTATTCTTTCAGGGATCATGCAGGAGGGAATAAAGAGCTGTTAAAACTAATAGGTCCAAATCTACAGGTTCACGGTGGGGATGACAGGGTTGAAGCATTGACAAAACAGGTCCACCATAACGATGAACTTAAGGTGAAGATTGAATTTTGAAATTTAAATATTTACTAGTTTTGAAGGAAGAGATGGGTTTTCAGCTTAATCTGTATATATTTCTTAGAAAATATTTCTCAATATCCATGACATCAGTGTGGAAGTATGGGAAGGTTTTCAAAATTGATTGTAATTTGAAATTTAAAAGCAAGAATTTGTTCAATGATCAATTAGATGTTTGGTTCTAGAATCAAATTTCATCACAAATATATAACTACATGTTTGACAAAATAATTTCGATTCATTCATTTGTTAAAACAGCATTGGCATATTTTTCAGGTTATCAAGGAAAAATAGTTTTCAAACTATATGTCATTGACTAATTTTCATTATAAATGATTTCATCTAATCAGTACTTAATTCATAGTCTTTCAGTTTCAAACTTAGAAAAATTGTATAGGAAAAAAACAATATTTCTTCACCAAAAATTTCATTTCATGTATATAATTGCAGTGTTTGTATTTCAGGTTGGTAATGGTGTGACTGTGAAATGCCTTCATACCCCGTGTCATACAACCGGACATATATGTTTTTATGCCACTGGGCCACCAGGAACGGAACCAGCTGTTTTCACAGGTATATTTCCATTGCAGGAGAATCCCTATGTTAAGCCCCCATTAGGCAAAGGGATTTATAAACAGTTACTATAATTCTGGTTGCCTACTGTGACATCACGCTTTAGGTTTGAAGTACAGAGAATTTTCCAACTCAGATACTTTTGACATTATAACATTCAATACACTCTTTATCATTGCTAAATTGGGTGTCTGATATTTATTACAAATGGAAATATTAGTAATGACTGTCTTTCTGTGGGTGTTCATGGTAGTATAATTCTGGTTGGACACGTGGAAATTGTCACTTTATTCTTAGAATGATATTGCATATATTTTGATAGATATGCATTTTATATCCATTAAACATGCTTAGATGGTTAGGCACACCAAATGAGGTTCAAGATTACCTGCAAGGTCAAAGGGCACCTTAAAGGTCAAGGTCATATATTTTTGGTCGAAAATGCAACAGGCCATATACCTGTTCTTGAGCAGTTAATTCTTTAATGATTTTGTAATGTTTTATAGGTGACACATTATTCACAGCTGGATGTGGATACTTCTTTGAAGGAGATGCCAAGGACATGTGTAAAGCAGTAGATATCCTATCCAACTTACCTCAAAATACCGTAGGTATATGATAATACAATTGTATCCTTATAAAGATATGTAGGTAATCTATTGCTACCCACACGGGAAGGGGGGTGGGGGGTTGAGGTGCAAATTGTGGCTCACTGGGAATTGACCCTACAATCCTTCCTAAATCCAACACTGGTAATTTCTTTCAATGTCTGGTTGTCATTTTCCATTTATCAATTGTATATTTCATAATCTAAACAGCAAATAGCATATGAATATTGGTTGATTAGACCAAGCTCCAGCCTAGCATTATGATATTCTAAAAGATTGCATTTTGACTGACTGGGAGTTAAGATTTCATGATGCGCCTCAGCATTGTCATATTCTGAAAGATTGCATTATGACTGAATGGAAGTTAAGACTTCATGATGTGCCTAGCATTGTCATATTCTGATAGATTGCATTTTGACTGACTGGAAGTTAAGACTTCATGATGCGCCTAGCATTGTCATATTCCGAAAGATTGCATTTTGACTGACTGGAAGTTAAGACTTCATGATGCGCCTAGAATTGTCATATTCTGAAAGATAGCATTTTGACTGACTGGAAGTTAAGACTTCATGATGCGCCTAGAATTGTCATATTCTGAAAGATAGCATTTTGACTGACTGGAAGTTAAGACTTCATGAAGCGCCTAGCATTGTCATATTCTGAAAGATTGCATTTTGACTGACTGGAAGTTAAGACTTCATTATGCGCCTAGCATTGTCATATTCTGAAAGATTACATTTTGACTGACTGGGAGTTTTGACTTCATGATGCGCCTAGCATTGTCATATTCTGAAAGATTGCATTTTGACTGACTGGGAGTTAAGACTTCATGAAGCGCCTAGCATTGTCATATTCTGAAAGATTACATTTTGACTGACTGGGAGTTTTGACTTAATGATGCACCTAGCATTGTCATATTCTGAAAGATTGCATTTTGACTGACTGGGAGTTAAGACTTCATGAAGCGCCTCGCATTGTCATATTCTGATGCATTGCATTTTGACTGACTGGGAGTTGAGACTTCATGACGCGCCTAGCATTGTCATATTCTGAAAGATTGCATTTTGACTGACTGGGAGTTGAGACTTCATGACGGGCCTAGCATTGTCATATTCTGAAAGATTGCATTTTGACTGACTGGGAGTTAAGACTTCACTATGTCTTGTCATAACCTGAACAGGGAAGGCAGGGCCCTTATTACTAATGTATGTCTAGTGTAACAGGTATGAAATACTGATCAGGGCCAATTTTGTGTTTTATTTAGAGAGTGTACCCTGGCCACGAATATGCAGTGAATAATTTAAAGTATGCTCAACATGTGGAACCTGATAATCAAGATATAAAGAAGAAAAAGAAATGGGCAGAGGTAAATAACTGAAATGTTTATCATTGTCTGACTTTGGTACTTTTGATACCCAGAGTTACTACCACTTTGGGAAGGTATCTGATGTAGACTAATTGTGACATCATCAAGTTGTACTGAAACAATCCTTAAACACTTGGACATGAAGGTGCAAAAGCAATAAACATTTTCATAATTATAGCTTTATGTCAGATATTGTCTAAAACGGGAAATAATAACTCTATATTTCGAAAAGCCTCAATATAGACTAAAAGTAATGATTATGCTACAGTATTATGTCAGTTTCTTCAATTTTGTCCTGTTTCTGCCAAAATTTGGTCAAACTCAATAGAGTAAACATGTGGGTCGCATAGCTCAATTGGTAGAGCGCCGGATTTTCAAACAGGAGATCCTGGGTTCAAATCCCGTCAGGGTCGAACTTTCTCAGAGGTGATTTATCATCTCGCACTCACCTGTTCTCTGGCTCGGAGGGAATTAAAACGGTCTGAGTAGACCCCTCGGAAGCTGTGGCTGAGGAGATTGTCTCGTGTGGTGGCACGTTAAAGGCCGTTGGAAATACGGACCATCCAAACTGCAGTACCTATAACACACCCTCCCAACATTCATAGCATACATTGCATACACAGTGGAGGGTACCTGTATATAGTGGTGATGGTATGGTATATGGTATAACTGTTCAAACTCCTTAGGGAGGTGCTCCGACCACAGAGGGATTTCATCTACAACAACAACATACCAGTACAGACTGAGCAAACTATAAGGCTATCTTGTGGTCCTTTATCCTAGAATATGAAACTGTACATTTTATGCAAAAAAAAAGATCCACTTTCTTTTGAAAGGTAAAAGAGCCTTCATTGTAGAATTTTAGAGTTTATTAACATTTCATGCCAAACAACTGTTGTTTTTTAAGGGTGAAAGACAAAAGGAGCGCCCCACCATACCAACTACAATAAGTGAAGAAATGATGTTAAATCCATTTATGAGAGTGAAGTAAGTAACTGAAAAAATTACGTTTTTGGTGTTTATTCATTACGAATTTATAAGTACTATGAAAATGTTACAAAATATTTTCTATTTTGATGTATATGTTATAAAGATGAAATCTGACAAAGGGATTAAGAACTGTTTCAAAAACAAGACAATATATTATCTGATGACTTAGTCTGTTGATATTTTCTTAATTTCATTAATTTTTTTTTTAAGTGTACTGTACCAGAGTTATGAATCATGATATTTTGTTAATTTCAATATACATGTATATAGTGTACAATAATAGTTTGATTTTGGAATTTTGGAGTGACTTGAAAGAAAATGTACTCTTATTATAATTTGTTTCGTAGCTACTTGCATAGATTGAAACATCAAGAAATTTGCTTTTGGCCACGCCCTTTCTGTGCAATACTGGCCATTTGATTATGACATCATAATATAAAAATATGCAATTCTTTTGCAATGCAATCCAGCAATTTACACAATAGTCTGATATACACTATATTGATATCTTGTTTATAACTACTTATATTTTTATTGTAGGTTTGACTATGATGTACTCTATATTGATATTTTGTTTATAACTACTTAATCATGTTAATATATATATATATATATATATATATATTCACAATTTGCTGTTGTAGAGTTGATTCTGTACAGAGACATGCAGGTAAATCTGATCCCATTAACACCATGGCGTTCCTCCGGAATGAAAAGAACAACTTTAAAGGATAATTTCCTCTGAATACCTTCAACTGATACAATATCTATTTACCTTTTATGATGATTAAAAACTGTCTTTATTCTTTAGTGTGATACTGTGACATTATACGGGTAAAATATTACTTTTGACATGTTTAAGGAAGTGTTACTACAAATAGCTTATGAACTGTATAATAAAAAAGAAAATGAAAAAAATGTTTTTACTGGCTTTAAGACTGTTAAAGTACATTGTTTGAATAGTCATACCTTCTCAAGGAGTCATAAAGCATTAATGTGTAGTACACTCTATTCCCTGCCTTTTGTGTGAATGAAAAAGAGAATTAGCAAGAGATTGAGAAGAAGGTGATATGAAAAATTATAATGAGGGTGAAAGAGAGAGAGAGAGAGAAAGAGAGAGATGCAAGATTTTATAATTCTGTTCAAGATTTTCATGTAGCTGGTTGTTGGATATAAATTGGAAATAAAATGTGATCATTGTATATGGATGATATTTTGACATTTTCATACACTCATACTTACAAAACTTTTAAATATGAAGATTAATGATCATGAGTGGATGATACCTATAATTTATAATTACATTCAAGGTCAAAGATCAAGGTCAAATTTTATCAAAGTTTCTATTGAATACCAATAAATACCTTGATTCTGACTCATTAAGACATTACTGTGTGTAATTAACAGTGTATATATTATATACGTCAAACAAGAGTATTCATGAGTTAATCATAAAAAATCAATTCTCCAAAGTGCACAGTAGGGCTTTTCATGACTTTGTGCTCTAGTTAAATTTTCCTTCTGTGACCTTTTTTTCTCCTAAAGAAGGAAAACAAAAGAGCAAAATGAATCTGAACCTGTGACTCGGATATACACAGATTCTTCTAACACTGACTGAGGACATCATGAACGGTCATTTACCATTCTGGTAGGTAATTGATTATCTTCCCTAATGCATTCTTGACATAAGAGATGTATTAGGGGCTAGCCTACAAGGAAGTTTGTCTGATGATCTGCACACAGTAAGAAGGATGTGACAATATTTATTCTGGAGTATATACCCTCAAGTTTGTGCAAGATTCAACGTACAGTATTTACACACCATTTATAAGTACTGTACCACACCTAGAAAAAAAGGTTTTTGTTCATTGCAATACGGACTTGTGTTGCCATTATTTCTCATTAAATTGACCTCAAGATACATCTTTCTTGAATTTTAAAGATTCCGATGTCAAAGCTGGAGGTAATTTTAAAGAAGACAATATGATACATGTATATGAATTAAATATGCAAGTTTGCAGTGTCTATAAATTACTGGATAAGGCGACACAATCATAGCATCCCCTTCCAACTGCGTGTCTTCTTTTATGATGTTCACAAAATTTACAAAATTAAAGTCCAAAATAGCATTAACATTTGACCCTTGACCTTGAAAATTAACTGGGCTTATCTTAAAGGTTTGATGATTCTACACTGCGTTTTATGTTGTTAACAGAGTTTAAAATGTCCAGTGATTTTTACCTTGACAGTCAATAGTGTACATCTCTCCCTAAAGAAAACATTTGATCCTACAATGATCTTATTCTTTGATTCGTGCTTATCTAAGTGTTTGTAGCCAAATCTATAGTGACCTTGACCTTTGACCCTTATCTTTGAAAATCAATAGGGTCAAGGAACATTAATGAAAACGCATTGTACGTAACACAATATTATTATAGATTAAAATGTAGTGGCTAAATAACACATGATATGAAATATGGTAGGGCAAGAGGAGCGAGCCTGATTTTTTTTTTTATTTTTAGTGTATGGTGAGCGATACGAGCCCGAAAAAATATTGAGTGTATGGCGAGAGAAGCGAGCCGAATTTTTTTAGCTCTACTGGTCTCAGACCAGTCGAGCTTATGCGATCACCCTTTGTCCGGCGTCCGTCCGTCTGTCTGTCTGTCCGTCCGTCTGGCTGTCTGTCCGTCTGTCCGTCTGTCCGTAAACAATTCTTGTCCGGACAACTCCTCTGAAACTGTTAGAGATGGAAAGTTAATTCTTTTTGCATTTTACTTGGATTATGGTCTAGTTGTGCACCTGACATTTAGTTTCAGTCCCTGACCCCCAGGGTCTTAGAAAATGGGTGAGGTCATTAAATTCTATGTAATCTTGTCCGGACAACTCCTCTGAAACTGTTAGAGATAGAAAGTTAATTCTTTTTGCATTTTACTTGGTCCATGGTCTAGTTGTGCACCTGACATTTAGTTTCAGTCCCTGACCACCAGGGTCTTATAAAATGGGCGTGGTCATTAAATTCTATGTAATCTTGTCCGGACAACTCCTCTGACACTATAAATGATGGAGACTTAATTCTTTTTGCAATATGATGGGTCTGTGGTCTTGCTGTGCACCTGATATTTTGTTTGAGCCCCTGACACCCAGGGTCTTAGAAATGGGTGTGGTCATTTTCCAGTATATAGTTGTGCTCTCAACTCCTCTAAAGCTATTAATGATGGACACTTAGTTGTTTATGCAATATAATAGATCATTTTCTCCTATATAACTCTATGTAACCTTGTGATCGCAACTCCTCTGACACTATTAATGATGGAGACTTAATTCTTTTTGCAATATGATGGGTCTCTGGTCTTGTTGTGCACCTGATATTATGTTTTAGCCCCTGACCCTTAGGGTCTCAGAAATGGGTGTGGTCATTTTCTCCTATATAACTCTATGTAATCTTGTGTTCGCAACTCCTCTGACACTATAAATGATGGAGACTTATATAAATTCTTTTTGCAATGTGATGGATCTATGGTCTGGTTGTGCACCTGATATATTTTGTTTGAGCCCCTGACACCCAGGGTCTTAGAAATGGGTGTGGTCATTTTCTCCTATATAACTCCATATAATCTCTGCTCGCAACTCCTCTGACAATACAAATGACGGAGACTTAATTCTTTTTGCAATATGATGGATCTGTGGTCTTGTTGTGCACCTGATATTTTGTTTGAGCCCCTGACCCCCAGGGTCTTAGAAATGGGTGTGGTCATTTTCCAGTATATAGTTGTGCTCTCAACTCCTCTAAAGCTATTAATGATGGACACTTAGTTGTTTATGCAATATAATAGATCTGTAGTCTTATTGTGTCATTGATAGTTCATTTGAGCTAGCAGCCCCTGACCCCTAGGATCTTGGAAAATGGGTATGGCATTATTTTTTCCTTTATCTCGAATATTAAAAATCATATGAGTAATATTCTTGTTGTAGTCTAATGGATTTTTTATTTTGTTATGCTACTTATAATTTGTTAAGAGGGCCTGCTCCCTTATGGTCTTTGCTTAAAAAAACATAGTGTAATCAAAGATTACCAAGCTCACCTCGCGGCAGCAAAGTTCAATTTAAACATATCTCTAAGTACATGTATATTAAGAAAATCACTCAAGTGGAAAAAAGTAGGTCAAGGTCATTTTATGAAAGTTTGATCAAAGATACATCCAATATGCAAGTTTGGTACATGTAGCACTTATACTTTGCTCAATATTGGCCTTTAAAGGCAAAATCACTCAAGCAGAAAAAGTAGGTCAAGGTCATTTTATGAAAATTTTATCAAAGATACATCCAATATGCAAGTTTGGTACATGTAGCACTTATACTTTGCTCAATATTGGCCTTTAAAGGCAAAATCACTCAAGCAGAAAAAGTAGGTCAAGGTCATTTTAGGAAAATTTGATCAAAGATACATCTAATATGCAAGTTTGGTACATGTAGCACTTAAACTTTGCTCAATATTGGCCTTAAATGGCAGAATCACTCAAGCGGAAAAAGTAGGTCAAGGTCATTTTATGAAAATTTGATCAAAGATACATCTAATATGCAAGTTTGGTACATGCAGCACTTAAACTTTGCTCACAATTAGCCTTTAAAGGCAAAATCACTCAAGTGGAAAAAGTAAGTCAAGGTCATTTTATGAAAGTTTGATCAAAGATACATGTAATATGCAAGTTTGGTACATGTAGCACTTATACTTTGCTCAATATTGGCCTTATAAGGCAAAATCACTCAAGCAGAAAAAGTAGGTCAATGTCATTTTATGAAAGTTTAATCAAAGATACATCCAATATGCAAGTTTGGTACATGTAGCACTTATACTTTGCTCAATATTGGTCTTTAAAGGCAAAATCACTCAAGTGGAAAAAGTAGGTCAAGGTCATTTTATGAAAGTTTGATCAAAGATACATCCAATATGCAAGTTTGGTACATGTAGCACTTATACTTTGCTCAATATTGGCCTTATAAGGCAAAATCACTCAAGTCGAAAAAGTAGGTCAGATGCTGCATCCGATGCATGGGTTCACCTCAGCATCCCAAGATGAATCACTGGTGCAAGTTTGGTTACTGTACCATCAGTACTTTGTCAGATTCTGAGTTACCCCAAAAACTTTAACCGGACGCGGACGGGGACGCGGACGCGGACGGGGACGCGGACGCGGACGCCGGGGTTATAGCATAAGCTCATCTCAACTTCGTCGAGGTGAGCTAAAAATGGAAATTGATATTTATGTGTATGTATCTTATTGACTTGTCAATGAGTGAATAAAACAAAACAACCAGGAGAGCTACAGTCTCGTCAGAGACTTCTGGTTTAAAGGACGGTTTGCTAATCTTTCAGTGTAAGACGAGCCGAAAAACTTCTGATTTTGTAAGAAATGCATGCCAGAAGATTTATTTTCTACTACTAACAGGGTCAGATTATTTATTTTTCATGTTTTCTGGGTTCTTTTGAGAGCCCAACTCAGTATAGAAAGAAGAAAGAAGAATATTTATTTCCAAAGAATGCCAGCCCCCCCCCCCCCCTCCCCCTCAGGATCAAATGGTCGTCCCCTTAGCAATTATGCATGTACATTAGAAGTATACATATGCAATCTCATTTATCAGTTTATTTATTTATTCATTTATTTCATTCTTTTTATGCCCCCGGAATCACAGATTCGGGGGCATATAGTTTTTGGCCTGTCCGTCTGTTTGTCTGTCTGTTTGTCCGAAAAAACTTTAACATTGGACATTGAATGGAAGGTGATGGCGCTTTCATATTTCACATGTGTATTCCTTGTGACAAGACCTTTCCATTAATACCAAAATTTTTGACCTTGTGACCTTGACCTTGAACTTTGACCTACTTTTCAAAAACTTTAACATTGGGCATAACCTTTGAATGGAAGATGATAGAGCTTTCATATTTCACATGTGTGTTCCTAGTGACAAGACCTTTCCATTGATACCAAAATTTTTGACCTCGTGACCTTGACCTTTGACCTACTTTTCAAAAACTTAAACATTTGGCATAACTTTTGAATGGTAAGTGATAGGGCTTTCATATTTCACAAGTGTGTTCCTTGCAACAAGACCTTTCCATTGATACCAAAAGTTTTGACCTCGTGACCTTGACCTTGACCTTTGACCTAATTTTCAAAAACTTTAACATTGGAAATAACTTTTGAATGGTAAGTGATAGGACTCTCATATTTCATATGTGTATTCCTTGTGACAAGACCTTTCCATTGATACCAAAATTGTTGAACTTGACCTTTCACATACTTAACAGAAAATGAAGTTTATACTAACAATGATGCCACCGGGGGCATTCGTGTTTCACAAACACAGGCTTTATTTTTTTTATTTTTATTTTTTTTATTTATTTATTTATTTTTTTTTTTTTTTTGGACAATGCATATCTTTGAAAAGAAAGAGAGAGTATCAATTACATTCCTTTCAGAATACTCCTCATTATAGATAAATTGAAACATGCCCTCTTATCAAATAAGTAAAAATAACGCCGACTTTTTCCTTTTATTTTATTTACTAGTTGTCAATTGCTAAATACATATGTTTACACTTTTAAGCATCAGAATTTCATCTTTAAATGCAAAATTCCGCAGTTTGCGACCAGCTCTGTTATTGTGCACCCTCTGTGTGGTGATGTAATGAACATAAACAGGACAGCCGGGGAATGCGCTACGGAAACTGGAGAAAGTTTGTTCCTCTAAACCACTGATAACGTGGGGACCTCAGCCTGCTTTAATCATCTATGTTGATTTAATAGGTGGATTTTAGGTAAAAGTCACAAAAGCTATGTCATGAAATACTGAACATTCTTTTTCTCAAAATTTTTCCCAAAATTTGAAGACAAACTTACTTGCTCCTTAGAAATTTATGTGTGTAAATTATATCTGTCGGAGGGATGGACATTCGGTTTATATTTTCTCATTTCTTGAAGGTTTTCTTATTCATGAAGGTAAGTTTTGATTATTAATACTAAAAATGAATTGTTATTTCATTTTTTTATTTGTATAGATGTTTTTTTCTGAAAAGTCAAAATAAAGTAAACAAAAGTTTTAAACTATATGGCAATTCACGTCAAAAGCAAAAACAAACACATTGCTTTTGTGGATTCTCCTTGATGCAAGTAATCTATATAATGCCAATTCAATAGTATTATGCAGGCAACATAACCTCATAATTTACATGTATTAAAATACATATAGGACAAGGACTATAGGCATATGTTCTACTATAAACAACAGCAACACAAGTAAGCCAACCTAATAGACTCATTTTTTAGTATATATATTATATATGTAAAACTATGTGAATTCTAAGGTACATGTAATAACAACTAGTATACAATTTCTAATTGTTCTTGTTCTTCTTCAAACTCCCCGGTCGAGCTCCCTTCTGACTGGATTTCAGGTAGATTTCAGGTAAACGATCGCTGCTAGAAGTTGGGTTCTTCGTCTCTGTTAGATGATTTCTTTTAATGGTTTGGAGTTTTTGTTCAACATGTTGAATGGATTTTAAATCGTTTCCTTAATTTACCAAATATTGTTTGGAGTTTTTTTCAACATGTTGAATGGATTTTAAATCGTTTCCTTAATTTACTAAATATTGTTTGGAGTTTTTGTTCAACATGTTGAATGAATTTTAAATCGTTTCCTTAATTTACCAAATATTGTTTGGAGTTTTTGTTACATATTGAATGGATTTTAAATCGTTTCCTTAATTTACGAAATTCTTACCTATGGATAAATAGGGTAGAATCATAGAGTATTCATAATTAACTTCTTTACCATACTCAAACCTTAAAAAGTACGATAAAATAAAATGATCTAAAACTCTTAAAAACAAGGAGATTTATCCTTCTTTACTAAGTCTTTATTTTCTACTTAATTCTAAAATACACGGGGAAAAGATAATATCGTTTTGTGAACAAATTGCAGAGATAACATTAGAAAGTTGTAAACATTACAATTTACATTCATCAAGTCGAGAGAAAAAAGAAGTACAACAGTACGAGGGATCTTAATATCAAAATCAGTTCAAACTTGTTTCGGAGATTTATAGTTAAATTTGAAGCTATTTGCTTTATACATGTCATGTAATTCATTATTTAACCAATGCAACTGTACTAATTGATATTTATAAAATTCTTTAAATGAATAAACAAAAAGACAGTACGTGTGGATATAAAAACGCAAAAAAAAAACCCATAGAAATTAGAAATAAAAAGAAATAGATACTAGTAGATTGCACAAAAACATATTTTTGAAATGAATAGAAATTAAGAATCACCGAAGAATTTATAAACGCCTATAAAATCAAAGAACATATCTCATTTACACCCAAAACTTGCGGTAAGTGACAAACTTTCTATTTACATTAATGAGACAACTATCATACCATATACAGTGTATGTTAATGTAGGTGGATGGTAAAGCCTTTGATGACAGTCTATCTACACTCCCAATCATTTCATCAACGTCGCCATGTTATGTAAACAAATCCCTTTGATTCAAACTTTCAGCTATCAAAATTAACAAACACCCTCCACCAGGTATATCTCTTAGATAACGGCCATCGATACATGTATGTATGTCATTGAAAGCTTTTCAAAATATTTGCAACGTGCCGTTATTTGATCCATTTTACAAAATCATCATCACTACTGAAAAAAAATGATATTCATATGATTGACATTCAAGATGCGAAAAAGTCAAATAAGAAAACAGAAGAGTCCCATTTACAAATCCATCTACAAAGTGTTGCGAAATATTGTAGTCCCATAACCCGAAAATTATGCTATTACATGTTCGCATTTCGAAAGGAGGGTATCTCCAACAACACAGCAAAACCCCAAAACTCACAAAGCAGACACGCACGGAGAGAGACGCGAAAGGGACAAGGAACACCGTCTCACACTATAGAAACATGAAGCACAAAAAACCACACATAAACTAACGAGACCAGTCCTGTTCGACAAGTCATGTTTGATGCAGAAACAAAACATTATACAGATTATATGAAGAAAAAGGGAGTGTCCAACTTGGCTACTAGAGAGCTGACAACTGGACAGAAATGTCTACACAGCCAATTATGCCTCATATGAAATTCATGTGAAATTTACATGAACTTTACATCAAAGTTCACATGAAATTTATGTGAAACGAGCACGAACATGAAATTTTTCACAGGAATTTCATGTGAAGATTTTTGCATGGATGTTATGTGAATTCAGTTTCCTGTGAAGGTAATTCAGAAAAAATCATGTGAAATTCATGTGAAGGAAATTTATGTGAAATTCATGTGAAATATTTTTCACATAAACATTATGTGAAATTTATATGAATTTTACATGAACTTTCATGTGAAATTTTCATGATGCTCATTTCATATGAATTTCATGTGAGGCTGTGTGTATATGGGGTGACCAGACATGCTTTTTTTCGGATAATGAACTCGTCAATATTGATATATATGATTCATTGTCAAATTTTAGTGCACCATATGCGCATTTCAACAAGTTATGTCTCATCAGTGATGCTCGACGCCGAAAAAGAGGAAATGAAAAAAAATTAGCATGATTTTTTAAAATAGTCTAAAGATGACCTAAAATTTTTGCCAAAGAACCTGCTAAGGACAGAGCTATGTCACCAGGGTGACACCTCATAGTTTCAGTAAATTCCCATTAAATTTTTTGAGGCGTAGAAATTAAAGTTTACAAATAAATTTCAAGTTAAGTGCCGAAACACTGTGATGACCGAAACAAGGCGATTTAACGGATCCTAATCATTGGTGCTTCAGCCAAAATGATTAAAGGTTATTGCAAAAAAAAACCCGCTAAATTATTATGTTGACGATTTTATTCATATGATATTCACAACTTGTTGACGTCAGTATTTTCCTCATTTCAGTTGATGCAGAGAATACAGTGTGTAAATCCTGTTGAACTTCAGAGGACAGATCACTCAGACTCTAAAAGAGATGTTGGACTTTTACTCATAGGAAACAAGATCATAACCAATTCTACAGAAAGTATTTCAAAGCTTCTTCAAAAGACAAAATATTCTAATCCACCATCAACAATGAAACTTTACGAAGCAACATCAACAATAACCTTTCCTCAGACGCCACAAAAATCCAAAGTTACTACGAAAATGAAAGATACAACTATAAGGCATCGCTCAACTTTTGAAAGTACAAGGGATGTGACTGCGATTCCGCCAACGTTCCATTCATCACAATCAATGTCCATTACAGACAAAAACATTGAAAACATTGCAACATCAAAAATGAATACGGACATTGCAGCATCAACCAGCCCTGCAAAATACGAGAGCAGTGCAGAGGTTACATATTCTACAGAACCTTCAACAAATGCTGCTGAAATTCCTTTGAAAATTACAACATATTCTGAAAAGAGTTACGAGACAATTATTGATGTTACTATACCTACAACAGAGTCAAATCGTAAAGATAATTCAAAAAGCGATAATTTCACATCAAGCTTTACACCAACATCATCATACACATCTAATAAGGCAGACAATTTGGAGACAGATTTCACGACACACATTGTTAACGAAAAAACCTCGGAACGTACGACGGAGAACAGTGTTTCTGTACAAGGAAATTCAACGGTGGATGTAGACGTTTCAACTGAACTTCATACCGACCAAAGTGCACACTGGATTAAAACGACGACAGAGAAAATTCGGTTGACTTCGGAAAGGTTTGAAGCGACAGAGGGCACTACTGTTGACATACAGAGTACAGGCATAATTACTAGTGTGGCTGATTTTGAACAATCATCTGTAGAATCACAAAACATTCCTACTTTAAAGCCAAACATTCCAACAGATAGTGAATCTGGTAAAGAAACTACGACATTATCAATCACAAGTGAGCAGACGACAGATGGAGACACCAACTATCATCAACACACAAGCTCAGTACCAGATTTTGATACTACCTTCTTGGCATCTAGTTCAGACATAAACACAATTCATACGATATTAAATCTCTCTGATAAAAGTTCAGATTACCAAACTTCAACCTCAAGAGTATCAACGTTTTCAACGGTCACAAACGCCTCTTCGAACAGTAGTGAAGGACTTTATATTACAAACATTCAACTGAAGCCGAAAAAAGATGGCGACGACACATATTGGCCAATCGCAATGGCTATAACAATAGCCGTACCCACAATCATAGTCGTTGGAATCACCATTACTGTTATACACAAGAAGAGGTTAGCTTCGTTTTCTCGCCATTCTCGCTTTGTACGAGACTTTGCTTGGTCTTGAACAAGTTTGTCTAGCTGCTTAATGTTAACAAGGTAAGCAAGCGTAATGTAGAAAGCAAAAAAAAAAGATCATAACCTTTATTGGCAAGCTTGTCTTTGCTTAGATAGATGTAAATTGTCCCATGTTGTTTGTTGTAGTCTTTTGTTCATTGCTTGTTACAATCCTGCGGATGTGTTCTGCTGAGGTCAATACAGGGTATTCTTGATTAAGATACTAAGAATCTTAATCATCGTTATAGGCATTTTAGATTTAGCCTGATTATTAGCTTTGTAGTTCTAATTAGTAAATGCAATCTTGCCGAAGACCTTTTCATCATTTCCCATTTTTTCTGAAACAATTTTCTCGGAATTCTCGGATGTCCTATAGCTACATTTAGAGAAAACTAATATTATTTGATTTGTGAATAGAGCTTTTAGATAGGCGCACCTGTTTTTACAAATTTTAGCAAGAGTTAAGTACGTTGAAATATTTTATTACATATTAATTGAACAGTTTTGTATTTGAATACTTTCATTTTTTCATTTTACAGAAAGCTGGAGCGAGCTCACACCTTGACCGGGTATATAACTCCACCCACGGAGTATGACGTATAAGCCAGAAGCAAAATAGAGATAATGAAACACAAATTTGGCTTAAACTTATTCATGCCCCTCCACATAATGTTTGAATCATCCATCGTACTGTTTCAGGGACCGCAGCCATATCAAAGAACCAAATCGATAAGATAAATAATGTCGTATGTGTCGGAGAAAAAAATCCCAATAATCTTATATTTCTAACTTTACTTGTGTATTTTTTAATCGTTAAATAAATTTACTACCTGCTCTTAATAAATACATTTCTACCGATCGATTGTCGTCTGTTTTATTTTGAAAGCTAAAATGTTCGAGGGGCATCTACGATAAGTTTGACTACAACCTGATCATTTATATTTCTATGATTATAACGTAACCTACGGGTATATGTGAGGTGACAGGTATTATGTTAAAGCAGAAAGTGCTTACTTTCCAAGGCACCTTATCTCATGTCAAACTTGATTCACTTTTGTCGTCTTTGCAGAACGATAAAAAGTTTTTTTATTTGTTTGGTTTAAATTTGCGTTTTCGAGATTTTGCACACCCATTAATTACGATTTTTGAATTCTGAGTTTTCGTTTTGTGTCATTCCTAAACCCCAGTACTGTCACCTATAAACTGCCATGCTTTTTTGTTTTGTGTCATTCCTAAACCCCAGTACTGTCACCTATAAACTGCCTAGCTTTTTTGTTTTGTGTCATTCCTAAACCCCAGTACTGTCACCTATAAACTGCCTAGCTTTTTTGTTTTGTGTCATTCCTAAACCCCAGTACTGTCGCCTATAAACTGCCTTGCTTTTTAGTTTTGTGTCATTCCTAAACCCCAGTACTGTCACCTATAAACTGCCTTGCTTTTTTGTTTTGTGTCATTCCTAAACCCTAGTACTGTCACCTATAAACTGCCTTGCTTTTTTGTTTTGTGTCATTCCTAAACCCCAGTACTGTCACCTATAAACTGCCTTGCTTTTTTGTTTTGTGTCATTCCTAAACCCCAGTACTGTCACCTATTAACTGCCTTGCTTTTTTGTTTTGTGTCATTCCTAAACCCCAGTACTGTCACCTATAAACTGCCTTGCTTTTTTGTTTTGTGTCATTCCTAAACCCCAGTACTGTCACCTATAAACTGCCTTGCTTTTTTGTTTTGTGTCATTCCTAAACCCCAGTACTGTCACCTATAAACTGCCTTGCTCTTTTGTTTTGTGTCATTCCTAAACCCCAGTACTGTCACCTATAAACTGCCTTGCTTTTTTGTTTTGTGTCATTCCTAAACCCCAGTACTGTCACCTATAAACTGCTTTGCTTTTTTGTTTTGTGTCATTCCTAAACCCCAGTACTGTCACCTATAAACTGCCTTGCTTTTTTGTTTTGTGTCATTCCTAAACCCCAGTACTGTCACCTATAAACTGCCTTGCTTTTTTGTTTTGTGTCATTCCTAAACCCCAGTACTGTCACCTATAAACTGCCTCGCTTTTTTGTTTTGTGTCATTCCTAAACCCCAGTACTGTCACCTATAAACTGCCTTGCTTTTTTGTTTTGTGTCATTCCTAAACCCCAGTACTGTCACCTATAAACTGCCTTGCTTTTTTGTTTTGTGTCATTCCTAAACCCCAGTACTGTCACCTATCAACTGTCTTGCTTGTTTGTTTTGTGTCATTCCTAAACCCCAGTACTGTCACCTATAAACTGCCTTGCTTGTTTGTTTTGTGTCATTCCTAAACCCCAGTACTGTCACCTATAAACTGCCTTGCTTGTTTGTTTGTTTGTTCTCCGTCGATATTCTGGTGTTTTCGCGTTTCTTGGTTACTTCATTGATGTAGTTATTGTTTGTTGCAAGCTTATAGCTTTTTTCCTCCGCATATATGTATATGGTCGATGTAGATTGATCATATTGAACATTTTTTTTTCATAATTTTACAAATAATTCTATTCAATTTCACGGGCAGGAACACGTTACGTCGCCTTACAGTACCGTTGTCAGAAGTATTTAAAGTTCTGCACTTAAAACCGTCCGTTGACATTATGCCACAGGTAAGGATATGAAGGAAACCATCCGTTGTCGTGACAATGAGCATGTGTGGAAAGTATGATTTTCTAATAAACGTTGAAATTTTAGATGTAATACACTCGAAAATTCAATGGGGGGTAGTCATAACACTAAGCTATTGGTTTATATGCTTTTCTGGTACTGATATACAGTTTGAAAAGAGAAGATCGAGTTGGCGTCCTTTGATCACCACGTTCTGCACATGTGTTATTCTTCCTTTTTCTTGAAATCTTTGAATATTCAGGTTATCTTATTCCAGAAATATACTAATAATAAATATCAAGTCTATATAATGGTCCTCTGGTAGTGTCATGATGACGAATTCAATTTTGGACCACTTTTTTGGGACTTTTCTAAAATTAGTCCGTTGTCAATCCATGTTGCGAAAGTTCTGTCTGTTGTCAGATGTCCGTTGTCTGCTTTGATATTATGATGGATGGAGTTATACTATGATACCTGTACTTATCATTAAAATTCATCAATCAATACGTACAATTTTCATTTTCAACCAATTTAGAATGGAGACTGATATGAATTCGCCGAATCATCCATTTTGTTAAGATATCCTTAACATTAAATTTTATTCGTCCCGTCTTAAATTCATCTTCTGGGCTATGGGTGAAAAGGGTAAAATATAAATGGAGGCGAACATTTGAATGTACACAGTATCTTACTTTATAAGTGTATTATAGACCGGTGTGATGCAGTAGTTTTCTCATAGGAAAATTTGATATATAAAAGGTTTCTTCCCCTTGGAGATATTCCGCTATATATTAGACTTTCCTCATACTAGCATGGATTTCCCCATAGAGAAGAAATGTTATATAACTATTTTCCCCCTGTTAAGTCCGTATTTTGTGTACCTTCAATTGGTTTCCAATATTGCAAAATACATGAAAATTGCTCCAAAGGTCTTACATATATATTGCAACATGTCTCCTCTTTACCCTCCAATAGTCTCTATCACTCTTGAAAGTTGACTTTATAATTTGATTTTCATCATTGGTTCTGTCGAAGAAACGCGACATTTTGAAAAGTTTACAGACTGGCGGAAGACAGATCGTGTGTTGTAATAAAAAAGACTCACAAAACTTCAACAGAGCAGGATATAATTACTCTTCCCGGACACTTGACCCTATTCCTATTTTTTCTTTTGTAGAATATGTAAGAGGTTTCTGGGAGGGGGAGGGTTAGACACTCACACATATTTTGGGTTTTAGAAAAATTCATATATATTCAGACAAATACATATATACAGACAAACACATTCATCAACTGAAACACTCATACAGAAAGATATGCATAGGCAGACGGATAGACAGGTAGACAGACATACATAGATGTACTCACCCTCACACACAAACAAAACATGTATTGACTTTGATTTCAGTAAATCCACAGTTTATCACAGCATGCAAGACGACGAAAAATCAGACTAGGCCAATATCTCTTTCTTGACAAAAACCTCTCATCAAGTCAAGCAGATAGACACACATAGTCAAGCACTCATAGAAAAACAGACACAGGGAGAAACAAAAAGAGATTCACACAGACAGACACTGATCAAGCACTCACAGAAAAACAGACACAAGGAGAAACAAAAAGAGATTCACACAGACAGACTCAGACAGACACTGATCAAAACACAGGCATGAACATCCTGAAAGACATATATACACAGACATGCGCAAAACGACAGACTGACAGACACAGGGTATACACAGACATACGCAAAAACAAACGGACAGACAGGCATGTATATAGACACACACACACACAAATGACACAGACAGGTGCACTCACTCGCATACAGACACACATGCTAACAAACGCGGACAAAATGATTCGCTCGCAGGCAGACAGAGACACCGATATCGACGCTGACATAAAAACACACTTACATTCAGACACACACAAATATAAATAACATATCAACTACAATTTTCATCATCACCTGAGATATACATGTAAGGTCTATATCATACCCATGTTAAGAACGTCGGAACAATTACGTGATAAAGGCTGAGGCTATCAAAATGTCTTCAATGACCGATATTTGATGTCTTTGTTTTTAACGCTATATATGACTTAAAAAATCCCTTTAACAATTACATGAACTCATCCTACACCTCTTCAAATTCATGAATCATATTTTCAATTTTAAATCTATTCTATACGATCTATGTTCACGTAACCTGAAAATTATATGATATCCTCCTTTACAGCTTTACATAAAAAAAGAGAGCTGAATACTTTAAGAATTAACTAAGCTAATTTAATTGCTCAGCCTTAGATTCAAATAAAGATTCAATTCCCCATTCATGCCCAAATACCGTTAAGAGTCATGACAACGTACCATATCTTCTTGTCTTGTCATAACAACGGACATTCTTTATCAAATAATCAAAGTATACAATAAATATACAATGTAAAAGACTGTCATTCACATATATTGTTTGTACAATGTTGTCGAAAATTTTCCTCATAAAATTGGTATATAAAATCAAATAATTAAGAGACAGGATAGTTTTCCTGTTCAAATTTCCGTTTTCGTTGCTGACAGTAGGTCATCGCCAATTAGATCTCCTCGTAACATAAAAGGAGTTTTATTCATTTCATGGTAACAATGTATTACTGAAGCGTATGGCTACCCCTCGTTGGCTTCTTAAACGAAATCACCGGTTACCTAATGATTTATTTGTGATTTTACTGAAATTTTGTCGATAATTTTCATGACAACGGATGGTTTCCTTCATATCCTTACCTGTGGCATAATGTCAACGGACGGTTTTAAGTGCAGAACTTTAAATACTTCTGACAACGGTACTGTAAGGCGACGTAACGTGTTCCTGCCCGTGAATTTGTTTGTCTTGCAAATACTCTGCGCACATAATCTTGATAACAACACCATTTTATGGATGTTTGAATGTATCAGATGGTCGTCCAATGTCCGCTATATGTAGATTTTGGTCTTCCCGGTTGATACCTTATGCAGTAACTGCTGCAGCATTCTCTAGTATGTATCAAATAACCGTCAAAATACGCTCTTCAAAATACGCAAGTTCTACCGAATTGAAGCGGCGGGTGTTGCATGCAAGCAGGAGATGCTTACTCTTCCTGGGCACCTGGTCTCACTCCCATATCGGGAGTTTGCTTCTTTTCATATGGTGGAGGTTTTTGTTTTTTCCTTTGGTCCCTGTTTTATCCTGATTTTGTATGCCTTCGGTTTCTGATTTTCTGAATTATCGATTTTGTGCTGTAAACAGGGATATAATCATTATCCATATTTGTCACTGATACATGTAGGTGCACACTAGTCTCCAACGTCATGTTGTGTGGTGTCAGCTGTAATTTTACAAAACGATACATGTAGTGTGTAACCGCTGTTGTCAATACCCCATGTTCTAATGGGAGCTATGTTGCTTACTTTTCTCTATTCAGATGTTTGTTCGTTTTGTAGGACTTCTTTTCTTAAATAAAATATTATCATTTATGCATGTTTTCCTAGAGTCAGACATGTTGAGGGAAAGAAAAGTAGCATTTGTTTCATGTTATTAATAAGAAATTCTTCGATTCACAGTATTAAGGTATCCAAAACAGATAGGTAAAAGTAACCCGCCCCTCCATTACAAAAAGAAATTATTAGTTCGATGAAACTTAAGGAAGGATTTAGTAATATGATTGCATTTATTCGAGAGTATAGAGTTTTAAGCCCTCAGTCCATCGCTTTCATGTTGCAAAAATAACCTGCTTGAATTTCAATCTTTGTACACATTTTTAATTAGGCATGATATCAGAGCGTGTCTGTCTGTTGACATGATATCATCATCCTGTTTTTACCTGATCTTTGTCTGCCTCTTCTAGTGTAACTGTATCATCTACCGTCAATATAACGCAGGCAATTAAGGTATCCCTGTTTCAACAATAGTGTCACCTAACCCTTAAATGTGCTGATATTCTAGACACAGCAATTAGTAAGGGTATTAGCATTTGAAAGACCCGGACGCGCGTCTGTATACGTTATTTCAGGCACCGCTCGATTAAACCATAAAGAAACTATCAGTCTGGTTAAAAGGTGTGTTATTTTTGTGTCACAAATTTCTTTAATAAAAAATGATTCTTATAAAATATATGAAAATGAAATTTTTTCCGCCACTGTTTTCATTTTTCGAACAAGGCAAATTTTATATATACATATATATTTACTGAAGATTATGGGTCTTAGGTTGAAATAAAGGATTTGATATGCTGTACTCTTTCTGGGTCCCCAGTTTAACGTTTTCAAGTTCATTTCCATTCACTAACTTCTTCTTTTGGTGTTCATTAGGAAGACAGATCTGCTAATTTTGTTGATTTTCCATTCTTTCTCTCTAGAAGTTGGAATCTTTATAGGTAATCAAGACATTCTTAGTGTTTGTTGGTTGCATTTGGTAAACGTCTTCAAATTCAATAGCATCATTTAAAAACAAATAGAATTTGCAGCATGAACTAGACATGAACGTTTCGGGTACTAAATGCTCGTCAGTGACCCTCAATATAAACAATGAAATATGTCAAAAAAGTGAAATCATTATGTCCAAAAATGTACCGATTGACGTATGTGAATGGGTGGGATATGATGCTACAGGACCGACGTTTCGAAATTTCAAACAAAAAATTATTACAGAAATTTTCGACCCTAATTTCCTATCTATACGTAGTCTTGAACCCATGCTCAACAGTTTTAATAATAACGAAGTGCTCCATTTCTTTACCCTCTTGAGAAAATTTCAAACCAATTTTAATGCAGACACGTGTTTCGGTTAGTAAATCCTCATCAGTGATGCTTAAAAAGCCAAAGTGATTTTCAGACACAGCCAAACTTCAGTAGCACCTTCTGGTTTTATTTTTTTTGAATTTAATTTTGTACATTTACTTTTCAAATAAATAACCCTTATGTATTGGTGATTATATGTCTTGTTGATAAAAGAAGCAGGGGATCTCCAACAAACCTTGGCTGTGTATTTGCATCCATGACTTGGTAGAATGTTCTCTTTGACAATTTCAACCAACACTGAAGTAGTAGCATTTTCTTAAAACAAAAAAAACTTTGTGTATTAGGAGACCTCTGTGTGGTCTGGACATTTGATATGACTAGGAGCAAGTAATTTGATGTAACACCATTTTTGATGGTTCTGACAGATGGCAATCCAATGTCGTCACTGAGTATATTTTGGTCTACCTATTTTTGTCCATCTATCCATCTGCTTGTTGCAGTAAGCGAGTATCTTCCTCTATGTGAGAAAACACATATCAGACAAGAAACACACAACAAGAGACACAAATGGGAAAGGAACACAAAACACACCAAAATAACAAACACCGTAAAACAGACATAAATCAACTACACCAACAGGTAATCGATGCAGACTTAGGAGCAAATGGGGTATTTTAAAAATGGTGGAGTTTACTGTGTAATAAACCCTCTCACTTGTCCCGTTACCTAGTGGTTTAGAAGAATGTACATGTTTGGTGCACGAAAACAGTCCGAGCTCTCCTGACTGGAGCAAGCTCATATGTGCAATATCACGAGGAGTCTGAACACCATTAGGAGAGGACCGGTGGTAGGTGCCCTGTGTTCTGTAACGAGGTTTGGCAGAGCCTGTCATGTAGTCCCGTCCTCACAGTCAAAATGCAATTCTGGTTTAGGACAGAAGAATGGGCAATTACCATGCAGAATAGCCTTCTTAAATGAATGAGCTGTATATCTAAGAAATGACTGTCTTACTTTGGGTGTTCATGGTAGTATAATTCTGGTTGGTCACGTGCAAATTCCGTGAATCGCGAAGCGATTCTCGGAAAATTTGCACGTGTCCAACCAGAATTATACTACCATGAACACCCAAAGTAAGACAGTCATTACTTATATTTACATTTGTACTAAATATCAGTCAACCCATTTAACATTTATAATGAGCTAGTTGAATCTTATAACGTCAAAAGTATACGAACGTTGGTAAATTCTCCGTACTTTCAAAACTAAAGCATGACGTCACAATAGGCAACCAGAATTATAGTTTATAAATCCCTTTGCCTAACGGGCGCTTAACATGGGGATTTTTATGCAATGGAAATATATGACATTATTACGATTGAACATATAAATCAATGAGTTAATTTAAATTCAATTCAGTGGACTGCTCGTCGCCGAGGATATCGTTCGCCTAGTTTAACTGTGTTTATATCGTATATACTTGAATTTCATTAATTAATTTCATTAAATTCATTCCTTTATTTTTCCAAACGTTTCGGCCATTGGCCTTCATCAGTGGAATGTTTATAGAATTGAGTGTTCGTACTTGTGACGTCATTGGAGCGCCAAAACGTCGTAACGTAAATGGCGTGCAAAATGATTGTAAATAAAATGGTAACATTAAAGTTTTTCTTAATTTAAACTAAATCTATTTGCCGATTAAGTCCTTCTGGCAACATGGTTTTGAGTTTCTTTATCCAGAATGACTCCTTGGTCAATCTGGAAATTTCTCCGCCGAATGTTTTTTCGATTCCCACTATTTGAAAATCCCGTAATGTGTGTCCATTGTTGTTAAAATGTTCCGTTATTAAATCGCATTTTTTATTTCTTACGTTTGATATGGTGACCATCATGCGCTCGCACAATGTTCTTCCCGTCTGTCCTACATATACTGTTTTGTCGCACTTTTTACATCTCAAACTGTATATCAAATTTTGCGTTTTGCAGTTGAGATTCCCCTTAATTTTGTATTCTCCCCGTCCGTCCCAAAGAATGATGTCGTGAGAATGACGTAATTGCATATGGCGCATTTTTCCCGCATGGTTCACTTCCGTTTGATGATTTATAAAACATGTTGTTGTGCTTTTTATGGACTAGGATGTCTTGAATATTTTTGTCCCTTCTGAATGCAATGATTGGGGGTATCGGAAAAATTTCTCTCATTCGTTCTGACTTGTGCAGTGTTGTTAATCTCTGTTTTACTATTGAGTGTATATTGGGAAGTCCATCGCTATATGTTATAACCAATGGGACTCTATCGTTTTTCTTTTTAGATTTGTATTTAATTCGTCCTATCCAATTTGTCTGTTTTTGTTAGTTGTCCTTCCAATTTATGATTTTTGTATCCTCTTCTCGCTAGCTGTTGTTTTAATTCGTTTCTACGTTTTTTATAATCTGTTTCTGAGGAGTATATTCGCCTTAGCCGATTTATAATAATTAATTTCATTAATTATTGTGAAACTGAGGAAATTTCCTCATGGCACATTTCTATATTTCTATCCTTAGCTGGCTCTTTAACATACATTTTAGGTCATTTTTTTGGAATGTCGCTCTTCTTATATTCCCCACTTGGATTTATCTCTTTCCACCTCGATCATCGCTGTTGATACATAGTTGACATGCGCATATGGTGCAGTAAATCATAACGATACAACATTTATTTCGATATCAAAACTAACATTATTAATGCATTAAGGTAAGTATATAAAGAAATATCTAATAAGGAAATAACTCAAAATTGAAGACGTGATAAGTTGAAAACGGTCATGGAAAATAAATACATATATGAGAACTGGAACACGTAAAATAAAGCTAAAAATCGACTTTAAATCTTTAATGTAATTTGGGTAATGAGGCGGACCCCGTCAGATAAAGATATCCTCATTATGAGAGGTTTATTTACTCTTTCAATTACAAATTATTTAAGGATTAAACTTCTCCATAGGTACCAAGAGCAACTATTCACCAAAAATCACGGATCATTTCGTGATCTGAACCCGATGGCTTAATATCATGCGGGGTCACCCAAGGAGATCTATATCGTCCTGTGCTATTTATGGTATTGTAAGTGTCGGTAAAATTATCCGGAAAAAGTCATTTATCATATTGACAAATTTCTGCATCGCATTGAAAAACGCGAAGGAAACTATTTGAAATCGTATCATTTACTTCTACACCTTTCAACTTTCACATATTTAGATAAATACGAAATATGATATTCTCTATTAATACCACTTAATTACATCGGGTACATTATATCAAAAGTACTTTTTGCTAAAATTGAAATAGAGTAAGGTGTTTTAGCAAGTATTAGAAATTCATGTCAAGGTAGGTATTTGTAAGGGCATATATAGCATTATTTCAATAAATATTTTCAATGTAATAGCATGATGTCACGTCTAGGACTAAAATTCATCCATTAGTTTATAATCATGCGAAAACGCAATACAAAACTTTTCGGTTTACAAACTCAAATTTCAGGAGAGGTATGCCATCCTGACATAAATATATCCTTGTATATTCTTTGTAACATGATTTGAAAAATTACTTTTTCATTTTTTTTTTACTACGGCTTCTGAAATCACTTTGGCTTGAAGCATTACTGATGAGGATTTAATATCCGAAACACGTGTCTGGTGCATAATTAATTGGTTTGAAATTTTCTTCAAGAAGGTAAAGAGTCGGAACACTTCCGTGTTATTTACAACAAGGAGATCATCTATACATATTGTATTCTTAGATTTATGAGTTAAAGAAGATCCTGACGATAATCTCAACAGCACTCACAATAGAGCACATAATTGAGCATCGACGGACCCCTAGCAAGCTAGAGGAGGGACCAGGTGCCCGGGGGGAGTAAGCATCCCTTGTTGGCTAGCCGCATCCGCCGTCGATGTTCACGCACGAAAATGAAACAATATAAAAAATACATGCACTGTCTGACGTTATGTCTATATAGAAAGAGCTTTGGCGACAATGTCAGGGGAAAATATTCAAAACACTTTATGTCAATGGCATAAATTTTAGGCAATGTTTAAAACTTTGCTCTTCATATATTTATTATAATTCTGATTTTTTTTTTAATTTCGGTCTCGAACATCACTGATTAAACACTGTTTGTACCGACATTATAATACACAGTACAAAATCAATAACTCAGAAAATCATAATATAAAACCGAAAGTATACAAAACCAGGATAAAACAGGAACCAGAGCAACAAGCAAAACAAAGAAGGGGATCTCCAACACCAGGTTGCAGCACCTACAGCATAACCCCAAAACACCCAATGCAAAAACACAGAGCATACATGTACAGGAAGAGACGCAAAAGGGACAAGGAAAGTCAACGCAAAACACAGAAGCATCAAACACAAAGGACTACACTTAAATCAAACCACCACCACACGCAAAGAAGCGAACTCCAAATATGGGAGTTAGACAATGTGCACAGGAAGATTCAGCATCTCCTGTTTGCATGCAACACCCATCACTTCAATTTTATTTTATTTCAAATTTGATGATTAGTCCTTTAGTTTGGCATAGCTCATTTACAGTTTATAGATATTCTGTAAAATGTTACAATCGTCTCATTTAGCATTTCTTTTATTTCTTTTTCTCGTTCGTTATAAAAACTAAAATATATCAAGACAATATTCATCGAACAAAATATGTTCTCAAACGTACTTAATATTCATAAATGCCACTCATTTACTTACATATACAATTTCAGCTAAATTGCGTTTGATTGTATTTGCCCTTTAATTTCTCTTCAAAGTAATGTTGAGTAATTATGTATTAAATACATAACCCATTACTGATAGATCTATATATATGAATAGAATAGAAATAAAAATTACGGGACAGCGCCCCTAATTAAAATCAAGGGTGTGTATTTGAATTTGTTAAGTACATGTAAATATTCTTTTGAATGTCTCTCTGATAATGATTTCACGTAATGCAGTCAATAATTTAAATGTGGGACAATTGCCTTTTCATAAGAAAATCAGTAAGTACCTGTCAAAGGCGCAATAGGACCTGTTTGCTCATTTTAACATTATTAATTCTGTCAAGAGTAATTTAAGAAAATTAACACGAACACTTCACGATCAAAACTATTTGAAATGATATGTGGTAAATCTCCTTTTTTCAAAACTCAAGAATTCAAATAAAGTGTAGATCTAGAAAAACTAAAGGATTTTTCTTAGCTTCTGGATATAAAAGATACAGATCATTGACTTCTTATAGACAGATATAGACTTTTCTTGTTGATGACACGTGCCTTCCGTAGAATGCTGTCATTCTAGATGCCGGAAAGATTTAAGTCTATCAATTGTTTCTAAAAAAGAACATTAATTTTATATCTTAAGAACGTCTTTTACATGTTAATGAATGGACAGATGAAATAAAAAAAAAAATGCAGATTTAGCTAGATAAAGGGATTTGCAATATAAATGATACGAATCATTGACGAGTTCTGGACATATATAGGCTTTGTTGTGTTAGATGTACATTCCGTATCGTAGTTTCCGGAAAGATTTGCACCAATCATTTTTGTCTAAAACAAGTCACATTAATATTTTTTTTTTTTTTTTTTTTAGAAAATCAGATCAATAAAATTGCGTTCACATATAGAAAGATTTTACTGATATATAGTATTTGTCTTTCTATACGGGAAACCGGAGTTGTTTGAGCTGTCACAATTCTCCCATTTCTTTAATCATATGCAATTGTATTTGTCGATAATGCCATTTTAGGCTTAATTGCGTTTAATTAGAATATATCAAAAAATTCCATCGATAGAACTTATTTTTGTACGAGTCAATCTTCTTAAATTTCCTTAAGTTTGAATGATGTATAATGCACCACACCTAGTTCATAACGTTTTTGTCGATGCTAGAAATTGTTTAATAATGTCGAAGGGTTCCAACTCTATACCTTCTTGAAAAAAGTTTATGATTTTCTGATTATCTTGTTCTGTGTATAGGGATATGGTCATTACCCATATTTCTTTTTATTCACAATTTACAGAATTTTACAAATTTTTCAGAGGGGCACAGAACATACACACATTCATACAGATATACACTTGAGAAATGTATTGCTCGTAGAAATCTTAAGATAAGATATTTTGAAAATATATGGAATGAATGGAATAGCTTCTTTTTATTTCTTTTCAACTCATAGAGTTCAATGTTTCAAGACTAGGTGGATGTAGTGCCATCAGTCTTATATCTTAGTAATTCTGTACCACTTTTCATGACTTTATGACTTATATAATTCCTTTTCTGTTTCAGAAGGACACTTTTAAAATTGCTGCATGCTCAAACTTTTGTATATCCTACATGTTTATTCTACTTGAACAAATGCATTTCCTATTCGTCATGACCCATATTTGTCATTTAAGATCCTTTGTACCCTTTATCAGTTAACTATATGAATGTTTGCTCAGAGATGCTAGACGCAAAAATAGAAGAAATTACTTTAATTTCATTAAACCTTATGCATAAAGGAAAGGAGGGGATCTCCAACAACACTAGGTTGCACCACCCACAGCAAAACCCCAAAACACCCAATGCAAAAACAGACGAGCACAGAAGAACCATCTTAATAAGCTTCATGCAGTTATTCAGTCTCAAAGTCGAGAAGGCAAGGCAAAGTCCTTAGAATTCCCATCGGAACGGTTGCGAACCTCGGATGAACAACATTCCGAAGTGAGACCAGGTGCCCGGGGAGAGTCAGTGTCTCCTGAATGAATGCAACATCCGTCGCAACAGAGCTATGCCTTCGGAGGTGATGTCCCTCAATGGTTTTGAATGTTTTTAGCCGACATGGTCGCCATAGCACTTTCTATATAGACATAACCTCAGCAAGTGGATGTTTTGTAAATTTTTTTTTCATTTTCGTGCGTGAACATCGACGGCGGGTTCGGCTAGCCATACAAGGGATGGTTACTCCTCCTGTGCACCTGGTCCCACCTCTAGCTTGCTCAATTTTGTGTTCTATTGTGAGTGCTGTTGAGATTGTCGTCAGGATCTTCTTTATCTCATTAGTTTTAGAATATTTTATCAAATGTTGTTACGGATAATTTATATTCAAGTTAAGAGCCGAAACATCGTGAAACAATGAGAACGATATCCTCAGTGACTAACAGTCCAGCATCAGAGATACAAACCTAATGGATGAAATTATCACTATTGAAATAGATCGATGTTCTTGTTTTATTGTAAAGAAATCAGTGCACCATATGCGCATTTTAACAACGGCTCACCAGTATAATTCTACATTATATTTATAGTGCTCTAATCTGTACCCATTTACTAAACAGTTTTGATGATACAACTTAACAGTCGTTAGATAATAATAGATATATGAGGGCTGATTGATATTGAAAATTGTGAATTTATCAGACATTTTGCACTATTTTTCAACAGAATCCCCTTCAGTATATAGACATTTTGTCACTGGCCTCAATACCACTTTTAAAGAAGTCCATATTTTGACTGGTCAGAAAGCCACCCATTGCAAGTATGACGTCATCATCGGACTGAAAGTGGGTGCCAGAAATAGCTGCTTTCAGTTTTTGAAATAGAAGAAAGTCTGATGGAGCAAGATCAGGTGACTAAGACGGATGTTCAATCAAATTAAAGCCACAATCATGAATGGTAGCCATGGCAGTGACAGACATGCAAACAGGAGCTTTGTACTGATCGAACAACACATCTTTAACTAGTAAGCTTTCCACGGCGCTTTAATTTAATATTTTCCCGTAACTGTGTCAGAAGAGAACCATAGTATGTGCCATTGTTTGTTTGTCCTTTTTGGAGATAATCTTTCAGAAGAATACCTTCTGCATCCCAGAAAACCGAGGCTCACAACATATCAATCAACTTTCGAAACATCTACGGACCTTGAGACAACAATCCTCTATTGATTTCCTTCATTTAAAAAAATAAAGAGACTCTAAATGTGGCATCTATTTCTTGCCAATGGATATATTTAGGAAACAGTTTATCAATATTTCAATTTTGTTGGTTAGTGGGGCAGTATTATTTACAAGAGAAAATTAATTAAGTTGGCATTAAAACAGTAAAAGCTGTATTCAAAATAATAATGAATATATATGAGAAAAAATACTCGTACCTGGTGTTCGTGTGATTTTAAATTTATATCTAAGCTTATACATTGTAAAAATTGAAATAAGAATATTTTCTTGCTCTGATCACAGAACAAAATATGTTGAAATGGCGATGGCTGATACTTTTGTAAACCGAAAGGAGGGGAGCTCCAAGAAGACTTGATTGCAACACCTATAGCAACAAATCCAAGCGCCAAAGTAGATACACAGAGAAGACATACACAGCAAGAGACGCAAAAGGGACAAGAAATGACATCACAACACTAAAACAAAGACCACACATAAACCAACGAGAACAATTCCGTGTTTTCGATTTTATAGGCCTACGTTCTATTTGTGCAGGTATCTGACGTAAAAGCATTGTGACGTCATTAAATTCCTTTGAAAATGTCATATATGTGACACTGTTTCCCTGAATTTCACGCTTGTTTCCATAGAATTTGATGACGTCACGTTGACGTCAGATACCTGCACAAATGGGAAGTAACTCTGTATTTCGAAAAGACCGAATGGGCAACAGTTGCCGATTAAGAGAGACCATCTGCCACGTAAGTAGCAAACGATGTGCTTATCCGGATAACGTGCGCATGATTCGAATAATACAAATTGTTGTGAATAACAACACCCTCATTGTTCGATGACCACACAAACAAGACAGGCAAACGCATGAGCCCAACTACAGGGGTCGTTATTCCGAGGAAATAACGGGAAAGAACAGGTAAAATAAGAACATACATATCAAGAAGACCAACAGGCACACCAAACAATGCCATTACATTGTATGTTTAATACAACACAACTGGTATATAGGAGAAACCTGAAAGGAATCGGTATGAGTTTTGGAATCTTTAGAACACCCTGTTTTAAAAGAAATGATAAAAGTTTCGTGCTATTTTCATTCAAAAGTCACAAGGAATTATACAAGATAATTATTGTGGAAAAATTAAGTTGTAAAGTATAATCTTATCAAAACAAGTGAAGTTTTCCAATGATTTACAATAGCTTCGATTTACATATGACATTTTAATAAAAGGGATCAAACAGGCTTTGTTTGTAAGTATCAAAGGGTAACAAAAATCGGAAGAAAAAACTCAAGACGTCTGAAGGAAAAATGAAAAATATTTTTAAAATATTTACATTCCTACTGCGTTTCCCTTATATAAAGGTACCAAACCAACTGTTGCTTTATTTCTCGATAATCGCAAGAGCCTATCACGTGACTTTAGAACTTACGCGGATTAATTTCTAATTAAATGCCCATTTTATTTATTGCTTTAATACAGTTTCAAAACATGTATCCATTTTATATTTTATGAAAAATGACAAGTTACAACCTATTTTAGCGAATGCAGTTCATAAAATGTTTTATAGAAGAAAATTCATGGGGTAGATTTATCAAATGATGGACTCTTATGATCCTTTATTTTATCTTAAATTTACTATGTACATATTTTAATGAATAGTGTCTCATAAGCCAAATATGGCTGGATGTCAATATTTTATGTTTGTAAATGTTTTATTTACTTGTTTTATATGTTGTAATATGTTTGTATTATTGACATGTGACACTTAAATAAACTATTCTGTCTATTCTGTCATTATCAAACGACGCCGTCTACCCCTAGTGATTAAATGTGTCAAAATCTAGGTCACCCACATGTACACTTCCAAGAAGTGTGACGTAGTAAGTCGATCACGCGTCAGTAGACGAAGTTCAAGGACGAACTGCATTGTTGTCTGCAGAAAGATGCCGTGTTTGGATGAGCGAATATTCAGGCATAAGTGGATCAAATATTCAGTATTTAGGATGAGGATTTGATTCACTTGTGTCATTATCAACAGTGAATTTATCTTTGCTTCTTATCATCAAGTTATGGATTCATAATATCAGAAATGCTTCGAGAATCAGCGAATCTTTAGCCATGATGTTGAGGTAAGTCATGAAAACACCGAAAGTTTTCGCGTTTTCGACGGCTGTACTCGACTTTTGCATTATTCTAATTACTTCCAGATGAAATAGGGTATTACCGAAGTTTGTATACAATAATACCGATTGATTTCATATGTCTAAGCAGTTTTACAGTGTGTTAAAAGAGTTTTCAAAAGTTTTCCCTTCAGTTCTGTGAAATTTCTCCAGTTTAACTCTCCGCCATGTCTGAATTATGTTGGACAAAAGTCACGAATTTTCACGATTCAATTTTCTTCAGTTTTAATTGAAATGTTCAAAATACAGCAAGAGGACAAAATTCAAATTCTTATTTTTCAACAACGTTTCCGTACAGAAGGTACTACTTCGAATCAAGCGAAAAACGTCGATCGTTCGTTTGCTCTTACGTCAAATGGCGTTCTCCCTCCGCAATGATATTTCAAATGTAAAGAAACTGGATGAAAAATTGGCAGAAATAACTTAGTTAAGACATAAAATGTAAATATAAGGATTGTTTTTTCAGCTTTTGCGTTTTATTGGTGTGTATTGGCAGTAGGGAATGGAAACAAAATTCATGAAAAGCACTTCGTGCTTTACATATTTTGTTTCCATTCCCTACTGCCAATACACACCGATAAAGCGCAAAAGCTGAAAAACAATCCTTAAATGCAGCGACACTATAGGTCATAATCTTTTCAGGATCAGAAAGTCATTTTAATGACAATTATAGTCTGCATGACGTTGCTATTTACAATAAAAGTCCTTTCAAATTTTAATCAAAACCCTTTACAATTTCCCAAAGGAAGACAGAAGGACAGACACAGGACTGCAAAAGATGCATACACAAGCCGACGAATCAATGTTTGACCCTTGGTGATATGATAAACGAAATTAGAAGGATCAAATGTAGACAGCATTACCATCGAAAATGCGTCAGAATCATCAAACGTCTTTTATATCGTGGATATGATCCTGATGTAACCAGACCGACCCTAGGCTTGGTACCAGACCAATATACAATATTGTACCAGCGCATTCTTAAGACTTGCACTCTAACTGACTGTGACGACGGGACTCCATGACGACCCCTGTCCAAACCATTTTAGAGAAGACAGGATCCCGACCACCACCAGTCCTGTCTTCTCTGAATCTCATTCGGACTTCTCTTAACATGCATGGGCTCGCTACAGCCTGCAGAGCACGGACCGTATCACGTACGCCCCTTTTTACATATATACGTATCCATTTACATGTTGATGCTTTGGCCTCTGCGTTTTGTTGTCTTTTTTGTGTGGCCATCTAACAGTTAGGAGTTTTTTTACACTACAATTGTGCGTTCTTCGAGACCTTTTTGATAACTGGTAAAGTGGGAGGGTGTGCGCACGTAATCTACACCATTTGCTGCTTGCGTAGCTATAGCAGATAGCCATTCTAAGTCGGCACCGGTTACATATATTTTGTGGACAACGACCACACATAATGTTTCTACATCGTATGTCTCTTTTTCGTCTCTTGCCTTCCACGTCTCTGTGATTTCGGGTGTTTATGTGTTTTACTGTTGGTACTGCAACTGGGTCTTGTTGAAAATTCCCTCCTTTCCTTTACAGAAAACAAAATATTACTTAAACAAATAAAACTGTACATAATGGCTTGATTGCCTCTGAAATGTGTGACCTTATCATTCATGTTAGTTTATTTCTACCTTCCAACAAAAGATTATACTTTATATCTTCCAAAATGGAAGCGACGGGTGTTGCATGCAAGCAGGAGATGCAGACTCTTCCTGGGCACCTGGTCTCACTCCCATATCGGGAGTTCGCGCTTCTTTTCATGTGGTGGAAGTTTTAGTTTGTTTGCTTTGTTTCCTGTTTTATCCTGATTTTGTATACCTTCGGTTTATGATTTTCTGAATTTTCGATTTTGTGCTGTATATAGGGATATGGTCATTATCCATATTTGCCATGCAACGCATTAAACATCACATACACAAATGCATCGTCTAAAAGACCTGTTTGTATATCAAATCTTCTTAAACATGTAAAAAGGACAATGCCTTTATGTTTATATTCATCTTAATAAAGCTCTATGCAACCAGGTTTAACATAAAAATCCTATGAAAATATCTTATCAAATTTAAAAAAAAATAATGTTTTAACGAAAAAAAAAAAACCAGATTTGGAGCACAGGATTTATGAATGAATGAAGGTCAAAACAATCAGTCTCCTATGGTATCTAATTTTCGTGTTTTAAAAATCAACATCAACCACAAAAAAACTAGACCGATAACGACTTTCTAGGGCAAATTACTCTAACTCTCCCCGACTTTTTAATAAACAGCCTTTTATACAGTTGAGGGGGTCAATCACCTTTTTATGCCCTAGGTCTGCGCATGGCAAAACAAAACATCATTCATTATTTTTCATCAATGAACAATAAATTGCACTGCGACTTTCTCCCGACAGGTGCATTTCGGGTACAATTTTATTCACACAATTATAAGATTGTAGACTTTAGTGAAATTGCTTTCAGTAAAACTTTCACCATCTATTTAAATGGATCGAAATTCAAGTAATCGGGTGAGTGCATTTAATTTTCATCTAAAACCCGTATTTAATATCCATTTACACTTTTCCTTTTCATCGTGTTGGAATTTGATATTTTACATTTCATTTGTTTTAACTGAGTAAGTTTTAAAGGACGAAATAGAATAATGTTTTTCCGGCTTTTCTCTTGAAAAGATAGATGGAGGGAAATAGAACGTTGGCTGTGGTTGAAAATATCAGAGTTAGGCTAAGATTCCCAACATAAGCCCATTGCAGAGATACATAGATTTTATTTAACTATGCTATTGAACCATCCAACCAAAGATTGTACTCTATGTCTTCCAAAATGGAAGTTACCGGATGTGACAGTTCTACCGAATTGAAGCGGCGGGTGTTGCATGCAAGCAGGAGATGCTTACTCTTCCTGGGCACCTGGTCTCACTCCCATATCGGGAGTTCGCCTCTTTTCATATGGTGAAGATTTTTGTTTGTTTGCTTTGGTTCCTGTTTTTCCCTGATTTTGTATGCCTTCGGTTTCTGATTTTCTGAATTATCGATTTTGTGCTGTATACGACCGAACGACACTGATAGTCATATGAACACCTCACTCTATGACAAACGTGACGACTTCAATTTCAGCATCACAAACTTTTCTTTTCTGAGTAGCAACACCCCTTCATCGCCTGCTTATGGCGTGTTCATATCTCAGTTGATACGCTATGCCAGAGCAAGTACCAAATATACGGATTTTGTTTTGAGAGCTAGGCGTCTTTCAGATAAGCTTCTCAGTCAGGGATATGTTTGTGACCGACATACATTGTCACTGAGGAAGTTATGGATATTCGATATGGGGAACTCGTCATACACTATGATGTCCCACTCTCTAGTATGGTGGATGATATTCAACGCAATCTAAATTTCTGTTATCAAAATTTCTTGAAATTTCTAAAAAAAAATTGGTCCCGTAGCATCATATCCCATCCATCCTGCTTCGTCTTTCGGTACCCTTTTTCGACATAGTAACTTTCATACTTTTGGCATATTACATTGTTTAGATTTAGGATTTAGGATCACTGATGAGGGTTAAGTACCCGAAACGTGCATGTCTCGTCCACGTTGCCAATTTATTTGTTCTTAAATGATGCTATTCAATTTGAAGACGTTTACATTTATACCACTTGGTGAGTGTCACTGCTGGTGGACCAGGAGTCCCCGAGGGCACATGTAGCCAAGTTCGATCAATTTCGGTTGATCGTTTCTTCAACGCAATCTAAATTTCTGTTATCAAAATTTCTTGAAATTTCTAAAAAGTGGGTCCTGTAGCATCAAATCCCATCCATCCTGCTACGTCTTTCGGCACCCTTTTTCGACATAGTAACTTTCATACTTTTTGGCATATTACATTGTTTAGATTTAGGATTTAGGATCACTGATGAGGGTTAAGTACCCGAAACGTGCATGTGTGGTCCACGTTGCCAATTTATTTGTTCTTAAATGATGCTATTCAATTTGAAGACGTTTACATAGACCATTTGAACCATCCAACCAAAGATTGTACTCTATGGCTTCCGAAAAGGAAGTTACCGGACGTGACAGTTCTACCGAACTGAAGCGGCGGATGTTGCATGCAAGCAGGAGATGCTTACTCTTCCTGGGCACCTGGTCTCACTCTCATATCGAGAGTCCGCTTCTTTTCATGTGGTGGAAGTTTTTGTTTGTTTGCTTAGGTTTCTGTTTTATCCTGATTTTGTATGCCTTCGGTTTCTGATTTTCTGAATTATCGAGTTTGTGCTGTATACAGGAATATAATCATTATCCATATTTGTCATTGAAATGACCCTACAGGAAACTTGAAGCCGCGCACTCTCTGCAAAGTAAATGCACAAAATAATTCAAATGAAAAGAAAAAAGAACCAAAGGGCGCTTCTGAAATGAAATAACTTTTGGCCCTGTCTGATTCGCTTATAAATAATGTATCACATGACAACTTTCCAACATGACGTCAATGTTAAAAGACACAATTCCATTGTGACGTAACAATGAAAAAGTGTGCAAAAATTGCCTACATTGGGCATTTTTCGTCATTTTGTCAGCCATTATGAATTTCGGCAAGGCCTATTTTTCATTGAACTTCTTCTCTGTTTTATTTAGTAATTACCATAAATGTGTTTTAAAAAACTGACAGGGTATAGGCGAGTCCCCTGTCAGAAATTGAGTTTAACCGCGAGGCGCTAGGGATTCGCCGATACCCTGTCAGTTTTTGTAAAACATCAGTATGGTAACCCTATTCTAATGCTTTGGTCAGTAAGAAAACAGAAAACGCATGACGTCATAGCAAAACCTGCAGTGAAACGTGAATCCCCTTGCAGTTTTTTAATCGCTCAACCGATCGGAATGCGCGTTACATACTGACTGCATTAGAATTCAAAATCAATGTTTTATATGCATTTTATTGAATTGGTCTATTTGGATAGAAAGTATAGAAAAATATTATTTTGATTCGAAACATTCTTGAGCGATGTATTTCAGTTTTACGCTACTTTAATAATGTCGAAGGGTTCCAACTCTATACCTTCTTGAAAAAAAAATTCAAACCAATTTCCATGCACCAGACACGTGTTTCGAATATTAAATTCTCATCAGTGATGCTTTCAGCGGAGCCACCAAAAATAATTTCAGTAGCGCCCTCTTTAATTTTTTGAAGTTAGATTTTTACATTTACATTACAGAGAGTGCGCGGCTCCAAATTTCATGTAGGGTCGATTCAGTAGCAAATCCAAATAAAATCTATTGTAAAAATAGCATTGGAGGGATGGTGCTTAGATGTTAAACTCCTTAAATTTCGATAATATTTATCGGTGAAATGGCTAGTTTCCGAAAAAAATATATATGATATCAAATTAATAAAAGGCCAACACAATGCTTCTTTAAGGTGACAGAGCTGGACAGAAGTAATTAATACACTTTACAAACATCAGGCCACGGGGAACGATTTTAACTGCTCCACACTGCAACGTGAAATAAGTGTCTATATTAATAATATCGAAGGGTTCCAACTCTATACTTTCTTGAAAAAAATTCCAAACCAATTTCCATGCACCAGACACATGTTTCGAATATTAAATTCTCATCAGTGATGCTTGCAGCGGAGCCACCAAAAATAATTTCAGTAGCGCCCTCTTTAATATTTTGAAGTTAGATTTTTACATTTACATTACAGAGAGTGCGCGACTCCAAATTTCCTGTAGGGTCGATTCAGTAGCAAATCCAAATAAAATCTATTTTAAAAATAGCATATGAGGGATGGTGCTAAGATGTTAAACTCCTTTAATTTCGATGATATTTATCGATGAAATGGCTAGTTTCCGAAATAGCAAAAAAATATATATGATGTCACATTAATAAAAGGCCAAAACAATGCTTCTTTCAGGTGACACAGCTGGAAAGAAGTAATTAATACACTTTACAAACATCAGGCCACGGGGAACGATAAGTGATATATCAATATGCTGAAAGATGAAATGGTCAAATACACTAACGATATACTTTTGTTGGTAGCATGTTTGTTTCTCAAAAGATACGGAAGTGTTCCAACTCTAAACATTTTTGAGGAAAATTTCAAACCCAATTTCATGCGGCGGCAGACACATGTTTCGAATATTAAATCTCAGTGATGCTTAAATCTTGTTCGAAAATTTAATCTCATCAGTGATCAAAAGATCTAAAGAAAACCAAAGAGTAAATGCTTCTGCCAAAGTACATCCTTCCTAACTTTGTAGAACAAGAAATGCAGGTTTCATATAAAGAATACTCATCAGTACTTCTTTCAGCTTTAAGACAAGATTATCAAAAGCTGAATAATAATTCAGTTTGGCAACCACTCATTAAATTTCTTAAACTCATATATCTATTTAATTATTTTGTCTCAACTAATATTTACGGAAGTGTTCTGACTCTTTACCTCTTGAAGATACGTTCAAACCAATTTTAATGCATCAGGCACGTGTTTAAGATAATAAATTCTCATCAGTGATACTTATTATTTCTGACACAGCCTAATGTATTTCAGTGGCGCCCTCTGGTTTTATTTTGTTTAATTCAAATTTGTGTATTTACCTTGCAGAGAGTGTGCGGCTCCAAATTTTATGTAGGGTCGATGCAGTAGCATATCCAAATAAAATATATGTTCGAAATAACATTGGAGGGATGGTGCTAAGATGTTAACCTCCTTTAATTTCGGTGATAGTTTTGAATCGGAATGACAAGTTTTCGAAATAGCAAAATAATATCGATGATGTCAAATTATGTTGGGTAGATTCAGTAGCATGGGTAATAGAAATCTATTACTAAAATAACATTACAGGGATAGTGCAAAGATGTTAATATCTTTTAATTTAGATGATATTTTTGGTGAAAAGACACGTTTCCGACATAGCAAAATAACATATATGATAAAGCACAATTAAACTGTAACTGAAAATGTAATTTCCAGTGCGATTAATATCTAAAAGAGGCACTTATTTCGATTTAACTAACGAACGTCTTTCAGAATTTGTTTGCACCTAGACATCGATTTCTGGTTAAGGCGTTTGGTTGAACTTAATGTGATCATTAAAATGACAAAACTACATATTTTTAATACAGTAGCAAAGTTTCCAAAAAGTTTGATTGCACCAATACATAAATTTCCGGTTCAGATATTTGATGAAATTCAATTCGAAGATAAAATGACATAGCTGTTTGTGTTGGTAGTGGCGTAGCTACGAGGGACGATTTTTTTCCATCTGAATCTAAGCCAACCTAATACAACGGGAGGTGCTGTACTGTCCGATGTATACATATGATCACAGCACTGATTACATTCCATCTTTGGAGACTTTCTTTGGAAACCACTTTTCCGCTTTAGATGGAGTTATGTGTAATTCAGAAGACTACAGTTTTCGATGGCTAAGCCCCTGTTTGTATGTTTTATGGAATGCGCAATACTTGTAATTAAAGTCTGTAAAAGTTCGATCCATATTAATGAATATTAAAATTCTCATATTTACATAGGACAGATTGGGAAATGGTATTGTATTGTATCATGAACATTTAATGAAACATGAAATCGGGTGTGGTGTCTAGTCAGTTTCATCGTTAATTTAAACAAGTTGATATTAATTAGTATAGACAAATATTCTGGTCCTATTTCCCCCTTTTTGAATGTCTTGATGGAAGTTCTTAGGTCCAGTATGTTAAGCTATAGCAATTATGGCTGATTTAGGGTAGGGTTTCGATGTGATGAATTAATTTGTCGGTTTATGTGACAGAGATCTTGGACTCTTAAATGATAATTTCATGTAATAGACAAAATTAAGCGAAATCTGAATCAAGTAAGTATATGATTTCATTTTGATGAATAGATCATACATTTTAATACGTAAAGACAATTGTGGGCTTATAAAAGCATTTTTCACCTAGTTTACAATCACAAGACTCAGAGACTCAGGAAAAGCCCTTTTACAGTATATATAAGCGGTATATGATGTTTTAAGTGTTTGCGTCTTAATATGAAAATTTTGGGGTTAAAAGGTAGAAAACGAACATTTCATAGTCTTTGACCATATTTCATTGTTGAGATTGAGAAACACTGACGAGAGTTAAGTACCCGAAACGTGCATGTCTGGACCATTCTGCAAAATTATCTGTTCTTAAATGATGGTATGAATTTGAAGACGTATAACATTGGCACTTAAAACGAAAGCGGACAGGGATGTACTTTAAATGTTAAATGGGCTACATTAGATTACATACAAACAAATATTTAATAGGTGTGGGATCATATTTCTCTAATATTACTTTCTGAAGGGAAAATGGCAAATTTTGTATAAATATAATTTTTATACGATGACGATCATACCTGACAAAAGGTTACATTTTTCACATTTTATATAGATGATGAAGTGATATTTATACTCAGCGTGGAGAGTACATCGCGATTAGGGTGCACGTAGTCTGTATTCTAAAGGTAAGAAATTATTCATAGTATAAAAAGAGGCTGCATACATGCATTTGTCCGATTTCATAAGAATGTAACTACTTCAATCGTTTAAGTGTAAAACTTCATTGTTGTATTAAGGAAAATTTCACTGAAATCATACCTGCACGTATCAATATTGAACTAACTATTTTCTATTGGTAAAAATAAGAACATTGTTTGAACATTTGAACAAATAATGTATGTTACAGTGGAGCATACAAATGACATTGAAAGTAAATATGGAAGAGGAAATTAGAAAAGCGGAACGCAATTGTGAACATCGTCGTTGTCTTTTAAAAATTGTGTCATTGTCAGTAATTAGGAGAGAAATAGATTAAAAAGTGACTACCTTGCAAATTTACACTGCTACGATCATTAGAGCTAGACGACCTCTTTCCGCACATTTTCAACATTCTCATAAGGGTCACACTTAGCTTCATATTAAAGAAGTCGATCCTTGAAACAGTAATTGCCCATAAATTCATCATTTCACCGGTAGGGTGCCTGTTGATTGTTGATGAGGCTTTAAAAGAATGAATTTGAAATGCTGCAAATAGAATTTGTTAGATACAAATATGCCATTCTCGTAAAGAATGCAGTCCTGCTAGGCCATTAGATTGGATTTTTTCATGCAATACAATTAGGTATTTGTCCAATTACGACTACATGTTTGGAATTAATTGTCCGAATCATTTGATTGATTCCGTTATATTGTGCCGAAGTTCCAATATACAGTATTAGTTTCGAATTCGAAGACATGGCCCTGGAGGACTTTTTATTTTTAAGTATGGAGACTTAAATCTTTTGTAGTAGGCACAGTTAATGAAAAAACTTAGAATTTTGGTATTTATATGAGTTTGGAAATACGTAAAGAAGAGACATCAATTTTAGCCATTGGTTCATACAGTAAACAGCTATAAGAGATGAAGGCAAAGCGAGTACCGCGCGTCCTGGGCTCACGATGTCGGTAGTGCCGGAGGGGTACTTCACACTCTTCGGGATATATCTGAAAATCCAGATATTAAAAATTCAAATAAATTTTCTTGAAAAATGCTACTGATGTTCTCTTTTAATTCAGTATTAAATGATGTAGATCATACTTTGAGAACAATGCTGTATTGACCTCTCTACTTGGGCTACTGCATGCAACACATGCACTCGACTGCCGTTTTCACATTGTTGCGATACCGATTAACGATGGAACGGTAAATCAGGCTACACTGGTTTTCACATGTTTTGTAGGTCTGGATCTATTGATTGTACTTAGGTCTGGTTCATACAGTTATGTAAACTGTTTTAAAAGTTTAATGACTTCAACTTCAGAATGACGCACACACTTTTTGCGTCTTCAGACAGTAAGCGAAAACTGTATATTGGAACCCGAAGTAGGAGACCGGCATTGTATACCGGCAGAAGATGTTCCATCTTCCTCAGCACCCTGGTCACACTCCCCATCTGTTTCGTTTCGATTGCGATGCTTCAAAGTTTTCTTACTTGGTCTCGTCGGTTGATGTGTGGTCTTTTGTGTTTGATGTTTATATGTCGTATGTCTTTTTTCCGTCTCATAGTATGCTCGTCTTTTGTGTTTTTGCATCGGGCGTTTTAGTGTTTTGCTGTTGGTGCTGCAACAGGGTCTTGTTGGAGATCCCCTCCCTTCTCTTAATTTTGATCGGTTTCTGGTTTTTGTTATTCCTGTAGTATTTTGAAATTTCTTAATCTAAGGAATATCCCTTTTAACTATATCTTGCGCATATTCATGCTCTGTAAAGAAATGTGTCATCTATTCATATAGAGAGTGCTTCATAGTAACATCTTTTAAAAAAACTGTTCGGACAGTACACTATTTATTCAAGAAGGTAAAGAGTTGGAACACTTCCGTATTATTCTTTACATTTTGCATTACAATTATTTCTTTTTTGAAAAATCATTTACCTAAAGACATTCTATCATGACTGTCCAAAAGTAAATATACAATTTATAGAATATCCTTGTTTCCGATTAAATGCTCGCTGAACAGATAATTCAGATAACCACACATTTCCAAGAATGCAATCGAAATGGCGCATGCGCACTCCAAAATCGTATCTGGAAGTTGATCTTTCTCGTGCAAGCAGATCATATTGTATTTTTGTTGCATTTGAATGTTCATTTGTAAATCAATAACAGGAACGAAAAACAATTAGATCATCTGGCTAAAAATAATGTTTTATACCCTAATATATTAACCTTATGCCGTGAGGCACTCTCGTTGTGTTACAGTTTCAGATATGATGGCTGATGGGTTTGGAAATAAAATCTTTGCAAAATGTAATAATTTACAATACATGAAATTGATAAACAATACAAAACCAGCTGATTTTTATTAGGGTATGGAAATATTTCATTCACAAGGTTAAGATAATTTCTGTCACTAGTTTTTTTTTGTTTGTTTGTTTTTGTTTTTGTTTTTTGTTTTTTGTTTTTGTTTGTTTTTTGTTTGTTTGTTTGTTTGTTTGTTTCTTTTTTTCGAAGTGATTTTTTTTATTTCATGAATTTATTCTTTTGGTTTGTTCAATAGAATAAATTTTAACTTTTTGGTATACGAATGTGGATATATACAAACACTTTACAAATCTTTAGAAATGATAATACCATACTTAAAGACCATATTTCAGACAAAAAATTCCGAATATCATTTTCAGATAATATATGGTCCATATTGTAAGTTTCCTGTCAACAAGTCCATCCTTAATGAAAAAGTATAAGTAGTCGGATCCATCACTATTTTTACACATGCCATCTGCTTTATCAAGAGTTAACAACTTCAAATGAACAACCTCTTTGTTTATAGCTTATCTGTATTGTTTGCTAATGATTTCATCTGAACATGTCTATGACGTCACGAAGTACTTCAGAATTACTATTCATTGTATGATAACGCATATATTTTAAGATTTGATACATAACTTGATCTGATAAAGATGAGAACAGAAATTGTAAGATCATGCGTACCACTGTCCGTTTTTTTATGCCAATTTCAATAAATATGATACCCCAGCAAAAGAAAAGAATATAATAATTATTTGAACAACAGACCTTTAAAAGGGTAAGTGGATACTTTTTCTTCACACCAAAATATATTTCCATGTATTAGTCACATAACCATTTAAGGGCCATATAACTACATTATAATGTTAAACGTCTTCAAATTCGATAGCATCATTTAAGACCAGATAAATTTACAGCATGGACCAGACTTGTGTGTTTCGGGTACTAAACCCTCGTCAGTGATCCTCAGTCTAAACAATGTAATATAGCCAAAGAGGGTGAAAATTTTGAAGTCCAAAAATGTACCGTATAATATGGTCCTTATCCATATTTGTCGTCTAACAAATCATAGATATAAGAATAACAGTATATCTGCAAGTTATGATTTGTCAGACATTCGTAGTTTACCATGGTTTCCCCAAAGGGTAGAATGATATACCCTCTTGGATAACTCAAATTAAGACCTGCAAGGACAAAACTCTGCTGATTGAAACCCATGTTTGATCCGATCCTATTTATTTTTTCTCCTCAGCCTTTTGGTGACCTCGTAGAGGTGTAAAAAGAAATCAAGAGACTTATTCAAGTAATCATAATGAATAGTCTCCGATATGAGTATTATCTTCATATCCATGTGTGTTTTGTTTTAATTTTGTTTTTAGCATACTAGAAAGTATGTAGGGATGGGTTATCCACCCAATCTCTACAAAGAAAACTTTCTAGTAAGTAGCTCCTTTAACCCTCAAAATTGTTTTACCTTTTCCTGTCCTATTAGCATGTTATATGGTGAGCGGACAAAGTAATTTTATGGACCGGGGTAGTCGGTTTGCGCTTTAAAATCTTCAACGGATGATGTTTCGTGTGTCACCTCTATCAGTGTTTTTCTTAATAACAGAAAATTATGACACTTCGTTCAAGCGTGATGGACAGGGATTCTTACTTATTCAAAGCGTTGATAGAAATTGTGAATTACACCCGAAAGTGAAAATAAATTGTCTTTTAACAAAGAATTCCTTTGTAAAGTTTCAGTAAATTAGTGTTTGTGAATGAAAGAAAAGAAATCTAACTGTTCTGATCATGCGATGTTTTAGAGTTGTATTTCTATTTACTACCGACGGAATAGAATATGCATTTCGTGAACAGGTAACTTTATATCTAATATTAAGATATTTTGTGGTTTGGGGAACACGTTGGTTACATTGTGGGATACCCATACTGTGTTCTCACAATAAATAATACATTGTTCATAGCTGGATTATGAACGATAATGAGATAGTGTTGAAATGTATGACGATGCAGAAGAATTAACAAAAATGTTTTGGAACAAATCCTTCCAATTCAATTAAACATTTATGAATAAAACTCTCCCCTCTCAAGAGGGAGAGATAAAGCAAGTGACATCGGAAGTGAATGGTATAGGGGATATACAGATAATACAGAAGTGTTCCAACTCTTTACGTTCTTGAAAAAAATTTCGAATAGATTATGAATGCATCAGACACGTGTTTCGGATATTAGATCCTCATCGGTGATGCTTCCAGCCAAAGTGATTTTCAGATACAGCCACAATTCATCTCAGTAGCGCCCCCTGGTTTTATTCTTTTGAATTTAAATTTGTGTAATTTCTTTGCAGAGAGACCATTTTTTCATCTGAACCTCATACCTCATATATAAGATTAATGTTGAAACACTGCTAACTGTCAAGACGTAAATCTATGAGACGCTGAAATGATCTGTATCTGTATCTGTCGTCCCCTCTTTCGAGAGCGCGGAGACATCTGTCTGTCAGTCACACGGAGACAACTGTCTGTCAGTCACGGTAAACTTTAACTTTGTGAATAACTTTGGAATTGTAAGTGAAAGGGAATTCATACTTCACATGTGTTTTTCTTGTGACAAGACCTTTCCGTGGATATAAAGATTATTGACCTTGTAACCTAGACCTGAGGTTTGACCTACTTTTGAAAACTTTAACCTTTGACTTGACTTTTGAATTATTTGAGATAGGGCTGTGATATTTCATATGTGTACTTCTGGTGAAAAGACATTTCGGTGCATTCTGATTTTTTCAGCTTGTGACCATGACCTTGGAGCTTGATCTACTTTTGAATAACATTTGCCTCGGGCATTACTTGAAAAATCAAAACTTCATCATGTGTTAAACGTCTTGTAGTTTTCTTACCATCTTTTTTTTCATTTTTTATTATCAAGGGGAAATAACCCAAAATAAGGCCCTTTTCAAGATATGTCTTACTTCAATACTTATCTGCCTAATAGAGAAGTTTTCAAATTATCATAAGACACTGACAATTGTTAACTGATAAATATTCCTGACTGCAAAAATTCAAGAATAATTTTTATCATTTCCCATTGAATACCATACAGAGAAGCACTCAAAAGCGGGGGAAACAATTCCTTGAATTTGATTTTTAATTGAATTATTGAGTTGATGTGGAGATGATATTTTGGCAATAAATTAAGTTGAACTTTTTCCTCTGTCACCTTAAAATGAAACTTTCTTATATATTCATGGTTTTAGAATACACGTTCAAGCTTCAGTATGCCTTTTGAAAAAAATGACCTTGACTTTTACCCTTTAAAGTCTTCATTAAATTTTAAAGATAATCGCTTATGGCTATTTGATTTGAATATTTTAATAAATCTAAATTCCACCGGGTAATCAGTAATTCTTCTGTCAGCACTTCTTCATTGATATATTTTAGCTGTACAATAAACCTACTATTATAACATCATACCCCGTGATTATGTTACACTGCATATGATAATTTGACGAAGCTCACATCGTACAACAATACAACCTTTAATGAAACATTTAAAACCAAGCAATTAATTACTTGCTACAAATGCAATTCAAAGCGTTCAGAAACTCATTTCTGGGTGGTATATCCCGTTACAAAACGATTAAACTCGTCATTTATTTTTTTAACTTGCAAATGATCTCTGAATAATAGATATGATACATCATCTTGCATACCAGAGTCCTACATTTTCTATTACTACCCGTTTAACACAGTGACACACAGAAGTAAACTGATGGGTTAATACAAATGAGAGATCGTCTATAATGGAGCACAACTGTATATGGAACATGGGGATTGAATGTAAGATGCTGCAGCTTAAAAATTTTGGTGAGATATAATTGGGTTTTTGTGATAAAAGCTAAAATCTGGTATGTATCTGGGAATAGATTCGGTTTTTGTAAAAGATTTACATGTTAAGTAATAGAAAATTTCATTGAATTTAAACATAACAAGAATGTAAAAGAAATGCAAACTGAAAAGATTGTATGAGGAAAATTCCTAATGTCCAGGAACGTGTTCAGAATCGATGTATCAATTGATGAATTATTTATATTAAATCAAATTGCAGAAAACACCCTGAATACACAATAAGCAATATTGAAATATACATATATGTTCTAGTGTATATAAAAAATAATTAAAAATGCTTCATCAATGAGGTTCAAGGTCAAAATAATGGAAATCCAAATTATAAAAATGATAAACATGATTTTAGAAATATCTATAAGGAATGAGCTATGCTATCAGGGAGAGTTTTAGATTTTTTATTTTCAAATTTGGTATATAAAAGGAGTAAGTGCGGTAACCTGCCATTTCAAATAATTGATAATATGAATAATTGGGCGAAATTTCAAATACAAATTATTGAATTAAGTGGCGCGCCATTCGTCTCCGATAATTAATATCATAAAAACGGATAGATTTCTGATAATTCTAACTTTCAATTAGTATAAAGAATATTTTGGGCGAGGTTTTGATAATTTGTGTGTAAAAGATGTTTTTCCTTTGGTTTACGTTATTTAGGGCAATTGACCTCATATTGAAATATACATTCTGTTTAACTAAACATTAAAGAAGTGCCGATCAGTTGTTCAGCCTCAAAGTCGAGAAGGCAAGGCAAAATCATTAGATTTTCCACAGGAACGGTTGCGAACCTCGGAATGAACAAAATTCCGAAATGAGACCAGGTGCCCGGGGAGAGTCAGCGTCTCCTGATTACATGCAACACCCGTCGCAACAGCTTTTGTAATGATTTATTGCAATATATGCGCATTTTAACTAGTGATGTATCATCAACGAAGCCCTATGCCGAATGAAATATTGAATAAATGAAGAGGAAATGTGAGATACATCGATAACCTAACATATAATTTCTTTTGATTTTGATTCCTGTTTGGTGTGTTTCTGTTCGATAATTTTTTCTTACCACCCATGGACCAAAATAGTAAAAGAAAGTTACTTTTGTTTTGTTATATGGTTTCCTGATCTGGTCTATGCTGCAAATTGGTAGTCCATGCTGCAATTTAATCTGTTCTTAAATGATGCTATTGAATTCGAAGACGTTTACCATTTCAAATTAATTCTGTGTTTTACTAAGGATTTCTTTTATGAACGACTGACTTTCTTATTGCGGAATTTATTTTGGACTATACAATGGAAAGCCCTATAACTGCATGCTATCAACAATATTACAGAATTTTATGTAAGAAAAATCCAAATTTTCTCTTTCACTCTTTGTTATAGCAAATAACACTCATGTATATATTGATAATTTTGTTATGAAAATATAAAATTCGAAATGATCAGAAGCAGACAGTATTGACTGAATCTTAAACAACAATTGGTTTTTTTTTCTATGACGTGTCACCGTAACTAAAATGAATGAAGTTCGCTTCCTTTTCCCTCTTTCCTTCCCAAAAATATTATCATTTAATTTCCATTGTCATTTTTAAGAAACGAAGAGTCTGATTGGCTGAGAAATTTTGTTGATACATCGATCAACACAATTTTTCACGGAAGTCTATTTATAGCACTATTTTTAGAACTGGGGGTTCCCTCAAACACGAATGAACTCGTTGCTGAAAATACAATTTGTTGATGTTTGCTTATCATTTCAAGGGTACCATTTCTTTTCTACTCACTCAAAAATTAACAGTGCATGTAAAATTTGCTCAAACTGGTCCTTATTCCAAAGATATAGACGGACGATCGTTCGCTGTTTGAATCATGGCGGCTGCCATAACTTATTTTGGAAGAAGTATCACTGCGAATCCTTCCGACTTACGAAATATAGTGCGGTGATTGATTGTTTTTAGATCCCAGATAACAGTCTGTTTTCCATAATTAAATGCTAAGAAATGAATCTTTTTTTTCTGTTGATGCATGTATCACCCGAAAAATTGGACAGAAAACTTTTGCATCAACGCGCTACGCGCACTGATGCAGTTTTCTGTCCAATTTTTCGGGTGATACCTGCATCAACAGAAAAAATATAAGATTCATTTCTTAAATCACAGGTTTATATCCTACTGCAGACTTATGGAATCTGAAATTATATTGATTGAATCTCAAAATCTTCCTCTGCTCAAACGACACGCTCTCTTAACATTTTTTCTATGGCATGACATTGTAGTAAGAAGGATGGAAGTTGTTCTCTTTCATTTATAAGAGTAAATCAGTACAATAATTCGTCATCACAAATTACACAAAAATGAACTTGTCAATCCTATATTCTGTCAAAAATATCCAGAAATTACTTTGGCAAAATATCTTTTAGTACTTACAGATTATAATTAGTAAATCACTCATAAAACTGTACCTATATTTACGTATGATAAACGTATTCAATGATTTCCTTAATTGTCCTAATTGTTGCAAGAAAACAGGAAATTATAAAAAGAACAATATAATATTCGTCTTTCCGTGTCGCATGATTACGATTTTTTGGTGTAAATAATCCGTAAACTGACATTTTGCACCGGATATGTGCGACTTTTATCAGTCCAAAATCAGAAGCGACAGAGTCGCGTGAGGTTTGAGTTACTGGGTGCAAAAAATTTTAAACATTTTTTTGTCAAATCAGCACTTGAATTTGTATTTTTCTATAGGGTCTTATTACAGAGTCAAAATGTACCAGTCTGTTGATTAAGTATTTCATTCGTTTATTCGCCTATTTCAATTCTCGTACCCATTAAAAGTTTCTTTCACTTGTGTTTGTATTATTTGTTTGTTGGATTTTTAGATTGAAAAATAAATTTGTGTTGACTTTGAACCGCGGTTACCTAATAGTATTTAATAAGAATTATGCTTTCATCTCTATAGATCCTTCAGACAAGACGCAAATAAATTTCCACATTTTGACCAGTCAGCAATTTCTTACTACTGAGAATAATGCGGAAAGGTTCCAACTCTATACCTTCTTGAAAAATTTTTCAAACCAATTTTCATGCACCAGACACGTTTTTCGAATATTAGATTCTCATCATTGATAAGAAGAAAAGAGCAAATTTTTATTTGAATGCACGTGAATTCTGATGTTTATCTATGCATTCAGTATTTCAGACAGCAATTTTGTTTTGTGAAAGAGAAACATTAAACTGACCTTGCAATCAGATAGCATGTGCATGTATATTCTTGTGACATGTCTGCATAATATCCGAACAATGGAAAGCAAAAACGTTTTTCTTTAAGACAAATAAAAAAATGAATTGCCATCCAGCCAACTGACAAGTACGATAGACAGTCTACATATTTTATTGAAATTTACGTTCAGAATTTGAAAAAAGGCAAACCATTACTGAAACCACAAATATTGCGGTCAAAATATTATTTTCATCTCTTTTCTGTCGAAGGATGTTATAAATTTCAAGACAAAGCTTCATTCGACAGTTGCATCCATATCATTACCAATATTTTCGAATAAAGTCCCGAAATTGTGAGGGAGATGATTGATTTAAATCTTCCCTATCACCAGTGGAGTTCGAAATTTTAAAATGAGTGTATAATTACATTACACTTCCATCAATGCATTGCTAGAATTGCATATTAATCGGTATATCGTTTCTATTGATTATATATTGGTAAATGATGCATGTTCATAGAGAATAACTGGTTTGTGTATGTGGGCTCCGTGGGTGATCGAGCCAGTAAACAAATCATGTAATGCTCAGTCAGTCGAAAAACCACGTGGTTCTTTTAAAAACCTCGCTGTGAAAAAGAGCGGTAAGGTTCGCGTTGGCAAACCGCGCGATAATAATACAATAAGGTTGTGTTTTATGAAATGCAATGCACTGCGTTGTTTACTTTTGATACCCTGCACCTTTTGGAGATTTCAAAAGCATTGCTAATTACCCTTAAAGACTTCCTCGGGCTTCCTCATATATAAGTCTGGTACATCTAAATTATGACTCTTATTCTCAGACAAAATCAGACAGCAGATAAAGTGATTTCGGATTTTCCTCTTCTGTTATGTGAGTACTAACTTTATTATTCTACATTTAAATGTTTCTCTCTTTCAGGAATTTAATGATTTTGGATCAGTTTTGAATGACTAATTATGGATTTAGGATAAACGGTAAGCAATATTGATGACACTTTTATTTATATTAAAGATTAATCAAATTTTATCAAAATAGTACGGAAGTGTTTAATCTAGGTCATATTTAGAGTTTCGTTTCTTCATATTCTTAATATTTGATATTCCTCAATGTCGACCTCAAGCGTCACTGATGAGACATGACTTGTTGATATGTGCATATGGTGCATTGAATAATAACAATACGGAAGGGTTCCAACTCTTTGAAAATTTCAAACATGTTTCGAATATTTTAAAAATTCTCATCAGTGATGCTTCCAGCAGAGCCACCAAAATTCATTTCAATAGCGCCCTCTTTTATTTATTTTTTTTGAATTAAGATTTGTACATTTACTGTAAAGAGAGCGCGTGGTTCAAAATTTCCTATTGGGTCGATTCAGTAGCAGATCCGAATAAAATGTATGTTCAAAATAGCATTGGAGGGATGGTGCTAAGATTTTAACCGCCTTTAATTTCGATGCTATTTTTGAATGGAATGACAAGTTTTCGAAATAGCAAATTAATATTTATGATGTCAAATCGATAAAGGGCCCAAAACGAAGCTTCTTATTCATGAAAGTTCATCCCGTTAACGATGTGCCAGTCTTCTGGATTAGATATTTCTCTCCTATATATACTAGACATATTCTAATACTAGTAATAAATTATTTCATTCGAAGATGTATTAATTATGAGAATCTGATCATTTCTTCGTTTTCCCTACAGAAGAAAGCAAACAATGTTATTTGATGGAACCAAATGGTTACAGATTGTTTTTATACCACTTGTGTTCAGTATTACAGGTATGTAATATTGTCGAAGAACAGAGAAAATAATGGGGTTTTTTTCATACATGAGCCATACAAAATTGTAATAATGACAGGTATATAATTGCAAGTCTGTCTTTGAATTTGAAGACGTTTAACATTTGAACCACTCGGTGAGTGTCACTGCTGGTGGACCAGGAGTCCCCGAGGGCACATGTAGCCAAGTTCGATCAACTTCCGTTGATCGTCTGTGTCTTCAACGCATTCGAAAATTTCTTTTATCACAATTTCTTGAAATTTTCAAAACGCGGGTCCTGTAGCATCATATCCCACCCATCCTGCTACGTCTTTCGGTACATTTTTGTACATAATAATTTTCACACTCTTTGGCAATATTACATTGTTTAGATTGAGGATCATTGACGAGGGTTAAATAGCCGAAACGTGCATGTCTTGTCCATGCTGAAAATTTACCTGCTCTTAAATGATGCTATTAAATTTGAAGACGTTTAACATTTGAACCACTTGGTGAGTGTCAGTGTTCAGCCTGGTGGACCAGGAATCCACGAGGGCACATGTAGCCAAGTTCGATCAACTTCGGTTGATCGTATGTCTCTTCAACGCATTCGAAAATTTCTGTTATCGAAATTTCTTGAAATTTCTAAAACGCGGGTCCTGTAGCATCATATCCCACCCATCCTGCTACGTCTTTCGGTACAATTTTGTTCATAATAATTTTCACACTCTTTGGCAATATTACATTGAGGATCACTGACGAGGGTTAAATAGCCGAAACGTGCATGTCTGGTCCATGCTGAATTTATCTGCTCTTAAATGATGCCATTGAATTTGCAGACGTTCAATATTTCACACCGTATTTTAGTCACAAAACAACTTGACTTTGATCATAATTCTTGAATAGTTCTTAATCATTGATTCTGATAAGAAAGAAACCCCAAATTAACCCGAATACAAAAACTTAGTAGTAAATTTGAGGGCGTTTAACTTTTGTATCTTTGTACCTTGAAGAAGGTTACCAGTTGGAACATTTCAGTTTTATTAAATGAACTATGTACTTCGTATTTAGCTTACGGTCAATCGTGTACTGTGCCAGCTGGAAATAGAAATATCACAGCTTCAAGACTTGTGATGTCATCATTCGAGTCACCAAATTACAACCAAGGAACGGGTTCATATCCAAGGTATCGCTTATGATTCTCTAAACAAACTATGATATCTGGAGGATGTTTGAATTCTTTCATTTCAAAGAGAATTAAGTAATCGGGAAAAAAACATGCAAAGCCATTAGATGTCACATACCCTGTCCATTTGGCTGTTGTGAGGTCTTATAGGAGTTGCGTTTTTAACGGTTATTCAGCATGTTAAAGACTCATGTACTGTTTTCTTTTCAGCAATATGGATTGTGGTTGGCTAATAGATACTGGTGACGATAGTTTGCAGCTTTTATTATTTATTACATATGATACACAATGCCCAGATAATATTTACATCTATGACGGTAAGTTCACAAATTGCGTTCACAAAATGTTGAATTAAGTGTCATACTGTTAAATTCAATTTAGTTCTGATGATTGGTTATTTTAAGATGTGATCCGAACAATATTAGTTAGAGTATTACTAATTGTACTAATGACATACTTCAATGAAGTCATTTGATGAACTCTTTTCGTCTCTTTTTGAATATTCAGGTGTAGATGAAACTGCAACAGTTTTAGCCAATGGTTTATGTGGAAAGTCGTCCTCTCCGGCATCATATTCTACGTCACAACGTTATGCTTACGTCAGAATGACGTCAGATAGCACTACAGAGAAACCCGGATTTCACATTGATTACGTGGCAGCTAATGATTCTTGTAGGTATCAAATATGAAATATATTTTATATCATCTTTGTATACTACCACAATATTTATTTTAATGATATTTTTCAATACAGTATTTTTGGGGTCGTTTCTGGTAGAGTAATATCAATCTAGTAAGGGGAGGCTTACCAGACTGGCAAAGCACCACCAACCAAAAACGTTTAATGTTACAAAAAAGATAGGTTATCTCAAATAGAATGAAATCGGATATGAACTGGAAGAATACTGAGCAAAAATCTACTTCCTCATCGCTATTGCCAAAGAGCAGTTCTCAAGACAGACGTGACTCACTATGACTTTTTCAATTCTAGAGGTGAACTCAATAAATACAGATGCAACATTTCAATACTCATTTTTCTCAGAAGTCCCAATGATATGATAATTGATTTGAAATTTTGGACTTACAGCTGGAACCGGATGTTCCTCCACAGAAACGCTTACAGCGACAGAATCATACAGCTACCTTACAACACCAGAGTTTCCTTCACAATACACTAGGTAAGTTAGACACAATCTGTACTGTGTACCTTTATAACTGAAACTAGATGTTCCTCCACAAAAACACTTACAGCGACAGAATCATACAGCTATCTTACAACACCAGAGATTCCTTCACAATACACCAGGTGAGTCAGACATAATCTTTACTGTGTACCTCTATAACTGAAACAGGTAGGTGGATGATATTCTGTCCATCCAACCAAAGATTGTACTCTATATCTTCCAAAATGGAAGTAACCGGATGTGACAGTTCTACCGAATTGAAGCGACGGGTGTTGCATGCAAGCAGGAGATGCTTACACTTCCTGGGCACCTGGTCTCACTCTCATATCGGGAGTTCGCTTCTTTTCATATGATGGAGGTTTTTGTTTGTTTGCTTTGGTTCCTGTTTTATCCTGATTTTCTGAATGATCGATTTTGTGCTGTAAACAGGGATGTGGTCATTATCTTTTGTTGACAAAAATATATAATAAATCATGCTTTTGCTAAAGATAAAATAATCACTGACAAGTACTCGCATTATATTTTGTAATGCTAACCAGCGAAGATTCTGCGTTATAACCCGCGGGAGGTGAGCTTAGGTGGGTTTTCGACGATGCGTTGATTTATGTGTAGTCATTTGTGTTTGATGTTTCTTTGTGATTTGGCGTTCCTTGTACCATTTGCGCCTCTTTCTGTGAGTGTCTGCTTTGTTGTTTTTAGTGTGTATTTTGCTGCTTTGCTGTTGTGTGTTGTTGGAGATCCTCTGCCTTCTTTTACAAATATCTGCATTATGTTTAGAAACTATTTTTGTCTCATATCGGGAGTTCGCTTCTTTTCATATGACGGAGGTTTTTGTTTGTTTGCTTTGGTTCCTGTTTTATCCTGATTTTGTATGCCTTCGGTTTCTGATTTTCTGGGTTATCGATTTTGTGCTGTAAACAGGGATATGGTCATTATCCATATTTGTCATTGACACAGTCTGTACTGTGTACCTCTATAACTGAAACAGGATGGTCCTCCACATAGACACTTACAGCGACGGAATCATACAGCTATCTTACAACACCAGAGTTTCCTTCAAAATACACTAGGTATGTGAGACATAATCTGTACTGTGTACCTCTATAACTGAAACTGGATGTCCCTCCACAGAAACACTTTTGTACAGCGACAGAATCATACTGCTATCTTCTTGGTACTCGGATATACTTCTATCTTTCGACACAAACGGCCATTTGAACACCTCACTGTATGACAAGCGTGACGATTTCAGCTTCCTCATAACTAACAAAGGAGGGGATCTCTAACAACACCAGGTTGCAGCACCCACAGCAAAACCCCAAAACACCCAATGCAAAAACACAAAGCAGACAAGCACAGAAAGAGACGCGTAAGGGACAAGGAACGTCAACTAACTTCCCTTTCATGAGTAGCAACATTCCGTCTTCTCCTGCTTATGGCGTTTTTGTTTCTCAGTTGATACGGTACGACAGGACATGTTCCAAACATGAAGATTTCATCATTAGAGCCAGACAGCTTGCAAGTAAGCTACTTGTTCATGGTTATATCACACAACGGCTGAAATCATCATTGAGGAAGTTCGTCGGTCGCTACGGGGATATAATAAAAGCATATCCCCCTTTCCAGAATGATCAGTGACATTCTGCATTGTGGTTGAATGGCTGTCATTTTCACCAAACAAGACATGCTTACCTGATCTGTTCATCAAAATGAACATCGAGACAATCACCGAATTTGACATGTTTCCATGGAGCTGTTGCGACGGGTGTTGCATGCAATCGGGAGACGCTGACTGTCGCCGGGCATCTGGTCTCACTTCGGAATGTTGTTCATTTCGGGGTTCGCAACCGTTCCGATGGGAACTCTCGCGATTAGGCCTTGCCTTTTCGACTTTGAGACTGAATAACTGTTAGGTACTTCTTTGATGTTTATTACAACACCAGAGCTTCCCTCACGATACACAAGGTATTTTTCTGCTGTTCACACATGTGTAATACGGCTTTGTTGGAGATCACCTGTTTCCTTTTGTTTTTGTCACATACCAATAGATGGTGGTTATATTAGTTCAAACTTATTTTATTGCATAATACCAAAAGTATTCGGAACAACTTATTAGTCCCTCTCCAGATTTAGTGTATGACTGGAAAGCACCATACATCGTAAAT